>OY744609.1:24997535-25205035 GCA_963556255.1 Allolobophora icterica | reverse complement strand
CATATTGCTTTTGTGAGGTACTTAAAGGTTGCTATATTAAGTGTTTTGATACATACATACATACATACATACAATTATTATTATTATTATTATTATTATTATTATTATTATTATTATTATTATTATTATTATTACTACTACTACTATTGGTGGTTCGGTAAACTTGTGCTATAGGGGCCCTAGTTGTGCAACCTGGAAAGGTGACTACATGTATACCAGGAGGACTCACCGTTACACTAACAGGCGTAGTTTAATTAAACAAGTTAACAACAAATTCTATACACAAATGTTTCCTGCATCAATGACGCTAATAACACTCGTTAAAAATTTTAAGGTAACTTTAAAGCTGAAATGTTCAAGTTGAATATTCAAATCTCACTATGCTGAATTTTTTGTATTTCAAATATTGCAAAACACTCAACTCATCCTTGCAAATCTTGTTAAACTCCAACAGTTTCATGTTATAGTAAGGTGTAAAACAAAGAGCTGGACTATTTTAAAACTTGACTGTTTTAAAACTGTGCATGTTTAGATGGTTTGTAAGGTTTATTTAACGACGCCGTCATATCAAAGATGATTGACGTCAGACAGAGCATATATACAAGTGTATAATCGGTCACGTTTGGGGTCGCATGTTTAGAGTTTACACAGCTGTTTTAATAGTTGGAACCGTTGTGGCAAAAACTAGCCTTATTAGTGTCTTTGGCGCTAACTAGTTAGTTTCGTTGGATTAGTGTTATTAGTTTCACTGATGCACGAGCAAACCCTTCTTTCATTTAAGTAGGATTATTAGTGTCAAGGTGTGACCTCTTGTAATACATAGTCCCATTGAAATTGGTTAGTCAATAACTTTTGATAGGGACCCCGATATCGCAAGTTTGCCAGGGGGCTCTTGATAATATAGTGGTTAGCATGCTGTACTGCTGACCGAACAAAACGTTTCTTAACCTGGGTTCATGCAGAAACGCCCCTCTAAAAGTCCTTGACTACGAGATATTTTATAGACAATAGTCCTGAGCATTGCCCTTTGTTGATCCGATTGAATGTTCATTTCCCTTTCTTTTCTTAACTTTTTTGTTCCTGGTTGTGGTATGACAACCAGTTTACTCAATAAACGAATATACATACATACATATCAGTTAAATGTAAGGTTTCCATGTGTTTTTTTAGTGTCCTGTGTGGGTAATCATGCAGACTGAGAGCGTGTTTATATAAACAATTTGGTTGCCACAGACTTCGCTCCAATAGAGCACTGCTATCTACCTGCCACATCCCATAATGCAACTTGTTAAGTAACGAACACAAACTTTTATTACATGATTGACTGTTTAGCGACATGAAACGGTGGGACATGTTGCGCAAAAACAACCACAAGTGCCAAATTACACTTCCTCTTCCCAAGAAACACTCAGTAACCATTTTCAGGCACTCGTTACTTTATTTGGTTCTGTTTCTTAAGAAGTCAATTAAAGTTTGTGTTCATTACTTACTTACATTATGAGATGTGGCAGGTAGGTAGCAGCGCTCTGTTGGAGCAGTTAGTGGTAACCATATTGTTTATATACACAGGCACTCCGTATGCCTGATTACCCATGTATGTATGTATATGTGTATGTGTGTGTACCGACTTCAACTTTCAACATTCCTCTGCTGTTTTTGACTGTGTGGATAACTGTATACTACTTGAAGTCTTGCAACAGTCCTTTGGCATCCCTCATGTACAGAGCACATGCAGATCATCTGTCACCTTACTTATCTTTCATGGTCACATCTTGCAAGCAACTCTGTTTAAGGTCGATCCTTTTTTCGATCAGCATCTGCTGGAAAGCCTGTTATTCCTCGTACATGTCTTGTCTTTGCCCGGCACATTCATTCTCAGTTGCCATTCCCTCCATCGAGAACTCTCTACCTATTCATGCTCGCAATTTTCGTAGCGAGACTGTCTTTCACTCTAAACTGAAAACTTGGCCCTTCCGGTGTTTTAATGGTCACCCGGCTTCAATGTGCACTTCAGAATTTCGTAAGGAGAGCATTATCAAATTATAGCTGTATTGTATGTATGTGTGCATGTATGCACGTTTGAATGTAACTATGTCTGTGTGTCTTTATATATGTATGTATGTATGTTGTGTTGTTTTAATGTATATTTATTTCAATGTATATTGTTTCCATGTAAATATGTGTATGAATGAAATTTTTATCTTAATAGGTTTTTATTATCTTTTATGTGGGATCACATTACTATCTAGAGTAAAATTTCTTTGTTTAAAAATGTATGGTAGCATGGCAGGTATATATGAAGACAATGCAGAAGACAGTTGGGTGCTGAATTGGCCTGCAATGTGCCATGTTTGGCAACTGACATGGGCCCATGTTTGTTAACTGCTGCAGTGTTTTTGGTTTTCCCAGTCCTGGACCAAGGATAAAGGTAATGCTAAGACACAACATGGTTAAACTACACACACGAGGCTGTTTCAGAATATAGAGCATAGCTCATATTCAGGAATTATTATTATTATTACTATCCATTTATTAAGTGCCGTATCTAGTGATCAAGCACCAGTCGATGGCGCTGAGCAATGTGATTGAAGGACCATACACAGTCACCATCTCTGTAGCCTTGGACGCATACTCTTCGTGTTGCTTGGCAAGCGCTCTAACAAAATGGCTTCTATTTTCCCACAACTTTCACAGGCACTGCAAATATATAATACACACATGGTTGTGACAGAGTATAGCTACTATTGGGCAATTATTATTATTATTATTATTATTATTATTATTATTATTATGCATTTACTAAGTGCCATATCTAATATCTAATTGTGGTCGAAGGTCTTGCTGAAGGTCCCAACACAGTAACCATCTCACGAGGCAAGCAGATGTTTATTATTTAACAACTGAGGCTAAATCTTCAATGTCGTAAGTCACATGCACTTATTTAGAATTGCTCTACAGAAATATTGACGATGTGGCTTCTTGGCTTCTTGTCACTCATATTTGATCTATAACTAAAAACGTGTTCAACAGGTGTGTTAGATGCAGGCGCAATCAATGCGCTAAACACTGGCTCACATAGCTTTCTCGAGAAAAGCGTTGCTGCTATTTAGCAGAAGAAACAATCACTTTCACCAAAGTCACCGTGCAGTTTTTTGACAAAACTTATGCTTAGCAGTAAAGTTTTGAATATTGTTGGCTCAATTTTAACAATTATCCATCTAATTCTGGTCACCACAGGAGAAATGCCAAAATGTCCAAACCATATGAGCTAATGACTAAAAGCTGACTGGTAACCTATCTGAGTATCCTTAAAATCCTGTCAGTTCATATGCTGTATGTTTGCATTTAAAAAAACTTTTTCATATAAAGTTTTGAGAACAAGTACTTCATGGACTGAACTGATCAAGCCTGGCCAACAGTAATTGATGGTATTGACTGCCTCTTCAAACTATGTTGGACTTTTAATATTTGAAAGTTTCAAGTACAGGATTTATTAATTAAATACAGAAAATTTCCCAACTGTTTCAGAAGTCTGTAGGCTGCCATAGTATTAAACCTGATGACATTTTTCTGTGACTTGGGTGAATAACTACATATTTCTGCTTATCTATGTGTATATAATTTTTTTATGTTTCTGCTTTGTTAAAATAATAAATGTTGGTGGATTTTTTAAATTCTGATGTCAGAAATAGATGTTGATATGTATGTATTTATTATGTATATATATATATATACACTTATTTTTATTTGTGTATGCATATACAATTATATACGTATCATCATCATCAATAACCATGGGCTCAGCGCCCATAGGTGTCTGATGCCCTCCTGACGATATCTCTCCACTCCTTCTGTCCAGTGCCAAGTGACCCAGCTCATGGAGACTTGCTCCACACCATTCCTCAATGTCATCTGTCCATTCTCTGTTAGGTCTTCCTCTTGTGTTTGTGCGTTCCATTATTCCATAAACCAAAGTTTTAATTTTTCTGCCCCTTCATTCTGCAGATATGTCCAAACAGCATGAGCTTTATCCAAAAAACTCTTTGCTTGAGATTTTAGGTCAGACTGATTTTTCTGTATAATTCCTCATTTCTGATATTCTGCATTCATGCTATTGTAAGGATCTTATGATGGATTTTCATTCAAATGCTGACACACTTATACACATAAAAACTGGCATATATATACACACATATTTATATATAGTGTGCTCAATAGTGTAGTGATTAGCGTCCTAGACTGCCAATCGAGAGGTTGAGGTTTCAAATCCCCGTCAGGGCAGACATTTAGTTCAGATTTCTGTTCAACCTGTGCCCCTAGCCAACTCGGCTATAATGAGAACACTGATCACACATGGTCAGTGGGAAAATGAGACGGTGAGGGAGAGGATTGGTTGAGGCTAAAAAAATGAAGTTGCCAACAGTTCATAGCTATGGTTGCCTCAGGGCTAGCTTAAAGGACTGCTCTTCTTATATGGGTAAAATAATCATGTGGATTTAATTTCTTGACATATGTATGTGTAAACAACTAAACATGTATCCATATTATATATATATATATATAACAGTTAAATGCATAAACATGTATAAGGTTTTATAATACATGTAATATATATGTATAGGAATATGTAAATTCTTGACCTGTTTTCAGACAAAATGGTCAGTTTCTTTTCATTGACAAATTCTTCCATCCAAATTCTACACCTCCTATCATGGACTACTTTCTGCCAACTGCCTAACAAAACCGGTCTTGACACCATTCCTACTTGGTTTCTAAAGAGTGCTCTGATGTCCTGGGTCTGTAATATATGTCCTGTAACATATATTACACTGATTATCAATTTGCACGAGGGATGCCTTCCATCTGCATTTGCTCAGCCATAGTTCATCCTCTGCTTAAGAAACCTTCTCTTGCCTCTCAAATTACAGGCCAATCTCAACCTTGAATTTTACATTTAAAATCCTTGAATGCATGCAAACTCATCTATCATCAAACTCATCTCCCGTTTTCAGACTGCATATCCTACGTTTCAGTCAACGGAATCTGCACTGCTTACTTTTCATAATGACATCGTATGTTCAGTGGACGGGGTAAGGTAACAGCACTTGTTCTACATGACTTGTCTGTTACATTTGCTACGTCTTCATCGTCTCAAGCACTGCTTTGGGATATCTGGTCCTGCACTAAATTGGTTTATTACTTACCTTAGTCCATGGACTCAGTGTATTTAAATGGTAATTATTCATCTAGGACTTTGTTGGCATGTGGTGTTCCACCGGGTTTTGTGCTTGGTCCTCTTTTGTTTACATTTCATACCACTTGGCACAGTGCTGGAAAATCATTCGCTGGGCTATCATTTCTATGCCGGTGATACTAAAATCTACATCTTCATTTGACAGTCTGTCATGGTCCTTAAAGTCTTGCAACTTAAAGTCTTGGGTGGTGGCCTCTAAACACTAACTGATCAAACAATGAACTTCTGTTACTGGGCACTCCACAGCAGCTTTAAAAATATGATCAGCTTTAGTCATTGAAACTGGGTGGCTCAATTTGTTAAGCTGGCAGACGCTTCTTGTAACTTAGGCATTGTTTTCATTTCTACCATGTCTTTCACTGGTCGTGTAAACAGTATTTGTAAGTCGTCATATACGTTCATTCGTGACATGTCTGCAAGGATATCTCTGGTTGCCAGTTACCTAGATTACTGTAGCTCTCTTCTTACTAGTATCAATAGGTGAAACATGCCTAAGCTGCTGAGATTTAAGAACTCTTTGGCTAGAGCCATAACTAATACATCCAAATTTGAACATATAACCCATGTGCTGAAATCTTTGCATTGGCTTCCTGTTCAGCAAAGAATTATTTTCAAATTGGGTCTCATGGTTTACAAATTCTGGTCAGCAACAATACTTAGAACCAGTTCTTATTCTCCAGACTTTTCATTATTCAGCGAGGTCATTATCTTTGTGGGGTCATACCAAAATGAAGAACTGTTTTTGGTGAATGAGTTTTTTGGTTGCTGGACCTATTTTTTAGAATTCTGCCCCTGTGTCTTTTTACTCTGTCCAGCCAGCCCCTTGTGTCATTTCGTTCTCAACTTAAAACTTACCTCTTTCAAATTGCTTATCCATCATAGGCTGTATCTCTGTCTTATGGACTGATCTTCTGGATATTGACCTGATAATATTAGGCTTGGTTTGATGTGCCATCGGTTGATGCTTTGTGCTTAAGACACCGGCACAGTAGAAGTTACTAATTACAATTATATGTATATATATATATTTAGTTATGTCTGATACATACTTATTTAATTATACGTGTGTAATGTAATTGAATTAATTAATAAACATCAGAAAAAGTTAAATTCATACTCTGCTGTGTATTCATTTCTTAATGAACTCATCTTTTCTTCACCTATGAAACCTGTTTCCTTGACATTATTCTTACAACTCTTCTGAAAAAGTGCTCTGTGCTCAATCATTGTCAATAATTAACTTCTTTTTTGGGGTGAAGCATCTGGTTTTTAATTTTGTGTTAACTTTTTGTTGCATTGTAGGAGCCGTAAAACATGAAGTTTGCCAGTAACGGACAATGAAGTCTGACTTAAATGTGCTGCAGTCTTTACAAACTCTGATGACAGAGAAAGAGAAATCAACCTAGTCTGACGACAGCATGATCGATTGCAGCTAGGATATCACTGTAACTCTGAGGAACATGCCCCAGAATAAACTCTTATGTTGGACACAGGATTGCATTCAATCTTGAGGGAACATGTGTTCTTTTCTTGTCTGTGTCATTTCTTGTCACGAGGCGGTTAGTCGGACTTCTTTTCGGTTGACGTTAATGACCTCTTCATCAACTTATGTTTTTGATAGCTGTAAAACTGTATTGATATGATATTAACCGATCAACAATTCGATGGGCACTGTTAAGTTGGTGATCATTAATTGGAATGTCTTGGTTACTTATTTTATTGTTTGGTATTTTAATTTGTTTGCATTAAGGGGTGTAATACTTCTCTGCATATTGTGTTCTTATAACCTCAATTTTTATATTTTACAATTAAGAAATTGAGTGATGAATTTGTGGGGTGCATACTTGAGTATATAAATTTATAAAATATTAGGCTGATCAAGAAGACATCAGAGCTATAGATCTCAACCTTATCAAATGTTTATGTGAACTGAAATGCAGTAAAGCTGCAGGTTTGATGGCATGCCAGAGAACCTGAACAACTGTTCTGTACTCGCCCAATACAGTTAGGTCTTTGCTAACATTACTATTTGCAGCAGAGTGCATTATGGATATGTACCAATGATTTTGGTTGAGGCGTAATAATTCCTCCTGTGAAAACTAAAGATGTGATCTGTCTTGTAGCTCAGCTACTGTGATATAACACTTAGTGGAAATATTGCGAAGTTTGAGGTGTGTCTTTTTGAGCTGTATAGCTGTTATCTGTGTTCTTCTGGCCTTCAGTCTGGATTCATGAAGAAAACTGGTTGCGATAGAGCAATTTATACAGAACTTGAGGTCTACTGTTGAGTAAATCAAAATGTTTGTGTTTGAAAGTAATGATGAAGAATATTCCACACAGATTTTTGATAAGTTTGATACACTGGTGTAGTAGATGGTTGCAGCTGTAGGATGGAATTGTGTATTTTCTAGAATATTCAAATTAGTTTGCAGTGTCAGACAAGGAGGGGTGTTATCCCTATCCTATTTGTTGTTTTGTGGATTACACTGTTAATCTGATAGATAGAATGACTTCTATGTAGAAAATAATTGTTACTTGTGAATTTGAGTATCCTATATGGATATGAAGTTCGGTATAACAAAATCTGTGGTGCTCAGGATAGTTGGTGCCCATAAATATTTGTGTATGCGTTTGCCATTAGTGTTTGAGTTTGCCATGTGTTGAAAAGCAAAATACTTAGCAATTATACTGTGACAGTTGATGTGCAAATGTCATTTTGACTGCAGGAGACAGTTTAAACCATAGGCGTAGACTCTGGGAGGGCAGCCGTGGCGCGTGCCCCAAATAATTGAGATGGACTGTACATTTAATGCAAAAAGTGTAGAATGAATAACGAAATTCCCCCAATATTTTGGACAAGTTTACGCCAGTGGTTTAAACTGAGCCTAAGTGAAATAATTTGAAAATTTTACAAGTCTGATAATAATAGCTTTTTAAACGACACATGGATGAAATTGTTCTGTTGCATTTATTCAAAACACATTGTGAGCCACTACTTGTATTTACATGTGAATGTATTTCATTTACTATCAGTAAGTATGCAAGGTTGACAACTGCATGGAACAGAATATTTTGGAGGTTTTTGAAAGTAAATAACACAATGATTGATGGGTGCTTTCATATATGTTGGTTGTTTACTGCTTCAGGCTGACATTGATGTTAGGCAGTATTGTCCAAGTTAATGGTGTCATGAGAAATGGTTCCAGACAAATGGTTCACGATCATCCAGCCTCTAGTTTGAGCTATATTTTCATCGAGAATCAGGCTTCTAGTTTGAGCTCTATTTTCATCGATCTTCCAGCTTCTAGTTTGAGCTATATTTTCATCATCGCTGATCCAGCTTCTAGTTTGAGCTATATTTTCATCGCTCATCCAGCTTTTAGTTTGATGAAAATAGAGCTCAAATGCTTTTTCGTAGTCCAATGTAAACAAAACACAACCTAGAAGCTGGAAGATTGTGAACCATTTGTCCATGAACCATTTGTCCATGAACCATTTGTCGTGAACCATTTGTTGTGGAACCGTTAATCTACAGTACTAAAACTACTAAATGAACTACAAGCATTATTTGTACAACAACAAAAAGATACTTTGTGAAATCTATGATATATTGAAAAATTTTAACATTGGTGACTTAAGGATAAATGTTTATGAAAGGCATTTGCTTATCAGGTAGTTGAGCTGCTTATTTTTTATCACTGATGTATATATTTTTTCTGTTATTTCTCCTTTGTATAGAGGGTGTTATTTTGTGTTGCTCATATGTGGTGAAATAAAGTTTATTCAAAATGGAAACTACATAAGCAGACTACATGTGTTTTATATGTTGTGCATATGTTGTAGATGTCCTGATTACTTACAGAAGATGCATGCATATGGATGCTATATAGACCACAGATGGTTTACTGTTTAGCATGCAGATTGCTAAACCATTTGGTATCTGTATAGTATACATGTGGTGTAGATAAGCTAGTTATATATAGGAACTATATATATTGCATATGGCATGCAGATTGGTACATCATCTGGTATCTATATAGCAAACATATGGTGTAAACCACCTAGTTACATATAGAAACTTTATAGATTCTATATAGTATGCAGATTGGTAAAGGATCTGGTATCTATATTGAATACATATGGCATAGATCAGCTAGTTACATATATAAACGATATAGATTCTATATAGTATGCAGATTGGTAAAGGATCTGGTATCTATATTGAATACATATGGCATAGATCAGCTAGTTACATATAGAAACAATATAGATTCTATATAGTATGCAGATTGGTGAAGGATCTGGTATCTATATGGTAAACATATGGCATAGATCACCTGGTGCCATATGCATGACATATGGATACCATTTGAAGCCCAGATGGCTTGGACATATGCATTCAATATGGGCTGTCGGGTGCAAACCAGATGAATCTAGGGATCCCTGCCATATTGGATCGCATATGGCATACATACGTTGTAGATCAGCTAGTTACATATAGAAACAATATAGATTATATATAGTATGCAGATTGGTAAAGGATCTGGTATCTATATTGTATACATATGGCATAGACCAGCTAGCTACATATAGAAACAATATGGATTCTATATAGAATGCAGATTTGCAAAGGATCTTGTATCTATGTGGTAAACATATGGCATAGATCATCTTGTGCCATATGTATGACGTATGGATACCATTTGAAGGCCAGATGGCTTGGACATATGCATTCAATATGGGCTGTCGGGTGCAAACCAGATGAATCTAGGGATCCCTGCCATATTGGATCGCATATGGCATACATACTTTGTAGATCAGATAGTTACATGTAGAAACAATATGGATTCTATATAGAATGCAGATTGGTAAGGATCTTGTATCTATATGGTAAACATATGGCATAGATCAGCTGGTTACATATAGAAACAATATAGATTCTATATAGAATGCAGATTGGTAAAGATCTGGTATCTATATGGCATACATATGGTTTAGATGACGTGGTGCCATATAGATACCATATGCATACCATTTAAAGCCCAGATGGCTTGCACATATGCATTCAATATGGGCTGTCGGGTGCAAACCAGATGAATCTAGAGATCCCTGACATATGGCATCCCATATGAAGCCCATATGGTTTCCATATTACATTGCTGTTGGGGGATATAGTTATATACCTTGTTAAGCGTTTTTCAAACTGTGGTCCGCGGACCAAGGGGGGTCCGCGGACCAAGAGGGGTCAGCGAGATCGTTCTGACAATTTTAATTAATGATTAACACTGCATGGTTCTAGCATTAAAAGCCTGTGTTTTCAAATTCAAACACTACTTATAGTAGGCCTACGCCTGTAATTGTATGATGCATTCAGGTCCGATTGGGTAGAAATGCGTGGAATTCGTCTGATTTTAGCTTTTAAATGAACGAAAATACAGAGTTTTGGCCTGTTATTCTTAAGTGATAAATTTTACTTTTTAAATACTTGGGTCCGCGAGCCGTGCGTTACGTGCGTATAAAAAATAAGGATTCCTGGTCCAAAAAGTTTGAAAACCACTGTTCTTATTAATGGAAACTTCACTACTGGCCTAAACTCGTTTAGCGTCAATCGTCTCTAGCGATTACACCAATACCTAGAGCGCACATGCGGAAAATTGAAGACGATGAAAGCCACTGCCACGGCAGAAGACCAATGTTCTTGGACTGGAGCCTGCAGCAGATGCACTTAACGAACCTTTGGAATTGCACTTAATTAATTGTCTTCGCGGTTGAATGCAACAGCAGACGGTCCATTTATTTCCACACCATATATTTTCACCTAGATTGCCAATTAACTGGTTTCTCCGACCACACGAATGTACTAATTGAGAAGAGGTCATACAGGTCATAGCCTATAGGGCCTACATGTGGAACATCGTCCCTTAAGCTAGCCCCAGAAGCAGACGTGGGTATCAAGTGTTAGGCAGTTCATTTTCTTAGGCTCGGCAATTGAAAGCGGCCGGGTGGTTAGTCCTCGCCCTCATCGCCTGACCCCCACCGATAGTGTATGTCACTTTACTCGTTGTGGCTCAATTGGCTACGAGAGTAAGTGGAGCCGAGGCCTGGAAGCAAATAAATATTATCTGCTTGAGGGAAATTTGAATCGCCGACCTTTTGGTTGATAATCGAGTATGCAAACCGCTAGACAATAAATATACTGCATATATGAATATATATGCACGAAAATATATATATATGAATATATATGTATATGAATATGTATATATAATTATGCTACTCGTTATTCTCATGAATAGTTGCATTTCTTTTGTTGCTGAGTGATTGTTAACGTGCTTTCAATTAGACTTAAGGACCGCCGATGAATTTTTGTGCTCTCAGTTCTATGTGAATCCATCTGCTCCTTATGGTTCAGCAAGTAGAATAACATAAATCACGCATATTTTCATTTCAGTATATACAATACAAAATAGAATAACACTAATCACACGTATTAACATTTCAGTCAAAAGATACAAAGTAAAATAACATAAATTACGCAAGTTTGGCGTTCAGTCTTTATGATACATATTTAAATTTAAGTCTTTATGATACACAGAAACTTATATATATAATATAATTAGTATATGTATAAATAAACATGTCATATAAAATTATATTATAGAATGGTTGATTGTCTAATTATTACAGAGGTTTTATATAGCGCCCTTCAAGGTTATCTACTCAGGAGAGAGATTCAATTACCTATCGAGTGTATGAAACAAGATTGGCGAGAGGTTACCTTTGAGAAGACTGGCGAGGTGGGTCGTGAAAAGTATGTTGGCTGTTTTGCTTCTTCCGTATGCCTTAAACACATTCCAGCCACGCTGAGTTTGAAGATCGTCGAAGTCGACGTTGTAGAAGTAGTGAGCAACCGAAGAGACCGTTACAACCCGACTCGGTCGACACAACTCGAGTTTCGGCAACAACAAATAGGTCAACAGGAAGTGACCTAGATGCATATAAATAAACGATCAGTAGGTAAGCAGGTCAACAAAAGGTGGCCTAGATACACATGAATTAGCAACCAGAAAGTAACTATAGGTCGCCTGTAAATAAAAGTATTCGAAACGCAAGAAGGTCAATGTGAATAATCAATCAACAAGTCAACCTATTCAAAGCGTCTTAGACTAAATTAAACATATCACTGAAACCGTTCATAACGAATTACTACTTTTTATTATTATTATGCATACAAAACAACATGTTCTGCGCAGGGCATCAGCGCGCTTATTCGGCAAAATGTCCCTTCTGTGTAAAATTCTCTGTTGCTGCTCATCAGCTGAAACTATTTTGTTTTCATGATGCGCAGGAATTATAAGTCGCCTTTTCTAGTTGTACTAACTAGACCACGGACCACGTAAAGTTCGTGGTTCATTAGTACATTTAGAAAAGGCCGAATGTTATTTAGATGCATTGTATAATATAATAATATATTGATATTGTTTGTTGTATATATGTTGTATATATTAAATGCGTTGGTTGTATACCAAGGTGGTTGACTGCGAAGTGGGTTTCGAATCCATCTTCTGTTTCGTGTCGTTCGGAGGCTATTACTCCGGCGTTGTTCACGAGGAGATCGACCCGCGATTCACCTGCATCAGCAACAACACCAGTAGCAATGTAAAGTAGCTTAAGCATAACTTATGTAGCGCCATCTTTTTAAAACCAGCAGCAATATTCACAATAGAGTTGTGAGTGTTGCCGGCAATACCTCGACATTAGTTTGAATAGAGTTCGTAACGACTCGAGGAATTCGTCACCGTCTTTGATGTGATCGCATCGCTGAGCGTGACAAAGTATTGTCGACTAATTTGAACATGCGAGCCTTCTATAGCGCAGACTTTGTGGATTCGTACACGGACTATTGGATACTACAGCATCTATGGGGGCAACAGCTTAGTGCCTTTGAAATGATTACTGTGCACAGTGTGCAGCGACCGAAAGCTAATCCCTCACGCATAGTCTCTTAGAACTGTAGTTTGATGCCCAGTCCATGGGATAATGGCACTGAGTATACAGATGCAACGGTTCGGTAATTTCTGTTTGAGGACGCTGTGTGATAACGAAGATGACTAGGCCTATAGCATAAGCAAATACAAATATTAAAAGTAGGTTTTATTTTGCACTGGATCGGTCTCAAACTGAGTGCCGAATAATTAGACGAAAATCGCATAACATTACTAATAGTAATTGTGGTATAGCCCTACTTAAGAGTCAAGCACAGAGCACCAGTTCAATCACTGGCGTTGCGTTGTGTGACTTGTGTCAGAGAACACGATGTCCAAGCATAGGCGTAGACTCTGGGGGGTCAGCCGGGGCACGTGCCCCACCAATAATTGAGGAGCCGGGGCAATGCCCCCCCCAAAAAAAATCAAGAGGAGAATTTCTTCAAATATTAAAATATTAAGTTCTCTTATGTTTCAATACAGACAAATTTCTTCAGAAACAGAAAAACAGAGACACAGAACTGAAATACTATCAGAAATTCATAATGGAAACAAAGATTTATTTTTATCTTCAATATCTTCAATATGAAACAAATTTACATATACGCATTAACGTAACACCGGAAGCCTCTGCTGACTGTCCAGACCAGAGGTGAAAAAAGCTTTTTCGGATTTTGTTTTAAACAACAACAAAAAGAAAACCACAAAATTTGTTTTTGTTTAAAAAAATTAATTTCTTATTTTGTAGAAGTTATTTTAATAGCATTGATTAAATGATTTTTAATTTTCGGAAATCGCAACTGAATTAAACTGAGTTAGAGCTCTTGTTCATGCCATTTTTCATGATTTTATGATCCGAAATCAGACAAACTTGAAAACAACCAAAACAACAAAAACCATAAAAACCGAAAAACCGAAAAAACAACAACAAACACCTTTTCATCTAGAAAAAAACTCTTTTTTGCACCTCTGGTCCAGACCCCATGCCCCACCAATATTTTGCCCCACCAATATTTTGGACAAGTTTACGCCAGTGTGTCCAGGGATACCAAGTAGATATCCAAGTCCGGTTACCAGAGGACCAGAGAGAATGGGAGGCAGAGGAAAGAGCGGATCAGGGTAAGAACTCCTAAAAAGTTCAGACTTTAGTTTGGAGTGGAAAGCCTGAGGACCGTGAAGTAGGCCTAGATTATAGTGGGTGAGCGGTTAAAAAAAGCTGCAAGTTTTTAAAGGTGCTGGTTTCCGCAGGTACTTTCAAAAATTCGCGAGCAATAGTTTACCACAACAAAAACCCAACGTATTCGCTGTTCCAACCATGGGTCGCGAATGTTTATAAGCATAGTAAATTGTAACGTAAGCCTATTATTCACTTGCCTTCGAGGCAGTCATCGATGAAATCTCAACATAAACTAATTAAGATGATTATTTACATGGCTTCTTCATTTGCAGAATAATCGATCCATACACTTCACTTTAGGACAACATATATGAATATGCAAAATTAAGATTTTGTTGGGCATTATAAAAAGTTCTAAAATAAAGATAGGGCCTACTTAAACGCTGAACCGGTAATATGTGGTTGACAGGCGTAGAATTTAATTATAAAATAGCTTTAATTAACTAATGCAGGAATTAACAATAATTGTATATTTAAATTGTTCAGTTAATTTTAGTTACTTTCTAATGTTTTGACGGCTTGCTTTACTAATTCAATTTAATAGAGTTGAATTTTTTATTCATTTCAACACCCCTCTCCACCCAATAATTAATTGCCGACCCTCGCTCAAAGGACACCGGCGCTTCAGGCCACAAGCCTAAGTTTAGACCGACCTCAGCATAAAACTCCGCTCGGTGTCGCCCACTACAGAGACCAAGCAACGAGGTGTTTCACACGTTTGCAATTATTCATTTCTGAAAAACAGCCTTTGGGCAAACTAGACAATAAATTACAAGTTGAGCAAATGCGGCTGAATATAGCCTGCCGCATGCTGAGTTGTTTTGTCGAAGTTTAACGACAGTATTTGTTTGCTCTGAAACCATTAAGGAACTGTTTCGAATCATTTTAGTTTTTCCGTAAAACGACTAGGAACTTATTAGAAGTAAACAGAGAGCTTTTCTCGCAAATTAACATTTCCTAATTTGTAAGGATATTCTTAAGTACGGTCACTTAATCTCGGCTGATCTATTAGTCACTTAACCAGTTAAGTCGACGTAAGGCATGGTAATATATAATGTACATGCCTATAGTAAAAGCAATCCCCTGAGCCAACTTAGAGGCAGCCATAGCTATAAAGTGCTAGCGACTTCATTGCTTAGCCTCAGCATACGAGGACTGGTTCACAGCTGTTGTAAATTAAGTTGCAAAGGAAAGCAGAAGATCGTCTAATCATTCTAATGTAAGGCAGTGCAATCAGTGTGATTCTCCTTACAGATTTTATTTTAGTTACAGTTACAGTTATAGTTAATGGTTTTTCATTTTAGTTATAGTTACAGTTATAGTTAATATTATTTTTTAGTTACAGTTATAGTTATCGTTAACGAAATCATTTTGCTTTCGTTAACGAAAACATTTTCGTTACCGTTATCCATAGACCAATAAAGCCCATTCAGCAACCCATCCACTGACCCTGACCCCACCCGTTCCACCCTTGCTCTTTACCAGTCTCACCGATTCAAACTTACATCATGTGACATCAACCTGCACCTTCCAAAATCTGTCATGCGAATTCTTGAAGAGGCGCCACATAAATGTTCAGATATGCGTAATCATCGTTCTCACTTTTGATGACGTCTTCCGCGAATTCTCTGACAGATCGAAGTGAAGAGAGATCGATGCGTTTGACGACGATTTCGCAACTGTCTCCCACCCAATCATTGATCTCCTTACGTGCGGTCTCCGCCTTAGCCACATCACGACAGGCGAGGATAACACGCGCCCCTGCCAGCCAATCACAACGCACAGATCTAGGTTATCATATCAATGCGCGTTCATTGCGACTTCATACAACAGGCAATCGCTCGCATTCAATCACAGCCCGTTCGTTGAATCTCAATCAGTCTGTCTGTCTGTCTGTCTGTCTGTCTGTCTGTCTGTCTGTCTGTCTATGTTTATCTGTCACTTGCGCTGTCTTTCTGTCTGTCTCATCATCTGTTCAATGGCCAGATTACACTGTATTTGCTGATAGACTAAAAGTAGTTGAAGTTTTATCCATTGTTGAGGATATATTGATGCTAAAATGGCCGCTGACTTTACCCTAAACAGATACGAAGCCTATCTGCCGACTCGGCGAAAATGACGACTAAAATAGCTTTGGAAGACATTACGTTAAGGTGTTAAGTTACTCTGTCTGTGTGTCTGTGTGTCTGTGTGTCTGTGTGTGTGTGTCTGTGTGTCTGTGTGTGTGTCTGTGTGTGTGTGTCTGTCTGTCTGTCTGTCTGTCTGTCTGTCTGTCCGTCTCTCCCTCTCTCCCTCTCTCCCTCTCTCCCTCTCCCCCTCTCTCCCCTCTCCCCCTCCTCTCTCTCTCTCTCTCTCTCTCTCTCTCTCTCTCTCTCTCTCTCTCTCTCTCTCTCTCTCTCTCTCTCTCTCTCTCTCTCTCTCTCTCTCTCTCTCTCCGTCTCCGTCTCTCGTTGTCTGATAAGAAAGCCTCTTCGAGTTCGAATCTATGAGCATCATCGCCGTCATACAACGTTCCATCTCTTCAGCCTCCCTATCCACCAACAGCTGCTGCTGCTGCTCCTAGTGCAGCATTTCTTCTGACAAGTGGACACTTGCTCGACTGCCTTCGAATGCTTTACAGTCGATGCTTTGTCAAAGGATTTTCAGAGAAAGGCAGAAAGACACGCAGGCGGACATATATGCAGACGGACAATGCACGATAGAAATATACGAGAACCAAACGATCAAAACTCTCGAGTGACAGCAAGAGAAGCGGAGAAAGATATAGGCAGGGCAAGTAAGAAATGGCTGGCTTGGCAAGGTGAAGGACGAGGAAAAGGAGAACAAGGAGAGGAGGGGGAAACGGAGGAGGAGACGGAGGAGAAGAAGGAGGAGAAGAAGGAAGAGGAGGAGAAGTAGGAGAAGACGGAGGAGAAAACGGAGAAGGAGGAGAAGGGGAGGAGGAGAAGGAAGAGGAGGAGAAGTAGGAGAAGACGGAGGAGAAAACGGAGAAGGAGGAGAAGGGGAGAAGGAGGAGGAGGAGAAGGACGAGGAGGAGGATGAGAAGAAGGAGGAGGAGAAGGAGAAGGAGGAGAAGAAGAAGGAGGTGGAGAAGGAGGAGGAGGAGGAGATGTAGGAGGAGAAGATAGAGGTGGAGGAGGAGGATGAGGAGGAGGAGGAGGGGGAGGAGGAGGAGGAGGAGGAGGAGGAGGACAATGACGACGAAATGAAGAAATTCCTGATAAGGCAATTAACAATGCTGTTGATGACAAAAACAACGACGATGACGATTATGTCGTTGGTGCTGCTGATGATGATGGTTAAGACGATGATGGTTATCATGACGACGACGAGGATGACGATGATTATAAAGTGGAATGGAAGTCAGAGGAGAATGATGCTGACCTCTTTTTGCCAGTTGTTTGGCCGTTTCCTTTCCAATTCCAGCGTTTGCTCCGGTTACTATGGCTGTCTTTCCCTTTAAGCTCACTTGGCCGGCGTCCATCTGACCAATGACGACGACAGCTCACTCTCCAGATGAATCTTCAGATGACTCTCCAGATGAATCTTCAGACGACTCTCCAGATGAATCTTCAGATGACTCTCCAGATGAATCTTCAGATGACTCTCCAGATGAATCTTAAGATGACTCTCCAGATGAATCACTGTTTCCAATCGATCAATCACTCGCGGATTCAATTCCTGAACACGTCAGAAGAAAAAAAACAAAATCATTGAGTCAGTTAACCCCAGCTCAACTACATACGAAGAATTGATGATCTTGTATACACGGATGCATGCGCCAGTATATATATATACATACATACATATTCATACATAATGTATATATAAAATGTTTATATATACTCCCATTTATATATGGGCTGATATATATAATATATATATATATTCATATATAATGTATATGTTATGTTTATATATAATACTCCCATTTACATATGGGCTGACATAGCAACCAATGATCTCTTTATGCACACATGTATAATAACCATATGCATATGTATACATATAAATACACATAAGTGACCTATATATATATGTATATAAATACATCGGAGCGATATATACATATTCTGAGCGCATGCACTTCTGAAAATCGGCTAGGATTTCTCTTCTCTTAGCCAACGATCACTCAGACGAACAATCTTCCGGCCTCGCAGATGCAAAGGGACAGACAGACAGACAGACAGACAGACAGACAGACAGACGGACGGACGGACAGACGGAAGGACGGACGGACGGATACACACAGACAGACGGACGGTGGGACGGGAGACGAACTGACGCTGACATATAGACACACACAGACAGACGGAGGGATAGACAGACAGACAAACAGAAAGCTAAAGCATCGATGGATTGACAAGAGAGGAGGCGATTCCCATACATCTCCAGTAGAAATCATATATATATAGATATATATTATATATATATACACTTTATTGTTAAGATATATATATATATATTATATATATATCATAAGAGAAGGTATGCACTATATATTTATAGCATGTGCAACGTGCAGATATGTATGGATGGACGTGAGAGAATTATCTTCGTAGACCTTTTAAAGGTTATCTCCTCATTCAGCAGATTTATCGACAGCGCATTATGACGTCAGTCATCTATCTGTATTGTCTTTCTGTCTGTCTCCCTGTCTGCTTCCCTGTCGGCCTGCATGTCCGCCTGAATGTCCACCTATTTTGCCGTCTGTGTGTTCGTCGGTCTATATATCTGTCTGAGTGTCTGTGTCTCTGCATTTGTATATCCGTTTCTATGTTCATCTATGAGCATCTTTCAATCTGTCTATCTGTATGTCCTCTCGTCTGTCTGTATGTCCGTCTGTGTCTGTCTGCCTGTCCGTCTGTATTGCTGTCAGTCTGTCTTCTAGATATGGAAATCGATATGCATCATTAGTGCCTTAGCTAATCAAACACAGCTGCATTTATTTCAAGCGATGAAGTCCGAGAACCGCAGACGCACAGAAGAAGCTGATTATTACATCCCAGCCGCTCACCTCAGCACATACACTCATATTTATACACACATATGCATATATATACATCACACATTATGCATACGTTATGTCATATTTATATAATGCGTTATATATTTCATAGTATAAGCAATTTGGCCTAAATATAGTTGTATAGGGGTCACGTATAACTTACACTGCTTGCGGAGCAGCTGACTCAGCCGGTCATCCATTACGGGTCATCATAATATAGCATAGGAGACTAGTAGCCGAACAGACAGTAGCAGACTACAGCGAGTGCTAGTCCAAATAGCACACTATTTCTAAATTGGTATGCGTGGAATGTGTGATGTGTTCTAGTCTGAAGTTAGATCAGTTTTGGACCAATACCACTGCAGAATGTTTACTAGTAAGCAACGATTCTTGGAAATGACTAGAAGCATTGATTAGCAGCAGTGATTAGAGAAGCTCTCTTAGATTTTGCTGTTGTTGTATACTACAACGGGTGTCGTTGGATATAATCGTTTTGTCTGGTCGGTCTGTTCCGTGTTTGACTTGTATTTGCTTTCCATTCCTCACTCTCCCCCTCCCATCTCTCTGTCTCTCTGTCTCTGTCTCTCTTGTTTCTGCCTGCCTGTACATACCTGCCTGCCGGTTGGTGGTAGTTGTATAAAGAGGTTAATACCTGCCTAACCCTTTGAACTCTGGTTGACCTACCACCCGCCTGCGTTACCCTCGCAGAACATCAACCCATGAGGATACGCCCTGCACAATTTGGCTTCTCAGGAACCCCACCCCCGCGCTCAGGGTAATGGAAGTTATCCACGCGAATTCACCCGAATTGGGAAGAAGGGGAAGGGAGAAAGACAGAGAGGGAGAGGGAGTCAAACTCTAGGGAGACAGGCGAGGAAAAGAGAATTAGAATCAAGGAGAGGGAGGGAGGGAGAAAAGAGGTAATTACAGATCAAAGTCAACCGTAAAGTAATTGCCTATTTTATTAAGCCACAATCTCAGCGGGGCAGTTGAGGATTATCGTCGTCCAAGTTAGTTTCCAGTGTTTAACGACACCTTGTGGCTGCCAGGGCCGTTGACGTCACCGTCTCCTTTATCCAGGCTTGGGACTGGCATTACCAGAGTACCGGCATTGGTGGAGTTATCTAGGGAGACAGAATGTCGAAGATGTGGAATTGTGGATGAGTCTAAACAGACATCATAGTAACTCAAAAGGGCATCGTTAGCGTATACGAAACTCTCGCACTGTATTTAAAGTTAGATTTTTAAACCGTTTTATAACACTATGTCTTTACCGACATTGCGAGTTCCTTTTCTTATGCTTTGCATGCACTGTGGTTCGTGAAGTGTGTACTTTTGTCCTGCGGTAATGAAGATGATCTACCCCCTTAAGGTTCGTGAAGTGCATAATGAACTAACTGCCAAATGAAATAGCGGATTCGAATCCATGACTAACCTCCAAAGACGTCCTTCATCATGACCTCTGATGACCTCACTCGACCGATGAATTGAACTCCGTCTGCTGAGGTCTGAGTCGATCATTTACACAACGAAAGAGAACATCTTACGACACACAGACCAACGCATCACTCTTCCTCCCCATCCTATACTACTTGTCTTCTCTGTATACTCGCTCAGAATACACGACAATAGATTTTGTAACAATAGGTCTATAACTGATGACAGACACATGTACAGAGAGAGAGAGAGAGAGAGAGAGAGAGAGAGAGAGAGAGAGAGAGAGAGAGAGAGAGAGAGAGAGAGAGAGAGAGAGAGAGAGAGAAGAGAGAGAAGAGAGAGAGAGAGAGTGAGAGAGAGAGAGAGAGAGAGAGAGAGAGAGAGAGAGAGAGAGAAGAGAGAGAGAGAGAGAGAGAGAGAGAGAGAGAGAGAGAGAGAGAGAGAGAGAGAGAGAGAGAGAGAGATGGCAGTCCAAGAAGGAGGGAGGGGGAGGTAGGAATGGAGAGGCAGAGACAGAGAGAGAGAAGGGAACGACACGGACAGAGAGATATAGACAAAGGCAGACACAAGAAACGCAGAGATTCGTTCTTGATCAGCTGATGACAATCGGTCGGAGTCGTGTTGAAGTTGAAAGGTGTGTGCGGCGCGGTTTTAGCACCTGGCCAATTATCCGACCTAATAATAATTGTAGATCATCCGACGGAGCCAATCACGCAGCGGCAGTCCAACACTTATCGACCGTCGATCTAAACCGATCACACAGGCCAACAGGCAGGGGGTCCCCTCTGATAAGCAGAACCATATATGCATATATATATATATATATATATATATATAATATATATATATATATAATATATATATATATATATAGTAAGCGCATTTTAAGAAATGCTATACACGTGTAAATAATGATATACACACATATACATACATCTGATATTTAGTGGCCATATCTGCATATTTGATGCGATAATATATACAGTGAATATCAATGTATGTCTTATGTTTTCGTACAAATCGTGCAGTTGTATGCATACACACTTATGCGGTTTTCATCTCGTAGTAGAGAATTCATTAACGAGTCATGTAAGAATGTATTATGGCTAAATAGTCTGTCAGTCTGTATGTCTGCGTGTGTATGTGTGTGTTTGTGTGCGGTAGACTAAAATAGATTAGTCTTATCATTGTTTAAAGTTAGCCATCTTGTGGTTGAAATCAAGGACCGTTGCTCTCGACTCTACACGTACAATTAAGATTATGATGATGTGTCCTGCATGCACTAGACGAAAATGACGAACCTATATATAGCCCCCGAAGACAATTACGTAAAGGTTTCTAAGTTTGTTGTAGTGTTCTCAGCGAGCAGCCATATCTTTGTGGCTTTCAGAACGGTTGACCTCAGCTCTTCACGAGGAACAGACAGGCCTATAATATGCCGATTAAATTTAATGGAGAGTATATTATCGAAATGTGTCAAGCCATTCTATTGTGTAATCTACGATTAGATTCGGCTACAGCGGTTTAGCACAATGGTGTGCCTGCCTGCCTATCTGCCTGCCTGCCTGCCTGCCTGTCTGCCTGCCTGCCACGTGGGTGGCATTTAATCTTAGTCGAATGACGTCAGAACCAGCAGAGCGTCTATGGATGTATATAGTTCGATAGACAAATACAGATACGCGGTCTGAGAGAAGTAAAAATACGCATCCACTACAAGAACCCTTTATATACAGAGGTTGAATCTGATACTTTCCTTCTTCAACGTTTAATCTGAACCATGGATTACTGGAAAACGGACGGTTGGTTGGGTGGAAGAATTGATGGATGGATGGAAGAATTGATAAATGGATGGACGGATGGATGTATGGATAGACGGTGGGATGGATGGAAGGGCGGATGAATGGATGGATGCAAGGATGGATGGATGGATGGATGGATGGATGGATGGATGGATGGATGGATGGATGGATGGATGGATGGATGGATGGATGGATGGATGGATGGATGGATGGATGGATGGATGGATGGATGGATGGATGGATGGATGGATGGATGGATGGATGGATGGATGGATGGATGGATGGATGGATGGATGGATGGATGGATGGATGGATGGATGGATGGATGGATGGATGGATGGATGGATGGATGGATGGATGGATGGATGGATGGATGGATGGATGGATGGATGGATGGATGGATGGATGGATGGATGGATGGATGGATAGAGGGAACGGACAGACGGACCGACTGACAAAGGTAGGGGCAGGGAGAGAAGGATTAGAGATGGAAGCTCAGTGGATCTGGAACAAAGTCTTAAAAACTGCGTCTAATGTTACAAGTTCCAGAGGAGTTCGCGAGTGTTGTAAGGCAACGAGAGATAATTATGATGGAGAGGTCGACGAATGCGAAGGATGAAGATAAGACGAAGGTAATCACGATCGCAATCGATGCCATCGTCATCTCTCCTCCTCCTCAACGCACGCAGACAGACAGAGACAAAGACAGACAGATACAGACAGACAAACAGACACACAGAGCCACCGACAGCAACTGCCACGGGGCAGGTGACTTACCTTTCGCTGAGTTTACTACTAAATGTCGACAGACGTACTGAGTGGTGGTGGTTGAGATGGACGAGGTGATGGTGGCCGTTGTGATGGTGGTAGTAGTGGTGGTGGTGGTGGTGCATAGAGGGCTGGCCGGGTGTGAAGTGGTGTAGATTACATGATCTGAGTAACCAGGGTTACTAACACTACTACTAAGCGGCTGAAATCCGATCCCTGGGTGGGAGAAGGGACGGTGAGCGGATGGCTAGTGATTCGTGGCACATGACCAGAGAGAGAGAGATATGAACCAAGGGACCTCCCGCTCCATCTCCTCCTTTTCCTCATCCTTCTTCGTCTCCTCTTCCTCCTCGTCGTCTTCCTCCCAGATCCACTCTTCCCATCTATTTTCTCTTTAGTATTGAGGCAAATAAAGTTCTGTGTCATAACTGATCCAAAATTTTCCATAACAAGTTTAAGTATTTAGTATTCAACAGCAGCGCATTTCTTCACAATTCAGATGCAAACAATATATGCAGTATGAATAATTATAGTAATAAACATTAAAATAATAATAACAACGATAACAGTAATTATGATACGAAAAATAATCGTCATCATCTTCATGACTTTGATGAAACGGTCACTCGTGAGATCATTCAACTCGCTCCTCTGTCTCCCTGTCTCAATCTCTGTCTCAGTCAGTAACTCAGCCAGAGCCAGCCAGCCAGCCAGCCAGCGAGCTAGTCAGTCAGTCAGTCAGTCAGTCAGTCAGTCAGTCAGTCAGTCAGTCAGTCAGTCAGTCAGTCAGTCAGTCAGTCAGTCAGTCAGTCAGTCAGTCAGTCAGTCAGTCAGTCAGTCAGTCAGTCAGTCAGTCAGTCAGTCAGTCAGTATGTATGTATGTATGTATGTATGTATGTATGTATGTATGTATGTATGTATGTATGTATGTATGTATGTATGTATGTATGTATGTATGTATGTATGTATGTATGTATGTATGTATGTATGTATGTATGTATGTATGTATGTATGTATGTATGTATGTATGTATGTATGTATGTATGTATGTATGTATGTATGTATGTATGTATGTATGTATGTATGTATGTATGTATGTATGTATGTATGTATGTATGTATGTATGTATGTATGTATGTATGTATGTATGTATGTATGTATGTATGTATGTGTTTATCTGTCTATCTGTCTGTTTGTCTGTTTCTCTGGTTTATCAAGAACGCAATGTCATATGTATTATAAATCCAAAGTGAGGGAAATACTCAAGTTGCCATCTCATCTGCTGCGATTGTCGTCGATATCGCGGTTAGGATTTCCGTCTGTCTGCATATTCATGTCTTAGCCTCTGCCTCTGTGCATGTCCGTGTGTTTGTCAGTCCGCGTATTTCAATCTGTCCGTGAGAATGATACGGGGGGTAAGGGGTGGGAAGGGGGCCGACGTTGGCACAGAGCGTGGTGAACGTCGTGACTCAAAGTTAACCAGAAGCAAAACTCGGACAATTACTAAACCAGTCGAGTAATAATAAAAATTGATTAGCATGCACTTGATCACGCGCATGCTGAGGGAGAGCCAGGCTGCTGTCACCGCCCCCCGGGGCACTTGCGAAATGCCCCACACCTTCTAAAACACATGCATCACTCACTTAAAAACATCCGTGCAACATAAAGAACACAAACAATTCACCATGACTGAGATGTAGCCTAAAGCATTATAATGCGTAATGTAAAGTAGTCGGTCATTTTATAGCGCTATTTTAACGCATCTCTGGAACGACCATTTTGACCGCCTTTACAAGCAAACCATTAGTAGACATGGATGCTGCAGCGCTGTATGCGTACGTATGCTTCTCTGTATGTGCGAGTGTGTGAGTGTATGCTTTCAGCTGTTATGTGTCTTGTAATGTGCATAAATTATGTGCTTCTCAGTATGCGCGAGTATGCGCATGTTTGTTTGTGTCTTAGTATACGTATGTGTGCTCCTCTGTACGCGTGATTGCGTCTCCGTGTATGTGTGTTGGTATGCGTGGCAAATGAAAGTTAGGAAATCCCAATCATCAATAAGGAAAAGACATGTGACTGGATCGGTTGATTGATTGATTGATTGGTTCTGTTTGGGTCACGCACTTTGTTTTGGGGCGGGGGCGTCTTAAATGCAGCCATCTAGCGACATAGACAGTGAGCTAAGGAGGAAGTCAGTAATGCTAAAACGCAGGTCACGGGACGAGGTGGGCGACATGGTTATAAGGACTTCGTTATGTCCTATGCTGTAATATATCAAAGTCATTTTTGTCAGCGCCAGCGGCCTTTGTTGTCATAAAATGTCGTTAAACTCTGGATCCTATATGCTCCCATTTCCCAATATGCGACTGACTGACTGACTGACTGACTGACTGACTGACTGACTGACTGACTGACTGACTGACTGACTGACTGACTGACTGACTGACTGACTGCCTGACTGACTGACCGACGGACTGAATGGTTGGGTGGTTGGTAGTCTGCCTGATTGATTGATTGATTGATTGATTGATTGATTGATTGATTGATTGAGTGAGTGAGTGAGTGAGTGAGTGAGTGAGTGAGTGAGTGAGTGAGTGAGTGAGTGAGTGAGTGAGTGAGTGAGTGAGTGAGTGAGTGAGTGAGTGAGTGAGTGAGTGAGTGAGTGAGTGAGTGAGCGAGTGACTGGCTAGCCGACTGACCGACCACCAACTGACTGGTTCAAAATGTATACCTTTGAGCTTAAAATACAGGACATTGCCATATTTCATTTGTGTTTTGTATTGTGTACCTTTATATCATATTTTATTGTTTTGCTGTTTTGTATTTGATTATGGTGATTATGGTGATTATGGTGATTATGGTGATTATGGTGTATGTGTGTCGTTTATATTGTTTTGTGTTGCGCAGTAATGTATCCAACAATGCTTCCATTCGTAATCGTAATCGTACATTTCTATAGCGCCACTTCAAGAGGCGCTCCCATCCTGTCAACATCAAACGTTACGTTACATCTCACAGCCATGTAATTGTAACAGTTAAACTTAAAACGCACAGTGTATCTTACTTATTAGTCCTGGTTAGCTTGGCTTTTTCGTCTACAGAAGTCTATGGTTGATTTCTGTAGCGCCAGAAGATAGGAGAGACGCTGTTGTCTTGCTTTCCCCGATTCAGAAGAGTGTATACCGATCGAAGGCAACGTAATCCAACTGAGCCGATGGAGGCCAATGAGGTGAGACTTAAATAGACCAACCAAGCGCCTGCTCGCCTCTTCCCCGTCACTTCCCGTGAAGCCCGAGGCAACGATTCCACTTACACATTCGGAGACGACGGCGGTGGAGGGAGCGATATTAGGGGAGTCAACCGGCGTCGGACACTGCCCCTCCCTTCGAGGAACAGCAGCTGGCGACTGTCGCAGAAGTCCTTTATGGTCGCCGTCGGAGAATTTCGGAATTCTGGTGACGCAGGCGGCATCCAAGGAACGGTCCAATTACGCGCAACTAAAAAACGCACCCAATTCACGCCTATCTCACTGCGAGACGGATGCATTATGGGCAGAGCGGGTGAACGAGACGGAAGAGGTGGACGCGGACAAAGAGAAGGGGAGGAAGAAGGATGGAGAAGTAGAAGGAGGAGGAAGAGGAAGTGGCGTTGGAAGAGGAGGAGGAGGACGAGGACGAGGAGGACGAGGAGGAGGACGAGAAGGATAGAGAGAGAAAGACAGACAGAAAGACAGACAGACAGAGACAGAGAGAGTGAGAGGGAGGGAGAGAGGGGAGAGAGAGGTGGAGAGAGAACGTCGTAAAATTCGGGTAGTTGTTTTCCAAGCGAGATAATAAAAGCAGTCTCACAACGAGTGTCGACCGCTGTAGCGTCGCTTGGTCCCCACCGTCTGTATCTGGCATTATATATATATATATATATATATATATATATATATACACACACACAAACACACATGATCACATATATATATTATATATATATACATATTAATATATATATAAGACAACTTAGCGCAACATATGTAGGCTTATATATATATATATATATATATATATATATGCGACATATATGGAGAGCGACCTTCCCAAATCACATACTCGGTACCTGGTACCTTGATGTAAAAGTTTGTTATGTGTTTGTGTGCGTGTGTGCGTGAGTGTATGTTTGTTTGCCGTGTGTGTGTTTGTTTGCCGTGTGTGTGTTTGTTTGCCGTGTGTGTGTTTGTTTGGCGTGTGTGTAGGCCCCATAATCTCGATGTAAATGTGTGCATGTATGATGGCGTATGTATGTTTGTCGTGTAGCTATAGAAGGCGTCGATGGTTAAGGTGTGGTGGTAGGCGTTGGCGGTTCCTTCGCGTTGACTTATTGCTTTTCTGCGTCTACCATTTTGTAGATTTTCTCCGAACTTTGGACTTTTGTGGATTAAGTTCGACTGATTGGAGAGAGATGTCGTCGAAGCAATATAATCCGTCAACAGAGACGATTTCCAGCCACCCATTTCATCTGTTTATTCACCATAAATTCATTCACCATCCTCTTACTACGCTCGTCTTATTTCTTTTCGTCTCCGCTCCTCCTCCTCCTGTTTTTCGTATTCCTCCACCCTCTCCTCCTCGTCCTCTTCGTCCTCCTCCTTCTCCTCATGTCTAGCAGCTTCTTGGCCAACATCCCTATTCGTCCTGAAAATTCCTCTTCCTCCATCTCTTACTCCTCCTCCGCGTCCTCTTCCTCTTATTCCTCCTACTCTCTTTCATTATCCTCGTCCCACTCCTCTTACTCTCACTCTTTCTCCTCCTCTAACTCCCAATCATACTATTCTTCCTCCTATAGGTTTTCTCCAAGTCCAGACCCATCCAGGGCCGGCGCCAGAGTATTTGGCGCCATAGGCGAAAATTTGTCGCATACGATCTTCCATTTTTGTCCAAGTAGCGGAATCGCCCTATATAATAGTTTACAAATCATCCAGTGAAACATTCACTTTCATGTCCTGCAGATTCTGTTTCTTGGTGCGTCTCATTTTGTACTTCAAACTCTTCTTGGACTTCTGCAACTCTTATCTCCTCCGCGTTGGTAGGCCAAACTTGGTCTTTTTGATCATTTAATTGTTGTCCATCTTCGTCTCTGTGCGATAGACATAGCCTAGATAGCCTACTTTAAGAAGGAACCTTGCTGTTGTGTTTCTTCTGTTTGCCTTTCGACCCTCCGTTTGCGAAATTGTGCACCGAACAATCTTTTTCTCTCTGCCACTGCCATGGGGGATTAAAGTAACAGTCTAACAATCTCACTTGAAGTAGTCACTCGGTAGACAACTAAGACAAGTCAATATTATAAATTTTGCTATATATATTTCCATATAATTTTATTATTATACTGTGTAACAATAAAATTCACAGTTAAAAAAATAAACACTACACTGCCCGACAGGAACTGACGTCATATAGGGATAAAACGACATAGCAAACACCTACGTCAAATCAGAGGGTTTCCAGAGAGTAGTGCAAAAGAGGTCCGAGTCCAGTTTCCAGAAGGCCAAATCAAATTAGAGGGGTTACCAGAGTGTAGCCCTAAAGAGATCCGAGTCCGATTTCCAGAAGGCCAAATCAAATCAGAGGGGGTTTTCCAGAGAGTAGTACAAAAGAGGTCCGATCCAGTTCCAGGGGCCAGATCAAGAGAGTAGGCAGTGCAGCACTGCAACTGTCAAGGCAGGTGCACATGTCGTTTATGAATTCAAGTCGTATCTTTCCTCACGTTCTTTCACTGTCAATGCCGCTGGTCACTTGTCTAACCCGCACACTCTCACCTGCGGTGTTCCTCAAGGTTCTGTCATCGGTCCTCTGCTGTTCATCCTTTACACCTCTCCCCTCAGCAAACTCATTTCTTCCTCCTCCTTATCCTCTGTCGATCATCACCTCTATGCTGACGATACACGACTATTCATATCTTTCTCTCCTCGCTCCCTTCCAGATGCACTAAATCATCTACGAAACATCATCACCCAGATATCAGCCTGGATGACTGCCAACCTCTTATGCTTAAACCCTTCAAAACAGGATTTCTCATCATTGGCCTCATTGAGCAACTAAGCAAAGTAACCTATCCTTCCGACCTTTCGCCAACAAATCTCACTTCACCTGTACCTTACTCTTCTGTCCGCAATCTTGGAATCATCTTCGATAAAAACCTCACCTTTGCCGACCACATCACCCAGCTATCTCGCACCTGCTATATGCACATTCGCGACTTTCGTCGACTGCGCCCAATACTTGATTACAAGACCGCCTGCACAATAGCCACCTCACATTTCCATTCCAAACTCGATTACTGTTATTCCCTCTTCTGTAACATCGACTCTTCTCAAATAAAACGCCTGCAAACAGTCCAGACTGCTCTCGCCCGCGCACTCACCAAAACTCCCAAACACCACCACATAGACCCTGTTCTGAAATCACTTCATTTGCTATAAAAGTCCCTACAAAGCGCTTCCATTACAAACGTGTATCTCTTACCTACAACGCCCTTCAAACCTCTCAAGACTCAACCTTCTTACATTCGCCAGTTATTCACCCGTCCGGTGCAATACTTGCTCGATCGTCATCATATCTTTCTCTCTCTCGGCCTCCAGTCTAATCCTCTCTGAAATTCTGCAATCGTTCAGTAGTCTATGCTGTACCGGCTCTTTGGAATGATCTCCCAAAAGATCTCCGCCAGTTTGTTCATCCTCCTATATATCTCGTCTATTAATTTCACCTCTCCTCAGATTGCACTCTCCTCCGCTGCTTTCCACTCACGACTGAGAACCGAACTCTTCAAGCTATCCTATCCTGATTCCAATTCTGCGCCACCACACAACCACCATCATCACAGATTACCACCGTGGCACCCTACTGTCTCCTCGACTTGACCTCCCCGGACTCTGACCTGGCACCGGAACGGATAAGGCGGACATGGCCATTGCGGACATGATTTGATATAGCGCCGGTGAACAAAGCTGGTCTCCCTGACGTGGCTTTTGTGTGGCGCTGTGAAATTTCGGAGATTTACATTAACATTTACATTTACATTTACATTACATTTACGGCGAGAATAAGTTGAAGGCGGAGGATTAGGTTAATCAGGTATAGGAGTACTTGAAAAGGTTAGACTTCAGTTTTGAGTGGAAAGCCCGGGGGTGACAGATAGAGAAACGTGAGGATGAGGATGAAGGACGGGTTGCAATGATGATGGAGGAACTGAGAAACTGCGGAATTCAGAGGGGAGATTATTCCAGAGTCGTGGTGCTGTGTTGAATATGGCCCGGTTGGAGAACTTGAGGTGAGTATAGTGATTGGGGGGGGGGGGTCGAGAAAGACCTCTGAGATAGGAGGTTGATTGGGTGGAGCGGGTTGCCTGGATGGTGAAGAGATCACGGATGTACTTGGCTGGGAATATTGTAATGAGTTGTAGGCTAGTGATAAGACTTTGGTTGTCTACTGGTTGTCTAATAGTCGTCTAAGGGTTAGCGTGTAAGACTGTAAAACGACAGGTCTGGAGTTCAAATTCTCTCCGCAGTTGACAGTTGTTTAGAGATTTCTTTTCCCCAATCGAACTATATAATTATATCGACCATTCACTGGATATATTACCACCTATAGGCCTATAATATATATATAAGCTTATAATAATAGTCCTATGACCGATGGTCATATATGAGCGATACTCCTATCCAGTGCTTTTTCCTGAAAGAAAAGGTTCCGGAACGGAACAATAGGTTCCGGAACGGAATAATTATGGTCGGGCTAAAATCTTGCAAAAAACGGGATTGGAGGTGGAGAGGGGTCTCAATAAACATTGAAAACAGTTCAAAACACTGAAATTAAATTAAAATAACTAAATTATTGTTTTTATTATTAAAATTAATAAATTATTTTTAGTATCTGAAAAAAGGTCCGGCGCGTTCCGGCTGAAAAAACACTGGTCCAATCAGCGATAGTCCGTATACCAAAGTTCGATACTCTGCGCACCAAGCACCTTTTACGGAATATTAATTTTCTATATATCAGTAGTCAACATATTGACTCGTCTCTCCTATTAGAGAAAATTTTTAATGCGCTTCGACCTTTAGATCATCCAATAACAGCATCCAGCCAATGCCATAGTGTAGAACAGTGTTTAATCTAGTCCCCCTCTTCTGGGAGGGGAAACAAGGTTTCTGGGGGGACCAACCAATTTTGTTCCATTTCATCCATCAAGAGTTTCTGACTTTTTCAACTTTCATCGAGACGTTTTCAACTTTTATCTTGCCATCTTGAAAAAAAGTTGATGACCTTCTTTTAGTCATTCGTCCAACTTTTTACACTTTTCCTATAGGAATTACTCTCTCAAAAAGGATGATGACCTTTTTTAGGAATTCGTCTCTGAAAAAGTATATTGCTCACCTCTCGGTGATATCTGGGGGGGGGGGGAATTTCCCTCCCCAAAAAGGTCTCTCCATTGCGATATTGCTGGCCTCTGGGGGGAAACATAAATCCTGGGGGGAATCCCCCCCCAAATACGTCTAGATTAAACACTGAGTGTAGAAGCGAAATCATTTTACTGATTCTATTAATATTACTTAAATAGTCAATATGAAAGGAGGTGAAAAACGAAAATGAGTCGTGTATGGGACTCAGGATGGGAACTTGGGAAGATAAATGCATGTTTATGCTAGGACAGAATGGCGTCCTTCAAAATGCCTACACTTTGGGCAAGACGGTCTGTTTAGTGTGCGGCTTCTCTATAATTATACGTACGTTATGAAAAAAACCCAATTTGGAACGACATTCAACAAGTACCCACTCAGACGTTTAAGTGCCACGTATTGAATTGTGAACGGTGTGCAGTGGTTTTTTATAATTCAACTGAATTTTCCCATTCGGTTGAAATGTTGCTCCAGTAGCAACATTATTTTGTCTTTATATCTGAGAGCTTTTAATTAATTTTATATTCTATATGGAAAATATTTGTGTAATCAAGATGAGTGGCCACCGGCAGAGGCGTATACCTTTGTCTAGGGAGCGGTGGGTACCAAATTTGCATCGTTTCCCCTTCGCGGCTCTTAAATAAATATTATTATAATGGCGCCGTCTTATGCGTTTATGCCTAATAATGATAATGATGACAAAGATGGTGACGAGATTGATGTTAGTAATGGTTGTGGTTGTGGTAGCTGTGGTGGTGATACTGATGATGAGGATAATTATGATGATGATGATGATGATGATGATGATGATGATGATGATGATGGTGATGGTGATGGTGATGGTGATGGTGATGGTGATGGTGATGGTGATGGTGATGGTGATGGTGATGGTGATGGTGATGGTGATGGTGATGATGATGATGATGATGATGATGATGATGAGGATAATTGTGATGATGATGATGATGATGATGATGATGATGATGATGATGGTGATGGTGATGGTGATGGTGATGGTGATGGTGATGGTGATGGTGATGGTGATGGTGATGGTGATGGTGATGGTGATGGTGATGATGATGATGATGATGATGATGATGATGATGATGATGATGATGATGATGATGACGACGGTTGTAATAGTAGTAGCAATGAAGATGACGAAGATGGTGTGGTGATGGTGTGGTGATGGTGGTGATGATGATGATGATGATGATGATGATGATGATGATGCTGCTGCTGTTGATGCTGCTGCTGCTGCTGTGCTGCTGATGATGATGATGATGATGATGATGATGATGATGATGATGATGATGATGGTGATGATGATGATGATGATGATGATGATGATGATGATGATGATGATGATGATGATGATGATGATGATGATGATGATGATGATGATGATGATGATGATGATGATGATGATGATGATGCTCGGTAATTGTTTTGAGTCTTAAGGGCTCAAATGAAAGCCTTCCTCCGAGAGAAAACAATAATGGGCATTGTTTCTTCCGGCTATGAAAAGTGGGGGCATGGTTCCATCCTTCCAAACCGTTGGAGGGGTACACTGCAAGTACCCGTCGTACTCCCGAAAAGTACGCCTATGCCCACCGGGAGTTACACAATACATAAAATTTCACAAATTAGTAAGGGCCCTGTCAACCCGACCCTTCCCTTCTATTAGAGAAAAATATTTTATGCACTTCGGCCGTGATGTCATCCAATAATAACATCCAGCTATAGTGTGATAGCGAAATCATATTAGCAGTGGAGTCACTAGGGTTGGTGTCACCCAGTGCGGCAAGTCACGATGTCAACCAAATGGACCTCCCTATGGAAAATGTTTTTGTTGTTATTTTTTATTGCTAATTCAAAATAATAAAAATAAGAAATTTCTGCTGAAACTCTGCAAAAATCTTTTTACAGTCATTTTGTCAGGTATCACCCGGTGCGGCCAGCACCCCCGCATCCACGCACCCCCTCGCCCTAGTGACGCCACTGCATTTTAGGAATTCTATTATTATCTAAATACATTAGCTTGTTTTGGCCTTGGTGCAGAATGTTTAGGAACGACTGGATTAGATTATATCTTTCATCGTTTCAGCGTCTTGATCCCTTCAATACATTTATGTAGCGCCTGTCCATTTAAATAAGATTAACCGATTAGTAAGAATTGCAGTGCTCAAGGCAAGGTAAGGAAAGGTAAGATACCCCCGGTATTGTAAGGCAAGGCAAGGTTATATGTAGCCTAAGTCATTAGTGAGAACTTTTTAAGCAGGTATAGTGGTATACCTTAACATTATTTGTTTATATCCTGATTAATTGATTATATTATTATTATTATTATTATTAGTAGTAGTAGTATGATTACTACTGCTACTACTACTACCACTACTGCTTCCACTACTACTACTTTTAATTCTACAACTAGGCCTACTACTTCCACCACTCTGATGCCTTTGAAAGGTGTTAACACAGAAGAACTACACCCAGTCGCAACATGTGAGAATTACGACAGGTCAAAGTTCATCCATTCGCGCCATCCTTATATATGTATTTGTGTACATATACTATATATACAATATATATATGCTTTATATATAGTATATGTACACAAATACACATAGCTCTATTCAAAGCAGAGGGTTTAATAAGGTCCCTGTTGCGGCAGTGTTGCCTTTGTAAGACGTTACCATTATTATCAGAGGACCAACATCCAGTTGCAAGACGTGAGAATCACGACAGGTCAAAGTTCAACAAATCGTTGTGTGTGTATATATATATATATATATATATATATATATATATGCAGTGTTTGGTACTATTCAAATAGTAAATACTAATTAAATAGCATTTAAATAGTTCATAACTATTTACTTCACTAATTAAAGTAGCATTGTAGAAAGACTTATACAATGTACAGTGTATATTGAAATAGTACAAACTACTGTAAGCAACCGCGTTAGTCCATTGGCCCTTAATCAGCTTATAATTATCTTCGCCCGGTGTATATATATATATATATAAATATATATATACATTACATACTATGGCCAAGCCAGTCCCTCCTTTAATAATCTTTTCTCTCTATGTCTCTCCCATTGACACCCTGGCAGTCGATGACTTTTATGCAGCCATCCATAACACAGCAGTTTGCAAGAAAATACCACTAATTGAATAGATTAAATATTTCTCAGAAGAAAAGGGATGACAGACTTTTAAATATTTCTAGCCTCGACTGCATCAAACTGTTTTAACCCCACTGCTGGACTGCCAGGCTCGTTCAGTGAATCACAAGATGGGCGTCTGCGACCTCTGGTTATTGGGACTAAAACTCAGATCAGATATATGTAAAAAGCCCTATGATTGTGTAAATGAAAACAAGCTACTTGTAACTGTAATTCGAAGATCTATTAATAAATGCCAAGTTCACCAAGACGTATTGACATAGGTCAACACAGGCATATGGTACTTAGACTGAATACTACCAGCTATAGTAAGTAAGTCTTTGAAGGTGCAAGACCCACTATTACATGTAACCCTAAAACTTCACATCGGTACGGGTAAAACCAGGTATACCTGTACCCGTGATTCCCTACCTGTACCCGACCCGATCCGTGAAATGGCGACCCGACCCGTACCCGACCCACGGGTACGGGTCGGGTACGGGTAAACCCGCGGGTACGGGTATACCCGCAGACCCCTAGTCTAAACCACCAGTCTGCTGAGAATAACTTAAAATTTACTTCTGTAATTACTTACTTATTAGTTTTAATTTCAAGTTCTTTTACTCTAATTAATATATAAGCCTATTACCTCTATGTATATTTTGAAACTCTAACAATTGATCTATGTGGTCTATTCATGACCGCGTTCGATATTGTTGGACACAAATTTAGCGCCCCTTGCCCAACCCTTTGGAATTCGCTTTTTCACTCTGTGAGGAATTTACTCAGCGCTCAATCTATGCTGAAGTTAATGCGCACTGCATTATCCTTACCTGGTTTTTGCAGCAGAAAGTGGCATTTCTGTAACAGTGGACCTATGTATCACTTGTAAGACCAGCAGCTGTGTCTGCATTAGATGTTATCCAAGGTGTACAAGGAGTCATGCCTTGGCTTTGTGCTGCCAACACTGCAGAAGCTGGAAATCCAGTTAAATGCAGTGCCATTTTTCATTCATTCATTCATTCATTCATAAATTTAATATAGCGCACCTTCAAGAAACCTACTCAGAAGCGCTCCCAGCCCAGCCACGGCAATAGAGATTAGACTTGAGCAGCTTGTAAAAAGCAGATGTGTTACCCCTAGGGAGAAGGCGAATCTCTAATGGAAGACCATTCCAAATGGAGGGCCCAAATATAGAGAAATCCCGGCGTTGCCTAATTGTGGAGCGAGCCCGAGGGACTAAAAGTTCTCCCCCAGAAGAAGACCGAAGAGCACGCCGACCAACTGAATCAGAGACCGGGCGGCAGAGCTCACACAGATAGGCCGGGGCGCATTTTCGCCGATCCAAGACTCTTACGGCAATATGGGCCCATATCCCGTAATCTGATTGGCTCAAGTCTAAGATGACCTGATTATCGAAAAAGGACGAGATACACGAGTCAACATACGCTTCCGCAAAACTAGCAAATATTTAGCGCCATCCGTGGATACACTTTTAGCAACACTTCGGCAATAATTTTTTTCGGAGGGCGGTAATTTTTTAGAATTACTTAGAATAAGTTATTAGTTATCATTTACATTTTAGAAGGAAAACAAAACAAAGGCACACCAAGACTAAGCTGGACAGATATTTATTCGTACACATTGCCGCCAAATGACTGGCGTCAGTGACGGATGAAGTGTGATAATGTAAAACAATGACGCTTTACAATTATTTTCCAAATTGGCTTCAATGTTGTGTGCATCCACGTTGAGTGCAGTGCAAGACAAGCTTAGGCTTTTAACTGCTGAAGGAAATAAGACTTACAGAATCACTAACTACGGTTATCAGACTGACAACAGTCCAGGCAGACAGCACTTGTGAATGTAGTATATTAGGCCTACTAGTAACAATGCGCTAAAGCTTTCTTCACAATAGTATGAAGCTTTCTTCATAATAGTATTTAACTATGATACAGAAATTTTGATTTGAAAACTGGTTATCTGACTATAGGAATGGTTCAGAACATACATGTACTTTTAATGACTGGCCTAATTTAATTGCCATTTTCAAGTGGCCGATTTTAATGATTGAGAATAACTGAAGTTAGGCTTACTAGTCACTTCATTGGGTCCCTCTCTATTAATTTGTCCAAGTTCTGATTTAAAGGCTGCTGGCCAAGTGCTTAGTCTGCGTTCCTCTTTAACTTAACAGTTAAAGAGCAAGCTCATCATAATTAGACCACTTGATTTGATCAGAAAACAAATCTGTTGCAGCTCCATCGATGGGCGTCTAACGCATTAATATAATATAATAAAACAATGTTTTTGTATTAGAAACATTAGTAATTAGCCAAATGAAAAGTTCATTGCCATAACCGGTACAAGTAAGAAGATAAGGTTATATTAAATGCACGGTACATTATAATTAGGCCTGGATTAAGAAGCGCAATTTATAAATACGAAGAAACATGGGATAACAGCACTGACAGTGCTGGAGAAGAGCTGGTCAATTAAACAGATTTTCAAACATGTTTCAAGTTATGTCAGCATTCAGGCACAGTTTATGTACAGCATTCACGAGGTTCTTTAAATACTATATGTGTATATCCAAATACATGTGCAGTCGATTTCTATGGTTCTAATCTCAACACAAACCACATCTACGATTCACATTTCTGTGTGACTGCACATATAAACATTTAGTGATAACTGATCTCTGTGCTGATATACTTATGTGATTAATATAATGTAATGAATAAATTATATGCATTTTATTCATATCGTATACTCTCTACATTTTTTACATTTTAAATTTATAGGCATCGGATACACACCAGCTTATGCATTTGTATTGTAGTCTTGGCAATTTTTAACTTGTGGATTATGATATTTCTTCAGCTATTTAATTTTTGGTTTGACTTAATATATAATTCTCACAAGCAGTGATAGAAACAAAGTACAGTACAATGACAGTTTATTTCAAAATGTCAGTCTTAGTTAAAACTGTGATAGCAATAAGGGATGAAGAGGGAAACAAGAAGCAAACACATGATGCAACATCACACGCTTCTGCAAAAGTCACTGATGCAGGTACTTGCTCACCCTCAAAATATCAGCAAAAGAAATTATAACACACAAGCAACTGTTTCAACAATCAGTAAATTGGTCAGCAGTTCTTGAGGTTTTAAAAGCAAAGACCAAGAAACCATCTGTCCTTAGGCTCGAGTACAGACAAGGTAGATGTGCTACAACCTAGCCTACGTGGGTTGTATGCAATTATTTGTTACAAGCATTCAAGTAGGATACATGCCCATACTGTGGCATACTTACATTGCAAGCAGCTACCTATTTCTATGTCGGCATTATGGGTTCTTTAAATATGAGAAGAGGATGGCTTGCAGACTTGCAAGATAACTCATTACAATTAGCCTCCATGACAAGCACTGATTTGCCTTGTACTTCATCTGTCGAACACTCATCAAAGCCTTCGACTGATGAGGAGACGAACTCTACAGCTCAACTGACTGTTGAAGAACAAGGCAACCTTCAAAAAGCCTTGAAAAGACTGAATGTTGGCTTAGCATCAAATCCGAATGTGTTTGTCCCAGCAGTGAGAAAAATGTTGGTTAACATTGACCACCATGCTGCAACAGAAGCAGGTATGGAGTGCTATAAGTACTATTGGAAAGTACAGTGCTGTTGTTTCAGTGGCAAAGATCTGGGTCCAGCCGACTGCCATCGTTTAAAAAAATTAGTTGACATGCTATATACAATAGTTTCATCTGTTTCTGCACAGCAAACAACCAGCACACTGCTGCATGGAACATATCACCCATGGCCAGTCAGTGATTCATGAACATGCAATTGGTCGCCAAAAGTTTCTAGCTTTAGCTCAGGCTTTTCTGTCATTGGTTTAAAGTGCTTCCATCTGATGACAGGTTGTTGCTTGATAAGAAGTTCAATAATGGCAAAATATGGCAAAATAAAAGGTACAATACACATCATTGTTACACAGCTTTAAACGGTTCATTCCTACCAATCAAGAGCCGTTGAAAAATTCCTGATTTTTAGAACATCATGTCATATTTCAAAACGATTAATTATACATCTCACGAAATTCAAACAGACTAAAATAGAAACTGTTTCACTGGCTATCTGTGGTTGCTCAAGTATTCCGGAGATCACTGCCAGGTGTGGTTTCTGAGCAATATTCTTGCAACGACATTAACAAAATGTCCATAAACCCTGTTCAAAGCTAGACGGTTTGGCTTAGGATAAACAAACTCCATAAAAAACAGGCTTTTGCATCACCAAAAACTTTGCCCAAATCCCCTACCATGCAAGTTGAGCCCCAAGTTTAATTTACTTGGTATGATTCACTGGTTGAGAAACAACAAAACAAGCTCAACAGTTTCTAACAAAGTGGTTCGTTCAGGTATTTATCCAGTTGTCAGCGAACGTTACATCTAAGCCAATGGTGGTCAATGGTGCAAATATTTCCTTTTCTTTCTCCTTTTTTCTTTTCCCTCTTTTTCTTCTTTCATTCTTCATCCGTCCATTTTCGCTTTTTATTTTTTTTTAAGTCGTGGCTGTTGTCCAAACCAATGTTGTCTACAACAAGTATGCAAATCTCAAAACACCGCCAACAACTTGGCTTTTACAGGACACGAGTCCCTTTAAGGCAAACCAAACACCTTCCTGAGACTTGGCCATGTGGATAAGAGCAAGAAAATGATAAATTTGTGATCTTATCCCTGGCCTATGAAGGCAGTCCTTGAACTGAATCCCCCTATCGCCTCGCCATTGGGTAAAACTTCACTTCCCTCGAATAAATTAAGGCCCAACCTTTGGATAAAACTAATCTAATATAGACATATCTGTAATTCTCGTGAACTCAATGCACAACGGAAAATTAAGTGGCAACCTCTCAGCAATTCTTTTCAGTTAGGCTGGTGTTGCTGCTCAGCTTTTAACTATCATAACGCACATTGAAGTGAAATTTTGAGCTCAAAAATATTTTTAAACTCGTTTATATAGCATTAAATACACATCAATAGTAAAGTGTGTTGTAATATCATTCCCACACACATGCAACCAAACTACCACAATACCCTGTAATAACCAACTGGATTTTCCACTAGAGACCTCACTAAAACCAAACCAACAAAAACTATTTAACAGACACATTTCTGTAGCATTCAAATACTAATTTCTCTCAAAGTGGTGCAATATTTGTGTTTTAACGCATAATATGAGATTTGCGAGCAAGCCATCAGTAGTTTTGGAATGATCTTCTGGATATTGACCTGATTATGGCTTGGTTTTTGTATGCCATCAGTTGATGCCTTGTGCATTAGACAGCAGTCCAACAGAAGTTACTAATTACAAATTTAGTTTTGTATGCCATCTGTTGATGCCTTGTGCATTAGACAGCAGTCCAACAGAAGTTACTAATTACAAATTTAGTTTTGTATGCCATCTGTTGATGCCTTGTGCATTAGACAGCAGTCCAACAGAAGTTACTAATTACAAATTTACTTTTCAAATCAGAGGCAGGATCTGCAATTTTGCGACACCATATGGCAACAAAGGCTGCTGATGCTGCGAGAAATTTTTCTGAACAAATCTCACCGTTCATATTGCATCGCATTACTATATTATTTAATATATACACTGCACTTGTATTTCACTGGACTTGACTGGGTAAATGAAAACAAGTTGAAAGATTTTTGCAGATGATATTGCCATGCTAATCACAATCATAGAAAGGCATGACAGAACTAACAAGTAATGCATAGGAAAGGCAGCATGGTCAGATTCATTATTAATACAGAAATGATCCTTGAGATCATGAAGATAGGAAATGGAATGAAATTTACAATCTTGATCGACAACAAGGGGTCGAGATCGTGGATGACTTGGCTTGGCTGTTAACATCCAGTTTTCTCAGGGGTACATATTCTGATTCGTATTTAACAAAATTTTAATCCATAAATATTGGTAATGAACCCAATAAACAATATTGAAATAATGCAGAAATGAAAGTTTCGTAAAAACATTAAGTCATTACCTATTATCTTGTGATCCAGGTTGATTGATGTTTCCAGGTAAGCGAGGCAGTTCTTCCTTAGCTATTTTGCTGCCAAAGTTTGAAGGCCCTAGTAAGATATGAGATTTGTTATGCCAGTCTGCTCACTTGGCTCTAAATATCAAATAACACAGAGTATTTGTTTCAATGCAAAAAACTATACAAATTCCTCGTGCAGTTATGACAAATAGCTAATGCATATGACTTTCACCTTCTGATCTGGGTTTGAAATCTTAGCATGCCAAGAAAAATTGACAATTCATTATTAGTACATGTAGCCTGTAAGGAAAGGCTTTCAAGTCTGATAGTTGCTAACATTTTGTGATGTAGCCAAAGATGCAAAGACAAATGTCTGAGGACTACTGTTAAATACAATACAACAGTATTATGCCCTCCTTGCAAAGTTCAGAAAAGCACATTGAACCCAGGGAACCATTAAGAGCCACAGGCATACTGGAAGAGGTAAGTTTTCAATTTAGAGTGAAAGCCACATCAGTTAGACCAGCTATCACGGTCCGTGGCGCTCATTTGAAAAACATTCTCCAATAAATTAATTAAAACATTTGCAGGGTTGAGGCCATATGGTCACTAGGGCCTATTGAAAAATATACACGTGCACATACCTGGCACCAGCTTCGTCGCGAACTTCAGCTATTCGCACTTTAAAATTGTGCTTTCACCACTTTCGCTTAAATAAGTGTAACCTTTCGGTAACAAGGGAAAACTTGACATTTTCTTTACTAAATGACTTTGAATGAAAATGAAAAATACATCTAGTAGTTTATAAAACGAAGATGGAGAGAAGCGCAGTGTGTCTATTTTTAGCATGACCTACATACAGCCAATTACGAGGTGCTGGCTTATCATGACTCCGCCTATCTGCCGTAAGAGTCTTGGATCGGCGAAAATGCGGCCGGGGCACAGCCTAAGAGACAGCGCCATACCAGTACAGCAACCCTATAACATTTACACTAACTAAACTTCTTGATGCTGCAGTACTGGCGAGCAACGACTTGGGCGTCTTTTTGATGACAGTGAATTCCTCATAGCAGCAGTTTGTCAGCCAAAGTTCAAACTCAGCATACGGTTGAAAACCCAAACGTGAAAGTCATGTGCTCCATGCCTCTGCAAAAGCAATAGATAACGTACATGATGAAAGTGACACTACTGAGAGTACTTCCATTCACAGTTACCAAGCAGTGCCATCCAATTCGGTTTGTAAGTGATAACTTCTTCAATGATTTATCAACTATGCAAGCAGAGGATCCTCATTTGAAGTATCTGAATGATGCGTCACGTTGACTAGAAACGCACGAATAAGTCAACGTTTCTGCGCTTCAAATCAAGCATTCTATCGAGTGCTCCAGTAGAGAGAATACATAGTGCAGCACTAATTCTCATCAACAAAATGAATCGCATATATGATGAAACTTTTGAACAGTTGTTCTTGCTTACAGTTATTCAGAACTACTAACTGAATGCTAATACAGTAGAAAATTGCAACCTTTCTCGACAATAATCTGTAACTGAAACAGATAATAGATAAATGGTTTTTAATAGTCAGGTGCTATTTACAATAGTCCACAACTATTTAAAATACTATTTGAATAGTTTCCTATACCTACTATACTTTATTTTTAAATATTCACCCTTACTATTTATCCCAACTCTGTCTGTCTGTCTGTCTGTCTGTCTGTCTGTCTGTCTGTCTGTCTGTCTGTCTGTCTGTCTGTCTGTCTGTCTGTCTGTCTGTCTGTCTGTCTGTCTGTCTGTCTGTCTGTCTGTCTGTCTGTCTGTCTGTCTGTCTGTCTGTCTGTCTGTCTGTCTGTCTGTCTGTCTCGGCGACGAAATCGACAAGAATCAAGCTTTGCCTATCCGAGGATGTAGGCCTAAGCCGTAATACACAACAGGTGTTCTCTCACACGTTTAGCTCTTAAGTGCCAATTCACCTTGTTACACGTCGTCGTGGGTATTCGAATGAACGCCAGATATAATAGCAGACGTGAATGATTAAGACAGCTCAAGAGGCAATTAATCCGGAACGGTGTTACTTAATGGACGAATGAGTACCGTACGAGAAGATTAACAAGGTGAATAGGGAAGAGAACAAGGAATAGGAGAAGGGTCCTTTCGTTCCCTTCTGAAGGGAACGAAAGAAAGAGGAGGAGAATAAAAGGAAGCGCCTCCGAAGAGGGAGATATTGAATAGATGTACAGCGAAAAGTGAGGAGGATAATAAGGAGGAGGAGATCAAACGGAAAAAGGGAAAGAAAGAGAAGGATGAGGAAAGGAGCGAGAAGAAGAATAAAGATGAGAAGAAAGTGGGAGTTGGAACATGAGTAGGAGAAGGAGGAGGAAGAGGAGCTGGAGATTGGGATTAACATGATTAAATGAGGAGGATAAGGAGAAGGAGGTGGTGGAGAATGCGATGAACATGACGAAATAAGGAGGAGGAAGAGGAAGAGGAGGAGGAGGAGGAGGAGGAGGAGGCATGGTTCGGCGTGCCAGATTCTACGTTGGTTCGGTGAATGTAAATGTAAATGTAAATCTCTGAAATTTCTCAGCGTCACACAAAAGCCACGTCAGGGAGACCAGCTCATTCACCGGCGCTACGTGGGAATGGCGAATGGGACAAGTGTTAATCTATCGTTGCTGTGGAGTCGACCCAAAGCCAACTGCAGTGTCAGACTAAAGGACGGACGTCAAGTAAGCTGTCAATCAAAGACCGACACCTGCTGAAAAACTGCGCGTCTTCTGTTCAAAGAGGGAAGGGGTAACTCATCTTACCTGAACGCACTCGCCCCATCTAAGGGTGCTTCACTGCTTCGTCCCTCCGTCCAGAAGTCCGTCGATCGATTTGATTGATTGATGCATCGACCCATCCAAACACCCACCCACCCATCCGCCCATAGTTCAATCGATCTATCCATCCATCGAAACAACCATCCATCCATCCATCCATCCATCCATCCATCCATCCATCCATCCATCCATCCATCCCTCCATCCATTTAACAATCCGTCTGTCTATCCAACGATCCATCCTTCTAATCGTCCTCCAGAGACAGACAGAAGCACACAGACAGAAAGGCAGAGAGATGTAAAGAGTTGCGAGAAAGAGACAGACATAAAGACAGAGACAGTCAGAGACAGAGAGCCATTGAGAGTGATACACAGGTCGAGAGGCAGAGAAAGAGACACAGAGACACAGAGAGATGGGGAAGAGAGTAACAAAATGGAGGTAAAGGGGGAAAAGGCAAAAGGAGGAGGGAAACAGGTAAAGAATAAGACAGAGAGAGAGAGACAGAGAGACATTCATATTCACCTATTCGATTGATCGATCTGCGGGTGTTTCGGTGCAGAAGATATGACGTGCAAAATAGGACCAATAGCAACACCGCCATTAGTCCAAGTCAATAAACGACGCGGAACTTTCTTTTATGGCGCTACATAAAGCCTCTGCACTCGCTAATGACACCAACATAAAATGATAACGCCCCTCTTCCTTTTCCTTCTCCTCTTCTTCCTCCTCCTCCTCCTACTCTTCTTCCTTCTTCTTCTCTTCCGCATATCTCCTCTGTCTCCTCCTTTCTTTTCTTCCTCTTCCTTTTGCTTCTACTCTTTCTTCTCCTTTAACTTCCTACTCCTCCTCCTCCTCTTAATTTTGTCTTCACCTTTTGCTCCGTTGCTTCCTTCCCCATATTCCCCTTCTATCTTCGTCTATTTTCCCCTACACCTCTTTCCTCTTCCGCATCATTCTTACTTCTTCTCGATTTCTTTTTTTCTCTTCCTTCCTCTTCCGCCTCCTCTTCCCCTTTATCTCTATTTCTCTTCTTATTACCCTCCTTCTCCTCCTATGCTTCCTACTTCTTCTTCTTCTTCTTCTTCTTCTTCTTCTTCCTCCTCCTCCTCCTCCTCCTCCTCCTCCTCCTCCTTCTTCTTCTTCTTCTTCTTCTTCTTCTTCCTCCTCCTGTAAGCTCCTGTCATTTATTTTTCTTCTCTTACTCTTCTTTCTCCTCATCTTCACATCGATCGTTAACGTCAGGTACGGCGCAGACGAGCAGAGCGCAATACGTCTGCCAATCGATTTTCTGTCAATCAATGTTAGTGCTGTCATCAAGGACGGATCATCTTCGTATAGTCCGCATCGTCTGCCGTCTATATAGTGAAAGAACACGACTACGGCGAAAAACAGACTTGTAATTTCTTGACTTTCTTCCCGCAGCATAAAGCTGGTGCAGGAGCTTTGCCTGTTGGCTGTGACCACCCCCCCCCCCCCAATGTCCTATTCCTTGGTCTCTTCCTTATTCATCTCGTTAACCTTCTCCTACGTTACTCATTCATATAGCGCCAGATCCTCTTCTAGAAAGACCTCATTGATGTTAGTTCGGAATTTGATTCGGTTGATCATACCATCCTTCTTCAGCGCCTCACTGTTTCTTTTGGGTTATTTGGTAACCGTTAGATTGGCTCTGTTCTTTTCTTAATGATCGCACTAGCTGTGCTGTTGTTGGCTATTCCAGGTCAAGCTGGGTTCTCGCCATCTTCGTTGTACCCCTTGGGTCTGTCCTAGGCACACTGCTCTATATCCTCTTCACTTCCGATAACAGCTCCGGTTACGGTCATGTTGGCTCCTGAGCCTCCTGCACGTACAAACATAATATCCACTGCCATGCGGCTGATGCAGCAGCTTCTGTTGGACTGATGTGCCATGCTATTGATAGCCTCAAACTAACTGCTTTTGAACCCGTCCAAAACTCAGTTTATTTGGCTTGGTGGTCGCAGGCAGCTGACGGGGTTTGACCTGTACCTGTTGGCTGTGACCTTCCCCCATGTCACCTTCTCGCTTACTGTCCGGTATCTGGGTGTGACACGTGATCGAGAGCTTAGCCTCTCACAACACGTTGACTTGGTCCCGCGGAACTGCTATTATCAGATCTGACAGTTGCGTGTTGTACTATGGTCCCTTTCATAATGCTGCGGTCAGCTTTGTTCATGCTTTTGTTACCAATAAAGCGACCACTGTTGTTCGGTTCTTACCGGTCACTCGGTTGGCCTAAAAGGACGCCTTGACCGGGTCCTTCGCTCTGCCTACATGCGTGATGGCCTGCATTGGCTCCCTGCCTCGACGCGCATTTCCTGCAGGATAACAGCACTTGTCTGGCGATGTCTCTACTTATCTGAACTCTGTTGTTCGAATTCAGGCTTGGCCTCCCGCCCAGCCTTGCGCTCTACGACTAGGGAAGAGCTTCTGGACCCTCGGGCTCACCTTATGGTCAGATAGCCTTCGACCTCGATTGTTGGCCCTGCTACCTGGAATAGACTTCCGTTCGCCCTACGCTCATTGACCCGGAACAACCACCTGCCTTCTACCAACTGCTTACGTCTACCCTCTTTAGCCGTGGCCGGGAGAGACTCTGGTAGGCCTCTTGAAGAGGCGCTATATACATTTTCAGATTGAAGGAATGAATTAATATACTTCTAACAAACAATGTCGCAATGTAACTTACAAGCCCTGCCCATCCATTGCTTCAGTCACATCTTGAACTTGATCAAAATCGCATATTTATGATGATGGTGGTGGTGGTGGTGGTGGTGGTGGTGGTGGTGGTGGTGGTGGTGGTGGTGGTGGTGGTGGTGGTGGTGGTGATGATGATGATGATGATGATGATGATGATGATGATGATGGCGATGGCGATAATAGAATTTCTACAGGCGATTGATTTGGCTTACCCCGACTGAAGCCAAGCCCCGCCCCCGAGACCTCTTTACATGCTCGTGTTGTAATGTAATGTAAATCTCTGAAATTTCTCAGCGCCACACAATAACCACTTCAGAGAGACCAGTTTATTAACTGGCGGTATATCAAATTAAGTCAGCATTAGCCAAGTGCTGTAGTCCTACCTGCACCTCACCGTGGTGGGGGGGGGGGGGGTGAACAGTCAAGTAATGGATTGCCTGGTGAGGCTATGCCATCAGTGGCGAAGGCTTCGGCTGAAGGACCACCTAGGGCGACACGCGAGGTGGACAGGCTCACCAGGAACCCAGAAATGGCTGGCCAACGCAGGAGGCAGGTGCCGGAATGACACCTGAGGACGAAAGAGGCCTCTAAATCTTCCCACCGGCTTCCTTATCCTGCCAGGAGAGGATTGGTCACCACCTGGCATAGGACCAGGAAACCTTAAGATGATGACGGAAAGGAGGATTTATGGGCACAGGGCTTGAACATGAGGATGCCATCGATAAAACCAGGGACAGAACGATGTGGAAACGTCATGCTAAGGCCTCATCGTCGGTGCACACCTGACGGAGGAGAGAGAGAAGAGAGAGATATGAGTAGTCCGCTACGGTGCCAGGTCAGAATCCGGATGTCAAGTTGAGGAGAAACTGTTGATGGCGATGGTCGTGGGATGGCGCAGGAGTAGAATCAGGATAGGATAGAGTTCGGTTTTGAGCCGCGAGTGGAAAGCTGCAGGAGAGAGCAAGCGGAGGAGAGGTGAGATTGAAAGACGACAGAGGAGAATAAGCGAATTGGAATAGGTCTTTTGAGAGGTTGTTCCAAAGAGCTGATGCAGTATTGATTAAGAGGCGTGTGCTGAATTTAGAGAGGAGACGGACCAGGGGCGGCGCTACACCAGGGCGCGCCAGGGCAAATGCCCTGGTAAAAAAGCCTATGCCCTGGTCGATGCCCTGCCAGAATTTTTGCCTTGTCCAGAATTTCTTCAGGCATATTTGTTATATCCTGAGTTATAAATTCACTAAATTCACTGAAATGTTAAAATTTTCTTTACAAATGTCAAAAAGCTTCCAGCGGGCTTGGCCATCTGACCTCCTTACTATTGACAACCATAATAGTGCAGGGTAGGGGCGATTTTTGGCGAGCGCGGTAGCGCGATCGTATACGGTCACCAATTATGCTCACGCTACCGCGCTCTCCATAAATCGCCTTCTGCGCTGGTTACTTGTTTGACTGCCCTGGCTATGCTCTGGACCCTGGTTACAAAAGACGTCTGGCGCCGCCACTGAGACGGACAGCCGAGATAGTGATAGGTATGATGAGGAACGAGTATATCTGGGCGGCTGTGTTGTGAATAGCTAGCGAATATAAGAGGTTGGGGGTTGAAGGACGCTGTAGGTAAATGATACAATTTTACAATGGATGCGCTGGATGGATGCATTATTTTAGTCAATGAAATTATGTGAAAACCGGTGTTATGTCGTTGTGTTTGATGGTGTTCAGCGTTCGCCACGTGACTTCATTTATTGAAATCCTGGAGCCGTTCTTGACAACCATCATTATGATATAAAAAATTAAAAATACATGTAATAATAATTTTTCTCGATGTACATAAAATCCTTCAGAATAAATTGTCTGGGCTAGCTAAAAATCGTCAAGTTCCGGCTGCCAGAAGCTGCTGCGAAAGGCGACAGACAACTACTATTGTTATTATAGCCTATAGTTTCATTGTAATTCTTAATGTTATTGGTAGTGGTATTGTTATTGTCGTTGTTATTATTGTTATTGTTGTTATGACTATTGTTGTTCTTGTTGGTGGCGGTGGCCAGTGGCATTGGTGTTGCAATCGTTGTTGATAATGTTATTGATGTTATTGTCGTTGCTATTGTTATAGCTTTGTTATTTTAATCATAGTCATTGTCATCATACACATCATAGTCATTTATTTATTATTAAAAACTTTTGGTCAGCATGCCTTCTGAGCAAGGTCATGGCCAAGTTATGAAAGCCCAGCCTTAACATTACTATAATAATTATTATTATTTATACTATTATTGTTTCCTTATCGTTATTTTTATCATTGTCATTATTGCTATTGCATTATTATTCTTTATTTTTATTGTTATTGTTGTCACCATTATCACCGTCATGGTAATCAGCAGCAGCAGCAACAGCATATTATTTTAGACAGTCGATGTCTTGCCTGTCATTTCAGAGCTGCCATCTAGTGAATTCTATTATTTCAAATCGTGGTATCATTCAGAAATACCCGTTGTATTATTTGTAACGGTTATTGTAGGGCTTTTCATTTACTAACTGTAAACTTCTTCGGTCGTTGCTTTCACTGCCGAATTTAATCATCATATCCCCCTTTCCATATAGGCTACAGAGATTCGAATTTGCCCATTTAAATTTGTTAATTAGAAACAGCCTAACTTATAAAAAAGGCTCTGAATCTCTGTGGTGTCAAACACTCACCCAGATTAGCTAGGGCCTACACTTAATTTTGCACGTAGTCATTCTGAGGGTTGAAGAAAGATGGGAGGAGGCAGGGGCGTAGCAATGGGTTGTGCAGGTTGTGCAAAGCACAAGGGCCCCCGGCGGTCAGAAGGGCCTCTGGCAGCGAGTATCAATTTTAGCCTAGAAGTGAATCTACATGAACAGCAAGTTAGCAACGACGTGTGCAGTAATAAACACTCAAATGATCAACCATCTTCGAAATTGCACAACTGTTACTCGTTGACTCTCATCTACATTCAGCGATGATGTCTGCACTGCCTACATGTTCCTGTTGACTTTGCCTGTGACTGTTGCGCCATGTGAACGATCATTTTCAAAATTGAAGCTAATCAAAAACTATATAATTATACGAAGTACAATGTCAGAAGAGCGACTGAGCGGCTTGGCAATCTTGTCAATAGAAATGAACATGCCAGAAAGCTTGACACTTCAAAGCGGTAGATATTTTTGTGTAAGAGAAGGCGCGGAAACGATTTCGTTATTTTACCAACCAACCCATCTGTTTCACAATTTGACAGAATTTAAGTGTGGATAATTCATATTTTAGCAGTCAAGGCAGATGGAACAATATTTTAGATTAATTAGGGCCTATGCTTTAATTAGACCTAGTTCAATTTTTTATGCTAGCCTGGAGAAATAAAAAAACAATTTTATAAAAATAAATCGAAGAAAATAATTGAAGTGTAGGCCCTAATTATTTAATTATTATTTAATTGGGGTGCGATTTGTGATATTTGCATATTTTTCACGGTGCGAAATAAGCAAATATCGCAAAAGCGCCAAGTGTTTTTTGCACAGCGGTTTTTTCAAATCGAAGGGGTTCAAGGGGCCCATCATCGAAGCTCTGCACAAGGGCCCCCAAAAACCTTTCTACGCCACTGGGAGGAGGCCATCAAATTGTCAGTAAAATTAATGTTACTGACAATTTGATGTTGGCCAGTTACTAGATTGAGTCTTTGGAGCAACATGCTGTGATCAATGACATCGACGAGTAAATAAATTTCTCTAACTTCGAATGTTGGCATATAATAGCGCTATAAAATGCTGTGTTTACGACAGATGGCGTCTAATGTCAACCAACGACCTTTTCTATCAAACAGATTTCAACCAGAGCTATCTATTATCGCCCAGGGCTTATTCTAAGGAATTTTCTCAACTGCACATGAGGGGCGAATTAGGGGCCATCCATATATGACGTACGCAAAAATCCGCGAAAATTGGACCCCTCCCTGTACGCACACGTACTTTTTTCTACCCCCTCCCACCTAAGACCAGCTGCAGAATGTGCCAGTACCACAAGTCCAGGCATCGACTGTCTGCACTTTAGGCCAGATTGAAGGATGAGTAATCCATGGACTCACTGCTGAGTTGTGTGATAGTTTAATAATAGCGTTCAGAGGTAAGGTGGCATACATGTGACACCTCTCCCACAGTCCTACTCAGTGGTGGACTGGAGTGTCAAAGCGGCCCGGGAAAAAATCAAAAGCGGCCCTATCCGACATTTATTTTTCTTGGGGATTTGTTTTCAGCCAAGGTAACATTTAACTTTACAACGGGATAGTCATAACACAACGATGAATCGAAAACCTAATTTACATCAGACATAAAATATTAAGAATGCATTTAATGTTATAAATCGATTGATCATAACCCACCAAAATGATGGTTATTGTCTAAGCAACTTCTTTAAGCTGGGTGCCATTTCAGACACATGATCTATAGGCCTAATTGTGTCATTATATAGTTCGCTTAAAACATCGGTTTCTACCGACATGAGCAAAAATGCTTCAAGATTTGTAGAAGACAACGAACTTAGCAAGCGATTTTTAATCTACTTCAGTTTTGAGAAAGATCTCTCACACGCTAATTGGGTAGAGGACAGAGTCAGTATAATAAGAGGCCATTCATATAGTACCGGTACGTAAGCAAAATCTGGAAAAATTGGACCCTTCTCTTCCCTGTACGCACACGTACTTTTTTCCACCCACCTGCTTACGTACGCTTGACGCACCTCGCCCTCAAAGACCAGCTGCAGAATGTGTCAGTACGACAGGTCCAGGCAGCGGCTGTCTGCACTTTAGGTCAAATTGAAAGACGAGTGATCCATGGACTCACTGCTGAGCTGTGTGATAGTTTAATAATAGCGTTCAGAGGTAAGGACCGTAAGGTGGCATACAAGTTACACTACTTCCCTGGTAGTACCTGATAACTGAAAAGACTGAACTCTGGCTCACTTGAAGGCCCATCAATTTGAAGGCCAATATAGACAAATCACAGGTCCCTCGCCCCGTTTCCTATGCGTACGTACATGTAGACCCAAGCACATGCATTTGGGTTAACCCCCTCCATCCTCCAATCCATGCGTACGTACTATATGGATGGCCCCTAAGAGTTATATGCACAAAACAGGTGCCTGCAAGCAGAGGCGTAGCTAGGGGGGCAGAGGGGACATGTGCCCCCGGGCGCCAAAGGAAGGGGGCGCCAAAACGAGGGTTAAAAATTAATATTTTTTCCTTATTTTGATGTAATTTTAACTAATTTATTCCAAAAATTATAAGATTTAATTTTGGCGCCCCAAAAATATCCAGTTATATCCTCGTTACTTCTAAATTAGTGTGTCAGGTATGATTTTTCGAAACAATTAGCTTGTAGTTTTGATATTTCATTTCATTAAAATTTAAATTGCCATTCGATGTATTTGGAAAATGTGAACGGGGGGGGGGGCGCCAATTTCATAGTTCGCCCCCGGGCGCAAAATATCCTAGCTACGCCGCTGCTTGCAAGTGTGACCAAAGAAGCTGTATTTATGTAACACAGAAAAGCAGCAAACAGGACTTTTTGCAAGAATTACATTTCGTAAGTTCGTCACTCTTATGCCCAACTTGGTCGTCCCAGAGTTCATGTGGAGAATCTTCATTGACGCTGTCCTCGTCGAACATTTAGTGACAGTCTCTTTGCCTTGAGTAACTTTAAATAAATTGACTAGATTTTGGCTTTTGGCTCCATCTTTAGCAAGAATTTTTAGTTTCTTATATCTTACCTTTTCCGCACCATCTTTACATTTACATTTCAAATTTAAATCACTCATGACCGTAAATTTTTTCATTAATTTATTAACCAATAATAATAAAAGAATCTTCGTCAAAGAGAAACTTAACGGAAGTAGAACCTCGGTTTAAGATTCAACTGTTAATTATATAAGTCTACCTTCTTAGGCCCGCCGAGAGGGGCGGGGGTAAATGCCCAGGGGCCCCGAGAGTTTTAGGGGCCCGGCCGTCCGGGCCCGCAATCAACTTATAAAAAATATTATAATCAGTTATACAAAGTTTATGATTTATGCCTTTCAAATATAATATTACTGAATAAAATCGTAGATGTATACATAGGCCTACAAACATAGTATCGTACGGTCGTACCAGCACTGTTTTATTTCAATTTGTTTTCTCGATTTCCTCATAAGGCCTAAAGATAGTTTAGGGGCCCGTGACTGCTCTGCCTATGGGCCCGGAATTTCTGTCGTCAGCCTTATGCCTTCTAGCGTAAAAAATAACGCCGTCATAAATACCATAAAAATTATTATAAATAACATAGCCGATTTTTATACATTGTGTCTAAGAACTTAGAAGCGGCCCAAATATCACCGACCCTGGCGGCCCACCGGGATTTTTCTCGGTGTCCCCGTGGGCCAGTCCACCCCTGGTCCTACTTCCTCTGGTAGTACCGGATAGCTGGAAAGACAACTCCAGCTCACTTGAAGGCCAATCAATTTGAAGTCCCGTTTCCTATGCGTACGTACATTATCAGTAGACCCCCGTTCGCAAGCATACGCAAGCATATGCATTTCGGTTACCCCTCCCCCTCCATGCGTACGTAATATATGGATGGCTCTTAAGGGGTCTGGAGGCGATGCCCCAGTACGTGGGGTCCAGGGGCAAAGTCCACGGTCAAGGGGTTCGCTCCCTGAAACTAATAAGATATGACATTTCAAACAGTGAATTCGCCTAATTTTTTTGCAATTTTTAGTGCATATTATTTCAATTTTATGGCTTCCGAGTGGACATGACTAATTAAGGCTGTTCAAAGACGATTCATAAAACGGCATCCTGGCCTAAACCCTAAGGAATAAGTAAAACAGAGTTAATCTGTTCTCCAGTGGCAAGAGATATGGACGAATGACAGTTGAATGTAACTGTGGCAGACTGGTGCCTTTAAACGATCGCCAGTGTTCGGAAGCGAAGTATAGAGTTGTTGAAAGACAGAAAGGGAAATTCAAATGTGAGAAGAATCCGGGTAAGCTTTCAAATTCAAAGGCTTAGGCTGCAGTTTCTTACTGAAGGCACTCACGTGCTTATGTCTGATCAAAAACAGACTGAGCCTCAGCGCACAAAAACATTCTGAGTGAAATTCAGCCCTGTAAGCGCTATGATCGGATTACGATTCTGCACCCTAGTAAAATAAGGCAATCGCTTTGTTATACATGTCAAAATGTGTGATTTAGTTGTGTGTCATGTGCGTGTGCATCTGTTTCTGATAATATAGGGCCTACTATGACGAAACACAATCCCGTGAATATCAATTCTTGCGTTGTAATAAGTTGACTCACAGTCGGGTCATTTAAAAGGATTCATGCACATAGTTCAAACCCAACAGAGAGCAAAAGATTTTTTCTCGTTTATTGTTGCTACCTTAGGGTGCGCACTGGCGGCTCAGCACCGATAGAGGACGCTGAGATGTGGAGCTCAATGGAAGATTCAAAGGCAAATTCGAAATTCAGTCTGCTAAAAATTACGACGGGGGACTTCCAAGACAGCGGTTTCTCTGTTCTTACCCATCTGACAGCATTACGCGGACGTTCAATAGCATGGACGGCGATCCCGGGGGTCGAGGGGGACAAGACCCCCCCCCACCTTTAACAGTGGAGGGGTACACGCCATACATCGGTCCCCCAAATTTAGAAGAAACACCAAAAAAGGTCATAAATTTTTCGCCCCTTAGATCATAAAATTTGTTCCCGCGTGAGCGCGAAAATTTTTTAACCAGATCAGTTCAAAACTCTTTTTTGACCAGATCAGTTCAAAAATGCCCCTCCCACCTGTCAAACAAGATCGCCGCCACTGTTCAATAGCATCTGCAACTCGTCCACCGTTTCTCCAGCTTCTTTTCATTAAACTGATCTTCCTACTTCAGGAATTTTTTTCTCTTTAATTCTCCTTCTCTTTCTTCTCCTCCTCCTTCTCCTCCTCTGCCTCATCCTGCTATTTTGTTTGCTACTTCTCCTTCTTCGTCTTCGTTTTATGCTAATCCTTCTTCTTCTCTTTCTTATTCTGCTTCTTCTTTTTCTAATTGTCTTTCTCAGTCTTCTTCTTCTTCTTCTTCTTCTTCTTCTTCTTCTTCTTCTTCTTCTTCTTCTTCTTCTTCTTCTTCTTCTTCTTCTTCTTCTTCTTCTTCTTCTTCTTCTTCTTCTTCTTCTTCTTCTTCTTCTTCTTCTTCTTCTTCTTCTTCTTCTTCTTCTTCTTCTCCTCCTCCTCCTCGTTCTCCTGTTCTTTCTGCTTCTACTTCCGTGCTTGTGTGGCTGCAAAAACGAGCGCATAGCCTATACTGTAGAACGAAAGACATAACAAAGCTTTAATGGGGATATTTGCAGTTTTCGGAAGCGAACTTGCAGAATGCGACGAATCTTTTGTTCAAGATAGGCCAAACACAGTTACTGTTGCAGATCCAAAAGCATTTTGATCTCTGAAGTTAATAATGCTCGACTTGGTGTGGAATAGCTTAATTGGGAAGTTGGTAGACGCTCTATACATTTGCGATTTTTCTAGTAGGCCTATATGCCTTGCCAAGTTGCAGCCACAAAAGCAAGAAAGCCATATGGTCCGACTCATTCGTAAATGTTTCGTTTTTAATTTTTTTATGTTACAAACTGCCAACTGCAATTGCTGCTTGTGTTTAATCTCGTTTGACTTATCGTTATTTGGCTTATTTCGAACTCGGCGAACCAACAGCTTGGTTTAAATATTCCATTATTAGCTACTTCCGATAGTTTATACAATTAGGTCTACAAAAAGTAACTGCACAACATCTTAATTGTAAATGCACAAATTTCTTTCCCAACTACACACTTTGTGTCCAGCTGCACGTTAGAATAAGCCCTGTTATCGCCTTGTATATAGGTGCTTGACATCAAATCTTTGCTTGACATCGTGGTAAACTTTTTTACATATTTACCCGTGGATAGACCAGAAGCCCTTGCGGCTCTACCAGAACGCATCACGCGGCCTAGATACGTTCGGTGGGCCGCCTTGTTCACTGTTTTAAGTCTTTGGGTGCGGTTGCAAACAGTTCATTTGATGTTGGTTTTCAGAGTGACCCAAACCAAGTGGTGCTACGAAGTGGTGCCGGGTCACTGGTCCTGCTCTGAGGGAAAATGCATCTGTCATTGTGCTGCGTGAGACTGGTTGGGCGCTGTGGGCTTCGGAGGATTCAACCAGCGGCGACCGTTGTGCTTGGTCCTCGACCGACGGACTTTCGGCAACCCTGGACTGAACGCAGGAATGCGGTTTTCTGTTTTCCATCGAGTCTTTCGAGGAGCTTACATACGCTACCGAGACGTCAGTCGGAAGGCTTCAAAGCATGGAGATATGCGGTTTTAGGAACAGTTGCTGTTGGCGGAGGAGGTAAGAGTTACCTGGATGGTTTGAGTCTTAGTAGGTCTATGGACTCCAGGACTTCCATATTCAGTGTTTGCCCTCAATGACCTTTCTTAAAAACTGATTCCATGTGTTTGGTGCGCTGTGATTGGATTTAAACGTATTTCAGCGTTAATGCTTGAAGCGAAGTTTTTAAGTAAGTAAGTAAGTATATTTTTTATTAAACCAGCTACCAAACAGCACTCTGGTGAACAACATCTGTTAAATAGATCTTCTGAAGTTAATAAACAAACATACATTGGTATATGTGTACACAGCATTAACCATAATATATATATATATATATATATGTATATATATATATATATATATATATATATATATATATATATATATATATAGCATAGGTCCAGTTGGTTAGTAAGTATACAGCATTCTGACAATAAAGGTTTTTCTCATGCTGTTGTCAGCTTGCGGTAAAGCCCTGTCATGGGATCTAGATTTTAACATGCTAATTGGCAGTTATGATTAAGTGGGTCTTATATTGAGGGAATATATTGGTTATTGTGGAACATGGAATACATGACAGTGGCTGTTCAAGCCCGTGTTTATGCAAGCCTGAAAAATGTGTATTGAGTACATGAGTTGTCACAGTCGAGTACCAGAAGAAGGATCAGAAGGACGATGAATAAGAGGAGGAAGATCTGGGAGAGGAGGACGAGGAAGAAAAATGAAGAAGAAGGAGAGAAAGGAGCAAGAGAAGGAACTGGAACGTGGAAAAGAGAAGAGAAGGTTTAGAGGTCTAGTTTCCTGTTTATTTGACTAATGGTCTGATTTTGTGTAGATTGAGGATGGAATGGAGGAGGAGAATTGGCCTCCGTACATGAGTGACAGTAGCAGAGTCTTAAAGTACCTTCCTTCCTTCCACCTCTGTCTTGGTCCCTGTCCCTTCCTTCCCTTTGTCTCTTGCTCTGTTTTCCCAGGTTGTGACCAGGTAAACTAGGCCACATCGTCCAACTAACTGGGCCTTGTAAACATCAAAGGCCGTTTGACTTGGGTAGGTGTTGGTGTACGCAAACAGGCTGGCGCCCAGGCCTTGTTGAGGTATCGTAGTATAGCAGATATACAGACCATCTCAGGGCGTTTATAAGACACGTGGTGCCTGCAGTTATTCCAGACTGTTATGTAGGCTAAGGAATGGACTGGTAATTAACCCTCTTAAAATAATTATTCCATATCTATAGACCTTACTGTGCATGAACTTCTGTAGCATATTTTAAAGAACAGAGTTGGATGTGTACCAAGGGACATCCTGTGAATAGTTTGACCTCCGTGCACTTGATGTTTTTCCATACTGGCTTATGGACAAATCAACACAACAGTATAGCATTTGTTTATGTATGTATGTGTGTGCACACACTTATACAGCAAACCTATTTGCCCTCAGTTGAAAGCGACAACAGCCAAAGGGGCCTTTGAAACCAGCTTCTGTGCAAGATAATCACAACAAACTACTAGCTTTACTAGCTACCACAGAGTATGTTAGCATTTAGTGGGGTCTAGCAGTGACTTGAGTGATAACAGTCAACAGCAGGGTTCAAACTTCAAAGGTTGTGCTAACCAGAGCAGGGAGTTCAAGTGCATAAGGTAATCAAGCTACCAAATTACCTATAAGTTACTAGTTAGCAGTGCTTTTTTCTAGAAAAAAGCTTGTAGAACTGAACAATAGGTTCTGGAACTGAACAATTATGGAAGGGCTAAAATCCCGAGAAAAACGGGATTGAGGGAGGGTCTCAGTAAACACTGAAAACAGTGCACAACACTGAAATTCAATTAAAATAACTAAATTATTGTTTTTATTATTAAAATAAAAAATAATTTTTTAATAGCTGAAAAAGATGCCGGTATGTGAGTCAGAAGTCTAAGGGTCATATATAATCATAACAGCCCACAACAGTATGTTCAAAGGTCCTGTGGATGGGGCAGGCAGTCTCATAGTCTAAGGTTGTTATGCTTTTCTTGTAACTCTTCCTAAGAGAACAAAGCTAAGCAAAACTTGAAATCCCTTGGAAGTTAAATGATTAGCCTATATGTTGTAAACTCAGTGCCATATTTTTGTACATGTGAGTGTCCTTTTGAGAGTAGAAAGGTGCTGGATAAATGCCTAGTTGTCGTGCATTGTAGAGTGCAGAGGGCTGACTTTCAGGCAATGGTATCGAGTACTGTGCAGTAATTTAGGTGATATAAGTACAGTGAAATTCTTCTGTGCACATTAATACAGTGAAGAGGTGTTGGATAGTAAAGTGGTGAGCATGCTGGACTGTCAACCGTAAGGTTGGAGTTCAAATCCCCAGCAGGGCAGAAATTTTTTGAGATTTCTGCTCCACTTGTGCCCCTTAGAAAACTCGGCTTTAACAAATGCACCGACTGTACAATGTCGGTGGAAAGATCAGTTGGTGAGGCAGATGACTGGCCACATATGCCGAGGCTAAGAAAATTAAGTGTGTTACCCAACCATAGATGCTTCTTGGGGTTATCTTAATGGACTGCTCTTCTTCTAAGACGGTGATGTAGTGATATGTAACGATTATATATGGCACATTGCCACCTGGGCATCCCACACTGTAGCTGTGCAATTGTGTCACGCTGGAGGTCATTGGCCCTAATCGGAACCAGTGCCTTTCTGCCAGCTGGTGTGAAGCTAGTAACTGGCTTTGATATGTGAATTTGAGGATATCCAATAGGCAATACGCAGACATTCAGTAGATGGTTATTTTCAGGATTATCTGATTAGATGGTTAATTGGTTGATTAGATGATTGATTGGTTTATTAATTTATTTTGATTGATTTAATAATTGCTTGGACTATTGTATGATTTTAAGATGATTTGTCTGAGCTGTGCTCTGACTTTCTGGTATTGAGCCGACTATGGAATGACTTCAATAGTTATGTTCTTGGGTGATGTCTTGTGCCTTGTACAGCAGCACTATAGACAGTTATTGAGTTATTTATAATTATTAATAAAATTGATAAAATCTCTGATCTTGTTGACGCCATTGCTCCAATTATCCTTATCATTCCTTGTTTGTAAATGCAGCATGTTGAATGTAAATGTACAAACATTTTACATCTAATACTCTTGAATAAAGGGCTTTAAACGGCTTATTGTGGCTGGTCTACAAAATAGATGTTTTTGTCGAGTGTCAAAAGGGCGATCCACTACCTTCGTTGTTCACATAATGCCACGTGCCTCTCTAAACTGGAACTTTTTTTATCTCTATCGATATCAACGATATAGTTAGCCTGTATGTTATATCTAGAAAGTGGATCATTTAAGAACACTTGATGTATTTTTTTATACACCATATTTATTTTGAAAATTGATTTTAATAAATATTGCTAATTTGTTATTTTATTCAGTGTGGGGGAGAGCTGTACTGCTACCACACGCGTCCACAGGTGGCGGATAGTGGAACGACCTCTAGATATAGAGGCTAGCTGCGAAATAAGCAGGTATACCCTGTCGAATAAGCAGTCGCGGACCAACAGCGGCAAGGCTATCAGGGCGCGGTATGGGATGTGGGTGGCACCGCATCCTATGATAAAAGCTGCAGATGCTCTATGACGGTCATGTGACAAGGCGAGTACAGGCCGCCTTTAAATAAGCCTGGAGCCCTCGCTGCCTTGCGGGTAGGTGCTTGCACCAAAGGCTAGGTTCCAAACCGAAAGGGGTTGACGTCAGGAAGGGCATCCGGTTGTGAAACTTTGCTCCAAAATTTTCTATGGATCTTCATACACTTTCGATTGAGCATAGGGCTAGGGCGTTCTCTGGGAACGACGCGCATCGTCGCCCGGGCGGTGTGAGAAATCAGCAAGGGACTGCTAGGGCGTACCCCACAAGCGACGAATTTAGAGTTAGGGCTAGGGCGTACCCCGCAAGCGACGACTGTAGAGTTAGGCTAGCCACATGGAATGTGGGGAGCCTTACAGGTAGATCTAGAGAGATCATTGATGTAATGCAGAGAAGAGCAATAAATATCTTGTGTGTTCAGGAGGTCAGATGGACCGGACAGGGAGCCAGAGAGCTGGGAGATGGATTCAAGCTACTGTTTAGTGGAGGTGGAAACAAACAGAATGGAGTGGGAGTGATATTGGACCCTGAGTTTAAGGAGAAGGTGGTGGATGTGACAAGAGTTAGTGACAGACTTATGGCTCTAAGACTGGTGATACAGGGGCAGATCATCAATGTGGTTTCTGGATATGCCCCGCAGACTGGATGTACACAGGAGGAAAAGGACAGGTTCCACGAAGACCTGGAAACCTTGATTAGAAACATACCGAACACGGAGCACCTAGTTGTGGGCGCCGATATGAATGGACATGTAGGCATAGAGGCTGACGGATTTGAGGAAGTACACGGAGGTCACGGTTTCGGTAGAAGAAATGAAGAAGGAGACAGATTATTAGAAGCTGCACAGGGATTGGATCTGGCTATTGTAAACACATACTTTAGAAAATCAGATGAACACCGAATAACATACCGCAGTGGAAGAAATGCAAGCCAGATTGACTACTTACTGGTGAGGAGGGAGGATAGAAAGCATATACGTGATTGCAAAGTTATACCAGGAGAGGCAGTGGTCAGCCAACACAGGGTACTGATCATGGACATGATGGTGCAAACTCAACATCAGAAAAGAAAACAGATCAAGCAAAAGGAACGTATCAGAACTTGGAAACTGAAGGGAGATATAAAAGATGCTTACAAACTGGAGGTGCAGGCACGATTAGCTGGAGCAGAGGAGGTGACATGGGACAAACTGAAAAGCGGCGTGCTGGGGGCGGCAAAGCAGGTGTGTGGAACAACAAAGGGACAAAAAAGGAAGGAGAGAGATACTTGGTGGTGGGAGGCAGAGGTGCAGACGGCAATACAAAGCAAGAAGACCGCCTATAAGAACTGGCAGATGAATCGACACGATGATGGACGGAGAGCAGAATACAAGGCAACCTGTCGGGAAGCTAAAAGGTCTGTGGCAATAGCCAAAAATAGGGCGTTACAACATATGTACCAGGAGCTAGACACCAAAGAAGGGGAGGGCAAGATATATAAAATAGCAAGGGCAAGACAAAGAAGTCGACAAGATAAACAGTCAGTAAATGTTATTAAGGACAAGAATGGTAAAATACTCATCGATGAGGAGGCAATCAGATCCAGATGGAAAACATACTTCGAGGAACTGCTAAATGAAGAAAACCCAAGGGAGCCTCTACAGGAGACCAACCCTGTAGCAGGACCAGAGATGGAAATCACCTATAAAGAGATTGAGACAGCAATTGCAATGATGAAGAACAACAAGGCACCGGGGCCATCTGGAATGACGGCCGAAATGTTTAAGGCACTGGAACAAAATGGGGTTGAATGGTTATATGTCATCTTAAACAACTTCATGAAGCAGGAAAAACTACCCCAAGATTTGAAAGAAAGTGAAATACTAGCGTTATACAAGCAGAAAGGAGATGTGCTGGAATGCGGGAATTACAGAGGAATCAAATTGTTGGAGGTCGTACTCAAGGTGTATGAAAAGATCATTGAGAGGCGTATCAGAGAGCGGGTTGAGCTACATGACAACCAGTTTGGCTTCAGGCCAGGGAGGGGTACAACAGATGCAGTGTTCATACTGAGACAGGTACAGGAAAAGGTTTTAGAAGGAAACAACAAAAGATACTGGACCTTCGTGGATATGGAAAAAGCTTTTGATAGAGTTCCAAGGGATGTCGTTTACTGGAGTTTGAGGAAGAAGGGAGTCTCGGAGGTAATTGTGCGCTTGGTAAAGTCAATGTATGAAGGTGCAAGAACAACAGTGAGGAGCAGTATAGGCAACACAGGAGAATTCGAGATACGAGTGGGTGTACATCAAGGATCGTGCCTGAGTCCTCTACTGTTTATTATTGTGATGGATGCAATATCAGAACATGTAAGGAGAGAGGTACCTTGGGACATGCTGTATGCGGATGATCTTATACTGGCGGACGATGCAGAGGCGAAGATGCAAGCACGTTTTACAGACTGGCAGATGGCAGTGGAGAGCAAGGGTCTTAAGATAAACATCAATAAAACAGAAACCATGGTCTGCTCAAAAACAACGGAAGCAATTGAGATCAGAGACATTGCAGGAAAGTCACTGAAACAGGTTGAAACATTTAAATATCTGGGATCGACCATGAATGCACAGGGTGGCTGCGAGCATGACATCAGGAACAGGATTAAGGTGGCTTGGCAGAAATGGAGAGAACTAACGGGAGTGTTGTGTGACGCCAAAATGCCAACTCAACTCAAGGGAAAGGTATACAAAACAATGGTAAGACCGGTGATGCTATATGGAGCAGAGGCCTGGGCGCTGACAAAAAGGGATGAAGGGTTACTGGAGAGAACAGAGATGAGAATGCTACGATGGATACTTGGGATCTCACTGAAGGACAGGAAAAGAAATGTGGACATCAGAAAGAAGCTCGGGGTGGCATGTATAACTGACAAAGTACGAGAGACCAGGCTGAGGTGGTATGGACATGTAATGAGAAAAGAGGATGATAGTTGTGTGAAAAGAATCATGAATGCAGAGGTATACGGACGCCGCAGCCGGGGACGACAGAGGAAGAGATGGGAAGACACGATACAACAAGACCTAAAACTCCTAAAACTGAAGAAAGAAGATGCTCAAGAAAGAAACAAGTGGAAGAGAAGGATCCGAGTGGCTGACCCCTCTCCAAAGAGGGATTAATTCGAGCCTGAAGGAAAAGAAGAAAAAGAAGATTTAGCGAGTTCTGACAGATTACAGTTTTTACTTTTAAAGTTCAGACTACAACGCTACTAACAAAGTTCAGGGATCGTCCATAAAAGGTGTCTGGAAAAATGACCTACCAGCCCCTCCCTTGTTAGCATTTGGAATTACCTCCCTGTCCCTTTTATATATATGGATGGCCCCTGTCCACAGGTATCCAACCCTAGTATTTTGACTGCAGATGAGCTGAGGCATCATATATGGAAATCCACAAAGTTAATTAAAATTTATAACTATAATTTATGAGTAGATAGCTTAACAGTCAAATATTATGTTAAACTCCTTTCCATGTACACAGCTTGTTCAGTTTTTAGTCACAGTATTTATGGGTAGAATTTTAAACTTGCTGTAGTCTACTGCTATTTGTAGCTCTAATTTGTAGCTCTTATATTTTATTTAGACTACTGACAGTACGATATGTGTGCTTTTTAGCTTGGCTGTTGTATCGGTACATTTCGTCTGGCACAGTGAATGCGGCCGAAGCAAAGGCTAAGGATGGTACAGATGATCAAAAGGAAGAAATTGTTTTACATGCAGGTCGTCGCCGTCCCGATCTGCCAGACTATAGCTTTGACGAGATCAGTGAGCACACATCGATGGAAAACCGAATCTGGGTGACGTTCCATGAAGGCGTCTACGACATCACGGACTTCATCGACAGCCACCCTGGTGGTGAGCGCATTCTCATGGCGGTCGGGGGAGCCCTTGAGCCTTTCTGGGATCTCTATGGGGTCCACAAGAGTGCCCATGTTCTCGAAACACTCGAGGAAATGAGAATTGGGAACATCCTCTCGGACGAGGACAAGAAACAGTTGCACCACGAAACGGTCGACTACTTTCTCAACGAACCAAAACGTCATCCAATTCTCAAAATGCACACACAGAAACCGTTCAATGCCGAGACACCACAGGTGATTCTTGTTGAAAGGTTCCTGACGCCGAACGAGTTCTTCTTTGTACGCAACCACCTCCCAGTTCCTGATGTCACGCATGCTGGCCACACACACAGAGTTGAGATCGGAGGAGTTGGCGTGAAAACACCGGTTTCACTGAATGTTGACGATCTGAAGTCGAAGTTCAAGATTCACAAAATCACGACGACGATGCAATGCTCAGGCAATCGTCGATCGGACATGCACAAGTCAAAGCCAGTGAAAGGCCTGCCATGGACGGTTGGAGCAATCAGCACAGCCGAGTGGACAGGGGTGAAGTTGAGCGACGTCCTTGTCTATGTTGGTGCAGATGAGAGCAAGGTGAACCACGTCATCTTCCAAGGACTGGACCGTGACATGGATGGGTCATGCTTTGAAGCTTCAGTCCCAGCTGCCACGGCCTTTGACCCGCGCAGGGAAGTGCTGCTGGCATTTGAGATGAATGGTAAGGAGCTGCCAGTGGACCATGGATACCCACTCCGGTTGGTTGTGCCAGGAACTATTGGAGCACGACAGGTGAAGTGGCTGCATCGCATCACCCTCAGCGAAACCGAAAGCCAGTCCTTCTGGCAGCAGAAGGATTACAAGACGTTCAATCCGTCGGCCGTTTGGGAGGGAATGAACGTCATCACAGCCAAGGCTATCCAGGAGTATCCAGTGCAGGCTGCCATCTGTCTTCCAGAGCCAGGTACAACCATCACCGGAGACTACCTGGTCATCAAGGGATATGCCATCAGCGGAGGCGGAAATGGAATTGTGCGTGTCGATGTGACGCTCAACGGAGGCGAGAGCTGGTACGAAGCCCAGCTGAGTCCATTGAACCAGGCGCCACATCGTGAGTGGGCCTGGACCCTCTGGGAAACCTCGATCCTCCTTCCCAAAGGTCACAAGGGAGAGGTTGAGATTGCAGTCAAGGCCACCGACACGTCGCACAACACACAACCGGAAACAGATACTGGAATCTGGAATGCACGTGGACTCCTTGAAACCAAATGGCACCGAGTCAAAGTGTACATTGACACTCCAAAGAAAGACGTAAAAACCCAAGTCCAAGTGAAATCAAAGTGAAGATAAATGTCTCCACTCAAACAGTGTTCAGTGATATTTCAAAGGGCTAACTGAGTGCAATTAGTTAAAGCAATTGCTCAAACAGACTTGTCGTTATTGGGTTTTGTATTGAGCAAGTCCACCATTTGTTGTGAAGTATTCATTTGTTGCCGAGTTAGGGGCTATCCATATATTACGTACTCAAAAATCCGGGAAAATTGGACCCCCCTGTTCCCAAGCGTACTTTCTTCCCCCCCCCTTGCGTACGTACGCTTGACGCTCCCCCCCCCCGGAATACCAGCTGCAGAAAGTGTCTCGACAGCTCCAGACTGTCTGCACTTTAGGCCAGATTGAAGGATGAGTGAGGGCCAATATAGACAAATTATAGGTGTCTCATTCACAGCACAGAATAACTGCACATGGCTTTTATATAATGTAATAAAATGCCATCAGACGACTATAGGACAATACAGAGTTATAAATAGGCTAATGTGGACGTCATAATTAGCAATTTATTTTGCGTATGTAGACATTTTGTCCCCCCCCCGTTCGCACCCGTACGCAAAATCGCCTAAATCCGACCCCCTCAATGTGTACATAATATGTGGATGGCCCTTATATAGAAACTGTATGGCACTTTTCTACTTGGCAATTTGCATTTAGCACAACTTACTCAGAAGCATCTTCAATTAGTGTTGTGAGGCGGAAAAATTGTCCGGAAAATTTCATATTTTTCCGGAAAATTTCCGGTGTATTTTTCCGGAAAATTTTCCATATTTTTCCATCAGTATAAGATTACTGAATAAGAATTTAAATTCATCACAATGTTTTAACATCACTCACTCTAAGCTATCTTATGTAGATATAACTTGTATGTTTATTCAATAGATCTAGCATTGTTAGTGCTTACTATTCAGTGTTCACAAGCTCAACATGCAACAACGACAATACATTTAAGAATTAATTGCAATTAAACTTGATTGTTAATTTAGAGAAAATATTTTTTTATGATTTAGTCTCCTTAATACTTTTTTGTTATGAAAATATGAGAAAAAACAGCAATTGATAGATTGTTTCATGTTTATTTTAATTCTTTTAAACATATCCTGCAACAGAGCAGACTGCAGACATACAGGCTACACCTAGTTTGAACTAGGCTACTCTAGTCTGAAACGCTAATGTAAGGTTTAATGGTTATTTTAATTCTTTCAAGGTGAATGTTGCCTGCATTGACAGAAATACTGTAAATAAAATAACTTAAAAAAACAGAAATTTTCTAGTGTTGTCTTATAATAAACATGCGGAAATAATAATAATGCGGAAATTTCTGATGCGGAAAATTGGACATTATGAGTTAAATGTATTTTTCCGGATCTACGGAAAATTTCTGGAAAATTTCCGGAAAATTTCCTGCAAAATATTTTTCCGGAAAAGCTACATCACTATCTTCAATATGTGTAGTATAACAAAGGTTGGCCAAAGGAACCAGGTTATTTTCAGGCAAAATGGAAGTCTGGAACTGTTCAACCAGAAGCATTGGGACCAAATGCTGTGATAGGGAAGGAGGCCGATGCTTCAAATGGCACTGTTGTTGCAAGTCTATGCAGGCTGCACTACGGGGTAATCAGAAGATGTCTTAGATCTAATGTGGAAGCAGCTAAGCTTGGCTGTAATGACCAAGTCAAATTACAACTTTTGAAATTGTTACATGTTAATGGCCAAAATGGATTTTAGGGATATTCTGGTGAAAATTTGAGGATATTCGGAGGAAGTATTGGGCACTTGGCAGAAAAATACACATCTCAGTATTTAAAAATGATTTAATACAAAATATAAAATGATGCATATCAACTCCACTCTTCTACACTGTGATCTTCACTTCTCCTTCTCACCTACTATATCTATTCTTTAGTCTACCTCTACTTATACATGTAGGTAATTTAACTATGGTATTGCATGGCTGTCTATTCACATGAACAGAATCCAACAACTTTTCAAATATTTCTCCTTTCAATTCAACACACAAAAACCAAAACAAATCTATATTACACTGTACTTCACACTATTCAAACTTCAAATCCGCTCATTCCTTTTTTGCACCAACACATGCAATGTATAGAACACCTGTACAGCTAGCTCTGAATGAAGAATTAACCCTATGACGCACACCTTCCGATCCAACACATTTAGCACACCTGGGGTCTAATGGACCCCATCGGTAACACGGCCCCCAGTTCTACAATTTTAATAGAACATGGAAATGAATGATCCTAGTTTAGGTGGGAGAGAGTGCATGCAGTTATGCAACATGTTTGGGTCATGGTATGATGTTATATTCACTGTAAGAAATTTTTTATTGTGATGAACAATAATCAGTTTTTCAACGTACGCAGACAGATTAAACAGCGCTTTTACCGGGCTTGAGGTGCTGCCTGAAATTTTGATTGCTGGTCAAAGCCGAGTTGTCTATCGTTATGTTTCTTCCAGTTTTGTACCATGGAAGTACAAGTCTTTCCATTATTGATGTAACCGGGATTATGCAATAGTCAATGCGTCATGAGACTATTAATGTTACAGCGTGGGGTCTGTTGGACCCCAGGTATGCTAAATATGCCCGAGGTGTCTATTTGAATTTTTTACTCTTTAACCAAAAAAATAAATCTCTTCAAAGTTATCCACAAATGTAGGGGGATGAATATCTGAGGAATTAGAAATATATCAGATTTTTACTATTTGTATCGACGTAGTTATCAAGAAACTGCCATAGCTGGGGTCCAGTAGACCCCAGGTGTGCGTCATAGGGTTAATATACCTCACTCTACACTCTACAGCAGTTGTATGTGCCTTCTGCATTTCTTTAGGGTTTACTGCAGATGACAGTGAGGTAATTAATTTAAGTGTTACTGAGAATGTAAATTAAGGCCTTAAACCCAAATGTAAAGAGTGTGGCAATAAGGGTTTTAGCCGAGTTAACTAGATTTTTTAATGCCCAAACGGAATGGGTCTTTGGCTGTGGTGAGGTAGAGTTGTTTGCCATGCCCTGCTGAATCTGTCCACTGCACCAGATTCAGGGTAAAGTCTTCCAAGTTCATCAAGCTTTTGTAAAGCGAGCATTTCCCTCAAATACATTGAGCTGACAGGAATCGATTGGGTTGCCTTGAGCATCAAAGCAGTCAAGCGCAGCTGCTTGTGTGCAGATCTCTGGAAGAAGTCTTGCCAGGTCCAGTGCCTTCGTTGAGTATACCGGAACAAGAAAAGAACCGGGTACAAGGCCAACTCTGCCATCAACGCTACTACAAACAGAAAGAGTGCAGACAATTATAGAAAGTCAAAAGAATTAACTGTTCTACAGGTAGTGTATAATGTATCAACACCACAACACTGCACTAAACAATTACCGTAACTTTAACAATTAACAGTCAAATGACTGAAAATGTATTCACTAACAACTTTTTAAACAGAAAAATTACAATAGCAAATTTTTAGGAACAAATATTTTACAGAACCGATAAATATTTTAAAAATGACTTGCTGAATATTCTGAAAAATACAGAATAAATATTTATAAAATATTTATTATGCAGCATCTATTTCCAATTCAAAATGCAAGCTGTAATTGGTAGATGCCATTTAACACTTTAACAATGAGTTGCATTGGTTTCCCAGTTGCTTTTAGTACACTCTTGTCGTTAATTGTTAATAAAGTCTAGACATGCACATATACAGATAATCTTAACTACATTCCCTCAGTTGAAAATCTGGATCTCTTCCAGAAAGACCCAGCCTCAAAAGGCCAATACTCACTGAGCCAGCCACCAGCCATCCAAGTTCTTGGACAAAACGTTGAGAATCATTCCTGGAACGAGACTCAGTTCATCCCTTCGACAACCACTGGAGGAGGAGGATGAGGAGGAGGGACTGTAAGGTTTCTTTACAACGTACAGTTCAACTGATTAAAACACACAGAATATCAATTGACAGTTAAATAGTATCAGTGGTAACGTAAGCCAAGATCTACTTCGTATGTAAACCATGTCAGCTATATTAATGATCAAGGATGCAGTTAGATCTGTTGGCTGAAACACTGACATAACAGTATCTTCTAGTATATCAGTGAGATAGAGAGCTAATAGTCCACTACGAAAGGAGTTTGCAGACAGACATCAACAATGCGTGCCGTAGTTCGCACTGCACTACAGCTGCATGTGGGATCAGTGGCTTGTCCCCGTTTGCCTAGGTTGTAATCATAACAACCCTGACCCGTCTGAAATCAGTTTATTGCAAATCAGAGTCATGGATGCAAGTTGAAGCCTAAAGGACAGACATACTGCTCAGCAGAGAGGAGTAGTAAGTCACGGTTGCTGATCATCCCCACTCATCCATCCCTCTATGGCAAAATAGCTGTCATGTCCCCAGATGGCAAAACCAATGGGAAAACAGTGAAGCATGTAATAGACATCAATGAGCAGTGAGCCCATGCACTTGAACATTAGTATAACCTACCTGTTGAGTTTGCATTAGAACTAAGTGACTCGGTGGATAAATTTTCCTCTGTGCTGCCATCTATTGGTTGGAGATAAGCAGCAGGAACCCATCCGCGTTTGGATCCCATCTGGACGTACCACCAACCTGCACCACCAGAAGAACACAGAGCCATGTATTTGTTCATTCTTCATTCCTTCAGTTACGTAAGCTCACTTAACTCAATTCACAAGCAAAACCAATGGCAGAAAGAGTGAAGCTCGCAAGACTTGGGATGCCCCTTTCATCACAGTTATGTTTTGGCTTCATGCAATTGATAAGCAAGGCACCTTTAACCAGTTTTGCTCACTGTATACTGACTTTTCCTAAATGATATTAAAAGTCAAGAAGAGAAATATCATCAGTAAGCAAAAAAGTGCACAGAACTCTACAGGAGTTAACCAGTAGTAGGCTCATGCACACAAGTGGAGCCCAACCAACAGATTCCCATCCAAAGTTGACAGCATCCCATTCAGAGTCTGGATTAATAACAGCGACAATGTGGAGCAACAACAGCATCCACGACCCACGATAACGCCATCGCTCAGCAGTACATTATTGATGGAAGATCAAGCATGGCTGGCTATCTATTGAGTCACCAGGTGCACACTGAACCCTGCCGAATGGTAGTTCAAAGCACCACTAGTGACTGACAGTGGTCACTCCATAGACCCCACAAGACCCATGTGCTCCGTCCCATCTTCCCACCTACGGTTGTGTGTCACTATAGTCCAAGACCGAGGCCACATGATTTCTCTCTGCCCCTCAAGGATAACAGAAACTTAATCTCTAGGGTCTTATACAAAAACCTCAGTAGCCATGGCAACAATGTTATCCCTTGCTGGACCAGTTCTTAGTTAAATTAGTTCACAGGCTCTACTCTTATTGTAATGGTTTCGGTGTGTCAACCCACTGATTGGAAATAAATGAATATATGTATGTACATCGCTCCTCCCCAGCCGAGACATGTGCCTAACTGCAGACAGTGTCAGGCCCAGTCCCAGACCCAAACGTATATCCTAAAGACCTAAACCACATTCGTCTTTATGCAGTCACTTAGTCCAGGACGACAGGCAAAAAGAAACACTGTCAAACCATACATAATCCACAGCAGAAACGATGAATATGTCCAGTGCACAAACTTAATACCAGTAAACTCCAACACATTAGAAACTACTGGCAAAATCTAAAATAAACAATCAACATAATCAGCCTCATCACCATTACCAATACCTTTGAATACAGAACAATGCCTTATTACCATACCATAGCCTTGGAACCAATGACATATTATCGTACCATCGCCTTGGAATACAGACCAATCTCTGTTTTTTTTATGAGCATGACAGTGCTGTTGGCTGTCAGAGAAATTTCATTGCCTGAAGAAGCATGATACTCGTGCGTGACACAATACTCTTGCGTCTCCAGTGGATCAGAGATTTCCACTGCAGAAGGCTTTTCTTCCAAAGTCCTAACAAATAAAATAACTTGAAAACAATGCAGCCAATTTGGAGATCAACATCAAAGACATAATCTAGGCAACCAAAAGCAACAGTTGCATTCTATACAACTGCAGCTGCACAGCAGTTGACTTATTTTGTTGTCTTAGCAGTATTTTACAACATTTTACAACTAAAGTTACAAATACAAGGTGAGATGGTAGCTAATTGGGTTGAGCTTGTAACCCAAAATAAGCTTCTCTTTAAATGGTTACTGTATAGGGACTTTGAGAAAGTCCTTCATTCACAGTCGCTCAGCATCAATTGGTTGATGCTTTGTCATTATAAGGTGGTACCTAATAAATACAGAATAATAATAATAATAATAATAATAATAATATATTAAATTTCTCAGCACAAGCAGTAAAAGAGAAATAAACTTCAATTACAGATAATTTACATTCAATTTAAAACAGATGTTAGTGTATCGTATTTTTTAAAGCAGCAGCATAAAAATTTTAACTTACATTATTGTTACAATATACATGTACTATTGGTGCATAAATATTATTCAGTCACCTTGGTTGATTGGTGTTCAAATAAGCAAGAGAAATCCTCAACTAAAAGGTTTCCTCAAAGAATTCATGAATGAAATTTGTCACATAGATACGTCACCAGACTAAGAAAAGAACGCACTTTTCAGGAGTTGTCCAAAAGCAAATGTCTGCCTCCTTCGGATGGAAGAAATTCATGACCAGCTCGGATTGAGAGACAGTCGCTGGCAGGTGAATTAAATCCTAAAACAGGGCAAACCTCAATATATTAATTCATAGACTTATTTAAAATTTGATCTTATTTAAAATTTGATTGTTTCCTTTGTAATTTTAACAGTTAATGCAATTATTTTTGTATTTACTAAGTGCCACTTTCTAATGGCAAAAACTTAATTGATGGGGCTTAGCAACTGTTCATAAAGAACATGATCGAGGTTCATATAAAGGATCTGCTAACTCACACACTCTGTATTACAAGGGCTCATACCACTCAGCTACTGTGTCACATGCTAATATTAAATTAACAGTTCTCATAATAACGATACCGCTGTTACGGTGCTTTATTTATAACTGTATTTTATTCTATTTCGTAGCAGTAATATTAATTAAATTAATGACGACCATAATTCAACGCTTTTGTTGTGTGTTTTGTGATGCAACCTTCTGGTCCTAGACAGTAGGTCACATTTATTACCAATAATGAAATGTAACAAAACACGTGCAGAGTGCGTTCCAGTTCTGAAGTAATATTAGTTCTAATTCAGGTCTCAAATTACAGCACACAAAAACAACTCGTGCAGTTTTTAGTCAGTTCCAGCTTCTTATATAACCTAAACTTCAATTGTATTTAGGGGTCAGCCGGAAATCGCCTCGGACATTTGCCTCAGCCGAATATCCAGTTTTTTGGCACTATTTGGAAATATTCGCCTCGGCAAATACTGTACACACAAATAGTTGCTTGTTCGCCTCACTTGCCGTAATTTGTAGGCTCATAAAATCAGCTTTCAGCTTCATCTAGCATATTCATTTTGAAGAAGAAAAGTACAAAAAACACCAACACCAGAAGTCCACAACAGATGTCAAGTCCATTTAACTGATTACCCGTATTCATTTTTGAAATTTAAAATGTATTAGTCAGTTATTACAAATACAGGAATTTATTTCAATAAGTTTTCATTGCATGAAACTGTGAAGCTTCGCATATGGAACAAATGGTACTCGGTTCGTACCCGGATCCAGGAAATAGTACATCCAAATACTCGGATTCGGTACTCGGTCTACCTGGCTGACCCCTAATTGTATTGCAACTTTAATTTAATATACTGCAATAATCAATATGCTATAAATTTTCTGGATATTGACCTAATTATGGCTTGGTTTTTGGCAAGCCACTGGTTGATGTCTTGTGAATTAGACACTGGCACACGAGAAGTTACTAATTACAATTACAATCAATTTAAGCAAATTGTTCCACGAGGAAAAGGTCTAATACACAAAAAGCCTAATAAGCTTGTATTGATGACTGGAATACCTGGCAGTATCTCTCAATGAGAATCTTCCGTTCCTCGGCCACCTTACGAGTGTGACTTCGACCAAACAGAATCCTTTCTTGAAAACAGAAAAAATGCTATGAATCAATCTTGGTTCAAACTCACACAGCAATATTTGACTAAAGCTTCATATATCACATCCGCTGCCGAAAAGAAAAACCACTCAAGCTCTATTTGCCAAGTCTGCTTAATTTAAAGCACAGCACAACCCTAACACTGAAAGGAGATGTATGTTCTGAATGGAAAGAATTGAAGGCATTTGCCTCAGATTCGCGTCTGACATCTGGCACGTTATCTCTTATCGTTATAATTAAGGTAGAGACATGCAACAAAGGTAATTACAATTTATCTAGCACTAAAAGGGAGGGAGGGGTCGCCCATATGCAAACAAGGGGGTAATGCCAAAAGTGGAAATTCGTATTAAGAATTTGGTGCATAGTTATTTCAGAACAGCCAGTACTTTAACCAACTTCAGTTAGACAGCAGTCTGTACCACGTTGGATCTTATTACAATCCCTCTGCCAAATAAGCAGTACCAAAGTACCCCCACTGTCTTGCACAGTTAGCCCTGCAAGATCAAGGGGTTGCCTAATTTAGGCCCTAATACTCATTGTACTGTACACTTTTGCAAGGGAGAACAGAGGAGGGTAACGTCAAATATGGACAAAGGAAGGGAAGAGTCCAAAGCACGTCATTTTTGCACATGACTTTTATGGACAACCCCCTGTGAAAATAAATACCATACCATTCCTTCTCACTCTGCCCAATTTACATTCTCTTCTTATGTTAAGAAGTACTTCTTCAGATCCATTAGACTGCCGTCCTTACGTTCAAAAGTTCTAACAATGTGTTACATAATTGCTCAGATAGGGTTATTTATCACACGGACATATACAACTGAATATATACATTGGTCTTAATTAGCAAACTCTATTAGTACATGTTATTGTTGAATTTAAAACGAATGCCACTCTGATATCATCCTCACCTGACATTGGTTTTAAATATTACACTCAGTGAGAATGTTACCTGGAAGCACAGGTAACTCTGGTTTGTCTGAAACGAGTGAATTATTTTCGTTCAACAGCCAATCATTTAGATGGGTCTAAAATAGAATAAATAAAAGGGATATCATGCAAGTAAACCAGCCTGTGCCTCAATTACAAGAAGAAGCACAGTCTCTTAAACTAGCCCTGAGGCAGCCAAGGGTATTAAGTGTTAGCGACTTCATTTTCTTAGCCTCAGCAAATGAGGGTGGGTGGCCAGTCCTCTCCTTCACCATCTCATCTTCCCACCAACAGTGTACTCATTATAGCTGAGTTGGTTAGAGGGTTCAGGTGGAGTACAAATCTTGAACCAAATTTCTGTCCTGGCTGGGATTTGAACCTCCAACCTCTCGACTTACAGCACGCTGACTACCACTATCAAGAACCCTGCTTCACTCTTACGTAATGCTACATGAACAGAATTTATAAGTTATTTTGCAATAGGATAAAATCTAACCAACACATGTAAATGGAGATGGTACCTGGACAGACACAGGCCAATAACTGGAGCCACAGAAGACAACAGAGAATCAAACAGAGAGACAGACAAAGAGGCAAATCAAGTCAACGCCAGATCAGACAGAAAGTATGACTGACAACAACCTGTAACAATGGTTGGCCTACCTGTAATTCGTGGAGTTCTCTGTATCTACGGATGATAAAATACTTGAGACCATCCGATTGCTGGACACCCATCACATAGACCTAAAACAGCCTTACACAAAACCCATATATAAAGCATCATAATACTTAGGCTCCCATTCCACACAGAATAGCTATGCAGTAGTTCGTGCTCCGTCTCTCCCTCTCTGTCCATCTCCCTTTCAATCTTCCTGTTTCTACTGACCATGAACCATCCCTCTTGACCCATCTACTCTGATCTTCCTCTGATTCTACCATAGTTCATCTTTGTTGGTCACTTCATCTGCATTTCCAAGGATCCTCTTCCCCCTCACCGATCTTCTGTCCCAGCACACGGGCTGCCATTCAGAAGGTTAAAAACAACTGACAAAGCAACACAAATGTTTTGGCAGTCATTGTGGTGTCACCCCTTCTGAGGGTGTCACCCGGTGCGGTCCGCACCCCCCGCACCCCCCTAGTGACGCCACTGCTTGTTTTGACAAATTTTATGAGCCAACAGAATCAGTTTAGGACAACTGATCTTGGTGCATTTATTTATTTTCAACATGCCAGTTGCATCCTAGTTCCTGCTCTTTCCACTGAGCATTCTTGACCTGGAACCGAACCCGATCTGCCTATCAATTGTGTTTTGACTAAGCATCTCTGAATTAGCTAGTTCCCATTGTAACTTAGCTTTCTTTGGGCACTGTAGAAATCTTGAAATTAAGATTATGATCGAGGTCAATGTGAAATCTCTGCAATATGGACTAAAACTCTCATACAGGTGTAAAACTAACATGCATTTGAGATTCAACATAAACTCCAAATTTATAAAGCACCACTCGAAGCTAAGCACAGGGCATATCTAAAGTTTGGAAGTGTCCGTCTCGTGTTAAGGAAAACTGAATTCTCATTTATAGTACTCAGTCATTTCTGTTGAGCCGGAACTCTTCAGTCCCTGAAACCAAACTGAATTTGCCTAAAATCCATAAATCTGTTTATTTCTTTATTGTTAGGCCTTTTTACCATTGCTGTCTATAAAGTTTTGAACCAATGAGAGAGTTGCTGTAAGTGGAGGGGGATAGATGAATGGCAACACTCTTGCTCGAAGAACCCAAGACCTTGAAAGACACAATTCGATACCCATAAGCTCTCTATAGATCGACTCAGCCAGCCATCCACACCTAAGGAGCAGCTGTAAAATGAGCGGGGTGTGTTTTATAAGATCTTGATAATTGTACTGTCATAGTGTTATAGTGTTCACTATTAACTCACTGCAGCTTGTCAGTGAGCTTGTCAATAAACATTACTCCATTCGAGCCTTATTCGAACCATATTAATCAAATTAATATAAACGTCAAATAACCTACATATCTGTTCACGTATTTTTCTTACAGTCCATCAACTCATAGCTGCCTATCCAGTAAATAAAACGGAGGCGCTATAAACAAATCATTTCGAATGTTGTTGGAAACTCACGTAGTGTTTGCTTGGCAATCGGCGTTTTTTAACGCCAACGACACTGACGTTAGATAAAGCTATCGAACGCTTCGAGAGGTCCATCATCGAATACCTCAGGACCTATTGGAGTTAATTTTCCCATACGACAAAAGGCAATACTGACACATTTTGATTCATTCTTGCAAAATTCCCTCACAAGCGTACGCCACAGCTATTTATACTGTGGTAGCGCCAAGGAATCTATATTTAGCATAGCACATGACATTCTAAAACACAGAGCTCGAAAGAAAACGAGCCACAGAGACGCAGGGTCGCCATCACGGTGGAAGAATACACTCTTTCACCATGGTCGCCATGTTCAAAACATTAGATATAATAATAGTTTGATCACCATAGTAGTTTCCGTACTATGCCTACTTAAGCTAACATTACAACTTATATTTATAACGCGTCTTAATAAAACAGAGTCTTACTTAAAGGACGCGTTACAATGTAGTGGTTAATCATAGTATTTAGAGAATAAATGAGTTTTAAGTTTAGTTTTAAAAGTATTTATTGAAGTGCACCTTCGAAATGTGATTCTGGCAGAGTTCCATTCAGCTGGACCAGCCACTTCAAACATCCTATTTCGATATTGAAGATGAGATCTTTTGACTACGTCTCCTTTTGATGCTGAGCGTAGACCACACCTCGATACAACGGCAGCACTTGGTGTAACTAAAGACCATAGGCGTACTTTGTGGGCGGTACTAGGGGTACCCGTACCCCCATTTTTTGGATTGGGGTACCATACCCCCCACTTTTTGAACAGTTCCAATCAATATTTTATTATTGTGCCTTCCCAGAGATCGCAGTCTCAGACTTGCTTCGTGTATGTAAGAAATTGTACCCCCCACTTTTTAGACCAAAGTTACGCCCCTGCTAAAGATGGTAAGTAAAGTGGAGCTGAACCTGACCAGGACTGATCAAGACTCAGGAGACAGATTTTAAAGGATATATGAGCCTGGATGGGTAACCACGTTGTTCTGTTCCTGCTCTTCTACTACAGGCTAATCGAAGCATTGCCCAGAAGTAAATGACTAACCTTACACATACATCTAGTAAATAAGTTCATGCTTTATTTAAGGCCAAGGCTTTTATCAGTTATTCCATTTTGTGTTCATATAATTTTATTAATTAAATTTGATGTTCATGTTTGATTTGAGCAAGCCTTTCAACATAGACGTAATTTGTGGGGTACGAGGGGTACCCGTACCCCCCACTTTTTGTACTGGGGTACCGTACCCCCCACTTTTTGAACAATGCCAATCAATATTTTGTCATTGTGCCTTCCCAGAGATCGCAGTATCTGCCTTGCTTCTTGTACGTAAGTAATTGGTACCCCCCACTTTTGAGACCAAAGTTACGCCCCTGCCTTTTATACAAGACTAAACCTCAGCATAGACAAAAGTGGTTATAATTGCTGCCTTTACAAATCAGGGTTCAAATCACTGCAATGGATTCAAAACACTGCACATATTGGAGAATTTGCAGTCATCTATTTTGACACGAGTTTTAAAAGGCTGTTCAACTGCTGTACTGACAACTACTATATTCACCCAAATCGTTCCTGCTAGGCATCTCTGTAGAATATTGGTAAAGTTTAGCGGATTATATTAAAGCTCTCTGGTCCCTACTACACCATTAAAATACTCCTACAGGTCATCAGAAGTGTTTAAGTAGTTACCTTTCCGATCATTAACACACAAAATGAATCTGTGATGACAAACTTACACAAACAACAGAATGCTAAAGTGGACAAAATTAATTTATTTCGTAAAAGTAAAAAATCTTCACCCACTCACCAACCAAGTAAAACGTTTTCATTTCACCTAAATCGCCTTCCAGAAATCACATTTGAATTACTACCGCAGAAATTTACAACTTAAGCCCAATACAACCAAAACCTGTGGCATTTTATTTGATAACGATGAGTTTGCAGTTCATACTCGATAATGCTATACAACAGTCCTGTGAGGTCAATCAACGCGTTTTACTGTCACTGCCACCACATTGGGTGACCTCCACTGGCAAAATGAACCATAAGATGTCTGTACATTTTTTCATGTCACCAGAAAGGCAGGAAATCTCCGCTGACATTCTGTGTTTTGCTGTTGTGTATTTTGGCAAGTTGGGATGATACCAGATGTAAATTCTTGGAACAGTCCAGATGTGGTTGTTGTTATGTGGAGTTCACGCTAAGGTTAGTGGCTGCAACTGGTGGAGGTCGTGACAAGTGAACAGTCACGGACTTCACCAGGCTGACCTGTTGTCATCTGCTGATGATACCATTCAACGAACTCGTCCAAAAGCACCGGCCCTAACAACAAGCACAAATCGTAAATTCACATAACCTCTGTGAGATTATTTAAAGGCACTAAACATACGCTCTGTTACAATTTCAATCGCCTATAATAATGAAGAAATTGTAGAGAACTGTCGTAAAATTTGCAGAGTGCTTGTAAAAAATATATCAAGAAAGCGGTTAACAAAGGTAGAAAAAATGCGTGGTTCAGGGTTACAAGGTATCTGGCGGGGAAGAAGGTAAGTCACCTCTCCGGAAAATACAATGAAGACCTAATACAGAAAAGACTATTCTCGAGTATGTTAGATGCAAAATTATGATAAAACAACCCCATATACCACAATAGTCAACGATGCCAACCATACTTAATCTAATCGCCTAAACCAAATCTTCTGTTCTGCCTATTCTATAACAAATCTAAATACATATTGGACAATAAATTACAAGCAACGAGACATCAGAGATTGTAAACAATGAGCTTGGTACCTACTGGTAGTAACCCATCTTGCTTAGAAACCTTGTCATATCAACACATGAATTACAGCATGTTGTGCAGCACTGCATACATTTCATATCAACACATGAATTACAGCATGTTGTGCAGCACTGCATACATTCCCAATGATACATTGGACCTTCTCAGTTAGCTAGTCATTGAAATAAAGCCTTGATGATATTAAACTAAGTAAGTATATTCTTTATCAAGGGAAACCGATTGCAGATTAAACATGTATTTTCTATATGTCAAATTAATCTAAAATTCTTTTGCAAGAAAAGTTGTAACAGGAAGACATATACACAGCAAACTTACAAGCACCATCTTCGTCATAGTTTGAAAGATCAGGTAGAACATAGCGACTGAATTCATAGACGTTGTACCACTGGTCCTTGTTCATGCCCCTAAACTTGGATTGCTGCAAATAAAATTCCATTCATCATAATCAATGTCACAAACCCCTACACCTCCATTTTTCACAGAAACAATCACAATCACATGCGCACAACCTCTTTTCTCAGTTTATCACATGTAAAAACAACTGTCTCAGCAAGTTTGTCTCCTTATCCCTTGAGTGAATAAGTCATTTCATGAAGTCAAAATTCATCATTCATTTATTCAGGGCAATCACATAGTACCCATTAAAGATATCTTGCTCAGAGGTACATGTACTTCTAGTCCAGCCCTGGCAAAACAGAACAGTTTTCAAATGCTAACAAAGGTACAAGAAGCATCACTATCCAGACAAACATGGAGATGCAGCCAGAGACCATTAAAGATAGATGGTCCAACTATTGAAAAGGAATGACGTTGCAATGTCAAACAGCATGGAAATAGAACAATAAGTTCACCCACAGTCATGGAGAAAAGGGATATGTGGCCAATTAAACCTGAAAAATGGCAACAATCACATGTAGGCAGGTACATTCCCAAGTTGGCATCACTAGATTCTTTTAAAAATCTTAAATTCATTACCCATTTGAAAACATTTATTATGTGTGGAGACAGTCCAAAGGCAGTTCTATTGAAAAATGACTCAAATATCAAATTTTTCGTACCTCTAAGAATTGCATGAATTCTGGAAATAATGACCAGCGACCTTCAAGCAACAAGGTCATCAAAGCCATTGCCGTTGGCTTGTCAAGACTACGATTTCCATTTTCCTATAAAAAAACAACATAGTCTCAACTTATCAACATATGCCAGATACCACCATTAAAGGTGTTAGCATACGGTAGGCATATTTATGGGTTCAAACCCCCAAAATAAATTGCAAAATATAAAAACACAACTTTTCAAACTGACACCATACTCTGCGACCATGTCCAATGGAAAACCCTCCAAAACTGGAAACAACCCCTCAAAATTGGAAACCCCTGAAATAGTTTCCTGGCTACTCCTCTGGGTGTTAGGATGATATCAATGAAAGCATCACATCAGATTATACTGAACCAAAATTTACCATTGACCCTACACCTGATTGGACACGGTTATCAACATATATCTTCACTGTACAAAACAAACAAACTTACACAGCTTGAAATTTTTCAACAGGAAAACATTTAAGCAAACAACAGCATAGACTTTCACATTCCCAATTTAACCGAATGAATGTTTCTGCAGAAGCCATTAAATAAGCATAGCTACCTAAATGTCTTACTGTAAAACTAAGTAATTTGTAATTCCATTCCAAATAACATAATTCCTACGATTATATATCAGCACTTACGAGTGAAAAATCGAATGCAAATCGGTAGATGTTCTTGAACGTGGCTGGATCTGTCAGGGAAGCTGTCAGCAGATCAAACTTACTTCGCAATTTCTCAATAGTATCACATCTGAAAATACAATCAGATGTGCACAACCACTAAAATATAAATGTCTGTCTGGTAGAACTGGTTTTACCAGGTCAGACAGTAAGAAGCAGGGGCCAGTATATATGTAGGTATGCGTGAAGACACTTAATACAGCATGCCATTTAAGTACTCCTGCTGAACTGGGCCCAGGTGACCCGTACACCCGGACCTCAGATTCGCATTTCTGTGACTTTGCACACGTTAAAAATGTTTGTGATACTAATTACAATACCTACACACAGCCATTACTAAGGTGGCAATGTTGCAGGCAACTCTTTTTGTTGCCAGCGTTTGTGAAAAAGGTCTCTAAGTTCCGTGTTTACGTCAACCAAATTGCTAGTGCTCCTCAGAAAATCATCCATAAAATTAGTTCATCTGAATGTGCTATTTGAGAGCAGTCAGTCTGACAGGAGGCTTTACAAATGAGCAGATGAGTATACTTACTGCAGATATGTCATGCCTTTAATCCACTCATCCAGCTTGAAGAATCCCATCTGCTTGGCATCCATTCGGAAGGCCAACACCAACATTATGATCTATAAAATAACATGCAAATGCCTTTATAATATTCTCATGCATATTCATTATTGTATAAGGACATCAACTGAACGACTCGGTAAACATTCAGGGATGAAGTGGTTGGAAAGGTTTGAACACAACTCCAATGACTCACAGCGCAAAATCATCTAAACCGACTTTTATATGCAGAGGAGTGCTCGATAGTGTAGTGGTTAGCATGCTGGACTGTCAATCGAGAGTACAGGGAAGCAAATCCCGCCAGGGCAGAAATTTGGTTCGAGATTTCTGCTTCACCTGCACCCCCTAACCAACTTAGCTAAAATGAGTACTGACCATAGGCTGTCGGTGGGAAGATGAGACTGCGAGGGAGAGGACTGGCCACTCGCCCTCATATGCCAATGCTAAGGAAACAAAGTCCCTAACATTTCATACCCATGGCTGCCTCAGGGCAGCTAGCTTAAGGGACTACTGCTCTTCTTCTTTTCTTCACAACCCAAAACCAATGGAAATGATGCAATCGCCCTACAGAGTTAATACACAATGCAGACTTAAATTTTCACTTACATTCTCTGGTTCAATTCCAAGATCCATACAGAATTTCTCCATTCCATCAGGACCAATCGAACCATCAGATTCTGAAATTAAAACAGATCTTAACAAAACTCTGATCCAGTTCCTCATAATTACTCACAAACAGAAGCACATATGCAGCACAAAACCAAATCAAGGTATACTTATCTAAACACGTAAAATAGACAGCAAACTACTTCTGCTATACATATCAAAATCAACTGTGGCTCCAAATATTCAACAGAATTAGCATTATTTAAATACATCAAATGACAATATAAAACTATATTTTATTATATACTAAGGCAAAGAAACCGGATCAAACTTTAAATTATAAATAAACTGAGTCTCTGATAAGATCCTAACACCCACCACCCACTCTCTCTATCTCTCTATGTATCATCATCAAAAGTTCCAGAAGGCAATAGGAACAAACAGTTATCTCCATTTTTCAGTCACTTGTCAAGTCCAGTGCTCCTCTCATGTTTAACCAAAGTCTCATTATGTGTTCTTGGTCCTCCATTTTGTTCCTTTCCTTCAAATCTTGCATGTAGCGCATTGCGTGGGATTCAATCAATTGCCATTTCTTTCCACATGGCCAAACCACTCAGTCTTTACTGAACAACTCTGTTCAGTAGGGTTGTTTGGATATCTTGGGACTGTCTTCTGCCAGCATTTCTAATTTTCTGTAGTCTTAAAATTGCTGCAATTTGCCAAAGCCAGCTCATTTCTGCTTGTCTCATCTTGCTTTTGTACTATCCAGCATTCTGATTCACAAAGGGAAATAGGTTTTAGCAACTCGTATACCTTGTCTCTTTATTCTCTTTATTTGCCTGATTCTCGATATCCTGTTCATTTTTCCAACTGCTTATGAGGTGCATCCAATGCTCCTTTGTATGTTCTTTTCGTTGTTGCTAACTGTGGCTATTAGTTAGATAGATGACTTGTTCACTGTTCAGGAAAGGGTAATGGTCAAGTGAGATACAAGTTGAAAGTTGATATGATCCAATAAAAATCTGAGAGACTTACCGCTGATGTAATGGTTGAACAGTGTAGTGCAGCGCCTTACGCTGAAGTTAGACTCAGCTGCAGTACGTTTGCTAAAGAAGACAATTTCATTTTCCTTGTTAATGTAGTCTATATACTACATATAGTCAATCAATACTTCTGAGAAACACATTAAATTCATTTTGGCTGCAATCAAGTTAAAAGGCAGGACATGTATGCCTCAGCATCATATAGGAAATTAAGATCAATGAAAGCTGTCCAAAAAGGTTAAAGTTCAGTGAAAAGTTTAGGTCAAAAACTCATATTGACATTTATAAATATAAATCTTGCAGCAAAATATTAATTACTTGGAAGCTGGTAAACAGATACGTTTTCGTGAATTTTCTTCCTCATTTTCAGCGGCAATCGTTCGTTTTTTTCGTGGCGGCATTTTTTCAACAGATCAAGTGGAACAGCAGAATCTGAACAAGAAAATGACAACTGTTACCTTAGCAATGTTTGGCCGATTAGGCCTCAACGTTTGTAAATATGTTGTAGTGTGGTGAAACAATTCATTAATCAAATTCATTAATCAACGTCCAGAGGTAGTGCACGTGAAAGGGAATGCTGTAAATGTTAATATAAAACTACCCAATCAAGACTTTTAACATCACTCAACCAGACACTGGAATGCCCAAATAATGTTTTTGTTGTATGGACAATTTGTATTGACATCAACACATGATGTCCATACAAATTGACATTACATGTTGCGCTCGAGCACGTAAATACATGGCATGGCTATGGTAAAGAAAAGTCTAGAATAGAGACGGCTGGCTAAACATCGTGGAAACAGCAACGCTGCAGAGAGACGCATGCCACAGAAGATGACATTACAGTTGTGCCAGGCTGGGAAACGCTACACTACGTATCCCTGATGTGCTCCTGGATGAAGACATATCAATGGCGGCCCAAGTCAACTCTATCTACAGGTCCTGCTTTCATAACTGCAGCAGTTCAGAGTAATTTGGCTTACTCAACTGCAGGATGCCGTTTCATCACGATGCACTTGGACTATGGCAATTCAGTCCCTGCAGGCTGACAAAGTTTAACATTCATCAGCTTCAGCCTGTCCCAAACTGTGCCACCAGTCGTGAACAACTTGCCAAAATTTTGAATGCAGTCATTAGCATAATGATCTGAACCACAATTCTTGTTGTAACAAAAAAAATATACAAGACACTGAGAAATCAACAGCGCTAACAAGCGGGCCAACCCTCTTGATAAACTTTTTCGACCCGCCTTATTGGAGGTCTGCAAAACCCTGGTCGAGTTAACACTGCGTCACAAAACATTGCTGCTGTTATCACTTTTGTTTTTCTTTTAAAGGTTCTATCAATCATTAGTATGAATACTACTTACAGTACTGTGTTGCAAAAGAAATTCCCCCAGCTACTTGCCAGGCAGTTGTTGGGTAGATGGCTGGTTGATTTGATGCATGCATTTAGGACACCTTATACTTGCCAGGCAGTTGTGGGGCAGATGGCTGGCTGATTTGATGCATGCATTTAGGACACCTTAGGGCTGTCATCTTCCAAGGTATGATAGCTAGGCTACCTCTACTAGCTTGAATGCCAAGCAATCAAATTAAACTGCTCTATTAGCAATTTGTTGCAATATTTAGAATCGTTCAATCCCAATGTCACAGCTACAACCAGGCTTCAGGAAAAGCCAATCAACTTCTGACATCTGTAATGCCCTTGATATCAGATGTCATGCTGCTTTCTCCTTGCCTGGAACTGAGCACATAATTCAATACTGTAGACCATAATATCTTGCTTACCAGATCAAGCTGTCCTAATTCACTTATTCAGTAAAAGGAAAACCATGAAGTGGTGATGCTCTTTCCAGAAATGGTGAACGTTGATGGTAACCATTAGCTCAAACAAGTCAGATAGGTACCCGTTACATTCGATATCCCAAAGGGCTCGGTCCTTGGCTACTATTGTACATTCTGTACACAGCGGACTTAACCAAGATCATCATCGCTGTAGGACCCCACGTTCAATATGTCAGCAATGTCCAGCAGTTCAGATATGCGTATTTGTACTGCCTGAATTTGCTTACCTCAAGAAAATTCTCACTTTTGAGCTATATAAGAGACATGTTGCCCTGGCTTCTGGTCCAGGACAGGATCGCATTCAAGATTCTCCTCATGGCATGAGGCTCGCTAGTTGTTGTGACATCTGAATACAACAGGGAACTCTGTGTTCCTGTCTTGAGCCACATGGATTCAAGACCATTGTGTTTACAGTCCAATGGACCATGCTCATACTATACAACGATGCAATCACATTGAGCTTCTCGTATATTGGACCATACTTCTGATACAACCCTTTACAGAAAATGTGTCACTTTTGGGACAGATGGCTTGAGAAACATTTTAAACTCGCACTAACTCTGACACTACAAATTATGCGTTGGCTTGCGACTAGGGATGTTAAACGGAAATCGGAATTCCGATTATCGTTTTTGAAAACGATTATCGGTTTTTATTATTCACAAACGATTATCGAATTTATTTAGTTTTCATCATTTTCGTAGTGAAAAATTACAAAAAGTACCAGAAAAACATTAAATTGTTTAATTTGTTGGCAAACTTAAGCTATTGTGATCCCTAATTGTGCAACCTCGCGGTATTCGAAATTAGTGATTATTCGTCAAAGAGGTCTCACCGTGATAAAGCGTCATTGATGCATAAGTAAACCTTCCATTTAACTAGGCTTATTGGTGTCAATGTGTAACCTCTTGTATATATAGTCCCTTGAATTTCGGTCTGTAGTGCTTATTATATACCTCAATGGTAGGGATGGATCTCATTACTATTAGGAACCCCGATAGCGCGTTTGTTAATGAATACATAAGGTGTTTAATTGACGTCAATACTACTAATAGCTTAGTCGAGCGGTCGTTAAAAATGCATTATAGCTAGTTAATAGTTAATAGCGTGACATTTAACTCTCCAAGTAGAAAATAAACAAATCAGTGTCGACACTGCGTTGCTTACAAGTAGGTACGTTACGGTACGTAACGCATTAAGTAACTTGCATTTTATTATAATTTATAGTATATTTCTATGAAGGCCAAAAAAAGAGATTATCGGTTTAATATCGGATTTATAAATTCGATAATCGGTTTGCCAAAAAAACCGATATTAACAACCCTACTTGCGACCACATTATGGAAACAACTTTGCATAAAATTAGCAATCGTTAGAGTTCTATTTATATCTGTTAGACAACAGAAACATTATGACTGAAAAATCCCTTCTGTTGGGTTCCCATTAGTTTTGCAACATAACAAACGCAATTTTTGCGATATCTGTGGTCATTTAAAATTTAGCCATATCCTCTGTTTTATCATTAGCTGTTCACCTGTTGCTACAAGTTTTGCCTTAGCAGTGATTACATTTAACAATGTTTAATGCATGCTGCTATGTTCATGAAATTTTTTACTAAGTTTCAAAATCATAATTCTGATATTCATTTTTAAAAATTGTTAACAATTTTATCAACTTTCAGAAAAAAATAACTTTCTCGTAGCAGAATGCTAAACTTCCCAATTCATGGCTTCACAAGACATATCCAATCGCACATCACAAAGTGCGGTTGGATATGACTAGTGACTAATGCTGCCACCTGCCAAAAAAATTGTTATTCTTCTCTGCCCGGGTTTGGGGTATATGATTCATGGCCTGCTGGACACCCATCATGCAAGCACACAGGCCTCCAGGTGCCCGCTGACATGCATACTGTTAAGGAATAAAAGAAATCATATATGTTTAAAGATATTTAAAGTGTTCTTCTATAAACTAATATGAACTGCCACAATTTCAAATTCGTCAAAATCACCGTAATAATAATAATAATCATCTTCATTGACAAGCTCACTGATAAACCGCAGTAAGTTACATTAAAACAATTGAAACATAATAATAATAATAATAATATTTATTCTTTAATTAAGCGCCTGCAAACGCACTGCGCTGTACATGTACATGTTATGCGATAAATCTTAACTACTAACAGAACAGACAGCCTGCAATACACGGCGCAAATTGCAGCCTACAAAGCATGTCCGCCTATGGGACTCGATCTCTGTACCTCTCGCACTCTACGCCAGATGTTATCCAATGACGGTACAATTATCAAGAACTTAATTAACACACGTCTCGGCAGCCTGTTCGGCGCCTGCTCGTTTTACTACTGACCCCCAGGGAGTGGAAGGCAGAGTCAACCTACAGGGGGCTTACGGGTATCGAACCGCGACTTTTCAAGATCTAATGCTCTTCAGGCCAGAGTGTTACCATTTATCTACCCCAATCCCCTGTAGCTGCCAAAGAGTAAAATCGCACCTATAATACATCTGTTACATAACCATGTTTTAGCGCCGTTGTAAGGTTGAAAAGGCGCTGTATAAACAGCTATTGACATACATACGTACATAGCCTACCTACAACCTTTCAAATAGGCGTTAAATATATTTTCTTTTTCTTTTAATATATTTTCTTATCCGCAATTCAAGCTTTTAAATTTATACGCATAGAACAGCGCACTTGAATGCATCTTAGAGCTTCGCAAAAATAACCGTTTGCTTTTTCAAAGATCTAGTTTGCATTAAAACACAGGTCGCTTGATAGTTATATTGGTACTGGGTGAAAGCAAATTAAAACCGGTAATGCATTTTAAACTGCGCGAAACAGAACTTATACAATATCTGCACAAAACATATGTATAAAGTTGTCACTGTATTTAGTATCCTTATAATACTTGCTTGATTCCTAAAGCGCAGTAATTTAGTTACTAATAAAATGAAACATTATGTAACAGCCAAATCAGAATTCTTGTTCGTTGTTTACAAGCTACCGCTAAATGTACATAACCGGAAGTTCTGTATTGCGCACGCGCAAATCCCAGACACATAGATAGCTAACCAATAAGAGTACAGAAAGGTATTGTCTTAATTGTTCTTTTCAACAAAATTTATTTCAATGTTATATCTCTTTGTGACGTTATGCAACAATCATTTTATGGTAGTGGTTGTATCTTTCTCAAAAAACTTCAAGAAAATTGAGTAAATATAGACTCCATGGTTTAACAAAGATCAAATGTTCGCTTAGCCACACGAAATCATTGCAAATAAATGTTAATTTACATTGTATATTGTTGCACAATATTAATGAATCCAGAACTCCGCCTGAATTCCCAACTTTCTTCTAAATATACCCGCCTTAATTGATATCTCTTCTGTCTCCTTTCTCTCGCAACCGGACTCGGATCTTCACTTGACATCTACTTCGCATATAACACTTCGAGATCTTATACGCACTCGATCGATCGACCGATCGCTGCACCGATCGTGAATTATAGCACAGTGATTATAGCCTAGCTGATCGATTCCCTGCGCGTATATTTATAACTTTAGAGTAGCGCCTTAGAAATTCGGAGCTTACGCAGTGTGAGAATTGTAGAAAACAGACTGGGGCGGGGTCGGGACTGATAAATTTTCGTTGAGGAAGAGAAAGTGTCGAGGTGATCCCAATGCTTTTATCAGCCGGAACGGCGTTCCCGCACCTTTTTCAGCTACTAAAATTAATGTATTTTAATAAAAACAAAAATTTAGTTGTCTTAATTCAATTTAATTGTTGTGAACTGTCTTCAGTATTTATTTAGACCCCTAGATCGAGGGATATTGCATGAATGAGCTAAAATTAAACTAGAGCTCCAACTCAGTTGATTTTAGTTACGATTTCCGAAATGAAAAATAATCAAATCAATGTTACTAAAATAACTTCAAAAATAAGAAATTCATTTAAAAATTAAAAAACTAAATTTTCTAGGTTTTTTGTGTTTTTAAAACCAAAAAATAAAAACCCAACTTTTTCAACTCTACTTTGCAATTATTTAAGCGCGAAATATAAGTTCAATTAGGCTCAGATTTAAATGTAATTTATATTATATATTAGACTTGGAAAGGAACGTAATTAAATTCTACATTTAGACAGTTTGGTATAAAATCGTGTTTCCCGTGTGGCCAGTATAAATTTAAGTTACGGCTCAAATTGAAATGCTGTCTAACTATAGCTCTTTATATCCCGCATGGTTTATAGAAACGTTTATTAACCGTCACAGTCTCTGTTACCAAATCGAGGTCCGATTTAGTACAACTGCCGACTGTGTCTGTATAGGCTACAGCGTGTATTCCCATCGCGTTTGCGGTGACTGGACGTTCTGCAATAAAGGAATATTTAATTTGATTTGATTAAAATTGCATTGGGCGGAAGTTGATCTAAAGCAGCTCTACAACTTTTACATCCTTGGGCTGAGTTCAGCTGTAACTTTGCTCATTTTTAACCAAAGTTATTTTCATATACGAAATTTATTCTTTCTAGCTGAGAAACAGGAAATAAAAAAGAATCAGAGTTTTGGATTTTTCCAATATCCGGGACCTGTAGGCATTTTGCGTCACGTGGTCAAACAAGTCGCCATTTTTTGGTACAGAATAAAAATTGTGATTTATTCATATCTGTGCAACGACAGAGTTTTTGTGATTCTAAATAATCAAAATAGTTAACGTTAGTCTCTTATTACTGTACGCATACGTTTTTAGTTCGAAGATACGGGTAAACCTCAGGACGGACGTGTGAAAGGTGTTTTGAATGTCAACAGGTGTTTAATAGATAACATCGACGCTTTGGATGTTTAAGGGTTAAATGCTCGTGATTAGCCCATAGCCACCCAGTGAAGGCTACAGAGTCAACCGATTTGTGGTGAATCAGCAACGTCGAGGTATGTGTCTTGTAAATGTAAACGGTAAATTCAGGACAGTGTTACAGTAAGTGTTTGTGGTTAGCGAGAGGTGTTAACGACGACAGGCATGATAGACATATCTTTCAGTCTTTTTTCGTTACAGATGTTTTCATGTGAGGTCGAGTTTTAGATAAAATTGAACCCATTATTAATTTGGCGTGATGTGTAAGGGTTAATTTTCAGTCATTACTCAGAAGAGACAAGACTGTTGGTGATAGTCAGTTACATGTCTAACTATTCATCTGTTTGCCTTACATTTAAAAATAGCTGTTGCATATGTATTGTTTAAAATTTAGTTTTCTTGTAGTTTAAAGTTAAATGAACAACTAGTCAGAGGCAATGTGTTTTATTACATGTAATTAACAAAACAATAAACTTGGTATGTTTTGGAAGCAAGTTGATCCATTTGCCTTACTGTGGGGCAGGCTGATGTGCTGCCATCTGGCCTGCCCTACTGGTACTTTTTGTCAATGTGTCATTTGTGGGTGATGAAAGTTTCTTGTGCTGCAGATTAAACTCAGGATCAAGTGGCAGACTGCACGGAGATTTTATTACGTATGTTTATCGTTGTTGAAATGTTCCTTTTAAATTTTGAAATAATGTCAATTTCTTTTTAACTTTAGACAGTTGTCTTAGATGTGTTATCAGTTTTTATTTTTATGCTCGTTCAATGGCTTCCTGTTGAGTTCAGAATAAAATTTAAATTACCTAGGAGGTAGGTTCAATTTAATCACTTTAATAGATAAAACATATTGCAGTAAAGTGTATATCCTTTTCCTTTAAATCACAATTTTTGTACTTGAGATATATCATATTTGGTTGGACTACATATACTATTTAGTAACAGTTTTCATTGAGCATCATTTGATAAGGAAAGAGTCAATCAGTGATATGCACACATCAATTGTTAATGAAAACTAGACGTAATAGATCTATTACATATTTGTGAAATGCAAGCCAAAATTTGTAGAGGTCACATTATTTCAGAATTAATTCTACAAGGTTGGGTACTGTTGTAAACAAAACTGTATGAATTTGTGAAAAGTGTAGTTTCTAAAGTTAGATTGGAGTAAAAACAGGTAAAAATATGTGGAGCAAGGATTGCCCAAGAGGGAGCTAATTGCTGCTGTCCTCTGCTGAATGCTGATTATAATGACTGAACTGATATTAACTTATGGAATGAAGACAAACTATGTTGAATAATTCATACGATAGTCTGTGCTCATTATTTAAAACCAAATCCACTGTGTATGTTATTTTTATGGCTAAATTTTAATTTATTATTAAATTTAATATAATAGATTTCATGTTAACAGGTCCACACTGTGTGGAGAAAGCAGAGCAGCATTTAAACATGTTTTGGATATTGGTGTGATTTTTATTTTCAGCTCAATTGCCTGAACACTGGACTCAGATGGATTCAAACTGAGCATTGCATGTTACTTTGGTTCTTCGTTTTCATCGCCTTTGTGCAATGACGTCCTCCACCCTAAAATTTGGCCCAGAATGGTGAGTCTAGATGTTTCTGGTTTAATACGTGTAACACATAATTCCTGTAGTATCCCATAACTTAATAGTGCTCAAAGCCTGGCCTGCCTGAGAAGGATTGTATGCCTTCACTCGGTGGTGCTGACAGCCCAGTGTGGGCAGAGATAGTATTCCTTCACTGAGTGGTACTCAAACCCAGAATGCAAAGGCAGTATCCCTTCATGCGGTGGTACTCAAACCCAGCCCAGGAAAGGATAGTACTTATCCTTTCAGTCGTTGGGGCTCAAAATATAGCCTTGGCAAAGTTTGTATCTCTTTGGTAGCGAGGATGAAGAACTATCCCGGCAAAGGTAGTTTCCATTTACTCGGGAGTGCATGAAAACCATCCTAGACAAAAGAAATGTCTTCAAATGGAGGAAACAAAGCATGACTTAAATCAGATTTTTTAATTTGCTTCAAATAGTATTTCTACTTATATTTTTATAACCCAAGCTGGCAGTGATTGCTTGTGATTTCTTGTATTACTTTTTAGCTACTTTGTTCTTCAGCCACTTGATCTACAGTAATTAATAAAAAATATCTATTTTTCAAGTTAACAAGAATGAATGCATTAGAACAGTGCTGTCCAACCTTTTTGACACCGCGGGCCACCGAAACAATTATTCTCGAAGCCGAGGGCCGCACCAGTAAACTCAAAAGCAACGACTAAAATTTATTGATAATTATTAACTTCATTAAAATTTATTACGGCAATAATTATGTAATAATCAGTGAATAATAGCATGTATGGCATGCTTTGTAAAAGCTCAGCGCCAAGAAGTATACCAATAAACGTCCAAACACGTTTTAGTGAGATATTTGGCCTAGAGTTGTGCTTCCCAATTTTTTATTTGCGGTTGGTCTTCAGCTCGGGCGGGCCATTTAAAATCAACTCGCGGGCCGCATGCGGCCCGTGGGCCGTGTGTTGGACAGCACGGCATTAGAAGATTTTTGAGTCATGGTTTCAGGTGAAGTTAAAAATATCTCTTCATAATCTGTATTTCTTTTTGTGGTTGAGGTTGAGAAACTTATCTGATGGAAGTGTCTCTTCCATTCCTTCCACCTCCACTGTGTCAAACTCCTCGGCATCTCATGTTCCATCTTCCCAGGCAACTGGCATTGCCCCTGCGCAGAAGTACAAGTTGGCCGATTACCGATACGGGCGCGAAGAGATGCTGGCACTCTTTGCTGCTCCAATTCCAGTGCCGGAAAATCTGAAGGAGTTGAAGGTGATTTTGAGCGACAGGCTGCAGCAACCACTGGCACTGCAACCGGAAACAGACGATGAACAGGTGTGTAACAGGACTCCTCTTGCCACTTTGACTCACTGTCAGTCCTCATATGTGCCATTCTGTTGTCACTTTGTCTGCATCTACATGTTTCATTCTTAATGATTGTATAATGTAAACCGTTTACTGCAATTGCACTAATTTTGTTTTGGATTCCACAAAAGAGTTCTATTATTGTTTCTTTTACCTGTTGATCATATAACTTGATCGATGTTACCGTTCAAAGTATTGATTGTGCTGCCATTTACTTGTATTACGATAAATGTTAACTAGGTGGCCCTGCTAAGCGGGATCAAGATCCCTTTTGGGTCTCCTCTTGTTGCCAAAGTTCAAACTTTATGTTGTATTTTCCATGTACTTGATATGGCTTCAATAAAAGGATTGATTGATTGATATCTGTGTGTTTGTTAGTGTTTGAATGCTGTCTGATATCTAGCCACATCTGATACTTTGCTGCCAAGTGTAAACTCTAAGGTTTCACAGTTGGTTTTGTTATAATTTTGTGATATCATTACGCCTTAGCTGAATGCCTTTTAACAACAGTGCTTGATAATCACTTGAATTCTGTGATGTCACAAATGCTGAATTATACAGGCACACAATGCAGACCCCAGCGATGGAGATGATTAAAACAATTGGGCTTGAATGTTTGATGACTGCAATGGCAGCGACAGCCTCTTCTCAAAAGGAGCTGGAAGAGACCTGTGAGATTGGAGGCAGACCTTTGAATGCTGAACTTAGGCTACAAGCAGCTTCGAGACTAACCTGTGACTGGGACAGGTGGAAAAAGGCAATGGTATAAAGAGGGGCAATGGGGCATGCATGTGATGCTGCTGCTGCTGCTGATGATGATGATGATGATGATGATTAGTGATGCTGCTGCTGATGATGATGATGATGATGATTAGTGATGAGTTCTTACAGGACATAGTGTGGGAAGAAGGCCTCTGGCCTGGAAGTCATTGCCATCCACTGGAAAAAATGCGTTTAAATTGGGACTTCTCGAGCCAGTAAGGGGATGTTTGTCCATTCCTCCTACTAATTGTTATGTGGTCTTAGAAATGTATCTAGTATGCGGAATGGTAGTGGTCTGATTTGAATTGTCATTTTTGTTATGTTACAGCATCTCTTTTCGCAAGCTGTCAACAGCACAGCCGTTCTTCGTATGACCGGTCGAGGTTCAGCTGTGCCCCTGGGGGGCCTTAGAGGTGATGTGGATCGAGGGCGTGGCAGAGGTGAGTACTGCTCTCTTGGCATTTGAATTAGGTGTCACCAATGTCCATACTAAGCTGGTGAAACAATACAGATTCTTCTAAAAATCTTTCTGTGCAGCAGGTTCAGAACCTGCACTTTGAGTTTTTCGCTTGGAGAGGATGTTGCCTGTCACACCTGTCTGCTCTGATGCTGAAAATAGAAGTTGTTAAGCTTTGCCATCGAATCTGTTTGTTAATTGCAAACACTTTCTGTCGTAAATCAGGATGTATAAAAGTTTGTTTTGATGTAAAGATTTACTTAATTCTTTAACGACGACAGTGTACTAAAAGTGACTGGGAAAACAATGCAGCTCATCGTTAAAGTGTTAAGGACAGAGAAAAGAATCAACCCTTGTTGCTAGATTCCATCAGTCTTCTACTTTCCAGGCCCTTATCTTGCCTCTGCAATTCCAGCCTTTATGCCACTGATTCATTTTGCAGTTACTTCTGTTTGTGATGGTTGTTTGCTAGTTCTCTGGACGTTTCTATCTTTCGTCAGTGAAGGCAGTGAATGCACCTTTGACCTTTGGGGTGTGCTTGAAACATAACTGTTACGTTACAGTGAATTTCACTGTGCTGTTTTGTGCTTAAACGTCAGGGCGTGGAAGAAGCGAAGTTGGAGGGTTCTATTCCAGAGTGCCTATTGAAGAAGACAGCTTCTCTCGTGGAAGCAGAATCCCTCGAGATGGACACGAAGCTGACAGGTGAGAAGTCCATTCATTCTTTTCGTTCAATCTTCTGATTCGTTCTTGAATCTTTTTCTTGTTGCATTTGGTGCATTGTTTAGTGACTGACCCGCAGTTTTAATTGTTTGTGGCAGCCGGGGACGGGGATTTGCATATACGGGTCGCAGTTTTGATGATATGTCAACAACTTCATCGTCACATGGAGAATTTTCTCGCTCAATGTCAACGGAAAACTGGAGGATGAGCCGAAAATATGAAGATAATGAGGGCAGCTGGAGAAAACCAAGCCAAAGATCCAGTTAGTCTCAGTATTAATTTACTGTTTATTGGTTTTGCATGATAAATTCTGAATCATTTACAAGAAATAATTTCTTGTGTATGTCTGTTTGGTAACAAGTGTGCTCTAACATCTTGGAAGTTTTGTCTTCGGTATTTTTGAGCTTTTTTAATTTTATATGCTCTGTGTTTAAATTACAAATAATAGCTGCACTTTTCTGTAATAGAGGAAGACTATGCCTGTTCAAATTCTAATGCCAAATTTTGAATGACTGTGTAAACTTTAACCTTAGCAGTAAGCCGCCGATGGAGGGAGCCGTGGGAAAAGAGCTGTGATGGTGATCGAGAGCGAATGATGGATCGAAGGATGAGCGAAGATTCATATCGCGATCGATCGGTTCCCTCGTACAGACGTTCTATCAGCTCAAACTCTGCTTACGATGAGGAAGCAGGTAGTGGAGGTTTCTTTTGTTCATTGCTGTAACAGAGTGCTTCTGAGGTTACGCAGAAGAGAGCCTTTTGGATGTTGTGAGGTGGAACTTGTAGAATAAGAGCAGAGATGATGTTCAGTTTCTGGTATTCTGTGAGATGAAAACAGTGTTATTTTCAAGAAATGATGCTGAGCAGTGACCTATACTTACTACTGGGATGCTCATGCAGTTACTACTTGCCTCCTCCTGAATTGTCAGAATGTACTGTAGTCTTGTGAAAGGAATGTGAAAGGAATCTTAGTTACCTAGATGAATCTGGCGATTGATGTATGTATGTATGTATTTATGTATGTATGTATGTAACTGTAAGTGTTAGAGAGTTCTGTAGGCATATGAAGTGAATTTAATGTACCTTGGTGAATCTGATAATTGATGTATATATATATATATGTATATATATATATATATATATATATATATATATACATCAGTGTATCTGGGCGTTTGTGTTGTGCATTTTAGGCACTTCTCAAAAACCCTTTGAGCATGATTGTCTAAGGGACCTAAACAGGTGTGTCCTATACATAACATTAATTTGGTGCTTGAATGATGTCATGTGTTTGGTTTCTAGACCCGCTTCCTGAGTGGAGCACTGATGATGTTGATGACATTGGAACCTTTGACTCCAGCGGAGCTTTCATGTCACTTAAGGTATGCCTGCGCACTTCCTTCCTTAGCCCAGAGCACAGTATGCACAGCTGTATTATGCTACATTGTGAAGTTTTAAATGGACCAAGCTGTGATCTGTGGTTGGCAGCCTTGGGGAGGAAACACCTGTGGGCAGGAGTGAAATATATAGGGAAAATGTATCCTCAATGTGGGACAGTCAGAACCAGTGGCAGAAAGACATGTGCACATTGTACAAGAGCAAAATGTATGGGAAAATGTATCTTCAATAGGAGATAATCTGAACCAGTGGGGGAGCTCTGCGCCTCTCCCTGTATTTGTTGTGTGTTGTTTTCTGATGATTATTATTGCATATATTAGCAATATTATGACTGTGACTTGGTATTTACTGAGCAGGAGCTAGAGCAACAAGAGAAGAAGGAGAGAAAGAGTCAAGAGGCAGACAGCCAAAGAGACGAAGAAGAGGCTGAGAGCAATGTCTTAGCAGAGGAAAAGTCAAGTCCACTTCAGGTGAGTGCTTAAGATATGAAAAGAGAAGAGAGTGGAAGATAAGGTTTGAGAAGAGAACACCAGGGAAAGAGAAGAGTAAAAATACGAGGGAAGATGGGGGGGGATTAGATGATTGAAGACTAGTTGATAGGAGAGCATAAGATATGATAGGAAGAGAAGTTGAAGGGGGATAGGAGGGAAGATACAAGGCATGGATAGAAGTTGACGGATGACGAGACTGAGGTCAGAAGTGGTAGTTATTTGATTTTGATGTCTTTTTCAGGAGAGTGCAGCCAGTGAATTGGAGGCTGAATCCAGTGCAAGTGGCACGGCTACTGCTGGCTCGGATACGGGGGACAAAGATGTTCCAGCTCAGCAGGAGCAGCAGCCAACTGTGGAGACATTCTCTTCGGACAACGCCTGCACTGAAGTAGACGATTTGCCCAAGGCATCGGAAGTTCCAAAAGCCAACGGTGCCACGGATGGTGGTGGGCAGCAGTCAGTCGATGGTGCAATTACAAGTGAGAAGCTGGCAGTGGAGGGGGGCTTGGCACTTGCTGCAGAGCCAGAGTCTAATTGCGCTTGTGATATTGGAGTGGGACAAGAAGCGGAGGTGAATTTTGATCATTTGGAGCTTCAGGTAGAGAATCTCTATGCCAGTATGTCTGCTGATGAAGAGCCGCCGAGCACCAAAGAGAAGGGCTTTCTGCCTCCAGACCATGAAGATGCTAAGAAATGGTTCTATAGAGATCCTCAGGGGCAAGTTCAAGGTGAGCTAATAATGTTCATCACAGTGGCGTCTTCTTAACTAGAACTAAAACAGAAACGAAAATAATTAGCTATTTGTTCACAAGAACTAAAGGAGAAATATGTTAAACCAAAACTAGATAAAAACAAAACTAAGATGGCGTTGAACAAAATAGAAACAAGATCGGTAAAGAAAATTTGAACGAAATTATGTGAACAATTAAGAACCAGACTACCCATTTTTAAAGATGCTATCTGATGCCGTGACATCAAAGCCACGTGGGCAGCTATGTCAGCCATGAAACACCAATAGACTACTAGAGCGCAGAAAAGCAAAGGATCTTCAAGCTGCTGACAGCTGCCACCGATGACTTAGTGTGGTTAATTAATGCAACAAATACGTCGATGATAGTAATGGTAATTGAGAAGATACCAGACTTAACGTGATCATTAACCCATTGGAACTACTATGAACAAACCTGTCATTATGATGGCCACAGCGACCCTAATTGATGTCGTTAAGCCGTTGGAACTGATTTGACCCCAGCACCAGTAGTTACACTTTGAAAAACATCCAGCGAACTGATACTAACTCCTGAGATTTGGTTCTTTTCTAGATTCAGACCCCTAAGCTTTTTCTAGTTTCTAGCCTTTAAGCTTGTTTTTTTTAAATCATTAGAAATGCGTGCATATCAAAAACATTATTGCAACATTAAAATAGTTGTGGAACTGAAACTAAAACTGTAGATTAAACTTGAGTGCTCTTTTCAGTCACTGTTTAGTCATCCATGACCTCTCTAAGTTGTTAATGTCCAGTTACATAACTTCAGGGAATGATGACTTTTGTAATCGTTGTTACAGCTGAACTAAAACTAAAGCTAATGATTTGGAAAATAAAAATTGAACTGAAACTAAATGTTTGCAATTGGAAAAATAAAGCTAGGATGTAAACTGAAATGATCAGATCAGAACTAAATAGAAACTAGAATAAAAAAGATTTTCTGAACTACAATAACACTGGTTCATCAATTCATTTGTTACTCTTTTCAACACCAATACAAAACTGATACTGAATAAAACAAAGAGATGCAGAACGATACAGTAATTTATTCTGCTAAATCATAGACAAAGACTCAGAAAGACAAGACATATGCAGAAAATATATGCAGATGAACAAACAAGGAGAAATTAAAGCAAAAATGTAACAATAAGCTTTGTGTGCTGAATTTGACTGAGCGCTACCATTTCTGGAAGATGTGTGAAGTCCTGTTGGTTTGCACTGTTAGTGTCATGGATGTAGTTGTTTGCTATGCCATATTAGTTGCACGTAAGCTGCTAGAACAACACAATGTTATTGGCTGGAGGCTGTTGCTACTGGCAACTCTCGGGAGAATTGGTCTTCGGTCATTGTTTTTGTTGTGATGATGGAATGAATTGATGTGATGGTGTTTGGCTGTAGGTCCTTTTTCATCGGGGGAGATGGCTGAGTGGTTCAGCGCTGGTTACTTCAGCATGAATCTGGTCGTGAAACAGGGAGCGGATGAATGTTTTGTGCCACTCGGTGAGTCTTCTTTGGTTGACCCTCAGGGGTAACTTCTTAGTCTTATTGGACCTCATAGGGTAAGACCCGGTTAGTTGATCTTTGATGCCCAGTGCAACACAAATGGTGTTCTTCTTTTAAGACTTTTTGACTCTTCTTAGATTAATTTAATTGTTGTAACTGTTATTGACTGTATGTTCCTCTTGCTACTCTCATCCTTCTTGAAAGAAAAATTCCTGGCTTAAGGGAAATAACAGAAGCTGGGATTGTGTTTGGTTTGTTTTCAGTTGATCTGAGCGCTCATGTTTAGTTTAGGTCAGATTGTATCAGATTTTTTATTGTGTGTTTGACAGATTTTGCTGAGTTAGAGCGAAGCCAAAGAGGAAAGCAGTTGTGCTTAGCATATGATTAAATCAAGTAGTTATTTAAACTAGCAGAATCCTGTAATTTATTTTGCTGTTCTTTTAGGAGAACTGATCAAGAAAATGGGATCCGTTCCATTCATAGCCACTGCTCCTGTCAAGGTGAAAAACAGAGTTCCCATCAGTCTAAACTTCCTCCGATTTCATATGAATATGCTCTTCAAACACTACTCCTACTATGGAGGAGGCATAGTGCTTGCTTATTGTTGTAATTGGATTTGCCTTTGAGCACTGTGAGCAGTGATTTTGAGAGTCATATCCAAGACTATTTTATGTCATGATCCATACATCAACACACACACACACACACACACACACACACACACACACACACACACACACACACACACACACACACACACACACACACACACACACACACACACAACCAGTTCTTTCAAGTGACAGATGGTGTTAGAAATGTCCTGGAAAATACAATGGAATATCACACACAGGGCAGTATATTTGATGCTGGAAGAGACACGGTTCTGAGAAATCCACTGAAAAGAGTTATGTATTTTAAAATGAAACGGATTTAGCTTGCTTTTGAGACAATTCAACATTAATTTGCAGATTTCACCTCCGCTGAGCAACAGTGCAACTGAGATGCAACATCATCAGGACCAGCTGAAGCTGCTGCTCTTACAGCAGCAGCAACAGCAGCAACAACAGCAGCAACAGCAGCAGCTTCAGCAGCAACTGAGGTGAAATAAACTCTGATTGCATTTGGTTTCTTATGAATTAAACTCATGCAGTGAAATGGTGGATGTGTTTGATTGAAGTCAATATTTCAGAAAATCTAAGTTGATCATTGAATCTTGATTTTCAGTTGTTAGAATATCGAATTTTCTGTACGGCCATCAATAAATATCGTTGTTTATTTGTGTACGCAACAGATGCCTATAAATACCTTGTGCTCATGCGCTACCAATCATAACCACTTAAATATTGGAAAAACCCAGTGTTATGATTAGTTTAGTTGCAGACTAGCTAGTCAGTCCCTTAAGTACACCTCATGCATGTCACTGATCGTTCACGGCTAGTCAGTGACTAGTTAGTCACTACATAGACACTAGGCGGTAACTAGCTTAAGATGCGCTCATACATATGGCTCCTGCTCTTCTGTTTTTAATTAATTGTACATAGGGATGAATGTATTGTCTGTTTAATATTAATATCCATGGCATGACAGTAAGGATTGTATTGCATTGATGTATTTAGCTATTTACATAACACCAATGTAGGGTGCAATGTAGAACCTCACAAAGGTGCGATTAGGCATTTATTTAGCACTATATTTCTGAGTGATTAACACAGATCTTGAAGTGTACTGATTACAATTGATTGAAGTTGACTGAAAGTCACTGTTGTTTGATTGACATAGAACTGTGCAAACACAGGAAGCCTTTGCCAAGCTGACTCCACAGCAGCAGCAGCTCCTCCTGCAAATGATGCTCAAGCAACAGCTGAATAATCCGCAGGTGGCAGCAGCACCTGTCAGTCAGCAGCAACAGCAGCAGAAGACGAATGCGCTCAACAGGTGGGTGTACATCTGCTCTGTTACATCAGTTTGAATTGAAGAATTCTACCATTCTCAAACAGTGCCTTTGTTATTCAAGATTAGGGTCTTGTGTGTGGCAATGGCAAGGATTGTGCTTGTGTGAAACCATAGCCACTTAAGCTTCAAATGTGGCAATGTGTTGGACATCTAACAACTTGTTCACTCAAGTAGCCTCTTTGAAGAGGGTGGGTAAGGAAGGGTCATACTCTGCATAAACTCAGACATTGAAATTTACGAGGCATTCGTATCTAAGGTAATGGCAACATCATTAATTTGTGCAGTGGAGCTAAATAAGTGACCCTGGTTTCGTAACAGGTCGACTCTTCTTGAGACAATGAATGCTTTCCAGCGCCTTTCATCCACCGTCTCCTCTCACCCTTCAGCAAGCGTTCCTCCCTCCTTTCATCGTTCCATGTCCCAGCCGTCCGGAATCGACGTATCTACGCTTCCTTCCAGCCTTCTGTATGGATTGTCGACGTCCTCTTCTTCGGCAGCTGGGACTTCAAGCAACTTGGCATCGGTTGGCATGCAAACGTCAAATGCTCTCTGGCGGTCATCTAGCTGCATGCCATCCGCATCAGGTGAGTAATTGCCGGTAAAGTAGATGATTAGAGTCGTGATGAATGAGTCCGTATGCAGATTGAAAGCCCTGGTAGTGAATCTGTGGTATTTAGTTCTGAGACATGCTCCAACTTAGATTCTATGTTAGTGTCTTGAGATATATACATCTATAAATGCATATATGTGACCCATCCGCACAAAACCAGTCGTAAGTTGGACTTGACTTATGACTGGTTTTGTGCAGATCTATGGGTCACATATTTTGTCTTGCCTGTGCCAATAGTTCCTTTGGCTTTGATTTTGTTTTTGCCCAGCCTTGGTCTTCTGAGTGCCTAGGCTGCTGCTTTGGCTGGGAGTGCTTGCATGCACCTGATAGGACATCCATCTAAGAGTATAGGGAACTGTCAACTGTTTCACTGAGCTGCAATTTCTAAAACTTACGTTACTTTTAAGTTTGTTAAATATTACTTTTAATGGTATAAATTATAATTGAGCACAATACAGACAGAAATATGTAAGACTTGGAAGAGGAGAAGTTTAGGAGATGGACCAGATGGCTAATGTGATTGTGTTTCAAGGTCAACCTTGGTTATCGGAGGCTGGAGCTGGGTCAAGTGGCCTGTGGAATGTGGAACTGCCAAAGGCAATAACAGCGTCGGCACTCGAAGAAATGCAATACATGGTACTGGAGAAAGCACACCAGGTATTCATTGTGCATGTGTTTGTTCACTAACTTGACCAGGCATCTGTGAAATGGGTTGTACAATTTATTTATGCGGAAAATTTATATAGCGCCCCTTCAGGGTTATCTACTCAGAACTTGGGGTTGGGTCGAGAGTGCTTCTGAGTCAGAAGCACTCTCGACCCAACCCCGGCTGAAAGTACAGTCTTAGGATTTGAGTAAAATGTTGTGGTATGGGTACTTGGGACTAAGCAAAGTGCCACAGGGAGTCAGTTTCAGGTTGCAGGCCAGCAATGGAAAGAACATGACGCTGCCTAAGGGTGGTCCGTGAACAGGGAAGCTTAGCCTGCTTAGAAGAGTGCAGGTAACTACGACACTGGGTGTTCAGGGTGGAGCGGCAATACTCTTGATCACTTGTATTGGTTAAGGTTCAGTGACTGATGCTCATTTATTGGTATATAAGTGAAAGTACAACATATTGATTATCTAAACTAATGGCTACTGATTCCAACAGTGCCATTGTCGTAATTCACAAGGCATCAAGGGATGGTTACTTTAGTTGGTCAAAGTCACACTCTGTTGAAAAAGCCTGATAAAAAATTAATTCCTGTGATTATTGATTGATTTGATTGAAATTGTAGTCGTAATAAGACTGATCAATATGATTAGTATGTTCTTGGAGCTAAACATCTTTGTGTGCTAATAGCAACAGCATCAGCAGCAGGTTCCAACATCTGTGTCTGGACATCAGCTGAAGCTACAGGAGTTGTTAGAAGCAAGAGCCAGTGCTGACAAGTCGCGTGATGCCAACGGGGCAATGGGCTTAGACCAGATACGAGAGCTCTTGCAGCAGCAGAAGCAACAGCTGGACATCGTTCGGCTGGCGGAGGAGCAGCGACGGCTGCTGGAGGAGAAGAGGAGGATGCTGGAGATGAATCCTCTCGAGAGACAGAGACTTGTGCGACACGTAAGTGCATCAACTGACGTTTGATTGGATGTCTACTCCAGTGGTTTATGAAGTCACTATTGATCCACTGCCTGATGCATTAAGATAAAGGCAGTATGGAAATCATTAGATTAGATTAGATTAGCTGTTTCAGAGGTGGCCTGTTGATTTCATCCTTCATGACTGCATCATAGAAAACCAGCAGGTTTTAAATTCTTATTCTGAAAATGACATTAGGAAAGGATACTAAACCTTCTACTTTTCCCTATCCTATTAATTGTCAGCAAAAGGCATGGTTTTGGGGGCAGTTGTATATGGTTGCATTGATACATCCAATCATCTGAGTCTTTCTATGTGGGTCAAGTCACAGAGGAATGGTTTTCTTGTGATCTAGGACAGGTCAGAGGAATTGTATCGTCAGCAGCAGCTGGATGCCCTTTGCCGTCTGCAGAGTGACCCAGTTACGTCCAGCCTACAGGTAAATACCAGTACCTTTTCAAAGAATCTCTTACTTGGTGCACTACCACCAAAGGTTGTATTTTTCTAGATATTTCTGTAGTGCCTTTCAAGAAAAGTGCGAATATCTCGCAGACAAGTAATAGTTCATGGTCCGTCTTTTCCTATGTGCAAAAAAGCAGTCTAGTTCTTGGAATCACAAAGAGGAAGGTTCAGCCCAGAATGCCGGTGTAGTTCCAGTAGTGAGTCGGTCATTTCTTATCACTCGTGGCTTATCCAAGAGTCTTCAGTTGCAGCAGAGGCTTATGGATAGGATTTATTTCAGAGTTGCTTTCAGGAGCATTTATGCAACAATAATTCTGCATTTGTATAGTCTCTTGATCTTTTGCCCTCTGAGAGTTGTCTCTTGTCTTGTTTTGCTTCCATATCCTGTTCTTGGATTGTTTAGTGTAGTAGCACATCATTTCAGGTACCATTGTCTTGTGAATGCTGGCAATGAGTGAGGAAGTGGCTGCTTTGATGGGCATTGTTTTTACTTCATTTAGGATCGTGATGCACTGGATGTGAGACAGCTGCTGGCTCTTCAGCAGTCATGGGCCTCCAGTCACAACAGGTAATGCTGTCAGTGAACCACTGGCATTCGTAGATAAATAAGTAAGCTGTTGACTGTCACAGCAGTCATAAAGTTGAACTAAGTACCAGCAGATTGGTCTGTAAGAAATACTTGAAGATGATTAGGGTGGCAGTAATCCAAACGTTTATATAGTGCCTCTGAGAGGTCCTGAGAAGGGTGCCATATAAATGTCTAGTTATGTTACATTACAGAGCCATTTGAAGCGATCGATATCTGAGTTTGTATTTGAGCCTGTCCTAGAAGCAGACTGATCATGACGAACAAGGGACTTCATCTTAACAGACGTTGCTGAAGAATACTATAAGGACTGTAATGATGTCTCATAATGTTTAGGTTCGAGACATAACAGATTGATTGGTGCTATATAAATAGGAAATACTTGCAAGTGCTACTGTTGTGTTGGTGTAGGGGACATGTGCCATCAGGGGCTGGCCTCGTCACATCGTCTGCGGCTGCCTTATTCCATCACAAAGACAATGGCGCCAGTTCCTCATCGTCTGCAACAGCCGCATCAATCATCCAACAGGAACTGATCAACAAACATCTCAAGGTTATCTGGCACTGATGAATGGATGGGTGGGGGTGGGAGGGGTGGATGGACAGAGGAAGGATGGGTGGATGGATGATTACATTAGGTGGATGGATGGATGAAATAAAGGAGCGATGGATGGATTTAAGTATTAATAGATTGATAGATAAGGTATAGATAATTGGATGTGTGCAGGGCGTACATCAGTAATTGTTCTAAAATTCCTGAAGTTTTTTGCTGATGGATTAAGAAACCTGTCACTTTCTTAGCTAAGTCCTCTCTTTACCAGTCAGCTTACTGTAAACACTGCTTAAGTGAAATGGGTCTTACCTTGCTACTATAGACATCTTATGATTCTATGATTCTTAAAATGCATGCCTCTTCGTATAACTTGACTTTAGTGCCGCCTCTGAGAGTAATGCTGACCTTGAACTTTTTTTCAGACTATGTATATATGTATATACAGACAGACATATTAATTGACTGACTAATTGATTGGCATGTTTTGTTTGCAGTTAAACGACATGAAGTCAGCCATGAATCAGTGGCCAGTGACTTCTGGAGCAAGTTCAAACAGGTGGGCTAATGAACCAAGCACCTGGACTGGCTCCAGTCTGCCTCCTTCAAAGTCATCTCCCCTCAACTGGGAGACTGCTGCTGCTGTTTCAGCCAACAATAAGAGCATCAACGCGTAAGCATCGTTCATCTATTCCTTAGTTACTTGCATTTGCAGTTTGGATTATATCTCAGCCTTATGTATGTTTGTCTGTTTGTCTGTCTCCTCTCCTCTCTGTTACCTGTGTCTCTTCTACAACTGATTACATTCTTTATCTTGTGTCAACAGTGAGAGATCTGGAGCTATGATCAGATGCTGTGCATTTCATTAATGCTGCAAAATAGATTGCAGCATTAATGAAATCAGTTTTTTTGATTGTCAGGGATGGGAGGGAGGCATTGGGTTGGTAGAGAGTGGAAGAGGAATCTGACCTGAAGTCAGCGTGAAGTTTGTATGGGTGAGAGATAAAGGAAAACGCTCCATACCACTGATTCTGACTCCCTCCCTTTGGAAAGCGATTGCCCCATGCGTACTATGCTCGTGCCCTGGAGTGATCACAGTTGTATACCAATTGCCTTGAGATCTATAGAAGCACGTTTATCTGAGCATGTTACAATATCAAAGCGCGACCATACGTTACATACTGGAATAACATACGCGTACCGTACGTACGTTATCGAAAAAAATAACGTATGCGTACGTTAAAATGCACAAGTTTATCTGATCATTCACAAAGAACCTCAATATAACTAGAGTTATAACTCGCGCGTACCGTAAGCGAACGTCAACAAGGATCAGTTTAGCTCTGCAGTATTAGTCTTTCCATACGCAGACCTAATTATTTACGAATGGTACCAAAATTTAGTATTACCAATAAAATTACCACTGGCACTGACCATCCTATAAAGAATGGTACCGAAATTTAGTATTACCAATCAAATGAGCACTGGCACTGACCATCCTATAAAGTGTGCCGTAAAACCTGAGTTATCTTCATATTATACATTAATATTAGTAATTTGGAATTTAAAAGTTTAAAAGTAGAGATCATTGAACAGCCTGATGTAATGGTTAAAATTGTTTACGACCATCAATCACCAACTATTATTGACTTTTCAGTGCATAATGTTATGTATTTTATTTTCGTCATGAACTGATGTCAACGTATGCCAACGTACGGCATAATAACACGTTATAGAAAAAAATAACGTACATTTCATACGTACGGTCGCACCTTGAACAATATTATTGTATGTACTTTTATCTGGAGTATTTATGTATCATCCTTAAGGACATGTCAAAGATGTTACAGCGCTGATGATTTGTGTTAATTGGTTTGTTTATCTTTGATTTTAGATCTGTGCCATTTGTGCCTGGCGGATTGTCATCCCAGATAAAACAGGTTGGTAGTTGTTTTCTGTGCCTATGGGTTAGGATTCAGTTTATGGATAAATGAGTAACTGGGTGGGTGGAATAGAGGATAGAGGGGATGAGTAAGTAGGTGTTTGGTGGGATTAAGTGATGATTTAATTCACACTTATAATTTGGTTTGCTGAGATGTTATATTTGTGTTTGATTGTTTTTAACAGGAGTACGTCCAGAAGGTGCATAAGTCAAAGGAGGAGTTGACTCAGTGGTGTGAAAATGTCCTTAAAAGCATGCTGACATGCTCTTCGATGGACAGTAAGTCGATTGACCAGTCTCCAAACTCTGCCTCTTCTTCATCATATCACTTCTTCATCATATCACTTCTTCATCATATCATCAGGATCATATCGTGTGGCACGGTGGCCGATTGGTTAGAGCACTTGCTGCTCAGCCTGTGATGCGGAGAGTACGGGTTCAAGCCTCACCTGAGGCAGTTGCTGTGTAGGGACCTTGAGCAAGTCCTTTACTCACAGTTGCTCTGTGCCATCGATGCTCTGTCGTATGGTCGTGTGCGCTTCTGAACTTTGGAAGGAGGACAGTATCAAATACAGTTGTATTGTATTGTATCACCAGAATTTATTTTCTCATTATTCTTATTGTTTTTACCCTTCCAAGGCAGAAAGATATTTGAAATTTCTGTTCCAATTTCACCCTCTAGTGAACTCTGGTATTAAATTAGTACACTGACCACTGTGAGGACTGGCCATCCACTCTCATAGGCAGAGGCTAAGAAAGTGAAGTCGCCAATGCTTCACACTTACAGCTGCCTCGCTGTGTTTGTTAAAGGGACTGCAAGTTTATTGTTTTTACTGTTGATTTTTGTGGAATCTGTGTCATAGTCCAAAGTTGCAGTCGTAGCAGTGTACACTTGGTTTGCCATGTCTTGACTGTCCTTAAAGAGCTGTATCAAAGGGCTATCCTTTTTTGTGATGGGCTCTGAACTTTTTCCCTGATCTATAGCTTTTGAATATCATTTGTTTTTGTAATTTTTGACCTGGGTCTGATAATTCCCAACATTTCTTGGCTTTTATTGCAGTTCCAACTTTTATCTGTCATCTGATGGATTTGAGTTCAGCAGCTGAGGTGAGCTACCATTCTTGCATCTTTGTGTAACAAGTTTAAAATACTGATGAATGAGTTCCCAGGGATGCATCATAAATTGTCTTCACTTTGTCTGGTTTTGCCACTTAGAAACTGTTTCTTGTCAGAATTTTTGTGGTTTCTTTTTTATCAATCACTTGCACTATGATAGTAATGAATCTGATAGTAATGAATCTGAAGTAATGGACTTCACTTTGTTGTCATGGTAAAACAAGTGTCGTGTACAGCGTGTTGCTATGGTGATGTGCTTAGTTGTGTATGGTGTGTTTATTATTGCAGTAGCCTAAATAATGTTAAATGTCACTACGAACAAACATTCATCAATTAGCAAACATTGCCCAGATAACAGAGGCCTCTGAATATAAATATCCAGAATGAATGAATGAACTAGAAGAGTCACCTGTGGATGGCTCATACATATGCAGAGCCAAACCAGATACCCAGCTAGAGTTGCCAGATAATGTCAAGTCCAGAGCTCCTGAAACGCATGGAGTCAAGAATGAAGAATGATGATAGGTGACGTGATCTGCCGATGGCTCACGATTGTCTCACCATCCAGCAATGCCTCATAGGTGGAAGACGACTTTGCACCCAGGAATCTCTTGAACCACCAGATATACACAGGACAGGTATTCTTCTCCCTCCTATGGTAGATAGAGGACACATTCCACAGTTGATGGTTGGTGCCACTCCAAAGACTCTTCACACTTGATTCACTAGGGTCCAAGGTTTCCCGATGTAGATCTGAGGCTTGACTGTTGGTTGAAATCCTATTCTCCCTCAATGGTAGACCATTCCAGTCACTGAAGGTTATGATAACAGGCATCCAGGACAGTAAATCTATAGTGAAGATGAAAACTAATACCGGTGTGCAGATTAGGTGATTTTACTAGTCTAAAACTTGCCAGAATTCTCGAGCATATTCTGTATTTAGACATAATCCTCTAAAATTACAGACGACTGTCAACAGCCATCATGGCTGCTGACGTGCAGTTGTTCCGTGGTGATGCTAATAGTTGTGTTTGTGTGGTGTCATGGTTTGTGGATGTGTGTTGCAGGTAAACCAGTTTGTGCAGGCGTATCTGGGAGACACAGATGATGCCAAGAAGTTTGTGAAGCAGTTTGTTGAGAAGCAAACCAGAATTCAACAGGAGGTAGCTGTTGGGACTTTGTGTATTTCTTTGCTTATAATTAGTGACTTTCATAAAAGCTGAACACTATAAAATTGGAAAACAATCATGGTAAATATTATAGTAATTTTTACAATAAACAACTATAATAGTAATTTTAAGATTTGTTGAGTGGTGGTGTCTGTTTTTTTTTATTTAGACACTTATAATGCAATACATGTCCAGTGGAGGAGGAAATCAGTGGTGACTTGACAAGCTAGTCAAGTCGATTGGCACCTGCTGCGTCGAGTGAGTTGATTGACATATTCCGAACATTCAGACCAAGCTATAGTAGGCTTATACGAAGCTTAAGTTGAAACTTTTCTGCATTCTGCAGCCATTGTGCATCAATCGACATTTCATCTAATCAGAAGCACTTGACATTGAGTTCTATTAAAAGTCATTTTCATAATAACCAATTTTTTTGTGTTATTAGTTTCATGTTGAAAGAATTTAGCATTAAATTGGATTGAAATTGAAATGGACAAAGCTTTCATTTTGTACTAAGCAGTATTTCATGCTACCCATTTCGTCGTAACACTTTAACAACGAGCTGCATTGTTTTCCAAGTATCTTTAATGCTGCCTCATCATTAAAGTTTTAAGTGTCTTGTATTGTCTGCAAGTTCGATAAAAGAGTTTGTGTTTGTATGCATTTGTGTTGGTTGCATCCAGGCTGCAGACATTCAATACAACCGGAAGTTTAAAATACTAAAGTCCAATATACTGAAGTTACACTGCAGTAATAGCAATATTTATTATGAAGACATTTAAAGTATATTATCTAACAGTTTGCATTTAGAAGCAGTAGAATAATGTTGTATGGTCTTGGCCTTCTAGGAATGTAAAGGGCAAGTTGTGAGATGCACTCGTTGCACTGGCCGTGCCCAGAACCTTGCGATTCAGCCATTGTGGATGCAACCAACATCTGCCCTACATTCCATTGTAAAATGTAGGAGCTTTAGTTTTAAAGTTGGAGTTAAGCAATTGATGGTTAGTTTTGTTTTGTTGTAGGTGAGCGTGGTCCAGAGAGGACCTGAGAAACACGATGTTTAGCGGACTGTAAACCGAAAGTACTTTGAGATCTGTGATAAGGGAACACTGGTCATAAGCTACTTATGACCTTTGAACTGTGGGCTGGTGCCTTGGGGCTCGCTCAGCGGGGCACCAGGCTAAATGGCTGTAATAAGCTTACGCTGTATTAGTCTGATTACGTTAAGTTGTTTTGACGCATAATAGCACGTAGAAAATATGACGACATCTCGTTTACATCAGCAGACTTCGTTCAAAAAAAAAGAATGCTTGAAAAACAGTTGGACGTGATGCGTTGTACTTTTGTTCTGTGTTGAAGGATTCCTATTTAAGTCGCTTTCAGTTTGTGTTTGGTTGCTAGTGTGTGGGCTTTGTCCACAGTTGCATTTTCTGGGTGTCTTTGGTGGGTTCAGTCCAAATTGGGTTAAAACCGTTCCTGTCATGCCCACTGAATGATGATTTAGGTAATGGTTTTAAATCTGCTGTTGCAGTTGCAAGGGAAGTTTGCAACTGCAAACTTCTCTGCTTGGTCCTAAGTTTTGTTGTCTTAGATAAACTGGAAAAATCACTTGATGCTTCATAGCCAAGTCAAGAACATCTGCTTCAAGAATATATGTTTATCTATGTATATACAATTTAGTAATGCCATACATACAAGTATATACCTACATGTATATGTATATGTATATATTGTATATATAATTTCTTATACATGTTTAGCATAAGATATGTTGAGACATGTCAATACCATACTGATCCAGTTACATATACTGTATATATATATATATATACCACATTATGTATGATGTGTATTTATATATTCATGTATAAGTAATGTAAATTATGTGATGAAATGGTAAAAAGGCTTCTTCTTCTGTGGTTGGCTGTGTGTAGTTTATAAAAGAAATGATTTGGGGAAACGGAATTGTCTCATGTAGAGACCAATTGGTTTGCTGATTAAGAACATCCACTAAGAGGGGCTGGAGGGTTAAACCTAATGTATGCGTCCACTTCTACTTTAATGATGCTTCTTAGCCAAGTCAAGAACATCTGCTTCAAGAATATATGTTTATCTATGTATATACAATTTAGTAATGCCATACATACAAGTATATACCTACATGTATATGTATATATTGTATACTAGCTGGTTTACCCGGCGTTGCACTTGCCCGGGGTTATAAGTTTCAATCCCTGTAGCGAATAAGTAGCGAAAAAATTTAGGTATAAGTTTCAATCCGTGTAGCGAATAAGCAAGAAATTTAGGTATAAGTTTCAATTCGCAGTCTTGGAGGTCCTTGTGGGTGGGGCAACCTGTGGGGGAGACTGCTTCGCAGTCTTCTAGACGCCTTCTGGCGTATAGCGGAGACTGCTTCGCAGTCTTGTAGTAGCCTTTTATTAATGCAAGACAAAATGATCATATTTATAAAAGAGGTACTTTGTTGGATCAGGAAAAGTCCAGGATTGCCTGTCAAAACTAGCAGTTGCTATGAGCACTTCTGACACTTGTTCCTGTATTGTAAATTGTGCGACAAATGTAGAGTTCTTCGGTAGCCCATTGATGCTACAAGACTTATTAGTCTTATTCTAAGTACAATTTATAAGTTCGTGCCCAATTGGCTATTTCTGTACAGCATAGCCTTAATTGCCAAAAATTTCTCTGTCTCTTGCTCTCTCTCCCTCTGTCTCTCTCTCTCCCCCTGTCTCTCTGTCTCTGTCTGTCTGTCTGTCTGTCTGTCTCTCTCTCTCCAGGGACGTATCTAGCGTTGGGCTTGGGGGGGGCTTAAGCCCCCCCAAACGAAGTTGAAGCCCCCCCCCAACAAGTCAGGCCGTTGTATGCTTACGGCTAAAATTCGTATGAACACTGTATAAATGTTGCCATGCTCAAGGCTTAAGCCCCCCAAACGAAAAGTCCTAGTTACGTTGCTGTCTCTCTCTCTTTCGATATATATAGCCTATATATATATATATATATATATATATATATATATATATATATATATATATATATATATATATATATATATACACACACACACACACGTACGACACTGCACGGGCACACCGAGCTTCAGCAGTCGAGTGCGGACGTCGGCAGAGGGGGAAGGAAAGATTATAGTGCCAAATGCGGACAAGGAGACTTGGTGGTCTAATTTAAAAGCATACGTCATTTTTTGCAGATGTCCGTTATGGACGACTCCCATGGTTTTTCTGCTTCCAGGTGTGGGAGTACCATTCGGTCGGTGATCCCTTCACCTATTGTATCGCCCCATTTTGCATCTGGCATCGTTGCATAGTAGGAAGTAGGCTAAATGGCCAGGACCATCGTCCGTAACAACGGTTGTCGATTTAAGGCCGAAGTGAAGGAAACGAACATGGATATAATAAAATAGATAAGCCTATAGGGGCCCGGTAGCGCATTGGATAAGATCTGGCGTAGAGTGCGAGAGGTACAGAGATCGAGTCCCGTAGGCGGACAGCTTTGTAGGCTGCAATTTGCGCCGTGTAAAATACACTGCTGTGTTCTGTTAGTAGTTAAGATTTATCGCATAACATGTACTTGTACAGCGCAGTGCGTTTGAAAAAATTGTTGCGCTGAATATCTGGATTCGATGGGAATCGAACCCAGATACTCAACGCGCGCGGACAACGCTTTACACGTTGTGCCACGGGCCCCCGGCCAAAGGCATGTCTTTTAAGCGCCTATTTATTCGACAAGTTCATAAACTACTTTGTCATTGTAAAGTTACAATGTTGTGAAGCTGGGACTATGCAGACTGCGTCTTTGAAAGCAGAAATTCGGTCGTCTGCATGTTATATAATTATTTAATTCTTTCTTAAATTTTGATTTTTAGGAACGTATAGCCTACCAAGCTCAGTGCCAAGCGTTAATATATAATCCCTCCAAATAGCGCCCCAAATATCCACTTAACCATTATAACGACCAAAATTATTTGTGATCTCGAATCAGAGGATTTTTTAAGAAATTTCCACTGGTGGGGATATTTTGAAAAAGGGCATTTTTCGCGCGTAATTTTAAGTCAAAAAGCACCGAATCAGAGAAACTTGGAAAAGGACATAATATTATATTTAAAAATATCTGAACTTTCAAGCAGTCAAATTATTGAAATAAAAGAAATTATCAAATTGAAACAATTAACATGAAATGTTAATTGTTTCATTTTGATAATTTCTTTTTTTCAAATGTTGTAATCTGCCAGGCTGCTTTTATTCTATTTTGGAGATCTTGCTCACATCCTCCTGTAGCACTCATTATCGACTCCAGGTAGGCCTATTTAAAGGTTTCCACCTGGTTCAGTACATTTCCCTAAATGTCTATAACCACCAGGTTTCCATCTGTCCTTGAGCAAACCATGACTTCTATTTCACTGGTATTTATTTTGAGTCCCTTGCTCCTTCAATGCCTTCTGCCAACCAGTGAAGCTTGTCTGGATGTTCTCTGCCGAGTCAACCGTCACAATGAGATCATCAGCATACAACTTATCCCAAGGGACTTCTATCCTGATATTCTATGATAACGCATCCCTGACGATGATGAACAACAGTGGGCTCAGGCATGATCCCTGGTGCACACCAACTCGTATTTCAAATTCCATCGTGTTGCCAATCCTGAACCTCACCGCAGTGCGTGCCCCATCATACATGATCTTAACCAATCGCACGATTTTCCTCAGTCTTCAGTATACCACCTCCCTTGGCACTCTATCAAAGGCCTTCTCCAAGTCCACAAAGGTCCAGCACGTATCTCTTGCTGTTCCCTTCCAGTACCCTTTCCTGCACTTACCTCAGTATGAAGATTGCATCCTTTGTGCCTCTACCAGTCATGAAGCCTAACTGATTATCAATAAACCTTTCATACACCTTCAGCCTTATCTCCAGAAGTTTTATCCCTCTGTAACTACCGCACCCCAGTGCATTTCCCTTAGACTGCTTATAGATTGTCACTATTTCACTTGCCTTCAGATCATCCGGTGGCATTTCTTGCTTCAAAAGGTCATTTAATTAGAATTATACAAAGCCAATCAATACCATCCTGATCAAGTGCCTTAAGTATCTCAGCAGTCATTCCAGGTGGTCCCTGTGCTTTGTTGTTTTTCATCCGTTCTATTGGCAATTCAGTCTGATTACCTGTAATTTTATTTTCCGGTCCTTCCACAGGATTGTCTTTCTCCAGTGGCTCCCTTGCATTTTCTTCATCGAGTAGCTCATCGAAACATGTCTTCCATCTGGCTCTGATGGTGGTATCTTCATCATTTAGAATTTTACCTTCATTATCTTTAATCATATTCACTGCTTATTTATCCTGTCTATTTCTCTGGTGACCAAAGATATATAAATTATAAAGATTTGACATCTACTGTGGTTTGCATTTATGGTATATCATAATCATGAGATAAAAAATAAATGAAAAAATTACATGGGACTAAAAGGACAAAATTCACTGGTGGGGAAAAGGGCAAGGACTGGTGGGGAATTTGAGAGGGCTGGTGGGGAATTTCCCCACCAGTCAACATGTTAAAAAATGCCCTGTCTCGAATATAATATTTATTACAAATATGTTCAAATGACAATTTTCAAATAAGCCCCAAAATATATCCAGAGCCCTATATTACTATACGGCTCTGGGCCTATCTATTAATATTATATTCCTATATATATTTATATAGCGCCGTTATTTAATCGATGGTCGTTGGAGAAGCCCGATCGAAATCCTATGGGTAGCCTAACAAACCTTAAACTATTGCATAGATGATTTTAGGCAGTGCCTGATTTAGACTTGGTGAGGCCCTAAGCTATATAAACTTAGGCCTAATTGGAGGCCCTTGATAAAAAACATTACACCAGGTCTCACAAACTTGAAAACATACCATAAGCGTAATTTGTGGGGGTACGAGGGATACCCGTACCCCAATTTTTGGACTGTGATACCGTACCCCGTTTTTGAACAATTCCAATGAAGATTTAATTATATTGTGCCTTCCCAGAGATCGCAGTTTTCGTCTTGCTTCGTGTATGTAAGAAATTGATGCGTCCGTAACAGCGGTTGTCGATTTAAGTGAAGGAAACGAACACGATGTAATAAAATAGATATGCCTATTTATAAAATAGACATGCCTATTTATAGGGATATCTATTTATATATTCGTTTAAAAACTCGAAAAAATTGTTGCGCTGAATATTTGGATTCAACGGGAGTCGAACCCAGACACTCAACGCGCGCGGACAACGCTTTACACGTTGCGCCACGGCCCTCAGGGCATCAGTACGTCTTTTAACCGCCTATTTATTCGAGAAGTTCATAAACTCCTTCGTCATTGTAAAGTTATGATGTCGTAAAGCTATGCAGACTGCGTGTTTCCAAGATTTGAAAGCATAAATTCGGTCGTCTGCATATGTTATAATTATTTAATTCTTTCTTAAATTTTGATTTTTAGGAACGTATAGGCCTACCAAGCTATAATTGCGCTCTGTGCCAAGCGTTAGGGGCCTAATATATAATCCCTCCGAATACAAATATATCGCCCCCAAATATCCACTTAACCATTATAACGACCAAAAATATTTGTGATCTCGAATATAATATTTATTACAAATATGTTCAAATGACAATTTTCAAATAAGCCCCCAAATCCTCTAGGCCTATCTATTAATATTATATTCCTATATATATTTTTATAGCGCCGTTATTTAATCGATTGTATTTGGAGAAGCCCGATCGAAATCCTATGGGTAGCCTAACAAACCTTAAACTATTGCATAGATGATTTTAGGCAGTGCCTGATTTAGACTTGGTGAGGCCCTAAGCTATATAAACTTAATTGGAGGCCCTTGATAAAAAAAATTACACCAGGTCTCACAAACTTGAAAACATACCATAGGCGCAATTTGTGGGGGTACGAGCAGGGTCCGATTTGCCGGGGGGTCGGGGGGGGGTTGGACCCCCTTGCTTCTTTTTTTGACCCCCCTGCTTCAAGCCTTTGGCCGACCCCCGAGGGGGTCGGCTTGACCCCCTCAAATTCATTACCCTGAGTCCTACACCAAACGACTCCATTATGACCAATCGCAAGCAGTACTGCCTTGTCAGTGTCACCTTTTGGGTAATTATTTATTATACAGTCGGTACACTAATTTTGAAATATCGCGTTAATGTTGTTCACGAGTAGCGCTTTAAGCTTAGCATCTTCAGCTGTTGACGGATTAAGTTACTTTTAACTCAAGCTGAGGTCGTCTACTGTGTAGGCAGAGGCAGTGTCAGAGATATTTCGCAGGGCATGACTAAACATACAGCCGACAACAAACGGACCGCAGTCCCTGCACAAGCCAGCCCCTCAGGCCCCTTCATGCCCGGGGTCCTCGCCTTGGGCACATCGGCTCCAACGCCACGAGCATCCAGCTGCGGGGTAAAGGTCAAGCAGACAGTGGCATTTCGTCCAGCGTTCGCTGGCGCTTTTGACCTCGATTGACCTAGACTAGAGTGCACATCTATAGCAGAGTACAGCTATTATGCTGTCATTTTTGTGAGATGAACCGAATTGGAGATCGGCATAAGGGTCACTAATCGGCCTAGTGGCTCTGAAAAACGCGTTAAGTAAAGAAAAAACATCTCAAAATCAGAAAGTACTTGCAAAGTAGTTTTCCTGTTTTCCTTCAAGCAAAAGCTATTAGTACATCTGCTGTCACCGTGATGGTCAAAATGCAGGCTCATCTGTGCCTATATAAAGTCACTGGTGATGCTGCAGTTGTTGTCGAACAACCGCCAGTTTAACAACTTTTCCCGCTCTGCCGAGTCTGACTCTGTTGTGGAATGGCAGAATAAATTATGTTCAAACAAGAACACGTCATCAAAACGTACGTCTCCTACCACTGGATTATGGTGGAACCCCAGAAGCTGTGCACTCTGCTTCAGAAAAGTTTCGGATTGACAATTTTCTTCCCATCGTTGATCAATTCACAACCGAGTTGACAAGAAGGCTTGCATCATACGAACTACGCTGCTCAAGGTTTGGTTTTCTATCTAAGCTTGAATCTTGTAGTGATGAAGAAATACACAACTCAGAGAATTCTCTGTAGCAATATACGGCGATGACCTCGATGAAAGCCTTGGCAATGAGCTCATAATATGCAGTGTTCTTATTATTTTTGTCAAAATGTTTAAACACGGGAAGTAGGGCAGGCCTCAACATAAGTCAGGAGCAGTTCATGTAGCCTACCAATAGGCCTACATGGCAAAGGTGTTGAAAGCTCATTTCCAAATGTGGAAATTATGTTAAGAATGTACAATTGGTTCTCGTGGTCACAAACTGTAGTGCTGAATGCTCATTTTCTAAGATGAAGACAATTAAGAACACGCTTCGCGTATGTATGACACATGATAGACCTAGCCACCCTGCACCGTTGAGCATAGAGAGTGATATTCTACGTCAACTGAATTTTAATCAGTTTATTGATGACTTTGCCAGTGGAAAAGTGTGCAAAGTCCTATTAGGCCTATTCAAATTTAGACCCAACTGTAGGCTTAACTGAGCTAATTAACTGACTCAATCTATCTGTTTTTAGTTTGAAGGTTCCGCCTATCACTATTTTTAATTTCTTTGTTTGTCTGTAGGCCTATCAACAATTTCTATTAAAAACTGGATAAGAATCTTAAAGCTTATCCTTTTGTTTTGTACTTGAACCTCTTTATATAATAGAAGACACTTTATTTATAAGTAAAATCATCTTCCCAATTTATTTTCATATTTAAAAAAATTAATTAACAATAAGTCACAATTCCCAGATTGTGATCGAGTACTCTATATATACAAACAAGGCCAACATATGCGGTCTCATCTCGCAACACTTGAGCAGACTTTGAAGATTCTGCTCATTTCGTCTGCAGCTTGCGAGCGTGGCTTTAGCCAGATGAACTTGCAACATAGGCCTACAGTGCGCAACCTGATGACTATTGACCCCATCAGCTACCTGCCGATGATTAACGGGCCATCTCTAACATCTTGGAATGCCAGGATACATGTACGTTATTTCCTGGCTGAATGTGGGCGCCATGATGCCTTAGATAAGCCAATTGGCAAGGCGACTACTGTGCACAAACAAAAGAAATATGCACAGCTTTTTTTATAGTGGCTGTAGGCCTACTAGTGTACTTGGTGCACTGGTTCATTGGGTTTGCTAGTATTTCCAATGACAGTAGGGCCTACTTGGTGCAATGGTTGGAATAGCTTTGGTTTTGTACTTGTATTTCATCTTTCAGTGCAATTTAGTCACGTCTAACGCTTCTGTGTAAACCTACAATTTGTTGTTCCTCTTAGTATATTTCAGCTAAACCTGCGACTGAAAACTCCTTTTAATTTTGAATATAAAATTTGTTCAATGCCATGTTTGCCTCGTAATTGACTGTTGGTCATTGCAGAATCTTGACATATTATGGAAGTTCATTAACCTCATTTACAAAATAACGAGTAAAAAAAATTAATTATGGCTTAATAAATTTTTATTATTTGTATAGATTTCCGACCCCCCTGCTTCTTTTTTGACAAATCGGACCCTGGGTACGAGGGATACCCGTACCCCAATTTTTGGACTGTGATAGGGCCTACCGTAGGCCTACCCCGTTTTTGAACAATTCCAATCAAGATTTAATTATATTGTGCCTTCCCAGAGATCGCAGTCTCCGTCTTGCTTCGTGTATGTAAGAAATTGATGCCCCCGCTTTTTAGACCAAAATTACACCCCTGATCAGGTTCCTCGCCTGTCTAGCCGCCGTCCAGTACTTGGACTGGGGCCGGTATGCGCTGTCCGGGAACCGGATATACCTTCTGGAAATCAAGGCCGAGGCCTTTACTACCGACCGATCCGACGACACCGTTACCGTTCAGTGACTGAGAGTAACTTCTGTCGCGCTGGTGTCTAATGCGCAAGTCATCAACCCACGGCACATCAATAAGCTGTAATCCAGAAGATCAGTCCACTGCAATAGAAAGGCAGCCTCTGTCAGCGGACATTTTAATAGCGCCTTTTCTGAGCGGCAACGTTACCAATCAGTCTATTATCTTGGCAGTATCTAATCTTAGGAATCTAATCTTGGAATTTTATAGCGCCAAATGAACTATTTTCAAATGAATGCATTTACTCAGGCGACATGGAATTTACAACACAAGCCATTTAAAAGGGTTATACAATTTCTTACATTATACATTATACAGCACACAAAGTTTTTAAAAAGCCCTGAAACTTACAATTTTTTTCAGGCCCCTGCGGATTATGAGGCCCTAAGCTTTAGCTCTTTAAGTTTTAGCTAATAGGTAAATCCGGTACTGGATGCTTGTATATAACCTCTGCTGGGGTTCAATTCTCGGCATGGCTTAGCACAATACTTGAGCAGCACTGCACGAAAGCTCTGATGTATAATCTGGAGCTATGATGGTACACAAGGAAAGTGTCATAGTTTGTTTCAGGGACATTCACGGCTCGCAGTCCTGTATTTCTGCGTTAAATCAGGTAAGAAGACCTTAACAGTGTACTTAATAGGCCAAATGGGTCATCCTGAGGTATGGTGGTCTATACAGTAGCGCGCCCGATCTGTAACACGACTGTGGTTTTGAGTAGACAGCATAATATGTAACGCTATGAACAAGTTGTTCACACATCCTGCAGATGACTGCAGAACAATCGCTTTCCTCCAACGTATTCGACTCAGTGGCTAGTGACGTATAAAAGGCAGGCTAAAGTCAGTCTTATTGTCCTCGAGACCAAGGTCTTGGTCTCGAGTGCACTCGAGTTCGTTTTTAAAAGTCTTGGTCTTGGTCTTGAGACCAAAAGTCTTGGTCTTGGTCTTAAGGTTCAAGGTCTTGGTCTTGGTCTTGAGGTTCAAAGTCTTGGTCTTGGTTTTGCAAGACCAAGACCAAGACTTTTGTCAATATGAAGTCATTAATTTTAACAAACGGCAAAAATTTTAAAAATTAATCCAATAATTACTCATACAGTTATTGCTTTAGTATTTACCCGGTGTGAATGAGGCTTCACTGTTGCTTTGGAGAGTTATTTTGACTTCCGGTTATTTACCATGGACAGAGGCGTCTACACCATACAAAAACCTTGGAGCAAATGCTCCATCCAAGAAATAGGGGGGAGATCTGTCAGTGTGTGTGCCACCACTTTAGGGGGGAAGGAAAGGGAAGGGGAGAAGAAGAGGGGGAAAAGGGATGTTGCTCCAATGACTTAGGGGGATAGACGCCCCTGACCATGGAATAATTTCAAATGAGACTCACGATTTGTACATTTACATCCGGTTCTTGAAAAGCTGCTTTGTGTGCTAGCGATTTAAGCACTTGTAGACCGTATTTTTTCACATGGCAGAATTTTATGAGGCCCCACAAGTCACGTCTTGGTCAGAAAATTCTGAGAAAATTGGTTTTTATAAAATTCAACAGGCATTTGGAATAATATTTCGCATGAAGGACTTTGTAAATACGAATTGGGAATTCTCTGCAGTCTGCACTTAAAGTTGTTTTGCTTGAATAAAATAAAAGACTCACGTTTTTATTAAAATAACGAGTGGTCCGACTGGACAATTTTTAGTAAGGAATAGAAGTCTTGATATGACTGATTTTTTGGGTCTTGGTCTTGGTCTTGGTCTTGAGGTTCAAGGTCTTGGTCTTGGTCTTGAGGTTTAAGGTCTTGACAACAAGATTGGCTAAAGCTGCCAGAACTTTCTCTGCTCCCATAGAAGTCCGCTACTGATGAAACAACGCAGTAGCTACTCCAACAGCTGTGTCCATGGGCATGAACTTCAATGTGCCACTGGTGGTCAGCTTAACCTTTTCTATGCTCTGCACCCCTAGGAATGTTTGCTTAATGTTCGCGCCCCTACAAAAGTAATATCACATTTGAATATGAATAAGTCACATTTTTCATTTTTTTTAACCAGAACTTGAACCACATACACTCAAACAGTACGTACTGCGGGTGAACAAATTGAACTAAACATAAGCTTTCACTCAGTGCATGTGCATAAAATGCATATACAAATTGAGCAATTAGAAACAATTAGGCCCTACGGTAAAACAGTAAAATAGTCATTATAATAGTAGCCTAATGTAGGCTACTTTTCCTTTTTGTCGCACCCCTGAAATGCCATCTATTATGTTGGAAACCTCTGAGCTAGAGGGTTCAGTGACAGGGTAATATGTCCAAAATGGTCTCCATGCGAAAAGCTAAAGTGGAGAATAAATTGAAACCCCCCACTTTTTAGGTCAAAGTTAGGCCCCTGGGAAGAGGCAGGTTTCCAGGTTGAGACGAAAGACGGTCTCTCGGTGGAAGAGTTGCAAACATGAGGAGGTAGAGAGTTCCAGATGGAGAGACCGGAAACTGTTTGAACGCAGACCAAAGACAAGACGTGTACCAGGAACAACATTATGCTTCCCAGCAGATGCTGATCGAAGAGAGAAGCGACCTTTATCGTAATCTCGAGACTAAGTCTTCTACAGCGCCCAAAAAAGCCACGTCGCGGGAACCAGCTTTTTCACAGACTCTTTACAGAGTTGCATGGTGTGCCCATGGAAGGTGAGCCGAGTTCAAAGGCTTCAAACGCCATACCATTCGTACGCTTTTCCTGACATACCAACTAAGCTTTCTCTTCTTCTTTTTCTCTCTTCCGTCAGGTGTATGCCGATGATGAGTTTTTTTTTACAAGATGGCTCCATTTCTTCCTGTCTCTGATAGTATCCAGTGCCGTTCTCATATCCATGTCTTGTTCTTTAAGATCTGTCATCACATTTTCCATTCATGTCTTTGTTTGTCTTCCTCGACTAGGCTTACGTGTTCCCTCCAAACGTGGGAGTGTAATTCCCTTGCTTTCTGTATAGCCTACCCCTTTCCAAATAAAAGATCAAAATCCTATCCTTCGAATGTAGGCCTATAGCTATCCTTAATTGCGTCATTTCCTCTTGTTTTTGCTATGGGTTGATCAGTTAACTGATGAAAAACTGGCTCAGGAAGCCATGGGCCCATCTCTCTCTCTCTCTCTCTCTCTCTCTCTCTCTCTCTCTCTCTCTCTCTCTCTCTCTCTCTCTCTCTCTCTCTCTCTCTCTCTCTCTCTCTCTCTCTCTCTCTCTCTCTCTCTCTCTCTCTCTCTCTCTCTCTCTCTCTCTCTCTCTCTCTCTTCTCTCTCTCTCTATCTATCTCTCTCTTTAACCGTCCTCGATACGAGGGTTGGTCGCATTGTAGACGATTCTTCTCCATCCTTTCCTGTCCTCGGCTACTCGCAGCAACCTCTCTGTTGATTTAATCCCAACCATTCGCCAATGTTGTCCATCCACCTCTTCCTTGGTCTTCCTTTTGTTCTTGTTCCCGGTACCGTTCCCTGCAATTTCTTTCTCTAGGCAATCTCCCTGTTTCCTCATTATGTGCCCAAAGTATGACATCTTTCTTCCTTTCAAGGGCGTAACTTTAGTCTAAAAAGTGGGGGGGTACCAATACTTTGGTCTAAAAAGTGGGGGGTACCAATTTCTTCTCCACTTTCGCTTTTCGCATGGTGGCCATTTTGAACATATTACCTGTCAGTATTCTCATCAATTTGGCTCTCGGTTTACATGAAGTACTTTCGCACTTTGGCGGAGACTGCATTCTCTGGGAAGGCACAACAACAAAAATATTGATTGACATTTTTTTAAGTGGGGGATACAGTACCCCCCAGTCCAAAAAGTGGGGGGTACGGGTACCCCTCGTACCCCCCACAAATTACGCCTATGCTTCCTTTGATTGATTCCAATAGGTTCCTTTCCACCCCCGCCGTCTCCAGTACCCATTTATTTGTTTTCTTCTCTGTCCATGATATTCCAAGGATTTTTCGTATGCATTTCATTTCAAATGCCTTTATTCTATCCTCTTCCCTCTTTTTGATTGTCCAACTCTCACAGCCATACATCATCACACCTAGTCCCCAAATATAAGTAGGCCTAGGCCCGATAGTAATGTTTAAACAACCTGTAGGGGTCTCAGCACTCGTGAACAAGCTTTTCACTGCGCTTAGCTTTCGAGTGGCGCTTTATAAATTTGGAATTTACGATTATGATAGAAACTACAGCTGCCCTTTTTGTAGGCCCTACTTGAAGCAGGCTTAATCTAAACTCGTCAGAACAATTGTAGGCCTATCGCCTTTTTGCATCTGGCTTCGTTGCATAGTAGGAAGTAAATGGCAAGTCCCGTGGCCAGGACCTTGGATTCGTCCGTAACAGCGGTTGTCGATTTAAGTGAAGGAAACGAACACGATGTAATAAAATAGATATGCCTATTTATAAAATAGACATGCCTATTTATAGGGATATCAATTTATATATTCGTTTAAAAACTCGAAAAAATTGTTGCGCTGAATATTTGGATTCAACGGGAGTCGAACCCAGACACTCAACGCGCGCGGACAACGCTTTACACGTTGCGCCACGGCCCCCAGGGCATCAGTACGTCTTTTAACCGCCTATATTTATTCGAGAAGTTCATAAACTCCTTCGTCATTGTAAAGTTATGATGTCGTAAAGCTATGCAGACTGCGTGTTTCCAAGATTTGAAAGCATAAATTCGGTCGTCTGCATGTTATAATTATTTAATTCTTTCTTAAATTTTGATTTTTAGGAACGTATAGGCCTACCAAGCTATAATTGCGCTCTGTGCAAGCGTTATGGGCCTAATATATAATCCCTCCGAATACAAATATATCGCCCCCAAATATCCACTTAACCATTAGGCCTATAGCGACCAAAATAATTGTGATCTCGAATATAATATTTATTACAAATATGTTCAAATGACAATTTTCAAATAAGCCCCCAAATCCTCTAGGCCTATATATATTTATATAGCGCCGTTATTTAATCGATGGTAGTTGGAGAAGCCCGATCGAAATCCTATGGGTAGCCTAACAAACCTTAAACTATTGCATAGATGATTTTAGGCAGTGCCTGATTTAGACTTGGTGAGGCCCTAAGCTATATAAACTTAATTGGAGGCCCTTGATAAAAAAAATTACACCAGGTCTCACAAACTTGAAAACATACCATAGGCGTAATTTGTGGGGGTACGAGGGATACCCGTACCCCAATTTTTGGACTGTGATAGGGCCTACCGTAGGCCTACCCCGTTTTTGAACAATTCCAATCAAGATTTAATTATATTGTGCCTTCCCAGAGATCGCAGTCTCCGTCTTGCTTCGTGTATGTAAGAAATTGATGCCCCCGCTTTTTAGACCAAAATTACACCCCTGATCAGGTTCCTCGCCTGTCTAGCCGCCGTCCAGTACTTGGACTGGGGCCGGTATGCGCTGTCCGGGAACCGGATATACCTTCTGGAAATCAAGGCCGAGGCCTTTACTACCGACCGATCCGACGACACCGTTATCGTTCAGTGACTGAGAGTAACTTCTGTCGCGCTGGTGTCTAATGCGCAAGTCATCAACCCACGGCACATCAATAAGCTGTAATCCAGAAGATCAGTCCACTGCAATAGAAAGGCAGCCTCTGTCCGCGGACATTTTAATAGCGCCTTTTCTGAGCGGAAACGTTACCAATCAGTCTATTATCTTGGCAGTCTCTAATCTTATCTTGGAATTTTATAGCGCCGCTGCTTTAATGCACTAGACATCAATCGTAACAGTTAGATAAAGGGGCAGGCCATAAGAACATTTAAGCTTAAACAAACCATCCAACCGTCTCCATTCTGGCTCATCTCCAATAAAAGCAAATTCGAGGATCATCTTACTGAGACTCCAAGTTCAGACAGAATTTTCCCTGCAAGTTTGGGTCATAAATGTTCTATATTAGCTTGAGTGGAGAAGCGTTGTTCATTCGACACCGTTTCTTCGCATGTTCTACCACAGTATAGGCCTAGATAATTATTTATACTGTGGTTCTACTCTAATTGCATTATGTCAGCTTTGATGTTCAATAAACCAGTATTCATTCATTCATTCATTCATTCATTCATTCATTCATTCATTCATTCATTCATTCATTCATTCATTCATTCATTCATTCATTCATTCATTCATAAACCGATTTTTATTCGCGACCCCCCCGCCTCCCAAGGACTCTATACAAGAATCCTTGCCCGCCCCCTAAGTGATTATGTATCATGATGCACACAGACACGCTACTCACGCATTTCATCCTTCATGTTTGAGAAACTGCACTGGCTTCCTCTCTCTGCACGTATTAAGTTCAAAATCCTTATTCTGGTGTCAAAGACACAGCGGGGTCTCGCCCCCAAATATTTAATTGATGTAATTCACCGGCCTCTTTCTGTCTCCTCGCATCGTCCACTTCGCTCCTCAGACAGATTTGATCTCTCAGTTCCTCATACTAGAGCCCTGCGCCGGCCGCGCCGCGGCGCCGCCGCCGACATTTCGGGGGCGCCGCCGCCGCCGCCGATTTTTGTTTGTCGGCGCGCCGCCGCCGCCGACAATCTGTCGGCGCGCCGCCGATGCCAGTTTGATATGCTTTTTAAAATTGTATTGTTACATTTTTCATGTTTTGCATGATATTGCAAGATAAGCAAACTATTCTCAGAAATGGCACTTTGATTGGTTTGTTAATGTAGAAGATAAAGAGCGAACATAGCTGATTACAATGTTTGTGGTCTTTATCTTGATACCAAGAATGCGTTGTCTTCCTGACTAAATTCGTTTTCCTTATACTTTGATGATCTTGTCTTTGTGCCATGATACGCACAGTCATTTAAAGCGATATCTTGTTACCGGTACAAGTAACCATTACTTAAATGGCATATCTTGATATTAATAGCACTCATAAACTCCTCTAATCTTACAACATTAAGCCAAAAATTTACACCATTGTAATAAGACCACAGACGTCAAAGACAACAATCAATAAGTTATAGAAGTTATTCACCATGAAGGTAACGAATGAGGGCATACTGTTATACTGTAGTACACATTCAAAGACATGCATTGCATATTGCTTTTGTTGTCAAGGTATTAAGGAAATGGCAACAGGAACAGGTGTATCAAAACAATGGTAATTCTGCAGAAGGGAAGGTATAATTGATTAATACTTTTGGCTGGAATCTATTCACGTAAGCAGTATCAGTTGACACTGGTTTTGACTTAGTACGCATAGTATCAAGAATGGTCTTTTTCATTTTAATCTGATACAAACAATGGTCTATATGTGGAAACTTTAAATGGCGTGGCACCAATTCAAACGGGCAGCAGACCACCTGGTAAATTCATTGAAATATTAACAGCAGTGAGGTCACTCGGCCAGTGTATTACCATAGGAAAACGTATTATTTACATTTCACTTCATGGCTTCAGCAGCCTCTCTAACTGGGAGGATGCTGTTATCCAGTATCTGCCATGTGACTTGGTGTGTAAGCCTACACTGTATCAGTGCATATGCAAGTGTATTTATGCAATATGCAAATGCATGCTGCTCAATCTGATTACAATTTGCCAATACCTATACAGCTGTGCAGTGTAATTAAGGATGTTCATATTTGTAAGGCAAATGTCTGAAGGTCTCTTCTCTTTCAGTCCCTTTGTATGTAGTTGAGCTTCAGTGTGATGGAGTGGCTTTAGAGAACTTGGCCTTTGACTGGTCACAGAACCAACGGCTGTTCAACTCTCATAGCGACTCAGATGGTCGTCCGGAGGAGGGGAATGGGTATTTGCCCCCTGGATTTTTGAATAGATTTTCGATGCAAAAACGTCATTTTGCCCCCTGGACAAATTTAGCCCCTTTGAAAAATTTGGCCCCCCCTCCGGAAAAATTCCTGCGGATGCCCATGGTGACTCATGTTTCTGACTAGGGCACGCCGCGCCGCGCCGACGCCGACATTTTGTGGGCGCCGCCGCCGCCGATTTTTGTTCGTCGGCGCGCCGCCGCCGCCGACCAAAAATGACCGGCGCGCCGCCGCCGACACTATGACGTCGGCGCAGGGCTCTACCTCATACTAGAACAGCTATGGCTCAGTCCCGATCTTTTGCCTCAATTGGTCCCTCTCTCTGGAATGTATACACTGTCTCCTTCTACTCGCTCTCAAATTTTAATAAGTAACCCCTCATCTTCTTTTGCTTTTCTTAAGACTTATTTCTTTTCTCTCGGCCTTGCGCACTGGGAGCGCCTCTGAACGGTAAACCCTACTAGAGGCGCTTTATAAATGTTTAAATACAATACAATACAATACAATACAATACAATACAATACAATACAATAGACAATCACATGGAGTAGCCTAGTTTACTTCGTTCTCAACTCGCGCTATAGTAAAAGCGAAAGAGTCGGCGTCGCCGCGTCGGCTACTCTTCGTTGTCAAGCGGAAGAAGTCAGGGAAGCTAGATCTCAAAAACGACTTGCAAATAAGGTACTAAACTGTTAGTTTCGTGGAGCACATGTAATATCTATATCAGGTTGCTCAATTTAATAACAATTTCTCGAAGTTAAATTAAAATATGGAATCAGAGGAGGACGAGGCATCTTATGTGTCGAGTCGCGAGACCAACTCGACGGATAGCTTTGGTGCTAAGGAGAGATCGGAGGAAAGCACAGCTGCGCCATCTGTAGAGACCCAGGCAACCGTAAGCCATCGGTCGCTGGAAACGGACGTTTATAACAGACGCACTAGTCTGCACCTTAAGTCAGAAGAAGAGGAGCGAGTGCATAGTCTGAGTCAAAAGTCTTCAATTTCGTCAGCTCTGAAATTTTCACGGCACTTTGCAAGCAACAAAACTGATTTTGTTGAAGAGGACGATGTCTCGTATGATGACACGTTTGATTCATTGGACTCGCTTTCCGAAGCCGAGGATGAATTATCAAAGACAGTGGAAAAGACATCCAGTGGGAATCGATCCGATTCCAGTTCCATTGGCAATCAATCTGGGTAATCCTGGGTTTTAGCGTCGGAAATTATTTCATTGAAACGTTCTAATACAATATACAATAAATAATCATCGTTCATCCAACTTCTAGTTTCAGTTATATTTTAATCGATTATCCAGCTTCTAGTTTCGTGAATATTTTCGTCAATCTTCCAACTTCTAGTTCGAGTTTTACTATAAAATGTTTTCATCGGTCATACACGGGAATAATATCGGCACTAAAACGATATATTTTTATCGCAATTCCAACTTCTACTTTCACTTTAACTATGTAATATTTTAATCGATTATCCAGCTTCTAGTTTCATTGATATTTTCATCAATCTTCCAACTTCTTGTTTGAGTTTAACTGTCAAACGTTTTCATCGCTCATGCAATGTAAATAATTTCCGACGCTAAAACCCAGGATTACCTCAATCTGATTCACATAACATCAGATCCAATTCCAGTGGCAGTCAATCTAATTTACGAAGCAATCGATCCGGTTCCAGTGGAAATCGATCCAATAACAGTCAGTTGCTGTCCAGTCATAAGGAAAAGACTTCCATTGCGAGCAGGAGTAAATCATCATCCAGTGGAGCTGAAGATACTTTTTTCAGTGAGGAGGAGGACGCCAGGTCATTCTCTGATAGACCAGAATCCATTTCAAGTGGGGAGGGGGGAATAAGATCATTGTCTTCGGCTGTGGAGGAAGAAAATGGCCTTCCCAGTTTGGGTCTTTCATCCGATTCATCTGTTTGGTCTCCTTCAGGATCAGTCTCTAATCTAAACACCACAGACCATTCAGTCGAAGATAAATTCACCAGGTATGACAATATACTGATATGTAAAATACAACTTAAAATACTATATAAGGCTAGAAAGAGAGGCTTTCTTCAGGTTGAAATGCTGTTCAATTGAAATGTGACGGTGCTGCTTAAAAATAACTAACGGTCAAACCTTAAGGATGCTGTAGACTTATTTTGCTGGATTATTCCGGCTTTATTTTCCTCATGTTCCACAGTTGTACACAATGGTTACATTCCATTCCCAAAACCTGGGCATGGGCGTCCACAGTTTTTTGTGGGGGGGGCTAAATATTTGTTTGGGGGAAAATTTGTGTAGGGGGGCAAAATGACGTTTTTACATAGCGAATAGCTTATTCATGAACACAGAACATGTGACAACTTTAAAAATAAATAGTGGTCAAGGACTTTACCTAAATAATTAAGTGTTTTTGTTGTAATAATCATAATAATCAAAAGATTTTATTTTTTTAAATATGTGGCAATCCAGGGGGTAAATGCTCCCTTCCCCCCCTCCGGATGCTGTAATCATGGGGTACAATGTAGAATCAAGTCAGAGAGAATAGTTTGCCAAGCAACGTATACCAGACCCTCGCTATAACACGCGTCGATATAACATGAATTCGGTTATACCATGGCTGAGCCATGGATCCCAAAGTTTAATTATGCACATGTGTGATCTTTGGAACAAAATATACAGCGCATATAGCCAAATATAGTCTCGGTGCTGATCTCTTTTCTCGTAATTCATTGAACTTAAATTTAGCTATGGCGTTCTGTATGCATAGCCAAAAATTCATGGCTCCTAAAAGTGGAAAATCAAAGAGAATGCAAATCAATCAACCCATTTATTTAAAATTACTTCCATTCCAAAATGCAGTTTAGAATTAAGCAGAAATTTGTTGCTGCCTTTACACATACAATGATGCCCAAGTGAGAAAGCTGTGATACACAGCAGCATATGTACAATTGTACATGGACGCAAATTACCATATCAGTATAACACAGTGCATATTTTAAGGAATTTAGACTACTGGGACAAAATTTTCGAACTCGTCTCTGAAAAACTTTGATGACCTTTTTTTCTGGGAATTCATCTCCCAGAAAAACTTGATGACCTTTTTTAGGAAGCCATCTCCCAAAAAAGTCATTTCCCGAAAACAGTTGATAACCTTTTTTACCAAATCACCTCCAGAAAATGTTGATGACCTTTTTTAGGAAGTCATCTCCCGAAAAAGTCACCTCCCAAGAACAATTGATGACATTTTCTTAGGAATTCATCTTCCAAAAAAGTTCATGACCTTTTTGGGAATTTACTACTGGGGAAAATCTTAAAACTCTTGCAACATTTTGTCCCACTACTTATACTTTAACCATACATTGCCTGGGACAAATCAGCCTAACTACTGGGACAAATCCTAACACTACTGGGACATTTGTCCCACTAGTTACACAGTTAAAATATGCCCTGGTACCTGGTATAACATGGTCCTCACTGTAGTGTGGTAGTTGATTATTTGGATCCCAAGAACCATGTTATAGCAAACGTGTGGTGTACAACATTGAACATAAGCTTCTTGATCATGCATCACCATTTTTCACTAAGCACTTGAAAACTATTCTGTTTTTTCTTGGTTGAGTGTTGTTAAGTCAGCAGTCCCTCTGAGAAGTCTCTTTTGAAGAGCTGATATTCAGATTTGTGGTTACAAAATTTGTTTAGAAAAAACCCCAGAAATTGTGGTTTTACATGTACACATTCAATCGATGACATGACGAGAAATTATTCATTTTTCTGTTTTTCTCATGTACAGTGCAGATGGTGAAATAATCTACTACTCGGACTTCTCAATTGAGGCTCTGACAGCACGTCAATATACACAACGGTCAGACATCTTGGAAGTATGATGCATTTTCAAGAGAGTCTTCTTCTACACTCTTCATATGATCTGTTCTTAAGCCGTATCTCAAACTCATTGGTTTACAAGAGACTGGTGTGGTATAAATGTTAGATTACATGCCTCAGTGTTCCATAGTGTTACAGTGGGGTGTTCGATAGTATAGGTGCTCGATAATGTAGTGGTTAGCTTGCTGGACTGTCTTCTTTTTCTTCCTCCTCCTTCTGCTCCTCCTCCTCCTCGTCCTCCTCGTCCTCGTCCTCATCCTCCTCCTCCTGCTCCTCCTCTTATAAAGAACAGGCTGTTTGTTATGGTGGTTCAGGTCATTTGAACTGAGCCATAATCTGGTCCCTGTTTAAATGCAGACTTTCTTTTCAGTGGTCACAGAATCTGAAGAGTGCAAGAATCGTCCCTGAGTCTGAAGAATTTGTCCAGAAGAAGATCCAGTTGCTAAAACGACCGTCTTTGTCTGATGAAATAGAGGCACCAGCTATGTCTTCAGTTAGGAGTCGCAGAAAAGGTGGCAGCGAGTCTTCTCTGTTGTTAGTTAGTTAATTTTCAAGACACTTAATGTAATACATTTTAAGTACCTCACAAGTCACTAAGTCATTGTACAATAAGTTTAAGGGGAAGTGATGATGATGATGATTATAACAATGATAAAGAGGATTACGTATGTGTTTGTATATATCTGGCTACTTAAAAAGCACCTTGTAAGAATTTAACAAAAACGCTACTAAATATGGCAATCAAACAGATACAAGAAGGTAAGATAGCTTGAAAATGTTGTGTATACTGAATTGCCTTGTGCATCAGTATTTTTCACAGTTAACATTTGTTTTCTTATGATGCAATGTGCTTTTGTAGCACTTCTGTCTGAGATCAAAACTATCCATTTGTTGAAATGAGGTCATGTAACCTTTGCCTTCTATGATTGGCTTTTGTGTTTTGGCTGAGAGGAAAGTGTGGCCGAGCGTTGTTCGTTGAGCAGTTTCTATTAATTAGTTTCTATTAATTAATTAGTTTCTATTTATTAATTAGTTTCTATGATCTCATGTTGATTTCTGTTACACTTGTTTAGGCAAAGATCTTGAAAAAGTGGAGTCAGTGGATTTGAAGGACTTCTGCTCGAAGAAGCTTCATAATTTGAAGAACTATCACACAGATTCAGGTCTGGCAGTACTAGGCCCTTTTCGTTGACATGTCTATGATACATCATCATTGTCTTCATCATTATCACTTCCTGCATCTTCACTGTCATCACCATCTTCATAATCATCTTTGTTCTTTTTTATCATCATCTTCCTTCTCTTTATCAACAAACTTCTTGGTCCTCGTTATTGTCTATTTGTTCGTGATCTTTGCAATCATTATTTAGCTGTTGGTCGATTCTGATGAACCACATATTTAGTGTTTTGTGATGAACAGGTGCATGCAAAACCTTATCATCAGAAGCAACCAATTTCTACAGACGATTAAAAGATGATTCTGATGTAATTACTTACGGAATTCCATTCTCTGTCGTTCAGCGTCTTCAAATGGACTTGAAGTCAAATGTAGGTCAAAACTAACTTTTTGTTGCTCATTTATATAGGCTCTGTACAACATCTTGTGTAAAATTGCTTGTTCATTACTTATCTATTGTCAGGTGCATAAAAATGTTTTTAAATTATTGCAGCCACCTTAAATGTATTCGAGTAATAGGATAAATCAGCTTAGAGTGGAATGTGTGTACCTTTTAGGGGACCTGTTGAGCACTGGCATCAGCTGTTAAACTTAAGTGTTACTTCATAGTTCTATTGTTTTGGGAGTTTCAATAAGTGGCTTTATATTGAAACATTTAAGCAGCAACATTCATATTGTACTCTGGTGTCCAGATAAGCAATGTTTTCATCATATTGTGGCATTTGGATTTTTGATCTGTTATGGTTTGAAATTCTCTCCTGGTCCTCCTCATCCTCCTCGGATTTCAGCAAGTCCTCTTAAGTAGAGTATGTAGTGTAGCTTCGCCTTGAAACAACTATAGACCTGTCATGAATATTTATGTAGCAGTATGATGAATATTCATGAAGATTCTCTTATCTGTTGTCAGATTGACTTTCATGAACCATCCGCCTGTGACAGATGTAGGTGAGTGAACAATGGTGTTGCATAAACATGACACTAACCCATGTAACAGGCGCATTTATGCATATATATAATTCGTGCTTATTCCCAAGCTCACTGACAAACCGCAGTAAGTTACATTGAAACATTGAAACATGACGGTACAATTATTATCAAGATCTTATTGAACACGTCTTGGTAGCCTGTTAGGTGCCCGCTCATTTTACTGCTGCCCCCTAGGAGTGGAAGGCTGAGTCGACCTAGAGGAGGCTTGTGGGTACTGAACCGCATCTTTCAAGATCTTAGGTTCCTCCTGCAGGAGTTTTACCATTCATCTATCCCCCCCCCCATAGCACTATGTAGATCTGCCTATATTGATAAACTAATGAATTAATTTTCATCATTAGTATTTGTTCGGCTTCACTTGTCGCTGATTTTATATATTACTGTTTATTTAATTATGTTTCTTTAAAGGATGTCTGTAATTAATTAATTGGTGAATCAGGGTGTTTGAACTCGGTGCACTCTGTTTCTGCGTAATCTGAATTTTGGCTTTTTTTCACCTCTTACAGGGAGAAGTTGGGTGAGCTGGGTCTGTCTGAATTTCTTCAGTCAAAGATGGCAATCGCTAGAGAGCAACTGACGAACCTGCAGCTAAATAACGCCAGAAACGCCTCAACGGTATGTAACCTCATGAAGGACCATAATTAGGGGTTGTCTATTAAGGATGACCACAAAGAGGACGAGGTTTTGTCATCCGAATGCAGAAAAGGGCAGAGGAAGGGTAATGCCCATTGCAGGCATCAGCGTCTAATGTGGCACATATTGTTATTTCAGTAGAACCTGTGCCTTAATTAGTGCTTCTATCCCCCCTAAGTCAATGGAGCAACGTCCCTTTTCCCCCTCTTCTTCCCCCTCCCCGTTCCTTCCCCCTAAAATGGTGGCACACACACTGACAGATCTCCCCCCCATTTCTTGGATGGAGCATTTGCTCCAAGGTTTCTATGGTGTACACGCCCCTGGCCTTAATCATCAACTTCAGTCAGACAGACTGTACTGTATTGCAATTGTTGTTAGTGAATTTCGTCAGCAGCAGATTAAGATGTGGCAGGTGTACCATGCCTTGTATTATGTGTCACCAGCTACCGAGCTGCAGGAGTGTATTGGACAGAGAGTGTCAGAGACTGGTTTTCTTTCATCTGTTATCAGTCATACTTTGGCTTGTTACTGGCAGACAGATTATTACATAATTAATTATCATTATATAAAGAGACCCTTTGCTCAGCGTGGGGTATCAATGTGTGTCTATAGCCCTTACGCTGCTTCCCCCGGAATAATTCACCTGTTTTCTTACGACAACTCGAGTCCTATCTGTTTAGCCGTGGCTGGGCTGGGAGCGCCTCTGAGTAGGTCTCTTGAAGAAGCGCTATATAAATTTCCAGAATGAATGAATGGAATGCAGACATGCCCAAAGGGGAGGGGGAGTGTAATGCCCTATGCGGACAAATGCGGCCCATAGGGGTGTAGGGTCCAAGTTAGGTCATTTTGTGCAGATGTTTTTTTTAAAGAACCTTAACACCTTAGAGGTAAGGAACAGGTCAACAGCACCAGGATTACTCGACAAAGACCTAAGAATCACGACCTTGGAATGAATCAAATGAAGACCACTTCTATGAAGTTTCACGGAAACTTTTATTTTTATTTTTATGATAGGGTATCAAACAATGATGCTAAGCTGTTTTGATTTAAGACTTCTTTTGTGGTGGCTTGCATCTGCTTGCTGCGGAAACGAGTCTACTGCACTTGACCAATCTACCACTGTATGTATTACACGTAGTTACTTGTGTTATTCCTCAGATGTGCTTTTAATTTTGTGTAGTATGGAATGAAGGTCATTGGAGAAATTCTATCGGAAGGATCATGTCTCAGCTGCAAGCCGGAACTAGTTATGCAACGTCTTTTGGAACCTTTGGCTGTCCATACAGCTTCAACTGAAACCGTCAAAACCTGCTTAGTATGAAACTGAGCCGTTTGGTGTGTGGATGGAGGAGCAACAACTCTACTGAAAAAACGACTGAATGGCATGCCTAAAAGCCAAGAAGGCAACGTTTAACGGCAGAATGCGTGGAGATTGTTTTTACATGTTGCTTGTTAATGTATTTAATTCATGAAATAACTTGTAGCAATATGTTGTCAGTTGGTATTTATTTTCTGTACCTTGATATACCATGCACTTAGGGCATTTTAGAGAGGATGAAAATTAATCAGAACAGTTGTGTGGCCAACAAAGCAGTGCCGGCCTTGGGATATTTCGGGCCCCGTGCAGAGTATGCTGTACGCGCGCCCATGACACAAGTCAAATTGTTTTTCATTGCTAATCATTTTATTTTAGTAGATTGTTAACAAGTACAAGAAGTGAAATTTGACTATACACGAGAATTCTGGGACGTAGAGGAAGTTGACTTTTATTTTATTGACAAAAGAAATGATTTAATCGAAACCATAATTGATTGCTCTTCTCTCTTCCACTCTTGCCTGAAAACTGTCTTGTTTGACCAGGGTTGGACTGGGAGTGCTCCTGAGTAGATAATCTTGAAGGGGTGCTATATAAGACCTCTGTAATAATAATAATAATAATAATAATATTAGGATTTCTTGTTCATGTTAATTTTCTGTGACATTTTCGGGCCCCCCTAAGTTGCGGACCCCATGCGACAGCATGGTTTGCACGCCCCTAAGACCGGCACTGGACAAAGCAACTCAACGTGTTATTTTTTTATATTTATTCAAGTTAGCAGTAATCCTTTGGCTAGTTATTAATATTGTTATAATTATTGTGAAACAATAATAAACAAGCTATTTGAGAATTGAGGAATCGCCACAGTTTCTTCCCATCAATCATACAACTAGAAACATATGCGGTCAAAATATATTGCTTAGCTGGTTTAATGCCGTCCAAAGTCCAAAGGCTACATCAGAGGGTGAAAAGATAGTCACAAAACAGAGAACCATTGTCTGAGGAACATTTCAGTCTCTGTCTTTCTGTCTTTCACTGTCTCTATCAGTCTCTTTCTTGATCTATCTCTGTATATCGATCGATCGATCGCAATACTTTACTACAAGACCGCCTGCACAATATACCGACCTCACTTGTCCATTCCAAAGTCGATTACTGTAATTTCCTCTCCTGTAACATCGACTCTTCTCAAATAAAACGCCTGCAAACAGTCCAGACTGCGTTCGGCCGCACAGTCACCAAAACTTCCAAACACCACATAACTCCTGTTCTGAAATCACTTCATTGGCTAAAAGTCCCTCAGCGCTTCCATTGCAAAATTGTATCTCTTGCCCACAACGCCCTTCAAACCTCTCAAGTGAGATCTCAACCTTCTTAATTCGCCAGCTATTCACCATCCAATTGTCTGGGGCTATGCTCGCTCGATCATCATCATATTTTTCTCTCTGCCTCCAATCTCAGCCTTTCTGAAATTCTGCAATCGTTCCTTATAGTCTATGATGCACCAGCTCTGGAATGATCTTCCAAAAGATCTTCGCCAGTTTGCTCATCATCCAATCTCGTCTGTAATTTCACCTCTCCTCCGCTTACACTCTCCTCCGCTGCTTTACACTCGCGACTGAAAACCAAACTCTTCAAGCTATCCTATCCTGATTCCAATAATCTGCGCACAACGTACGCAACCACCATTATCACCGATTACCACCGTAGCACCCTGCTGTCTCCTCGGCTTGACCTCCTCAGGTTCCCGGACTCTGACCTGACACTGGAACGGATAAGGCAGACTGACTCTTGCGGACTTGATTTGATATAGCGCCGGTGAATAAGCTGGTCTCCCTGACGTGGCTTTTGTGTGGCGCTGAGAAATTTCATAGATTTACATTTAGGCCTACATTTACATTACAGTCACTTGTCTAACGTCTGTCCATCTATTAGTCATTCAGGCTATCCATCCATCCATCCATCCATCCATCCATCCATCCATCCATCCATCCATCCATCCATCCATCCATCAGGATACATGACCATTCGTTTATTGTTCCTAGTACAACCAGCAGACGACAACAAACACAATAAACAGTAGGCCTAATAATTGGGATACAACATGAAGACTCGGAAGGGATCAAGGTCCAGCTTATTACGGTCGCCCACGTAGGCCTATCTTACAATACATATAGAATGACAAATGATTGTCCTATATTAGTCCAAATAGACTATGAAACATAGCACATACCAAACAGAACAATAATGTAAACGAAAGATAAAAACCTCAATTAGGCCTAGTAAAGCAGAGTATCGTAATTAATTAGTTTGACCAATTAGGTATACACGCATTGCTTGTTTAAATGCTGATAGATTATGCAAACTACAGATCTCGTGGGATAGACTCTTCCAAACATACTAAACTGAAAACAATCGAAATTAAGCGAATGCGGACAAAACTTCATCGGAGGACGCGAGTAAAAGTAGAATCCATACCCAGTTACGAAAACTTTTAACATTTAAATGCGATATTGTTATACATTTTCAATTGCTCAGTAAGATTTTCTCCGTCTGATTTTGTTCTAAAAATGATAAAATGGTGCCAAAGATCTTTGACGACACTGCTGTATCGAAATCAGATTTTCAAAAACATATAAGGGAAGGGGATAGAGTAGGCCTAATGGTAACACTCATGGCTGGAGAGCAGCAGGAGAGCTGCAGCAGTAGGGGCCTACCACAGTATATTAAGTAATTATTTATAATGTGGCAGTACGCAGTTCGATTCCCGCAACTCCCCTCGGACGGGCGCCTTGCATGGCTGCCATAACGTGTGTTTAGTTAAGATATTGATAATTTTACTGTCATGTCTCAATGTAATCTTATTGCGTTTGTCGGTTTGAATTAATACAGAAAAATATTATTATTTATTATTATAAGAGTGTATACTTTGGATCAAAGCTGTAGTCTTACCCACAAATCTTTGCAGCGTAGGTCTCTTGGCTGCCGTCGCTGTGCTATTGACAGTCGTTGGGTTATTACCCGTGGAAAGCAGTGAACCATTTAACTTCGTTTCCGATTCTTTCCGTCAGTTAAATGTCAGTGTTTTATATTTAAGCGGCTTTCCTTCTTGTATATCGCTATAATTTGAGGAGACTTATTGTGATCGACGTTTTGCTGGTGAAATAAATTTGTAGGCTTAATTTGGCGCTCGCCTCGTCCTCGTGTGTGGGTGTGTGTATTTTGGTTGCTCCTTTCGCGCACTTTAAAAACATTGAAGCAAGGCCAACAGTTAGGAATGAAATGCGTTGAACCGTCTTCATATTTCGCTTATTGAATTTAGATAATGGGGGCATATTTAGTTTTATAACGGTAAAGATGAAAATGTTTTAACCGATGAGATTTGCTGGTTATATTTTCCTACATACAAAATCGCCAGAAGCTGACATGTAAATATATTGTATAGGAACAAGATTCCTTAGGTAATCCGAAAAGCTGTAGCTGTTTGGACTGACTGTAACGTATTAAATGAGCAAAAGCTTGGGCAAACGTTTACAATCGGGTGCCTATACATGTACTACCTGGGTGGGTATCTGCATCGTGAGGATCGGTTAGGGTCAGGGTAAACGTCGTGAGGGTCTTAGGGTTAGGGTCAGTGTAGCCTGTGTATTTGTGCGACTATACCTGCAAGTGGAAGCTGGATTTTAAAATTCAGGGCTAGGGTTAGGCACCCCGATTGTAAATGTTTGCCAAAGTTTGTTGTGTGTGAGGTAAGGTGGAAAATGTTTTCGCCAATGTTTTCGGGAACATGTACAATCAGAGTGCCTATGTACTATCTGGGTGGGTGTCTGCATCGTGAGGGTCAGTTAGGGTCAGGGTAAGTGTTGTGAGGGTTGGTTAGGGCTTAGAGTTAGGGTCAGTGTAGCCTATGTATTTGTGCGACTGAAAAGCTATACCTGCGAGTGGAAGCTGGATTTTAAAATTCGGGGTTAGGGTTAGGCACCCCGATTGTACAGTTTAATGGAGAGTTTGAATTCAATTCAACCAGAAGGTAAAGATAATGTTTTGTGCATGTGTTTATGCAGCTGAAATCACTTGGAGCCAATAAGAGTTATAAAGAATGAGTCAGAAGCCAGCTTTGAAGCAGCCAACAAAGTTAACACGGCCACCTGGTCCAGCTCCAGCAAAGTCATCGACCAACGTCTCTCAAGTCGGCACTAAACAGACAAGTAAACATTCATATAGTTGCTTTTCGCTGGTTGCATACCAGTTTTAAAAAGGAAGAAAACTAATTGCTGTGTGCTGTGCTGGGATGTATGTGTAGGGGGAGGGGCTCTGTGTTATGCTATGAATTGTTCATCTGTTTTACATTTTGGTAAGCCATTGTCTGATACTCTTCTAATTTGCTAATTCTGGATGATTTTTAAACGTAAATTTAGAAATTTACTGTCGATATTCTGTAAATTTTAATATGCACTTTAATTATAAAATCGAGAAGTTAGTTATAGTATCATAAACCATTACAGTCATTTGTTTTTATTTGTTTTCATCAAAATTGCCTGTTCTGCCATATTGTGCATTCGTCCTTATGCGTGAATCTTGAAGGTGCGCCAGACGCAAGACCAGTGACTGGCTCCAAGGGAGGTGGCCTTGCAGTTGGCGTTGCCGAACAGTATGCCAGTGACCTCCTCCGCAAAACATCATCCACAACTCCAACCGCAGCCAGTATGTGTCCCTTGGTTTAACTGATTGCAATAGACTGATTACTTGAGATTCTGAAGAAAGTAGAGCATGTTTAGATTGTGTGGCTGGTGATTCATTAGTTTGCAGAATGCTGTTGTTTTAGGTTCTTAGCAGTGCATTTGTAAAATTGGAAATGGAACTGTTCCTTTTTAGCTATCTGGAAACAATAAAATTTAAAAAATCTGTTCGATATAATTAAAATGGAAATGCTACCTACATTCTTGGATTATGTTGTATGATTATGGTGTTTAGGCACAAATGCTGGAGCGTCTGATGTCTTCAAGATTGGTGATCATGTTTGGGTTGGTGGGACAAAACCGGGGGTCATTGCCTTCATGGGAGAAACAAAGTTTGCAACTGGCGAGTGGGCTGGAGTCATTTTAGATGCTTTCCATGGAAAGAATGATGGAAGCGTGGCTGGAGTTCGCTATTTCACCTGTGAACCGCTCAAGGGTGTCTTTGCTAAGCCTGCCAAACTAACAAGACATCCAGATGCTGAGGACACTGGTGCTTCAGTCTCCAGTGGGGCATCAGTGCCTGTGCCAGATGAAGATGCTGGGAAAAGGCCGATAAATGTTGATGCGGTGGTAAAGACGCCTGAAGCGGATGAAACTCAAGAGGCTGAATGTAAATCTCCAGAAGTTGTTGATTCAACACCTACATCTGAGTTGAGTTCGCCTGTTAGTCCAGAAGCATCAGAAAGCAATGAGACACTGGGTACAGATGAGGGCAGCACTCCAACTCGTTCCACTCCTGATGGAGGAGGAGGATTTGTAGCTCCTACTCAAGCACACAAGGTGAGATTTTGTCTTCAACAGGACACTGGTTTGATGGTGAAGCTGACAGCCTTTTGTCAATGATAATGGTACTGTCCATGGACTAGATTAAATTAGAGCATTAACCAAAACACTTGCTGTCCTCAGAACCATGATAATCATAAGCACAATCACTGATTCGTAATCATCACTGATTCATTCGTCATCAACATTGATCATCATCATTACTGTACTCATCACTAAAGTCATGATCATTACAAATGAATGAAAGGCTTTTGAAACTCTTGCTCTGCACTTCTATAAAAGTGTCCTGTATCGATGTGGTGTAAATTTTCCAAATAAGATGCGTGGCTTTCGTTTAGGTGCCAAAGACAGTGGCGCAGTCAAAGCCTGTTTCTCGTCTTCCAAAATCCAATATGGGCTCAACAACCAGTTTGAACCAGTTGTCACTAGCCGGATCCAACCTGAATGTATCACAGGTGGATGTGGGTGAGAAGCACAACCTCAAGGTCGGGGACAAGGTCATCGTTAGTGGCAACAAAAAGGGAACATTGAGATATATCGGTACAACACAGTTTGCTGAAGGCGAATGGGCCGGGGTTGAATTGGACGATGCGCTTGGCAAGAACGACGGGTCGGTCGGAGGAAAAAGGTGATTACAATAATTTTTTAGATTATGTTGAGCCATCCTTTGTCAAATATAGCTTAAAGTCTTTGCTTAATGCAAATTAAAGTTTAAGAAACTCTGTTTCTGAATTGAAGTTTCCACTGACTGAAAAAAGTTCAGGTCATGTCTAGGGGTCAGCCGGAAATCGCCTCGTACATTTGCCTCGGCCGAATATCCCGTTTCTTGGCACTATTCGGAAGTATTCGCCTCGGCAAATACTGTGCACACAAATAGTTGCTTGTTTGCCTCACTTGCCGGAATTTGTAGGCTCATAGTATCAGCTTTGAGCTTCATCTAGCATATTCATTTTGAAGAAGAAAAGTACAAAAAACACCAACACCGGAAGTCCATAACAGATGTCAAGTCCATTTCGTTGATTATTTATTTTTAACATTCAAAATGTATTAGTTAGTTGTTGCAGATACAATAATATATTTCAATAAGTTTTCATTACGTGAAAATGAGAAGCTTTACATATGGAACAAAATGGTACTCGGTTCGTACCCGGATCCGGCAAATAGTATATCCAAATACTCGGATTCGGTACTCGGTGGAAAATGTGTACCCGGCTGACCCCTAGTCATGTCATACTAGATACCGTGTCAGTCGACATAGTACACGGTCTGAAATAACAGTTTTTAAACATTACTTTTGCGTTGTATGGTTTTCATTGACTGAGAGGAGTTTTAGCTCAGATTGTATCATAGATCGTGTCAAGCAGCTGCAATAAGTTAGTTGAAAATAGAAGTTTGTCAGTTAAAGTGAATGATTAGGTTTTCAATGTGAAGTGTTTCTGCTTGGTATTAATTGTTGGTTCTTATGGTTTTTTTGTCTTAGGTATTTTAAGTGTGTGCCAATGTTTGGGCTTTTTGCACCTGTTGCCAAAGTCACTCGACTTCAAACAACGACTTCAACTCCACGACGCTTGTCGACGTCAACTAGCAGTCGTGTTCCCGTGAGCACACTGACACGTGAGCGTAGCGGGAGCCAGGAGTCCATCAGCTCACTAAGCTCGGTTACGTCAAGCGCTTCCCGCACGCGGGTAAGGTTGGGCGTAACGTCACTGGCTAACCAGGTACATGCAGCATTGATGTCATCTCTCTGTTACTTCTAAGTCAATGAAATTTTTGAGAACAAATTCCCAGTTCCTTGCACCATAATTCATTTGAAATTAAAGTAAATGAAAAATTTAGTAAATGAGAAATTTTATTAAATTCTCAATTCATATACTTGAAAGGGTTATTAGGTTATTTGATTATTTTAAATTAATTTATGTTATTTTACATTAGGGAATGGATGAGTAAGCTAAAAGTCATTATTGAATTTGTCTGTAAGAGTATTTACGCAAATTTTAGACCAGTCAACAGAATGAGTTACTTTGCATTTTAATTTGATGTGAAATTTGTGAAATTTTACCTAGATAGGCATCACAATTGCATCCCAGCCAAGTCAAATGCTAATGCAAATGAGAGCAAAAGATTTTCTCTTTAGTTGCTTGACTGTTTTTAGTTTTTTACTGTTCCTAACTAAAGTCTCTCATCAGCAATAATGTATAGAGAAAAATTTTGAGATACAGTCGATGCCGCTTAAGTACATAGCCTTGGGACCGCCTTGAACCTATGCACTTAACTGACTTGTGCACGTAAGAGAAGTTCACAAGTACTGTGTAAAATTGGCTAAATGTATTGGTACATGTATTGAATAAAACAGATGGAGCCTACATACTGTGATGCCTTCAGTAACCATTCAGTTATGTCACCTGCTGATACAGACCACAGTGCAGCGAAGACAGACCACTCCACAGCTGCAATTGTTTGCTGTCCATACTCCATAGGTGAACTGCTTAGGTGACTAGAATGTTCTAAGGTGCCTATGCAATTCATGGGCGTTTACATACACAGAGCAATGCGTAACAGGCCTGTAGTCGAATATGCACATAACCGAATTATGCACATTATACGATATATACATACCAGGAGTTGTCTTCCATTGAAATACCCTATATTAAAATGGGACTGGCCAGCTCCTATGCACATAAATGAATTAATTATGTACTTATACATTATGCAGTTAAGTGGCATCGACTGTATATTCTAAGAATTTCTCTTTTTCACTTCTTGTTTCTACTGATTACATACCAATATGTGTATGTAAAGTCTGCCTTGTCAGAAGCTGCATTGGATAGGTGATAAGGTGTTCTATCTAACCTAATTGCCTTTGGTGTTATGATCTAATCTGATCCACATTTGATGAAACAGTGGGCTTGGCTTTGGTTTGACTGTAAACCCATCTTCTAGTGGGAAATGGACACAAATTTGAGGTTTAAAATTCTCAACTAACATGACGTAATTCTGTCTCTGCTGTTTGTAATTTTTCTAACGTATGGAGCTACATAAATGGTCTGTTTGACTGTAGCAGTGGCATGGTATATCTGCTGTCTTTGATTTGGTTTCATTTTCAGCTTATTTTATGCCTGCTTGCTTACTTTGTGTTGATGCATGATACTTCCCCATTTAACCGTGTACAATGTATGACGTTTTTGAGCAAGAGTTTTTCGTGCCTCTAGTTCCTGAATTAGTTCTATGTAAATGCACTCATTTTTTGTGTTGTGGGTTTCTGGTGCTTTATAGTAGAGAGTGACACAGTAATTTTTCCCGTGGTAAATAACGCGTTGATGGGGACAGCACTAGAGTCATTTAAGACCAGACTCAAGACACACTACTTCAGTCTGGCTTATACTGAGCCGTGTTGAACTTGTCAAAGCACAGTTGTAACGGCATGTGTCCGTGTTATGGCGCTGTAGAAATTGTCGTATTCATCATCATCATCAGTGGTAGTTTTACCATGGTAATGGGTTTACTGTCGAGGTAATACTGCAGTAATGGAGAATGAGCCGGCGATAAACCACAGTAATGGAAACATGTTTCTAACGTAGTCACTAGTCATTCTAGTGCAAACTTTTGATAAGGTAATCTGTGTTTTATGTGTGTATTTTATTAATTCAATCAGGAATACAAATAGCTTTGTAAGCTAATAATTGTTTTTTTTTAAATTTTAATAGGTGAAAACTTTTTGCAGGATATGTGGTGTAGTTCTGTGGGATGGGAGAAAACATGCAGGGATGGAGAAGACTTACTTGTTGCAGGGCGGGATGAGGACAAGGTTGTTTCCCCGCATCACTCTCTACTTTATAGTCATTTATTTTTAAAGAGTATTTACCAAAGCATTTTCTGGAATTGATTATTCTAATATAAGGAAGCTGGCAGTGGAAGCAACATGAAGTTACCAATGAGCAGGCAGCAGAATCCAGTATGCACATACTGTTATCTTGACAGCTGTTGGCCCATGCAGGCATTGTATTTTTGACATTTTCCATCATTTACACCAACTTAGGCATAGAAATAAGTGTGAGATATGTTTAAAATTGTGGCCGAAATATAAAAATCAACCAGTTGAATCAGGTATTTAATCAGTTTATTTTAATGACCCAAAAGAGTGAGGCATTGTCTTTCTGATGTTGAAATTCGACAAGTGCTTGAGGAAATAGAAACAAATGATGATAGTTCTGACATATCTGTTAATAAGAGCCTATCTGGTGGATCAAATAATGAAAATGAAGAGACTTTGGCTGAAGAACATTCCGACATTGACACTGAGTTCACAGATATATACTGCATGTACAGTAAATTGGGTCAGAGTAAGAAAAATAGGTTCCAGGATTTCTTGTTTCACCTCTAACCATTCCATTTACAGGTGTCTTTGGTGGATCAACCATGATGCACCATTTTGGAGTGTTCCTTGGTTGTTAGATGACAGTTTTATGTTGTGCTAGCTGAACAGAACAATCTATTTGCTGTGCAGAGTAGGTCAGCTGCACAGCATGACAGGCCAACCCCACAAAGTAAATTTGAGCCCTACTTCTTATCTAGAGATGCATCAGCATCACATGCCTCCACATTTACCACAACAGAATCAGATTGTGGTTCCAAGAACCTGTTCTGAGTAAATAATATCTGTAAGGAAGTGAGCAGTATAGCAAAACAAAACAGCTGTTCAGTGATCACATCTTTATTCCTTAAGTTTACCCCCAAACTACTCAGTCCAGTCTTTTGAAAGAAAGAGGAGTTGATCCATGAAGCTTCGGCTATCTGCAAGGTGACCATCCCACTATGGAACCAATGCACTCGAGCATTATTCAGATAGGCTCCATTCGGAGCTACGAAATATTTCAAAAAGAAACCTCAGTCTTTTGCCTATCTCATTGTCAGATATGTTGTAGCATGTTTCTTGTTGGTCTGTTGTTGTTGTGCAGTTTGCATTGTCTGTGACATTGTGGTTGTAGTGCATGTGTTTGGGTGGGGGTGGGGTGGGCACCGTTGAATTGAGGCAAAACTGGATGGATGGATGGGAAGAGGAAATAAAACACTACAAAGCATGAGTGTATTTACATAGAGCTAATTCAGGCATTTTCTTAATTTCTTTCACTTTTATGACTATGGTGTAATTACTAAAAAATTATGTTTTCTTTATTTATGAAAATAGTTTTAAAACTTCTTTTGTATCTTTTTGTATCTGGTTTTAGTTTCTGCACATATTTTGTGTTCACACCACATATGTTGTCATTGAAATATTTTTATATCAGGGATTGAACATTAAAAAAGGAAAATATTGGGGAGCGGTACAGTTTGGAACAGTTTTTGGTACCCAAAAATATTTGTTTAAAAGAGGGATAAGTGGATAGGACATAAAGGTAAAATGTTAAAGAGTGGTGTTAACCTTGTGCTCAGATTGTCAAAAACTGATGAAGTTATATTAAGTACTAAGCTTCTTACTTTTCATGCATTTCCTTCATAATTGGTTCATTTTTACGACTATGTTCTAATGACTACAAATTATATCTCCTCTCTTTATGAAAATATTTTCAACATTTCTTTTGTTTGTTGTCTGCTGTTAATTTCTGCTAAATGTTTTGCTAACTCTATTCATGTTGTGACTGAAAATCTTTTTATAGGGCCTGAACATAGAGGAGTAAAAAACCTAGGGTTGGGTACAGTTTAGAGCACCTTTGGCAACCCCACAAAATTTTTTGTCAAACATTGGATGGATGGGAAGGGGAGATAAAATGTAAATGACATTAATATCATGTCTGTAGGTTAAGAACTGACTGATATATTACAAGTTGGAAATTGTTAATTTTATGCTAAAATTCTACTTTTTAAGGGGTTAATGTGTTAATTATTCTTAATAAATGAGCCGGTGTTTGATCAGAACTTTATTGGGCTATGGTGCTTCAATTATCTTCAATTCTCTGTAAGAACTTAGATTGTCAGTCAATGCTTGTCTTTATTTGTTGGCTTTGGTTGTGCTTTTGCCTCGCTTTGCACTATTAGCTTGCTCAGAATTTGCACTGAGAACCCGCTTATCAGCTAAATTGGGTTAGTTGACCCTTCCAGTCTCATTGGCCAGCTAAATTGAATCACTTGCGTATCCCTCTGAGTTGAATGCTGCATTTGCCTGTGTTATGTTTGACTATGGAGTGATCGTTTGAATGTTCTGTTGATATGTTTTCATATAAGCATTCGTGGCCGGTTCTTTATTGGTCTGTCGCGTCTTTGGCTTCTTTCAAAATCATTTGCAGGATTACAGAGGTTAGTCATGAATCGTGAGAAAACTCGTGTGGTCATCTAGTCATCTTCAGTCTTGTCATCATTTTAGAAATGTCTGTAGTCATCCTGTGCAGATAGTCTGTTAGATATCACTACTATTTGCTAGGTAGATATTTAACACCATTCATATGTATTTTTTTATGTATATAACACGCATGAAGTAAACGCATTATATAAATATGACTTAGATTGTTTCGTTTGTTAGATCATCTGCAGCTCTTCTTCCATGGCTAAAGCTACCAGAATACACTGTTTAACTTGCAGACTCCTTGTCATCTGATTTTATTTGACTAACGATGTTTGTCTAATAATTAGAGATATCTGGTATTATATAACTCCAATGTACACCTAATTTTTTTCTAAAAGGTTTAACGAATTGTGAAGTTTTTAAACCAGTAGTCACCTGGAGTGCAATTTCTTGGCTATGATTGATGACTTGGTTAAGCTTGTGAGAAATCTGTTTTAACCGTTTGCATTTCAGTCAATCAATTTAGTGATTTTGGTGTTGTGTATCATTTGGTTTTGTTTCCCAGCCCTGGCTTGGCTTTAGTTATGCATTTGGATAAGTAACAGCAAGTGCTTGCAGAAAGAGTGACTAATTTGTTAAGTGTTTGCTTTGCAAGAATGAGTTTCCTGCAGAGGAGACATTTTTCCAATCTGCTGGTGTTTGCTTACCTTGCTTCAACTGCTGCTGAAACTGAGATGCCTACAGCTGATCTGGTTTTGGTTGGGGTAAAGTTGGTCAGTTCAATGATCCAAGAGCTATATAACCCTGACCTGACCCAGATTCTGGTCAGTCCTTGAGGTCACCTGTAAACCATAGCATTTTCTGAATTTTATTATAAAATGATGTAACGAATTTCTTATGAGTATTTTTTATATGACTTTGCACTTGAAGGGATTCTGAGTTTTTATGAAAAGTTTTGTTCATTCATTCATTCATTCATTCATTCATTCAGAAGACTTATGTAGCGCCCCTCCAAGGTACCTGCTCAGAGGCACTCCAAGCCCAGCTCTGGCATTGAGAAGTTAATGGATTGGAAGAGCAAAGGAATGTGAGAGGCAGGAAGAAAGGAAGGTCAGAGTGCAGAAGGGTAATAATAAGTACCGGGTATTAACTTCTTTAGTGCCAGTGTATAACAGTGATGCCTTGTGCATCAATTGATCAATAAGGAATCAGATGAAAGGAGATGAACTACAAGTACAATTCCATTGATCGGAAGAGATTTGGTCACAGTGAATGAGAGTTGAAGGGAAGGAAAAGATTACGATAGGAGATTACAACAGTTTCAGATTGAATGTGGAAAAGAGGAACCCATTGCTAATGCAACCAATGTCTTCCTCCACATTTTGGCTTTTCATATGTTGCATAGATCAGTTTCTATCGTGCTAAGAGCAGGAAAATCAGGTTACAGCACTGCTACATTATAAGATATTTGCCGGGCTGAAATAGATAGTCATTGTAATGGAAAGCCAGATAAAGGGTGAGACGGCATTGCACTTTCTGCCTTCGGACAAAAAAAGATTAGTTTCTTTGTTGCTTCTTTACTCTCGGCCAACAGTTGCTCATATTGCAGAGGTGAAGTTCCACATTAACAGTAAAAAAGGAAAAGAGAAGGGAAGTTCCACATAAACAGAGTAAATGACATCAATTGGGTTATAAATAATTATTTCTGTTGTATTTGTGTTCTGAGGGTGTGTTGTGTTAGAGGTGTTTTTTGGGTTTTCTGTTGGTCTCCAGGCTTCTAAGATGAGGTCAGCCGGTACAACTCCGGGCGCCGAATCGGCTCTACAGGTAAAACTTCTTCTGTTCTTCTCATTCTTCAGTTTCAGAAGATTTTCAACTCTGTTGAGGTTATTTAGTGCATTAAATTAAGATCTGACACCAAACTGAGGTGTATGAACAAACTGAAGACTTTGAGCGAGAGAGGAAACCCTGGTGAGTAATTAGAAGATGGATGGATTGCCGCAGGTGAGAATTAAACCATTCCATCTGTTGATTCTGTTTTGTTAGAAAGCACTGAAAGAGAAGGAGGAACACGTGGATCAGCTGCTGATGGAGCGCGACCTTGAGAGGTCAGAGGTTGCACGGACAGCCGCTCATGCTGAAGAGGTATGTGGGTGGAGTTAACTTTTTCGTTGACTTCTACTGTTTACAATTTATTTGAGTTATGAAATTTCTATGCGTGTAGCAGTACAGTTGTAGGCCAGTTGTGCTGCAGTGTCTCTTAGTTTTGATTTCTTTTCACTCATGTTGATTGTCATTGTTTCTGGGACAGGTTGAGAGCAAGATGGCTGCATTGTCTGGGCAGTGTGAGCGATTGTTGGCCGAGAGTGAAGAAGGAACAAAGAAACTACTCATCACTCTGGAACTCCTAGAAAAAGAGAAGGCAGAGTTAGTTCTACAGCTGGAAGATGAAAAGAGGTAACTTGTCCTGATCTTAAGATGACATCATCACACTATCAAATGTACAGGCCACTTTCTGCACCTTCGAGCTCACGACCTGGAAATCCTGACCGCTGAATCGCTGATAGTTTGGTTAGAAAAACGTTTATCATCGGGATGGTATATGAAGTGGCCTAGTACCCCAGTGGGCAATAAATAATATAAATGGGGCCTATTAGAGACAAATATTAGCAATTAATTTTAGTTGGTTGGCATATATAATCAGTATAAACACACTCAAGTTGCTGTACACCAAAATGCGGTTTGCAATTGGTTGCAATAAAGAATATTCTATTCTCTTCATTTTGACAGGCATTTTACTAAAGACTTTAAAGTACTGAACTTTTACAAATAAATTTCATCCTGTTGTTTGTCTCAATAGGGTTTTGAGACTTTGCCTGTATCTAATATCATCCTTTTGCACTGGATCAAGTGGCACAACTATGACTGGACAAAACTGCAGTTCAAGTATTGTAAAAAAAACTCATGTATTTTCTTGCAGGAAAGTCGAAGATCTTCAGTTTACGATCGAGGAAGCATCAATTGACAAAGGAGACTTGGAGGTAAGTGAATCAGAGTAAATGCATCAGTTTAAATTCTTATAAATTTAACCAGGTTAAAGGCTTATTAGAGAACTCTTCATCACATCATTTTAAATAATGATTTGGATTCATGAATCATAATATTGTGTGAATAATCATATTGGAATCTCTCTGTTTAGGCTATGACTCCAGTGAATCAATTACTTGGTAATCTTGTTGCATTAGTGGTTGAACTGAATTAACTGTGTAACTGTTGACTGATTTTTTATCTAGAGCCAGACAGAGATCGATGCTCGTAAACTGAAGGAGATGACTGTTCAATTGGAGAAGCAGACACAGAGAGCCAACAGCCTCTTCGAAGAACTGTCTGCGCTCAAGGTGAATATGTGATCGACAACAGACACGTCAACACTTCTGTGATCCTCTGATACTTTCATTTAACCCCGTCAATCTCTTTCAACTTGTTCTCACTGTTGTTAATTGAATTTGCTAGGGGTCAGCCGGGTAGACATTTTCCACCGAGTACCGAATCTGAGTATTTGGATGTACTATTTGCCGGATCCGGGTACGAACCGAGTACCATTTGTTCCATATGCGAAGCTTCACATTTTCATGTAATGAAAACTTATCGAAATAAATTTCTGTATTTGTAATAATTGACTAATACATTTTGAATTTTAAAATAAATAATCAGTGAAAATGGACTTGACATCTGTTGTGGACTTCCGGTGTTGGTGTTTTTGTACTTCTTCAAATTGAATATGCTAGATGAAGCTCAAAGCTGATTTTATGAGCCTACAAATTCCGGCAAGTGAAGCAAACAAGCAACTATTTGTGTGTATAGTATTTGCCGAGGCGAATACTTCCGAATAGTGCCAAAAAACTGGATATTCGGCCGAGGCAAATGTCCGAGGCGATTTCCGGGTGACCCCTAGAATTTGCGACTGTCTTCCTGCCTGTTGCGCTTGCACAGTTGAGAATATATGGCTGAGTTATCAAATGCGATTATCTAGAGCAGCCAGCTGGACAGAAAGATTTGTGGATGATTGTATATCATCTTAGGAATTCTTAGGACTAGAAACTATTCTTTTGAATCTTTATATATATTCCTGTATCTGAGGAATATTTCTGGATGAAGGACTTGAGATATCTTGAGATATCTCATGGTTGAAATGCAGTGTTAGCCTGACTTGTGATAAGCTGTTCAAATTTTAGACCCAGCAGATGCCAGAAGTAGCATCCAAGGGAGATTTATTGGGGAGCGCAAATCCTCCCTCGTCCTCAGGTGATGAGTTGAAAGTGTCCACTGATGATCGAATAAAAGAATACATAGAACAGGTGAAGGTGCTTAACGAGAAACTTAAGGAAAAAGAAGACAGGGATAGGGAACTGGAAACAGAAAACACTCGGCTTGTGGAGGAGGTAAAAGTCTGATTTCAGTCTTAATTACGGACAGATTAGTGCATGGTTTGTTGGTTAGTTTAATGTCTTCCTGGCTTCCATGTACATTATGATAGGCTATGTTAGGTGTTTAAATACAAGAAAATCGTTGATAATCTTGCCTCATATTTAATTTATTTTCATGATTTTTACATAGATTGCAGTTTGATTACGTTTGTTACAATGTTTAAAGGAGTATTTATTGATACTCGATGCATTAATTTTAGAGTGTAATCTAAAATTCTGAATAAAGAAGTTAAACAGATTTCTGTTAATATTTACTTGTGTTTTAGGTCGTGAAGCTAAACTCAGCAGTGACATCTAAAGGTCAGAGGGTTGCCGACCTGGAAACAGCATTGTCTGAGGAAAAGACAAATGTGATGGAAATTAAATCTCAACTGGAACAACAGGTTGTTATTATTTGCTTTTTAACACTGTCCTGCTCAGGCATAAAATTGCAACAATGGGAAACTTTCCACACAGGCACAGAATTGTGACATTATATATTAATATATACATTATATGCATTACTATACTAAAGCTGTTTGTTGACATTACAAATTACAAGACCAGCCATCATCCTCTGTTAATAGTTACTGTTAATTAAGGCAATAAATGAGCTACAGTCAGTAACCTGTTTCATTTTACAATCGCGGTTTATGACTGATGTGATGCTGAATGAAGACAAAATTTGGCATATGATATTTGGCAATTTGAAGTCATGAGGGGTTCATTTTGAAGGATTTCATGCATTGATGGGTAATAGGATCATCAGTACTGTAAGTAGCATTCATACTAATGATTCATAGAACTTTTCAAATGATACCAAAAGCAAACCCAGAGCCATGCACTTTTTTATCCTTAAGAGATGGTATTTACCTAACCCCCCAAATATCTTCCTGGGCCAGAACAAAGGCTAAGAAATCTTCTTAATTGTTTAACCTGCTTGCCTCTTAACATCTATCTCTTAACTGTCCCTCTGTCTGTGTGATTATGGCTTGGTTTTGTATTCCATCAGTTTATGCCGTGTGCATTAGACATCAGTACTACAGCAGTTGCTAAATGATCAGAATTTCTTAACTTTTTAATTTGCTTCATAACATTTATTTCTTGGCTTACTTCTTAATGGGAACTGTGTGGAAGTGAAAAAATGGCATGATCTCTGGTTTGGATGTCTTTGTATGTCGGCATTACCTAGTGTCAGTTTCTGCAACTGCTTACAGGGTCTTCCATTATCAAAACAGTAGCTGGTGTGATTGTGTATTATGTCTCATCGTTGTCATGTACTTCGTGAGGTGGCTGGCTGGTTTAACACTCAGTGAACTTATGAGGCGGTTGAAGAAGTAGACTCAAGGTTCGTGAGTATGTAACAGAGGTTGCACCATTTTTGTCACTTTACACAGGGTCCCAACTGGAACATTGACTTTTTCGCCATTCTCGTAGTTAGACAGATAATTACGTGTGACGATATTATGTGGTTTTGTTATTTCTTTTATGCAATCTTGAAGATACAAGATTTGTCTTCATCTGAAGCATTGGAAAAGAAACACGAACAAAACATTGATGGTATGTCGTTGTCATGTTTTAATTTCCTATAGTATTCATCATCATCATTCTGGTTGGTGTCGTAATCATTTCTGTAGTTATCATTGTCATCAAATGATTATTTCTGCAGTGGACATTTGCTATTTGTACTCGGAATTTTATCAGGCAATTGTTTAGCATGAGAAAAATTCAGATTTCATTTTTGTACATTTTAAGTTGTTGTTGGTTAAGTGTTAAATTCTTTTCTTCCGATCATTCAATTTATGTTCTTTTATGTTTTGTATGATAGAGCTGATGTCGAAGTTGGTTTCAAGTGAGACAACTGCAAATTCTCTGTATGGCGACATCAGCAAACTCAATACTCAAGTAGCAGGTTAGATTCTTTGCCTCATGTCAGTAGAAGTAATTTGTTTGCATGTCTGTTAGATACCACAACAATATATTGTTGGTCTGTTTTATCTCTAACCAAATTCTGTCATCAGTCTGTTGTATGACAACAAATAACTCATCAGCAAATCTGATCTGATTTCTTGTGTTTGAAGTGTTATCTGTTGGCCAAACACCACAGATAAAACTGATTGGAAAATTAAAGTAATGACAAGTCTTCGTTGTCTTCAGATCTCGAGCTTCAGCTGCAGCAGAATGGTGAAAAAAATCATCATCTGGAGCAAGATAAAATTGCACTGGTAACTTGTGATTAATGAGCAAAAATTCTAATTAAATTAATTAATTGTGATTGCAATTGTTATCACAAATTGATGTAGCTCACAGCCTCAAGAGAAACTTGCCAGAGGCATTGATTTTGTCCTGAGCTGACAACATAAAACCAGATCAGGTAGATGCACAAGATAATTTACGATGTGCTGGCTGAACTTCTTGTTTACTAAGTGTTGAAACCAGGTCTGCAGTTTGCACTGTATTTTTTGTAGTAAATATTGAAATTGCTGCTGGTGTAGAAGCTCGTCTTGGTGCAGAGATTTGTCTCTTCAATTTTCAAAGAATACATTACTAACTGAATCATTATTAGACCTATTGAAATCATCAGCATTTCTTGACATCATTATGCAGAGGTTACATCATTTGCTGGGAAGTTGTAACTCTAAACATGGAGACTCGGTCCTTTCGTAATAGTTATGCTTTGAGTTTACGTAAAGTGACTGAACACATACGAGGTGGTAGCAATGATGATGATGGTGTTTGTGGCTTAGGAACATCGGATGTCGCAACTGATGAACAGCTCTGGAGATTCCTCACAGCAGCTTAGGATCATAACCGAGCAACTGCAAGAGAAAGATCGGTAAGGCAATTCTTGTTTCAGTTTAAATGGCCATTTGTAAAAACATTTATTTCAATCTATGCATAATTTTTCCCTGTTTTTACTCAGCAGAGCAGATTACTTTTCGTAAGGTAATAATGTAGGACATCAGCAATAAATTTGTGTAATATGTGTGTCTCATTGTTTTGACTTATTGAAGTACACCACACCCTTGCTACAACACTGGATTTGAGATCCATATCATCTACCACTATCATTACAGCGAGGGCCTCGTAATACTGAAATTGTAATTTGCAACCGTGCACCTGTCTAGTGTAGCTGTGTATTTGCAAGTTGTATGGGCTAATGACAGCAACAATTCACTATTGTTACCAAAAGTGAGTCTGTAACATTCTCAAGCGGGCGTCATTGGACTTGTGAAGGAGGCCACAAAATTCTGCTTAATTCTTAGTTGCATTTTGGAATGGAAGCAATGTTTTAAATAAATGGGGATGATTGCTTTGTATTCTTTGTTTTTGATTTTTCACTCTTAGGAAACATGAATTTCCAGCTATGCATATGGAATGCTGCAGCTAAATTTATGTAACATTAATTATTTCCGATTAGTAAATTACACATACAACACCTTTAATCATCTTTTCTTTGCAGGAAACAATATACAATAAAGAAATTTTTGCATCTTTCGGATATTTAACTGAAGCAGATAAACTAGTCTTGTTTTCTACAAAAACTAGGTTTTTGTTAAGACATTGAGTTGTGCTTGTGTCTCACTGTGCTTCTGTTTAGCAAAATGCAGCAGACTAAATAGATGCACATGGTTTTCATAGCGTTGGCATAGATGATTGAATAAGTCTCTTGGAGAGTTCTTTCTCTACCAGCAAAAATCGTTTACATATACAATGTCGACGTATTATAGTGGTTAACTCAGTATACTACTTGTCCGTTTGACCATCTATCAGCTCTGCGAGTTACGAGATAAGAGATCAGTGCAGAGAGTGATATGCGCTGTATATTTTGTTCCTTACATCACACATGTACATGATTAATTTTTTGGATCCATAACTGTGACCGCATTGTATCCAATTTTGCGTTATATCGACACATGTTGTAGCGAGGGTTCGATGTATATGAATTTTTCTGTATGTTTTGATTTTATTTCTGTGTACACGTCATGAGCACTTAATGCCTCGTATTGCATTATTTCGAATTTTAGCTTCGTTCATTTGATAAATTGAAATGATTTCTTTCAGAAAAACATCTGAACTTGAATCTGAACTTTCATTGTCATTGCAAAAAGTGCTTCAACTGAATGAAAAAATTTCCACGCAGCTGAAAGAAATGGAAATGATGAAGACGGAGATTATAGAAAACAAAGGGCATGTGGAAAAGCTGGAAGACATGTTGAAAGGAAAAGAGGCACAAGAAGTGGAGACTGGAAAACTTTTAGCAGAATTGAAGCAGCAAGGGGAAAAAGAAAGGAATGTGTTAATGGATGATAAGGAAAAGGAGTTGGCACACCAGCGGGAGGAACTGGACAAGGTCAAGTCAGAATTGGGGCAGGTCAGGACCGAATTAGAAACAGCAAAAGCTGATCATATAAAAGAAAACGAGAAGGCAGAAGAAACAGTGAAGAAGTTCACAATGGAAGTGGAACAGTTAAGGGTAGGTGGTCTATTTTGCATACTTACATACAGGATCTGATTTGTATCTATGCCTCTGAAGTGACCAGTGACTGTTACTATGTGAGTCTTTGTATTAGACTCGTGCTCTTCGGGGTTCATTGTCTTTGTAGTGCCATTGTTTTTCATCTGGCAGCTTTCCTTGTTTTATTTTTAACTGATTTATTTTCTCTACTTGAAATTTTCCTACAGAGCAGTAAATCAAACAGGGCACGTATAATCGTATATACTTCAGTGTGGAACTTAGTAGTTTTGTTGAGGTTTTGTTTTGTGTAATAGTAAGGATACCCACTGGATTTAAATAATGGCATAGTTGATTTTCTAGGCAACTGGAGAGGAGTCGAAAGACACAGTCTTTTCATTGGAACTGGAGAAAGTGAAGCTCAATGAGGATCTCGCAAAGGCATTGGCTGATGTGGAGCAACTGACTGCAACTGAGCATGACCTGGAAAATGCCAAAGTGACAATGGAGTCAAAGGTCAAGGAAATGCAGGATAGCATTTCCAGTTTGGAGAAAGAAAAGAATGAACTACAGGCTACACTGGAAAATAAAGAGAAGGATTCGTTGGAAAACGTTTCAAGGCTGGAGAAGGAAATGAATGAAGTGCAGACGACACTGGAAACTAAATCAGAAGACTTGCAACAGAGGATTTTACTGTTGGAAAAAGAAAAAAGCCAGTTACAGGGGGTTATGGAAAATCAAGAAAGAGATCTTAAGGGAGCTATTTCCCAGCTGGAGAAAGAGAAGAGTGAAGCCCTGGCAAGGATGGAGTCTAAGGAAAAGGACCTGAATGAGGCCAATTCTCAGCTGGAAATGGAGAAGAATCAGTTGAAGGAATCCCTGGACAAGCATGTGGGTGAACAACAGGAAACTCTTCTAAAGCTGGAAAAAGTTGTCGATGAGAACAAGCTTGGTGCAGCTGCCAAAAAGGAAGCGGACAAGAAAATCGCTCACCTTTCTCAACAGGTACGGAATCAAATGCTCTATTCTCGTGCGTATCACCTGGAAACAGGATCAGTTTTACTAACGTGTTTGCCAGAAGTGATTGTCTCCTTATCCATACATCACTTGGTCGTCCCGCACCTCAGATTCACATTTCCGCGTGACTGCACATGTTAAAAATGTTCATAATAATAACAGTAATCTGATTACCTTTTTCTGTTTTGACCAAAATACTAGAACTCTTTGCTCGTTAAATTAGTGGACCTAAATTTTTGAACCCTCTTGTATTTGTTCTGTTTCTTATGTCATTTCAGTGACAAACTGAGTCTTGCTTGATCAGCTGGCTTCTCCACAACTGTCTGCTGCTCTGTCCTAATTGACTTTCTTGCATTATCCTGATCCTGGCTTTGTTTTGTGCACTGGTGGGTGCTTGTGCATTAGACACCAGTGTTACAGAAGTTGCAAATTATTCATTGATTGTTAGCAGGGATGTCTACTAGGTGTTTGTTGCGTGACCTACTTGCTAGTCGTCAGGGACTTGGCTCCGTGAGTCATAAAGACGTGGTGTAAAGTCCACTGTTGGTTTGTACAGACCATACATATGTTCTCAACACTTTGGCATTTACCATCATGACGATAATTGTTTGCAGTTACACTTGTAGTAGGTGGTGCATATGAATTCTGTGGATGTCACTGTGATGTCGTTTAAGTTTTTTGTTACCTTGATGATTGTTCGTAGCATTAATGTTCTTGATAATTGATAATGTTGTGAAGATTGGTAATGGTGTTTGTGATAAGATAATGATAATAGGAATTTGTCTGTTCTCTAAATCCAGGTCGATGCTTTGACAAAAGATCTTGCCATAAATAAAGGAGAAGTTAAAGAGATCGAAGAGGTTAGGAAGATGCTGGAGGAAGAGAAGGAAAAGGAGATTGCACAAAGACAGAAAGAACTGGAGCAGGTCACGTCAGAACTGGAGAAGGTCAAAGGTGATTTGGAGTCGGATAAGACTGAGCACCGAAAGGAGGGTGAGACAGCAGCAGAGAACCTGAAGAAGTTGACGGCTGAACTGGAACAAGTGAAGGTGAGTTAAGCGAATCTATCAAGACGTTATGTTTAATTCATCGTTTTCAAAGGAAACTGCCATGCTGTTGCTCTGACTTTTGCTGCTCTGTCTTCTACCAGCATTTTCATTTCTTCGTAGCAGCTGCCATTTCTCTACCCGTCGTTTGCATGAATTCGTTTCTCTCATGGTTGATCCACTCAGTGCTTTTACTTTTCTCCCTGGTTTGAATATTTTAAAGTTTTACTATGAGATTCTTTTGCCAAAGTTTGACCTTGCTGGGTTTTTCTTGTCAGATAAGTCTGTGACGTTTTCAAAACTGGATTAACTGCAAATAAATAAAGATTTCTTATTTTACAGGTGATTGAAAAGGAGTTGAAAAAGTCAGTCTCTTCATTGGAAATGGAGAAGGTGAAGCTGAGTGAGGATCTCACAACAGCATCGGCTGATGTGAAGCGATTAACTGCAGCTGAGCATGACCTGGAAAGTGCAAAAGGTATGCTGGAATCCAAGGTCAAAGACCTGCAAGATAGCATCTCCAGTTTAGGGAAGGAAAAGGAAGACCTACAGGTGGCATTGAAAAATAACACAGAGACACAGGAAAGGGTTTCAAAGCTGGAGAAGGAAAAGATTGATGTTCAAGCATCTTCTGAATCTAAAGTCAAGGAATTGGAAGAAAGCATTTCCAGGTTGGAAAGGGAAAAGAGTGATTTACAGGTGATGTTGGAAAATAAAGAAAAGGAGTTTACAGAAAGCATTTCCAGTCTGGAAAAGGAAAAGAGTGAATTACAGCAGACACTGGAAAATAAAGAAAAGGTGGTGGTAGAAGGCATTGCGACGTTTGAAAAGGAAAAGAGTGAATTACAGCAGACACTGGAAAATAAAGAAAAAGTGGTGGTCGAAGGCATTGCTAAATTGGAAAAGGAAAAGAGTGAACTACAGCAGACACTGGAAAATAAAGAAAAGGAATTGAAAGAAAGCATTTCCAGGTTGGAAAGGGAAAAGAGTGATTTACAGGTGATGTTGGAAAATAAAGAAAAGGAGTTTACAGAAAGCATTTCCAGGCTGGAAAAGGGGAAGAGTGAATTACAGCAGACACTGGAAAATAAAGAAAAGGTGGTGGTAGAAGGCATTGCGACGTTTGAAAAGGAAAAGAGTGAATTACAGCAGACACTGGAAAATAAAGAAAAAGTGGTGGTAGAAAGCATTGCTAAGTTGGAAAAGGAAAAGAGTGAATTACAGCAGACACTGGAAAATAAAGAAAAGGAGTTGGTAGAAAGCATTTCCAGGTTTGAGAAGGAAAGTAATGACCGACAAGTGAGTTTGGAAAATAAAGAAAAGGAAATGCTGGAAAGTAATTCCAAATTGGTAAAGTTAAAAGATGAGTTAAAGGTGACTTTGGAAAATAAGGAGACGGAGTTGATAGAAACTGTTGCAAGGTTAGAGAAGGAAAAGAATACAGTTCAAGTGTCCGTGGAATCTAAAGTCAAGGAGTTGGAGGAGAACATTTCAAGGTTGGAGAAGGAAAAGCATGAAGTTGAGGTGAGGCTGGAGAAGAGCTCAGCTGACAAAGACACAGCTCTTGCCAACCTTGGAACAGTTGAAGAGCAGAAAGAAGCTGCTGTCGGTTCTTTGAAGGAAGCCAACTCTAAAGTTACACACCTTTCGCAGCAGGTTTGTTTCAATTAGCCATTTCGTAAAATAGATCATTTCAACTGCTGTAATCAGAGTGCTTTGAGGAGTTTGTGTTGAATTGGTACTATATGAATTTACAATTGCAATTGTCTTATATTTTAGTCCTTTGTTACATTGTTAGTATACTGTTTAAACATTTCTATTGTGCCAGCACAAAACTTCTCAGAATGGTTGAGGTGGTTGTCATTTCATTCTGACAGAAAGTTAGCAAGGAGGGGAGTGGAGTGTAAGGAGGTAGATATAGGAGGAAGGCAGGGAAAGGTAGGAGGGATGAAGGAAGAGAGAGGGAGAGTAGTGATAGGGAAGGGAAGTATAGCTAAAGTGAAGTGATGAAAGACTTCACCTGGAATGGACATTTTACTGAACTAGCATGCAGATGTTCTGCACAGGAGAGGTTTGTTACTCTTTGTTGTGCTATATCGTAATCGTTTTGATCAATTCTGTAAATCTAGGTCGATGCTTTGACAAAAGATCTTGCAATAAACAAAGGAGAAGTTAAAGAGATTGAAGAGGTTAGAAAGATGCTGGAGGAAGAGAAGGGTAAGGTGATAGCACAGAAACAACAAGAACTGGAGCAAGTCAGGTCAGAAATGGACCAGGGCAAAGGTGAATTACGGAGGGTCATGACGGAACTGGAAACTGCAAAAGCTGACCGTATCAAAGAATTTGAGAATCGAGAAGAGAATGTGAAGAAGTTGACTGCAGAACTCGACCAACTGAAGGTTTGTCTTTTTTGCTATCATAGAGATCATGGTTTCGCTTTGTACTTCTTGTAACAGGGCACATATATATATAGTGCTACTTTTAAATAATTCAGGCCTTAGCAGCATTTGTACCATGCTGTGGACAATGGACAGTAGGACGAATCTTTTCAAAGTTTTTATATATTGTGGTTAAGATCACTAGAAACTGCCCTAAGATGTAGACTGGTTAACAGATCCACTTGTGTCCAGTTGTTATATATGCCTAGTTTTTTAGCCTCGTTCAAAAGTTCATCTCTTGTGAGATTACTTCATTTGTATTATTTGTTTCTTTTATTTTATTTATTGCATTCTTATGCCCTTCTGTGCCTTCTGTCTGTGTCAAAACAGTTTTTTATATCACACTTCTGATCGCTTGCTTGAAATGTTTCTATTATATACTGGGAATTCTGCATATGGTATATACAATTTTGATGAGTGTGAATATTTACTTGTAGGCAACTGAAGAGGAGTCAAAAAATGTGATCTCTTCGTTGGAATTGGACAAGGAGAAGCTGAGTGAGAATCTGACGAAGGCATTGGCTGACGTGGAGCGACTGTCTTCATCTGAGCATGACCTGGAAAATGCCAAGGTTACACTGGAATCCAGGTTCAAGGAAATGCAGGATAGCATTTCCAGTTTTGAGAAGGAAAAGAATGAACTACAGGCTACATCGGAAAATAAGAAAAAGGATTTGTTGGAAAGCATTTCAAAGCTGGAGAAGGAAAAGAATGAAAACCAGGTGATACTGGAGTCTAAGGTGAAGGACATGGAGGACTTGATTAATAACTTGAAATTGGAAAAGAGTGAATTCCAGTTGACATCAGATTCCGGGGCTAAAGCTTTAGAAGAAAACACTTCCAAACTGGAAGAGGAGAAGTCCCAGCTACAGCTCATGCTGGACAAATTGGCTGCTGAAAAACAGGAAGCTGTTAATGCACTTGAAAAACTTGGTCATGAAAAGGAAAGTGCTTCGGATGCTGCTAAGGAAGCTAATGAAAAAATCATCAGCCTTTCTCAACAGGTTGGTTATTCCAATTTACTAGGACGGTCTTTAATGTATGTAGGTAAAAACAAGAACCGAAATATAACAATACCCTTCTGTCTGACTCAAGGAGTTGACCTACGAATGGATTTTGTAGAAGCAACAGTTTATTTTATACAGTCTTGTCTTGTCTTGTCTTCAACCTTCCTCAATCTGAGGGTTGGTCGCTTCATGGACAAGCTTCCTCCACCTCCTCCTGTCTTTCGTCTCCAAGAACACTTGATCGAACGGCAGCTCCATCCAAGTTCTGATGTTGATGATCCATCCCATCCTCGGCCTCCCCTGTGCTCTTGCTCCTGGTACTGTCCCCTGCACTATATCCTTTTCCAGGCAGTCTCCCTTCTTCCTCATCAGGTGTCTGAAGTAAGAAAGTTTCCTTCGTTTGATGGAGTTGAACAAATTTCTTTCTTTATACAGTGAATACAAGAGAGCACAGTATTTAAAACAAGGAAGGTGGGCACAGTCTAGTAGCTTTCACTGAAGATGATAGGTGGTGGTAATGTAAAGCTGCTGAAAATGTTAGCAGTCTTAGTAAGTAATTAAGATGTACATACAGGGTCTGTGTGAGTTACTTAAAATGCACTATATTAAATGTTCTCATATATACATACATACATGTATATTTGTATTTTGACTTTTGTGTAGCATCTTGTAAGAACCTCTTAAAGAAAATGTTGTTTGCGTGTAAAATTTCAGATTGATGCGATGACAAGTGAACTTGCAGCAGACAAAGAAACCATCAGTCAACTCACAAAGAAATTAGAAACTGTTGGCACGCAATCAACAGATCGTTCTGAAGAAACGTAAGGCATTAAGGAATTCCTGTTCTCTTGGGTGGAATTCTTAAATGTTACCCATACCTAATAAGTCTCTACTTTTTCAAGCGAATGAGTCTCAAATGTGTTGGTTTCTGCTGAATTTGGGTTTTTGTGTGTAGGATGCATGAATAAACTTGTCACTTTGTAACTGTATTCACAGATTTTATCTTGTGCCTCTCCAAGAGAGACTCGTCAATGTACCGAGAGAGAGAGAGAGCTCAACCCATGACACTGAATGACTTTTCAAGATGCTGTACAAGAATGCTGTGGTCAGCAGTGTCAAAGGCCTCTCTTGCATCAGCAAGGGTGAGGAGGGTTATATGTGCATCCTAAGTGAAGATGGTGGGAAATCTCTGTAGCTTTTTATTGGTTTGTCAGTGACTGTCAATATGTCTTTCTTGGAATGTCTGTTTGTTTTTGCTTCTAACTCTGTATTTTTTTAAATTGTTTACTGCAGTGAAACCTGTAAAAAGACAATTGCAGAGCTGGAAAAAACTTGTGAAACTCTGACTTTGGAAAACCGGTCTTTCAGTCTCCAGGTGGAAAAACTCTCGACTCTTGAAGCAGAGAAAGGGCGGGTCAGTTATAGCAGCAGTCTGTTCTTTAAAGCTTTTCTCGTGGATTAAACCATGGATGCAATCCCTCAACGTAATGTGACATTCATGGAGGCCTAAGTTACATTACAGACATGTTTCACTGATTTAGAGAAGTTACTGTAGAAGCACTAAATGTAAAGCATTCTCCACAACTGAAGTCTGTTTCAAGTTTTAGATTTTGTTTTATTTTACTTGCAGCTTTCAAAAGAGGTGACAATGCTTGAAAGCCAAATTGAGAAAATATCTCAGGGGTAAGCATTCATGTTGTCTGGTATTTCCATTGATTCTGCTAACCACCAAGTTCAAAGATTCTCTTTCTGATAAACACCAGAATCTCAGTGAAAACTAGCATGTGTAACGTTTCATTTTGTTGTCTCGTATATGTATACACACAGTTACAATAGTGTCTTTTAAGTACCTCACAAAAGTCCTGCCTGTCCCAGTCTATATGATGTGAAATGTCACTAAGAACAGATCTGTCATAAGTGGAAAACTAGGAGAGTCACCAGTGTTGCACCCATGAATATGTGTAGCCGAACCACCAGATTCCCATCCATGGTTGACAGATGAGATTATGTCTCTGACCAAGCTGCATCGATAGCATGGCGTATGATGGGTGGTAGCATTTGCCGCACATGTTACACCTTCATCCAGCAGTCCCTCATTGGTGGGAGAGGACACTTCTGGCTATCCATGGAACCGCCATGTGCATGTAGAACAGGCATCTGTCGCTTGCAGATAGATTGTAGCACCATCACGGTCCATCAGTGACTAATGGTCAAGATCACTCGAAGACAAATATGGCCAGCTCTAGACAGCGTGCACGGTACTTGGATCTGAAACTCAATCAGAGAAAGCCCATCCTTATTGCAGTCACATAGGCCAAGACGACATGCAAACAAAATACAAAATCTGGAGCAAGCAAAAACAAAGATTAACATTTTCGAAATCACTGAGCAAATTCTGAAAATTTTCACAAAATAATCTGCCAAAATGACATGGATGTTAAGCGACCGACATGGTCACTGACGTGTCTTGTCATTTAAAACGGGACTAAATGTTTCTCATATCTGCTATAGAACCTCTGCTCTAATCTGATGATACAATGAGTTTGGGTAAGCTAAATCTATTATGATGCTGATTGATGATGATGATGATGATGATGACAGATGTGATGATGTAGCTGTTGTTGTATCGATAGTAATCAGAGGAAATTGGATGACCTCGAGATGGAGAAGGACTTGCTGCGAAGTAAGATGGATGACTGCAAGGTTGACAAACACCAGAAGACTTCCATAATAGAAAATCTTTATAAAGAGGTAATGACCTGCTTTCATTTGCGTGCCCTCTCTATTGTTTTTTTGTGCGTACAGTATCTATTGTTAGGTAACTACAGCTGACAGTGAGAGGTTCTTCTGTCAAATCGCTTTATATTACAAAAAACTCTCGAGTATGTACATGTCTGTCAGGATACTTTATATCGTGCCTTTTAAAGCCGCTGACTATCTAACGGATCTAAACAAATGCGTTTCAAGGGGGAGAGAAAGTGCATGCTGAACAAAGTCCAATGAAACATCACATGATCACAACATTTGGAAGACTGTTCCAGGAGAACAGTCTGACAAGTGAGAAAGCGCAATGGGCTAACGTTAAAATGCAAAGCTGTTAGTTGGTACCTTTGAGTAGTTCTTAAAGGAGCTATATAAATGTCAGGTGTATCTGTACAAGTACAAACTGCTGTGTATTTTATGGCATTACAACAATTGCTGTCATTGTCTCTTTCCATCAATAGGTGGCGCAACTCACCGCTGATAAAAATAGTAACCACGACAAGATTCAGAAACTGGAGGTTGAAGTGTCTACGCTGCAGAAGCGAATCTTGCAACAGGAATCAGTGGCCGAAGTTGAGCGAAACGGCCAAAGAGTCGCACCAGTAGGTGTCCTCTCTTCCTCGGACTCAAACAATGCCCAGCTGCAAGAACACATGGAAAATTCTCAGGCACAAATCGAATTTCTGAATTCAGTTATCGTTGATATACAGCGGAAGAACATAGAGCTTCAGGCGAAACTGGATGCAGTCATGGCCAACGGTTTTGTGGAAACCGAATCGGATGTCGACATCAGGTCAGAGACATTGCAACATCTCAATCAGTCGATAGCTCAATCAATAGATCAGGCAATTATGAGCTCAGTAAATAGTTTGATAAAATGTTTAATGTGGGGAAAGGTGGAACAAGGAATCTGCAGAAGATGGGTGCTGAACATACAAGATTTCTTGTATTTCTAATATAACAGAATATTTGCATAGTGTTTCTTAGGTGCCTCTCAGAGTTACTGTTAACTGTCATTGGAATCTGTTGTTGGATGCTAAGTTGTGGTCTGCTCAGTCACTACTTGGTGACATACCAGGGAGCCTTTACCCGCCTGCATAACGTGCATGTAATAAACTGGTTCAAGCACTAACATTCGGATCTGATCTAGGTAAAGAAAACATCTCAAATGCCAATTTGAAGCCATCTCAGAAGCCTCGTGCCTATGTTGAAGATAAATAGGAATGTGGAGTCAGTCTAACAACACTTGATGGTTTCTCTTGTGTCTTCTTTTCAATGCAGTGCTTCTTCTATCTCGATACTGAACTCGAAAGTGCCGCTTCGACTCTTCTGTGACATATGTGACGTGTTTGACCTTCACGACACTGATGACTGTCCAAAGCAGGCAATGTCATCACCCGACAGTCCACCACCATCGATGCACCATGGCAACCGCAATGAAGAAAGACCCTACTGTGATATTTGTGAAGGTGAGCTCTTGTCTGTCCTTAAGCTTCTCATTGGTAGAACCATAATCTAACTCTAACCATAGCCATTACAGAGTTTTAGCATTTCATTTAGCGTTCATATCGTGCAGAAGGTGTTCAGTGAGCTGAAACAGCTTAGCTTGTGGATGAAAAGGTGGCAATGGGCAGATGGTCAGGAGAATGCAATGGTCAGTTGAGAGAAATGGGTTTGGTTGGTTGGCAATCAAAGCCCGAACACCAGGGCAATGGAATTATGAAATGTTGAGTTGATTGATCTAAGTCCATGTAACACAAACCCCAGTTAATTGCTCCTACTGACGCCTTGCCCTGCAAGTCCAGAATCCATTCATTTTTTTAAATTTTTTTATTCCGGATATTTCTATAGCGCCTCTCGAAGTCTACTACTACTCAGAGGCGCTCCCGACTACAGCATTTGATACTGTGCCGGAATTTTCACGCCGAAGCGCCACGAGCAATTGCGAGTGAAGGACTTGCCCAAGGTCCGTACGCAGCGGCTAGAGTGGGATTCGAACCTGCAACCCTTCGGTCACAAGGCGCCAAACTTACCACTGAGCCACCACTAAGAGTTGCTCTGAAAACATATAGACCAGGCATGGCGAACCTTTTTTAGCTCGCGTGCCAGAAAATAGTTCTTAAAGAGAGTGGAAAATTTCGCTTGCCAGACATTTTATTGAACCAATGAACACGGAAAGAAGCACCCAAAAAACGTAAAAGCTAATATATTGAAGTCTCATTGCCATGGGCGACAGCAGGATTTTTTTAGGGGAGATTATTTAGGGAGGTAAATGTTTTCATGTGGGTCAAAATGACGTTTTTGCATAGAAAAAAATTGCATAGAGAAAATTCAAAAATAATGATCAAGGACTTCATCTAAATAATTAATTGTTTTTTCGCATTGAAAATCGTGTTGGAAGTGTTAAATAATCATAATAATCCAAAAACATTTTTGTAAAATATTTGCATTGTCCAGGGGGAAAATGCCCCCTTACCCCGTCCGAACGCCCATGGTCGTTGTATTATTTTGGACGAGGCCACTTAATAATGCGATTTAGTATAATTATAATTTTATATGGAACATTACATTGTCAGTGTGATTTTCGTTGCTGGACAGTAGATTTATCTGTTTTTTAACGTCAGGCATACGTAATGAAATTCGTGGTTGAGAACAAGGATTTGCACGAGTAACTTGACAGAAAAATCGATTAAATGTGACTATTTTGAGTGTATTAAATATGTCTGGAAGCGATACACGTGTTCAAAGAACTTCATTTTTGGCCAAAATATCCAAGAGGCCTCTACTGTTCGGTATGTTCCTTTGGATCCTTCCAAATCATAAACACTTGCGAGGTTACAATTAACAGGCTGACATGATGCATCAGATGCTAAAGTAAAAATTTAGGGTCTACCGCTAGCTTCATCTTTTGAATGCATTTTAAAAGTTAAAGCCTAACAAATACTATAATTTTATGTGACAATGAAGCAGGAAAAAAATTGCTGAATGCGAGAAATAAAGAAATAAAAAGAAGATATGAAAAAAAACGAAAGTTCAGAGTTCAGTGGCGTGCCAAGTAAAATCTGTTGGCGTGCCAGGTTGGGCACGCGTGCCATAGGTTCGCCATGCCTGATATAGACAGTCGATAAGATGAGTTACAGTGTGTGTTAAAGTGGAGTGTTTTGGTTTTAGTGTTTGGACATTCAACAGAAAAGTGTGATGATGAGCAGACTTTCTGAGATATGGTGTTGTTTGGTTAATCTGCCTTTGGTGATGACAAACTTGGACTGCAATTATCGGTGTCTCGTTGAGCTGCTGCATCTGTGAGCTTCCTCTTCAGTGGAACAACAGGTGGTGATGGACCACGCTTTGGTTTGACTGCGTCTTTCAAGGCACCCAGCATTTCTATAAGACTTGTATCAACTTACAGTGGTTCTTTTAGGAATTTAACTGCATTGTGGGGGAAGAGGAGGAAATTGTTTGGCATAGCTGGTACTTATGAAATCCTATTGCAAATCAAATTATGCACTTTTGCCGTTATTTACTTTGTTTATTGATAAGAAAGAGATAGACAGAGAGGGGAGGGGAGAGCAGAGAAACAGAGAGAAATAGAGAAATGGAAATAGTTCTATAGAGATGAAAATGCTTGAAGACATGGCATAAGCCTGGAACTTTTTTCTCTATGAGATTAATTCTGAAATCAGTCTTTAACTTGAGAAAGTCTTTCTGCAGGGATACTGGCCTGTTCTAGGGTAAGCCTGCAGTATATGGAGAGTGAGAAGAACGATATTTGGAGTTATTTTATTTTGGGTCTTCAAGATGCAGACAGCACAGGCAACGAGCCTTGTCTGCGCAACAGCTGTGACTGACTAAACAATATAAGTAAAAGAAACTCAAAGTAACTTGAAACAAGTAGAAAAGTGGCTGATTTGGGAGAACCTTCAAATTAGTATTTACCTGCCTTTGTTTAATGATTTAATTTGGCTTTAGTGGTTAATTATTGTACAAAGTGTGTGACCTTGTTGATATTCTTCATTTCATGTTTAAGTAAATAGTTGGCTGTCGAGGAATGATGTAACTACTATGCTCTCCATCTGCAGTTTACTTCTGTGTATATGTTGCAGACTTTTGAATTGTTATTATTGCTATTAGTAAATATCATTTTCTTAATGGATTTTCGAGTGTGCTCAGTTTTTGTACAGTGGAGAACCTTTTTAGTGTGTGCTGCATTAGAACCTGAATTCACTTCTGAATTCTGATCTAACACATTTCAAGAATCCCTAATTTTATAATTTTTCAAACCTGTCAACATTTTGGCACTTGACCTAATTATAGTGTGGTATTTGAAATGGCTGTCAGTCAGCATTCTAAGAAGTTTCCAACATTTGTCTGCTTTGCCTTAGTTAGATAATTTCTTCTTTTTTCTCTGTAGTTGGGTTATTTCTTCTCTTCCATTTAGTTTGGTATTTTCTTCTCTTCCTGTTACATTTGCCCCAGTTCATTTATTTCTTCTTTTCCGCTTAGTTGGTTTATTTCTCTTTTCCGTCTCTACTCTTTCTCTTCCCCTTAGTTCAGTTGTCTTGTTCTGTTTTTGTGATATCGTTTGATCTGAGAAGTGTTGCTGTGTTTTTGGCCAGTATTTGCACATGGCTTTTTGCACAGCTTGCTTTCTACTTGTTGTCGATAGTTACTTTAATTGCATGTCTTGCCACGTGATTCACTTGATCCAGTTTATTACAGTAGTCGTGGCAATCGGTTGTGGCAACTAACCGTTATTGGTGCTTTTTACTTCTACGTATATGTTGCTCATTTGTGAATTGTTGATAGTCTTGTTGTATTCGAGTGCAGTGCAATTTCTGTGAAGCTGATTTAAGTATGAAGTATTCTCTGTTCTGCGCTGATGGGTTTCTGTGGATACATTGAGATATCAGTGCTGTACAAACTGTTGATTTAGATTTGTTTATTCATTGTTCCTCGGCCGTGATGCTGTGTGGTCACTGTGGTGGTCTTGGATACCCTGGACATGGTTCAATTAATACTTTGAAGGAGAATCCGGTGGTTAGACTGCACATATAAGAGCCTGCCCTGATGAAGTTTCTAGTAATGTGAGCATTTTGTGCTTAAGAATTTTTTCTTTTGAGTTTAGCTTAGCGTAGAGAACACCTCGGATTAATTTCTCTTGAAGTGGTGCTATACAAATTTCTGATTAGGAATACCATTTTGTTGATATACATCTGTTGAAGCTTTCGTTCGGTAGCTCTTTGCAGTGAGTTATTGAGCAGAGTGAGAGCATGGTCTATCGAGTTGTGATCTGAACAGCCTTGGGTGCAATCGCTTGGCAATTCTTCACACAGTATTAGTTGTCTGCCGATTTTTAAAGAAAATAAGCTGGTGTTCAGTTCTGAGTATTACTACCTTGAATATTCTAAATTTTTTTAACGTGCTGTATCAGTATTTAATTTATAGAAACTAGTGGCGTTTTCATCGAATGGAGTTAACTGTACTTTGTTTACAAAGTTCCATGTGCAGGTTGTGGGGTAAAGAAGCACACGCTGTACATATATTGACTTGTTCGGTCGGCTTTGACTTGTGGTGCTAATTTCTAAACTTACAATTCTGACCATTTTACAAAAATGAAAGATTTGTAGCTGCGATGGTTTGGTGTTATCACAGTCTAATATTATTTCCCCAAACTTACAGTTTTTGTCTTTATAGACTTTCTTTCTGTTCACTGACCTACTATTTATGTGATGCAAAATGTGTGATGTACTGTGAACTTGTTCGAGGAAATGGTTTTGGTGCAAACATTTTTTAACTGTTGCAAATTTTTCTCTTCTAAATTCAGTACAAATACAGAATTATATATGCTGTACAGAAATAACTGTGTACCATTTGTAAATACTGGTCTTGGGCATAACCCCTACCCTATATATATTTCATTCACCCTTTCCTCCCCTCTGCAGGTGACCTTAATGGACGAGCCCATGTGGTAGTTTATGCTAGTCAGCCACGTCAGTATCGTGTCACTAAATAGCGCCGGCTTCAAAATGGCAGCGGTTTTCAGACGATAGTACGCATACCATTAGTGGTACGCCAGCTGTCGCTAAGTGGTACGCGAACATTTTTTTTCATTTTTAAGTCACTATTCTACATCAACCATGTGCTTCTTTTCTTTGAATTTTCTGAGTTTATGCCCATCTTTCTTTGATTAGCTAAATTTGTCTACCTACGGTCCTACGCCAATTGCAAGTAGACATCACGCTCGCCTGTTGTTTTTGATTTGACCTTTGCTGCTGGTACGCCAACATTCCATTTTTTACCTGGTTGTACAATAAAAATAGAGTTTGAAAACCGCTGATATAGAGCTACTCGGCTTGTACACTGGAACGGACACCCATTCACTTTAATACCACACAATCCTGCATTTTAGTCGGCCCTTTCAAAACAGAATTCGTGGCTGTCGTAGTATGTATTTGTGTATGAGGACATTTAACGTAGCACATTTTAAGGAGAGGCCTACCTCACAGAAGCGCTCTTCCTATGACTATCTAACAGATTCAAACAATTTTTAAGACAGAGACACGTGTCAGCAAGATGGTCTTGAAAGCGATACGCTGTGCAACAAGGAAGCCAGCGTATCTCGCATATATTCAGTATAAATGATCGCTTTCAACCTGTACATTGAAGTTGTTTTAGCAGCTACCTTGCTCAAAACTGAAATCACTACTCCTATCCCTGTACCTTTCCCGCTGCTCCAATATGAAGTACCATCTACTAAGGCCCCGGGGTTGAACCTCTGACAATTCCCACCCTGTTGGTTTATAGCATTAACTTGTAGTGGTTCTTACACAACTACACGTCTTCAGAACCAATTAAAACCCTTGTTATATTATGTTGTGCTGTTTATATTTACTCTCAGTAATCGTAATCTCGAGATTGCTACAGCGCCCAATAAGCGAAGTCGAGGCAACCTGCAGCTTATTCACAGGCGCTTAGTCAAATCAAAATCGATAGGCAGGGGGGTCGAATCGGTTCCAGGTCAAGATCCAAAGCAGTCAGGTAGACAGTAAGACGGCTAAGGTGAGTGGTGTTTAGGGTTTAAACGGCGAGGGAGGGAGAGGAGGAATCGGGATAGGATTTGTGAAAGAAGTGTTTTCAGTTTTGAGTGAAAGACCTGTGGAGATATTGCAAGTGGTGAGGTTTTGGTGACTGGTGAGTTCGTAGGATGGATCTGAAATTTCTCGCAGTAGGCTACTGGTGGGAGTTTGTTCCAGAGGGGTGGGACAGCTATGGCTATGGAGCGATTGTAGGCGTGCCGCGTGCATATACCAGCTTTTAAGGAGAAGCCAAGGATAGGCTATTAAGCATCACACGCAGTGAGTCCCCAGTGACGTAGCGAGACTTAAATTCAAGAGGAGGCAACTCCGGGAGATATCCAGGTATAGCGGAGGTAAACCCTACCGACAATTTTTGAAATCTAAACAAGCAAGAGAAGGCAACAGCCTCCTCTTGCGTCAATGTAGCTGCGCCTATGATCACACGTTAAATTGCAGTGGTTCTTATACAACTACACTTCTCAACCACTTAAAACACTTGTTACGTTATGTTATGTTTTTGTTATTTTTATCGAAGACTAGGCATAAAAGTTCGTTGATTTAAAAGGATTGTGCCTCTTAATTTTGATTGGTCGACTTTCAACCAATCAGAATTAAGAAAATAACGTAGCTTATTAAAATTATTTAAAGTAATTAGAACAGTTCACGATAAAGTTACCAAGATTCGAGTCTACGTACGGATGAACACTTTTGTGCTGTAAATATTTATTGTCAAAGTTGTAATTAGTTCAGTGATTCTACAACAAATATTATAGGTTGACTTGGAGTAACGATCAGCTACTGGGATGGACTATATTCTGGCGCATGGGCACAGGGTCAGCGCGTTGCGTATTTGTAAATTAAGACAACTGCATCTGGTAAAACAAGATTGACCTACTAAATATGGGTTTAACAGGACATACTAAGTGTGTGTTTAACGGGAAATAGGCCGTTATCTATTAATCGTCTTATTTCTTGCATAGTGATTCAAATCACTAAGTACTTTTTGTATTGGTTGCTTTGCAGTTGTCCAGGTTTTGTAAACTAAGTAGACTGCAATAACGCCTCGGTTTAGTTTTTATCAACGTTGTCGTAATGTAATGTAATGTAATAATCTTCGTTTAATATCTTCAAACTGACAATAACGCAGCATGATTACAAATCAGTATGAACGGATGATCACATGTTATTACAGGAGTCGAATTTAACTGTACACGGCAGCCATGCAAGGCGCCCATCACGTCCTACATCTCATTTTAACAACGCGCCATCTCGCGAATGAAAGGCTGAGTGGACCTAAATTTAGGGGGTTGCGGGAAGCGATCCCGCTACCTCTTGCTCTTCACGCCAGTGATGTTACCACTACTCTGTGGACCCCCCACCCCCAATTAGGTAAATTTCTATGTCGTGATTTTACTTTGGTTAATTGTCTAGACTTCGCTTTCAGGTTTTTAATAGATATATGCTCGTGTTAAATATTGTATTATGGATTTGAGCGAATATTGATTACAGTCACGGCTATAAAACCTGAAGTCGTAATTGTAATTAGTGCTTATATCTACATAGCGCCTTTTAAAAGAAAGACTTCAGAGGTGCACCCGACCTGATAATTCCCCTACTCCTAATCATAATCGTATAGGCCTACTCGAAGTTTCTAAAGCGCCACTCAAAAGCGTAGCGCAGCCTATTCACCAGCTTATTTTAGAGCTGTAGAACTGCGTAGGGTAGTCAAAAGGAGGTCAAAAGGAGTAGGGTAGTCAAAAGGAGGTTAGAGTCCGCTTGCCAGGAGGTCAGAAGAAGTAGAGTGCTAAAACGGGTGTCTTTTAGACCACAAGACCACGGTGGTAAAGTGGTAGAGATTCATCGATCATCGGTTTACATATAGTGTATATGCTAACAATACTAGAGAAGTCATTAGAATAAATCTGCTAACAGTTTGGATAGGGCGAACATCGACGACCTCTTACATAATATGGGGTGGGCATCGAGCGTATAACTTAGTGCTATATAAATTGCTGTCATGAATTCTTACCTAATGGCGTGCGATTTCATTTGTTCGGTACACAGTTCCACTGGTCAAACATGGCGGCCATCAGGGAAAACAATGTCGATCTTTGGAGTTTTTTGGTGTCGACATTTCCAAATATTGATTCATGCCATCTTTGGCTCTTTTCCGGTCTGCAGATTTGATCTATTACTAAAACGTGCAGATCCAGTATTTGTTGCGCGATGCACCGACGCGGTAGAAGTTCAGTGGCTGCAAAGTCGTCTTCTGTTGGGTCCTCCATGGCTGCCGGGCCATCGAGCGACGAATCGTCCGGAGTTGAGACGGACTCGAGCGCCCGATCGCCGAGTAGCGAAAGGGTCAGAATAAAACTCGCACAAAACCACCGACGGCAGAAACGAAAGCGTCCTTCAAGGCCAGCAGTTGAAAATATAGTTGATGGATTTTCGATTTGCAGCTTTGAAACACTACAGGACTTGACGGTGGGCCAACTTTGAAAGTCTATTGAGTTTATTTGTTCCGCAACTTTTTGTAATTTAAAATTTAAGGCATTTTAGAGCTGTAGAACTGCGACAGACTTCAAACTAAGTCCTTTGCTTCATTTCTTTGCTCAAATTGGTTTGCCAGCCTTTATATACCACAGCACTGTGTGCATGTTGGACTTGTAGAGTCAGCTGTGTCGAAAGAGGCTGACATAGTTGGAAAATGTGAGCAGTGATTTTAACACAGGTCATATAATTAATCTTTGGTTGTGACTCTGCAAGTTTTCTGTAACCTGTTCTTACGCACAATGTTAGGGAAATACACGGTCATGCAGTCAGAAGTTGAGCCTGTGAAGAGTGACTATCTCACCATCAGAAAAACTGAATGTAATGAGTTATGATTTCAAATGTATGTTTGTTCTTATAAATTAATTTTCATATAAATTTGTTTGCAGTGCTTTCTTGAGAATAAGACTTTGATCGAGCCATGCTCCGAATCCTCTTCTTCAGAATCTGACTACGAGCCAGCACGACCCTCGTCAGCCAAAAGCAGTGACACTGTTTCTCTGTCATCTTCTCCGAAGCATGACTGGAAACATCGGCAGACTTCAAAGTTTGTCTTATCTCGGACAGAGATCGATGAATCAACAGATCGATCTTTGTCTCCCGAATCGTTCGGTTTGCAAAACAAGGTGACAAAAAAGATAAAATCGAGACGGGACAATTTGCGGTCGGATAATCAGTCAACAGCTTCCGGAATCTCGCTGTCTTCTTCTCTTTCAGCAAAAAACCGGAGACCGAATGAAGAGGAGTCTGACGAAAAAGATTCACTGAACTGTACACCGTTTGCATTTGTTTCGAATTCCAGTCTTCCCAAGGAAGAAAGTCAATGCAATAGTTCTGCAACAGACACCAACATCTTACTGTTTGATGGATTATGTAACACTGCGTCGAAGCACGATGGTCGTCTGTCCACGACGGATGCGGAGAGTGAAGCGTCAGTCATTCTGGTGAAGGAAGAGCTTAAGGAACCGCGATGGTCGACAACACTGTCTCCTGACTGGACGAAGAGCTATCTTCTGGTTGATAACAAGAAGGAGTCTGATTCAAAACAGAAGCAAGATTGTGAGACAACCGAGGCCAAGAAAAGCACGGACAGCATCCAGGTAGGGTTTACCTTACTTTTGTTTATTAGTCATTGTGCCTGTTTTACAGTGGAGGGAAAATTATGATCGGCTTTTGCTGAGGAGTAGAGAGTAAGGTCAGCTCGGATGAAATTATGTCAGTTTCACACATCTTATTCTGTTGGCTGTAATTGCTTGTTAACTGATTCAAACTTGGTTATTGATGCTTGATTTTAACCTGGATGATATGATGTGAAAACCCAGTCCAAATAAGGAACAAACGCTATTTAAAAGTTATATATGGATCTAAGATTACTATGATAAATTGAAACTATGTGTAACATTGAAATGAGGTCACAACTGATTCATTATGAAAGCCAACCAAATACTGGCGTGAATTATTGTCTGTCCTCATCCTCCTTCTCCATCTCCCCATTCTCCTCTTTGCCTTGTTCTTCCTGTTCCCTGTTTTTAGCTGTTGCTGTTTTTAGCTAATGCTGTTCGCTTGCCTTTCTTGGCCAATGATTTCATACTGGCAGAAATGGAAACCTGTAACTTTGCTTGGAAGAAAGGCTCTGTTGCAAAGATTTCCATTCAGAAGAGTCTTTGGGTCTTTCTCAATCTCAAAATTTCTCACGTGCTCGAGAACACACGGAGTAGTGTGGATTGAAGGCACTTTAGTCTGAAATTTATGGGACCATTTGGCATCTGACCAGTATGTTTCAGTCTGATGAAAGATTTGTGGAAGGCCTTTGGATTCAGGTGTTGGCAGCTGTACTAGTTAGTCCTCGTGTGACTTCCTTTTCTCTGGTTGTTGGTCAAATCAGCTTACCTTCTAGTTTGAGATGGAGGTATTTTAGCAGCAATGACTGTTGATGGATGTCTGGAGTTGTTTTAAGTTGATTTCTTTTGAATAAAGTACCAGTTCCTTTGCACTTGGCATCCTCATTCATAGTCTTGAATTAGTTCCTTTGAATTTGGCATCCTCATTTCATAGTCTTGACTTTTATGAATACAGTTATAGATCTCACACATGTAAGGTCATTGTCCAGAAAGTAGACAGAAGCAACCTCAAATTCATCTCAAGCAAGCTGAAGTCACATGAATAGTAATCTTAATTGTGATACAGAAAGAAGTTTAAGGCAATTCTTCAGTCATTAAGTCTTTACAGGCCCTTAGCCAGCCACCCATCCACCTGTCCTTTGGACGGGTAAAAATTATTTTGGACGAGCATAAATTGTGCATGATTCTCCTCCAGCACCATCCAGCTTCTTCTCTAGAGCCAAGTGCTGTGAGCGCCGTTCAGATGACAGTTCTGTAAGGAACACGGGTTGATATTAGGCTCTGTAGACAGCATATAGGGGCACTGCAGTCGGACTCGTACTTCGGGCGGTTGCAACTTTGTATGCTCATGGAATTGGGCGGTCACAACTTCGAATGCTTTTGGACGGCCAGCTCTGTATTTGTGGCTAAGGGCCTGAGTATTTATTACCAACAGAGGCATGGAATTTCAGTAATAACACTGAATAAGAGTATAAAATGTGGTCCGGATATCTGGGTCCATTCTGATTGTCTGTCAGTCCATCACTGGATAAATACTTGAACGAAGCCAGGCAATAGTTGCATGTTATTGTGCATTGCATGTGCTATTGTTTTGGCTGGTTTAAATATAATACCTTGTCTTATTGTCCACAAGGCTTTAAATCGTCGAACTTATCTCTGCTTCTTGTTCACCACTTATACAGCAAATGTTGCATCTTGATCAATGGACGCTTTGACTCTTGCTGTGCCTTGCACGAGAACTGTATCTGGCTCCCAGGCATTCTTGGAAATAGCCGGTCCAAAGTTTTGGAATTCTTTGCCCTGCTCTGTGCATTCGGTTGGTTCTTTGTTGTCTTGCGATATAAACACAAGACTCGCTTCTTTGAACTTACCTGGCACCATAACTCGATTCTCTTGTTTTCTTGACCAATTTTGTTTCGACAGTGTTTCTCCAACAGATTTTGATTCTCAGCAACAGTTTCGCTTGAATAGACCATCGATATTCCTTGTGCATTCTGGTAACAGCGCTATAAAAGTCATTAGACTCAAGTGATTAAATTGGCTCATCACTAGCTAGCCGTTAAGCACTATAATTCACTAGCCTAAATGCAACTGGTAGATTATTAATAACTAATGAATATTTTTTTCAGAAAGTTGTTACCTGAACTGATGTAATTAATCCTTTAATGACGAGAGGGAATAGCTTTCCATGCATTTTAGTACATGCTAGTCATTAAGGGGCTAAAGAGTGAAATACAGAAAATAACAACAGGTGCTGATATACTGCAGTAGCCAGCAAGATCTCATTTAAAATTTGAACATGAAAATCAGTGAGTTTGTAATTTAGAGGCTCCAGAAAATTCAAGCAGTCATCCAGAGGGCTGCCCTAATTAGACATTGATCATCACTGTCATCAGTGGCTTGTGGGTCAGTCACTTCTGGCAGGCCAGACGAGAGAAAACATTTCCCTGTTGTGGAAGATTAGCATATTTGCAGTGGCGAGTGCAAGCGATGCATGTGGCTTGTTAATTCTGCAGTTGAAAATGCATTAGAAAGTCTGTGATAATGCTGATGTTGCAGGTACGCACAAATATTTTCTAGCCAACGAAGCTCTTTTCAAGCCTTTTGCTGTTATTATGCCATTAATGCATACAACAGAACTACTTCCCACCCCATTGGCCTTGATAGACAACTGCCCGTTATTATGCTGTGAAGCTACGGCTATAAGCAATATGTTTAAATCATTCAGATTTTTTTGCCAGGTTTTCGGTATTGAATTCATGGCCTGGGTGTAACTACAACAAGTACCAAGCCAGTATGGGTCTGCTGTTACTATTATTATTATCATTAGTAGGGCTACTAATGATAATAATAATAGTAACAGTTTGGATACAGTAATATATTAATTCTTATTGTTGATTTTGTTCAGTGGTTGTATACTTTAAAGTTTTGCAGACTTTGAGATATGTGATTTGACTACCAGAGCAAAAGCTATGTGCTGAGCTAAATGACAGGATAGTCATGGTGCATGGATCCCCTTGATAATTAAGGAAGTACACAAGTCAGGTGGATGTGTGTCAATGCCAAGTGGAAGATTGGCCTGTGGAAGTGGTAAGGATGATCAGAGTGACAGGAGGTAGATGCCTTAAAAGCAATCTTGGAAAGGAACAGTCAGGTGGTGTGGAGTTTGATTTGCTTGTAGGGTGAATTTGGAGGACAATCAGGTGGTAAAGAGATGGATGTCCTTATATATAAGCTGTTCTTGGAGAAGGACAGTCTGGTGGTAGGGAGATTCCACTGTAAGCTGAGGTAGGGCTGACTTCTTATTGTAAACTTAGAGATAGAGGACCAGTGCCGGCTTTAGGGGCGTGCGAACCGTGCTGTCGTACGGGGCCCGCAACTTAGGGGGGCTCAAAAGTCACAGGAAATTAACATGAACAAGACACCATAATAATAATATTATGGCTTCGATTAAATCGTCTCTTTTGTCAATAAAATAAAAGTCAACTTCCTCTATACCTCAGAATTCTCGTGTATAGTTTTAAACTTGACTTGTTGTAGTTGCTAACAATCTACTAAAATAAAATGATTAGCAATGAAAAACAATTTGACTTGTGTCATGGGGGCCCGTGCAGTATACTCTGCAGTATACCTGCAGTATACTCTGCACGGGCCCGAAATATCCTAAGGCCGGCACTGAGAGGACCACTGCCAATCAAAAGACCAGGAACCCATGAAGTACATGGTAGTGCTTTATCCAAGAGCTTCTGTTGACTAACCAATTTGCATATAAATATCAGTGGAACAAACTTTTAAGTGACAGTTACAAAGCATATAATATGTAATTTTTTGGGTGAAGGTGAAAGAGAAAGAATGTCATTTAGTTGTCATCAGAAACATTCGTCATCTGCTGATTATCACTCATTCTGTTGGGCTTTTGCGAACATCCTGTATGATGACACTGTTAGCAGAGAACAAAGCGTGTGTGAATATAGGATGCAACTTGAGTCTCTGTATGGTTGGTCTGTGGGATCATTAGCCTATACTATGTATCGTAGCTGTGCCAGTGTGCTACTGTAGATCTATTAGAAGTATGTGCTTCACAGGGGCTCTTAACTTAAAGGAAGGCACATTTTGTTCATGTATCAATGGTATTTCCTCACTGTCATTCTGGGAGACATCATTTGATTTGAGAGTGTGATGGCTTTTTGCCTGAACTGGTTAGGTTAAATCCCCCAATGGGTAGAAACGATTTGTCACCTCAGCATGTCTTTCAGTATGTTGGTTCCTCAGGAAGTGACCTGCATTGCATTCGAAGATGAATAGTAGGAGGAGGGAGAAGGTATCTTACAGATGTTCTATTGAGACAAAGCTTCTCTCACACAATCTCTGTTATTCTGTTGGTGCATTTTCACCTGTGGCCATCTGGCCAGGTGTCAATCAAATCGGATTGGTGCAGTTCTTACAGAAGTCTTCTGTGTGAACCGATTGTGTGGAGTCGTCTGCCTGCTTCGGCAAGTACCTTGCGGCAACGTGATTGGCAGGGAGTTGGAGATTGACAGAGGCTGAGTACGTCCCCTTCAGCTCGTCATCGGTCACATAAAGCATGCACCGTGAGTGCGAGTGAGGGTCACCTGTTAGTTGTGGTGTCTGGGGGGTAGTTGCATTTGGCTGACGGCCAATCAATAGCCGTTCTTTTTAAGACAGCTGAACCTCTTAGCTCTGAGACGTTTGGTTGGTGGGAGGAATTGCATTCCGAGAAATTCATCACTCTTAAGAGCCAACAACTGACTGCAAGCGTTTGCTAATTACTTATTAGTCCAGTGACAGAGTCCAGTTTCGATGCTTCAGGCAGTATATGAGAGCAAAGCAGTCAACTGATTGTCCAATCAGAGTCATTGAAATCACTTAGCCTTTGGCTAAGATTGATTATTGTCTTATCCTCTGTTAATCAGTTTAGTCTTAGTTGTAACTGCTTCCTAGTTTCAGCTGAATTCTGCATTTAGAATCACAATGTTTCAGCTGATTGCTTTTGTTCAGTCTCGGGCAGGGTTTTCAGTTAACGCCCAAACAGCCGTTTTCACATCCGAAAAAAACATCCAAAACGTCCAAAATTTGACAATTTTGGCTGATTTACAGCAAAATTCTAGGTCCGGATGTAAGTGGGCCAAGGTCCTATGTCCTCTTTTTGTGCTCCTAACGGAAACACTGGTCTCGGGTTGTACTGGGCATTGTGCATTTGTCCTCTTGTGTTGTTACAGCATATTTTCTTATGATCTGATCTGATCAGTTGGCTCTTTTCCAGTGTCTAGACAAGATCCAGTCGGCATTTGGCACCGGCCACTGAATGGTTGCACAAAGGCAGAGACTAACTGTCAGCATTTGAAAATGTGCTGATCGTATTAGATCATAATATAAATTGTGGCATCGGCGTAAGATCTGGCTCTTCTCTCCTGTTTGTTGAACACATTGAAGTTCTTTTTGCGTATGAGTGGGTAATATTTGAACATACTTGACTAGGGCTCTAAACGTGTTGGCTCAGGTTCCCAGTTCAGGTTCCCTCCAAGGCTATCTGAAGTGTGATGAGCCAGCAGGGGATAGCCCTAGATACCAGCACTCAGATGTTCTTGCCTTTGCCCACAACAGCTGAGCTCAGGGTGGAGTCATCATAGACCCCTGGGGCTTGAGGGGAGCAATTAGGGTAATTTATCTCCCTTATACTACTGAACTTAGGTCTGGTTCCTTCATCAAGTCTATGAGTGCTAATTTTGCAGCTAGGATTTTGCAGCTAGGGCAAGCTCATATGTTTAAAAGAAACTTGCCTCAATTGAATTTTACAACAGAAATGTGTCTAAGAATTACCGGTATATAGGTGATTGAAGTCTGTGCTAACAAGTACATTTATTAATGTTACCAGCCAAAATATGCGCATTCGAGGTGTGATGTTGAAGTATTAATTTTATTCAATGACCGAGTGATGGGTAGTTCAAGTTCCACTGCCTCTGAGTAGATTCCTTGAAGGGGCGCTATATAAATCTTGTAGATAGATAGATTCGACGTGTGATGTTGAAGTATTAGTTTTATTCAATGACTGAGTGATGAGTAGTTCAAGTTCCAGTTCAGAATGAATGAAAGCACCAGGTCCATATCTTACTAAAATTTTGACACCTCTACTAAAGATCAATGAGGGGCAGGCGACCAGCTGACTACAGTACATTGAGTGCATATACTAGCATGCAGGCCCTTCGCCAGCCACCTGTCCACCCATCCTTTGGATGGGTGAAAATTATTTTTGGCATGCATAAATTGTGCATGATTCTCCTCCACCACCATCTAGCTTTTTCTCTAGAGCCACTGCAAGCATTCAAATGACAGTTCTGTAGGGAGCAGGGGTTGATATTAGGCTCTGTAAACAGCATAGGGGCACTGCAGTCGGGCTTGTATGGCGGCGGGACTGGGCAGTCACGACTTCTAATGCTTTTGGACTTCTAATGCTTTTGGACGGGCAACTCTGTATTTCTGGCTAAGGGCCTGCTAGCATGCAACTATTTCATTATTTAAATTGAATATTTATGCCATGATGATGTGATGGGTAGTTGGATACCCACTCAAAATGGGCTCAGGTTATATTTTACTAACATTTTGACACTCCTCATTTGGACCTACTTTTGGTACCTCTGTCTTTATTATTTTAAGATTTCAAATGTTTCTTTGTTGACAGACTTCACTTGTGCCACCTGGTGACCTCGCTGCTAAATGGACGGTGATTAAGGGTGAGTTCTGTTGACGGGGTTTTGTTCAAATTGACCTTTGATCAGCAGATAATTGTCCATACACTCTGCTTAGAACTAAAGGACAGATTCTAAAGATAACTATTGAATCAGATTGAAGATCTGTAGTATGAGATACCACTGACAGATTTTCTCATCTGCGTCTTGTTTCTTTTAAGCTGTGTCTGTGCAGGGAAGGTTGAGAATATCAGGCGTTGATGGGATTATGATTTGATAAATTAGCAAATGATATTCCAAGATCTAAATTTTATAATTGACAGATGCTGTTGTTTTCTAGTAATAAAAGTATAATCAGCAGAATATTAAGTGTAATGAACATGACACTGAATTTGAGAGACTCATTAAGGTGTTATATTCCTAGCTAGATTTGATTTGTTTGTTATGTAGAAGTTTTGAGTCTTATAATCTCGTTGGTTTACTTTTATTGTTTTTAGAAACGCAGAACTTACTGAAGTTGGAGAATGCTTCGCCAACATTCAGCCTTCATGCAAGCCACGGACAACCTCTGTCTCCACTTGCCCCCTCCGAATCTCATTCTTCTTCATTGGACAAACTTAGAACATTTCAGAACAAGGACCTCAGGCATGACCTCGACCTTGTTGGCATCTCATGTAAGGCAAAGGTCAACGTTGACTCCTTGTCGAATTCAAAATCCAACTTTTCACGCAAAAGATTGGATTCGGACAGTTCTGCATCTAATCCTCGAAATGCAAATGCTTCAAATGAGCCAAGGTCAGGTTCAGCTAAAGCGAGATCACGGGATGGATCGTCCGGTACATCGAAGGGGTCCTCTGGTGCTGTGTCAATTACCTTGACTGCATCCGAAATCAAGCACGAATGCGCAAGTCCAGGTTCCGTTCGAATCTCCAGTCGTCAAAGGTGGGAGAGTTTTTTAGGCAATTTTGTAACCTGTCAAGTAAAATTTAGTTAAATTAATAATAATAATAATAATCTTTTTCTTTAGTAATTCAAACTCGCAAACTCAGTAAGATTTCATTGAGACATGACAGTACAAAATATCAATATCTTAACTAAGCACACGCTATGGCAGCCATGCAAGGCGTCTGTCCGCGGAGGTTGCGGGAATCGAACCTCGTACTGCTGCTCTCCTGGCCGTGAGTGTTACCATTACTCTATCCCCCTCCCCAGTTAGAAGAAATTAGAAGAACTCTGTTAAATAAATGTGAGGTCTTGGTTTCTGTCTTGCCCTCCAACTCCCTTTAGGGCTGCATGAAGAGGACGAGGCCATGGGGAGTTAGCTCTGCTAAGGGCAAGGAAATGAGTGCTTTGTTGTAGAATTACCTTGTCCAATGCTTGGTCTGTCTAGAATGTCTGCTGCAAAGAAGCATGGGTAATGGTTTTCTTAAATAGATGGCTGTTTTAGTTAGAGGCTAATGGCTGCAACGTATTTAGTTGTATGTTACCTGTTGAGCCATAGTGTGGGAGGTATTGAATTGCAGGAAACGGTCACCATTTCAGTAAAACATATAGACAAATTTCTGTAGTCTCCATGTGTTAGCTGTCTTGTGCATCAGAGGGCTGGATGACATCATTTCTTCATGAGTAGGGTGACTTGACTACATAGCTACCAGTAACTTTGAAGTTACCTTAGTGCATGTAGTGACTCTCATGGTACTCTTGTGGGCTGGTGGATGCTGTGATGGGTAGTTGAGTACCCACTCCAAGTGGACTTGAGCACCCGGGCCACGTTTAAGAAAAATTTGGACAGCTCTATTGATGTCGACACAATTTCTTAAGAGTGTTCTTTTCTGTTTCAGTTCCTCAAGAAGTTCAGCAACTCATCGGAAGTCATCACATCCTCCCCAGCAGTCCTTAGGAAATGGAGATTTCTCGTCTGTTCACATGGGCGAAAGAAGCCATCGATCGCCATTGGTTGCCCATCCTGCCCATTTACATGGGCCGCCCATTCAGCCTGCCGCCTTCAGCCTAGGCAGCCTTTCATTTCCTCATGGCCTCTTTCCATCGTCCCTTTCGCACTTGCCAGTGCCTGGATTTAACCCATCGAGTGCTTTCCTTGGACCGTCTGCCATAGGACTACACCCGTCACTCCTTGTCTCCGCTCCACTTATGCAGAATCCAGTCGCCACAAGTAAGGATGGCGGTTATCTTACTTTCTAAGATAAGAGTCGAGCGATAGTAGTTGTTAGGTAAAACTAATCTGTAGGGGTATTAATAAATGGTTGATGACTGACTGACTGACTAACTCAGCAAGCAACTGTGAATTATTGATTGATTTATTGACTTAGTGACTGATTGAATGAATAATTGCCGATTGGCTTTCATTTCAATCAGAGACAGTACAAAGACCATACAAAGGTTACGCTACTCTGACCTTTATGTATGGCTCTGTTATAGCCGTCAGTGATCATCCTCCATGCCTTTGATTCACATTAACTGATTTGTGCTCATGAATAAGTGCTTTAAATAATGATTAAATATCTATTTATAGTTTTATTTATAATTTATTTATAGTTTCATTTATCATGGATTGATTTACAAAGTTATTGATTGATTGATTGATTGATTGATTGATTGATTGATTGACTCCCAGTGGTGAGCCAATGTTCAATTGATTGGTTCTTGTAGGATAGACTGATAGTTAACAGAGAATTGTTTGTCAAGTGTTGTTATTGTTGTTGTCCTGGTTTTCGGGATCAGATCCCGATCTGTTCCAGGTGCAGCAAGAGCTGAACGCTCGCTTCCTTCAGGACCACCGCCTGCTTCCACTCACTCTTCCGCCTGTTCCGCTGACGCTGCGGACAGAGATGCACCAGCACCAGCACCTTCATCATCATCAACATGTTATGCCAGCACCTTATCTTCCGTCTCTACCAGGCACCTTTTCCATGGCCTCCCATCCAATGTCTGTGCTCCAGGTAACATGTTTGTCTATTACCTGCATCTTTCTTCACTGTTCTGGTAAGCAGCTTAAAGTCAATGACTGGAAAGACACCCACTGTCAGTTGACTGAAAACAACCAGAGAGGGAGATTGTGGAACTGATCGACAGATTCTTATGGTTTTATGGCTGCATGGTTTAACAACGGATGTGTTTGTGTACATGATTTTTATTCATTCCTTATTCCCATGACTTATTAATTGTAAATTAGTCAACTGATTGTTTTTCTGTGGTTGTACCAAAAACTAAAACTGTGTTCTTGGTGAAATAGCACTTTTGCTTGATGGACCTAAGTTTTGAACTTTCTTCTTCCATCTGTTCATTCTGCTCAGTCTTTAAATGTCATTTTGGTCTCAATGTGAGACCTGCCTCCTGTTTCACCCAGTGACTGACTTTTCTGGTATTGACCTCACTTGGTAACTATGGGTTAGTTTTGGTGTGCCATTGGTTGAAAACCTGTGCAGTAGACACTGGCACTATAGAATTTGCTAATTAATATGTATTTTTAGTGTGAATACTGGAACTAGAGTGTTTTTGTTGTTTTCTACAGACAATGGGTCCCAGTGGACTGGATCTCATTAATCATTCGCAGACACTGTCGGATTTCGCAGAACGAGAACGACTGTGCAAGGTACGGATATTTCTTTATCTCTCCATCAAATACTAAATTGTTCTGTCATTCCTTCAACTAAATGTCTGCATTTTCCTCACTACGGTCGTCAATCATGATTTTCCCAACAGTTGTCCTTTTATTCATTAGTGCTGCAGTCATCATCATTAGTTCTTGTATCATTACCAGAAACACAGAAATATAAACAAATAGTCAGATGCACAGACAGACAGACCGGTCAGATGCACAGACAGACAGACCGGTCAGAAGCACAGACAGACAGACCAGTCAGATGCACAGACAGACCGACCGGTCAGAAGCACAGACAGACCGACCGGTCAGAAGCACAGACAGACAGGCCGGTCAGAAGCACAGACAGACAGACCGGTCAGAAGCACAGACAGACCGACCGGTCAGATGCACAGACAGACCGACCGGTCAGATGCACAGACAGACAGACCGGTCAGAAGCACAGACAGACAGACCAGTCAGAAGCACAGACAGACCGACCGGTCAGAAGCACAGACAGACAGACCTGTCAGATGCACAGACAGACAGACCGGTCAGAAGCACAGACAGACCGACCGGTCAGAAGCACAGACAGACCGGTCAGAAGCACAGACAGACCGGTCAGATGCACAGACAGACCGGTCAGATTCACAGACCAACTGATAGACTTAAACAGAACGTAAAAGTAAGTAAGGTGATAAAGAGTGTTTTCTTGATGTTTGGGTGATTTGCAGATGAGAGCATCGTTGAATTTGTCGGATGGTTTTCTTCCACCTTCGTACGCTTCCTTGATTCCCGGAGTTCTTCCGAACGGACTGACGTCCAACATGCACGGAGCCTTTACAATCAACGTAAGCCTAATGACAGATCATTGTCTGCATCTGATGTGTAGTTTTATCATATTTTGGAGTTAGCAACAATTGCTAGGTCGTTTCTAACTGGGGCTTTCATCTGTTACAGTTACTCACTGGAGATTCAGGAGTTGGCAGCATTTTATTCTGCTGCCGTTACTCAACAGTTCCTGAGTGAGCTTAGTTTAGTTGCAGTTTTTAAGCATATTCCTGAATATATGCTAATATTCATGAATAGCTGTAATGTAGATGATTGGTGCAAAGCTCACCTTGTAATGTGGAAAGTGTGGGTTTTAGCCTCCTCTGAGATGGTTACTGTGTACGGACCTTGACAAGTTCCTTCACTCACAATTGCTGAGCACCGTCGATTGATGCTTAGGCATTAGGTAGTGTGGTACTTAATGGATACGGAAATGTCATGTTATACTACTACTAATAATAATATTCGTCGTATATTCAAGCCGCGACAGTCATGGAAAGAAAAAAATCCAAATACAATGCTCTTTTAAACACGCACTTCTTCGTGCCCTTGGCATTTGAGACTTTAGGTCTGATTGCCAATACAGGCCTGGACTTTTTAACAGACTTGGGTCACAACCTGACGCTGACCACAGGAGACAATAGGGAGACTTGCTTCTTGCTGCAACGCCTTTCAATCACCATCCAACATTTTAACTCCGTGGCTTTTCATGGCACTTTAGTCGAACCGGACCTGGAGGAAATGTAACCATTCCAGAATAACTAGTTTTCTTTTGTCTCCTGACAAATTTTTGTGATGCCCAAGGGATCGTCTTTTACCTCAGCCAAAAAAGTGATAATAATAATAATAATAATAATAATAAACAAAATAACAATTATAGTAGTAATAAAATAATGTAATAGATCCTTATATTCATGAGTGGATCCTAACAAAGTTCGAGAATTCGTGACTTTCGGTTTTAAAATTCGCAAAAATTCGCGAATTTTTGGTCAATTTTAAAATTCTTAAAAATTCGTTGGGCCATTTTTGGGCCTTGTTTACATTGACAATGGCATTTTGCAAAAACAGCGTAAGCAACAACAACAAATGTGATGACGTCATGATTTGTTGTGTTAAGCTTCTGCTTAGAATTTAATGTAAAATTCAATATAAAAGTTTATTACGTAAGGAGTTAATTATTGTAGTTAAGATCTATTTTCTTATTAAAGATGAAAGAACATGGACCGGGGTGGAAGTATGTAGTAATTTTGGAGGAGATGGGAAGGGTAATCCAAAAATACAGTGTTGTTTTTGGGACAAGGAATTTGTTGGTTGTTCTGCCCGAATTCTGGAGCATTTGCATGGCGAAAATACAGAAACCAGCTCTAGTCGAGTTGGAGCAGTGGGCTGTTCCTGACTCAGAATCAGAGGACGATGAAGTAGAAGACACAGCTCGGTGAACATTGCCAACCCTTTGTAACCATGTTTGGTTGCAAGCTATGTTAGTGGCTGATTGGTGACACTGGAGCTGCATGGGGCACTGGTGGTTTTTCGTTCTGCTGACTGACGCTCACAATCACACACCCCAACTATGATAGAAATCGAAGTTCAAGACTCCAAGTAGAACAGTAACTGAACATCAGTACTATTGTGTTGCTAGTCAGCTATCTTTTATGGCTGATTGATTGCCTATGACATTGACATTTTATACTTGTTTAAAAAGTTGAAAAGTAAACAAATAATAAAATTCGTTGCCATGGCAAAGAATTCTATTATTTTATTATTTCACGAATTTTAACGAATTTTAAAACTAGTTTTAAAATTCGTTAAAATTCGTGAATTTTTAATAATTCGTAAAATGCGAATTCTCGAACTATGGATCTTAATATGTTTGAATAGTTACTACAGCTTTTCTATGACAGCATGTTAGGATTAGATGAAGAAAGGGTATGTGTAAGTTCATGAGTTGATTGCTACATGTTAGGTTACTCATTTTCTTAAGTTTGGAACAGCCTCTTAGTTGCTCCCAATCTGATTGTGACTTGTGTTATTCTGTTGGCTATTGACAGGAATCGAAGATGCCTTCGATGTCAGCATCACATCTGTTGAGGTCAATGAGAAATGACCAACAGGTGGCACCACCACCAATTCCTACAGCACCAACTGCCAAGGTCTTTCTCCTGCAGTTACTGTTGTTCTGCTGTCATTTTCATTGTTGTGTGGTCATTGTTCATCTTGTTGTTTTTGCATTATAAGTGTGTGTTTTACAAGTCAAAGTTCATCTGAGTTTTAGTCACATGATCCCAGATTCTTATTTGTCTCTTGGTAAACACTTTATTCGCAGCATTTTGTCTAGCATCCCCAGCACTAACTTAGACAGCATTTAATCTGAAATGAGGCTTCTAAGTTTCCTGTGTGTATATTTCTTCTTACAATTCACGGCAGTTTCACCCTTCCAGCCAAACACCTCAGATGTTTCACAGCATGTGTATGTGCTACAAACACCTCATGTGTTTATGGAACATACATGTTTGCGTTGGTGTGTAATTATGCTGGTGTCGATTTCAGCCAAACTTAGATGAACCTGTTTAGATCGGTCAGAAGGTTGACAAGCTGTGAAGAGGCGCTGTGTAACTGTTCGATGTGTCTGTTTGTTGGTGATGAGTGATGGTGACTGATGTATGATGATGATGAAGATTGAATGATGATGATGATGATGATGTCATTGTGCTCTTTTAGAAGCGAGGTCGTTGGTGTGCTGCACATGTAGAGATTGCCTTTAGGATTTGCTATCATAAACAGCAGCAGCAACGGCAGATGCATCTGGATGCTGGAGCGTCGCAGCGACGTCACGTTGCCACTAGCAACATGCATCATTTTCCTCTTCGGATGATGGGAAGCGACGTACCACCCATCAGCCTTCACCAACCAACGCTTCATTTTGGTAACGACTTTCTCCATCATTGTCAACATCATCGCCGTCATTAGCATCATCATCTTTAGTTTTCTGTGTTTATATAGTCTTCTAAACAGCAGTTATTTATCTAGCCATTCCTTGACTTAATTTGTTATTAATGCTAATCTTTTGGTTATTTGGTTTTATTGAATAAAATTAATTGATTTTTTCACCAGTTGATTAAGCTGAAGGTGTGTGTGTGATTGATGTTATAGGTGTGAGTTCGTTCCTGCGACCCACTCCACAGTCTTTGCCTCCAACTGATTCCAGTGGCTACTTGTCGTCATCATCATCACTGTTGTCATCGAATTCTTTCATATCGCGACCGAGACTGCTACATGGTCACCCAGGTTGGTCAGAGATCAATCAGATCAAGGTTGAAGGAATTTGCTTGTTTGCATGCTTCTACAGATACTTTTTGGAAGCAGCCTGGTTACTGGTTTGAGAGATCTGATTCTTTGTCCCATCAAAAGAAGTTATGGTTTGTTCTACTGTGAGAGCACCAGTTGATTCCGTATTCTTACTATTAATAGAATAGTTAAATTTGTGTTTTAGTAATGGCTCTAATTGATGAACTTAATTTTCCTTATTTTGACTTCGATGTAGTTATTAAGACATCCACTGTTTTCAGAGATACAGTGTAAACTCATTAACACGCTCCCAGATAAAGCGCTGTTCCGCTCAACATAAAGTGGTGTTATGTGTTCCAAAGCCATTAACACGCCATATCAGTTAATACACCGAATGGTCAGCTGAAAGTGGGATTGACGAACAGATGGTTGGGTGACTTTCGGATGGTCGGATGGACGTATGGACTGTCGGGTGGATGGTTGGACAGATGGCCAGCCAGATAGTTGTTTAGTCGGATGATGTACGAGTTTGGTTGGACACAGGGTTATTTCTGCATTAGTCCGTTTTACATGCATTCGGGTTTAAATGCCGTGTCCAATGGTTTGTCCTCCAACGACTTTTTGTTAATGAGTCTGCACTGTACTTAAAAGGCATTGTGTAGATATTCAGATGCTTACATATGTACAGTGTTGTACACTGATGCTGGTTTTTGTATTTGATTCAGATGTTCATCTAATGATATTTTGGTTAAAAATTTGTCTTTTTGAGTGTTCATTGGATGGTCTTCTGTTTTCATTTGCAGGTGGTATGTCGTTGAAGTCAGAGGAGAATTCTGCAATGGAGCTGAGGCGAGGAGGCTCTTCCTCTTCTTCTGCTTCTTCTGCCCTGCTTCGTTCTGGTGTTGATGGCGTATCACTTCACTATGCTGAACAAGATCGCAAGCGACGGCTGCTCGAGAGAGAGCGAGAAAACGAGGAACAGAATGATAAGAAGATGCGCATGGAAGCCAGTGCAGCTAGTGAACTTCGACTGCGATCAGCCAAGAGGTTGCAGTTGTTTTACTGGCGCATCACTTAAGTCAAAATCTGGTGTTGTAGTTGTGAATAGGATTCAACTACTCACATGAAGCAACCATTGATTGCTGCCTTGATCATTGTAAGAAGATCCTAGTCAAGTCTAAATTAAAGAGCAGGCTGTGACTTCGTTGTTGGAGTAGAACTAGTGTGTGATCTGGAGGATTATAGTGGGGCATTTGTGAACAGATTGAACAGACAGACAGGTCTAAAATAAAAGTGTTTATGGTATCATTTAGTGTTTAGACAAGGGACCTAATAAAACTTATGTTCAAAGCTCCATGTTTCAAATGGAGTACAGATAGGGTTAAAGCATGAACATGGTTAATGTGTGGATAAGATTAGGGGCCATCCATATATTACGTACGGATGGAGGGGAGGGGGTTGACCCAAATGCATGTGCATTCATATGGGGGGGTCTACTGATAATGTACCTATGCATAGGAAATGGGGGGGGGTAAAACCTATAATTTGTCTGTATTGGCCTTCAAGTGAGCCAGAGTTCAGTCTTTTCAGCTATCAGGAACTACCGGGGAAGTAGGACTGTGGGAGAGGTGTCACTTGTATGCCACCTTAGGGTCCTTGCCTCTGAATGCTATTATCAAACTATCACACAGCTCAGCAGTGAGTCCATGGATTACTCATCCTTCAATCTGGCCTAAAGTGCAGACAGTTGCTACCTGAAACTGTTGGACTGACACATTCTGCAGCTGGTCTTGGGGGTGGGAGTGCGTCAACGGTATGTACCCAGGTGGGGGGTGGAAGAAAGTACGTGTGCGAACAGGGAGGGGTCCAATTTCCCCGGATTTTTGCGTACGTACTATATGGATGGCCCTTAAGGTATCGATAGCGTTAAAATCTGAACAGGATTAAGATTTGGATTAGGGATAGGTCAACAGGATTTTAAATTCTTATTGTTGTGTTGTGTTGCAACTGTTGTTGGATGTTGTTTTTCTTCGACAGTGAACGCAATTCTTCGCCACTTGTTAGTTTCAATGACACCAAGAGCGGTCTCGTTCATCGGAACGGACCAGCGCCAGAGGTAACCCGAAATCATCAGCCGCCAGAATCACGATCACCGTTTCCGTCATCTACCGATCGATCATCTCGATCAACGATCGACAGTTCCAAGAAGCGTGGTCATCTTGCGATGCCCCTTTCAATCGATACTCACGTGGTTGATTACCCCTCCGGCGCAACTCCCGGACAGGTCCGTAACCCGCCTTCGAACATAGATGCACGACACCGTCAAGACACTGCCGCTGGCCTAGTCCCGAATGGTCCACTGCCAACAGACCGTGACCGGGTGACTCTGGTTGAGCATGACCAGCTGCACAGAGATCGACTGGCACAGTCCTACTATGCTCAGTCTTCACTCATCCATGATGGTGATCGCTTTCGAGGTCTTCTTCCGCCATCGCACCCTGGCCTCGGTCTGTCCTTCAATGGCCTTAGCAAACTTGATCAGGACAGTTTCAAACCATATGCGAACTTGAACTCATCTTCGTCGCGATTAGAAGCTGCCAAATCAGTTGGTGATGTCTTCAAATCTCCCGACGTCATGTTTAAGCCGAATCCCGATGGACTGTTGATTGTAACGTCAAATACTGGGGGTTCTAGATCGTCCTTCCCCACGGACAGCAGTGGCGGCTCCATTGCTGGCCTGCCCCCTCCCCCTCTTGTTCGACTGGACCATGGTCTTTTGTCCTTCAAACGACCCGGACCTTATGGGTCTCTTACCGACTTCTCATCCAACCTGTGTGGCCTTCCAGGAGCAGTTGACAGCAGCGGACTGGGCTTACCCTTCCGATGACAAAGATGTCTTGTGATTCCAGGCAGATCAGAAAAAAGCTTTTGGTTTTATCATTCCACTGTAGGAAGCTCGGAATGGAAAACTTTGAATGTGGAGTTGTCTGATTTTTATAGGTTTCGTTGAGCAACGTTATTGGATGGCCCCTGGTTATCTCACCTTACCAGTCCTCAGTACACCTGTACCATATCAGACATCGTGTGCTGCTACATGTAGTAGACGAGTATAAGATGAACCGTGCAACGATTGTGAATTGCAGTCAATTACTGGAGGTATTAAACAGATGCCATCTGATCTCAGTCGGTCTGTTTTGTGTATTTATATCGTCAATCGAAGCCACGTGGTTCCTACAGTGCAGAACTCTGTTCAGTTCTTGTGCACAACGATAGGAGCAGGAGGAGCATTCCCTATAGGATATGGCGACATCTTCTGTGATTTCCAGTTGCAACTAGGAGATCGTACTTAGAGAGGTCATTGATTAGGAAACGATTGTTGATTAGGAAGCTGTTTATTGTTGATTAGAATGCAACCGATTATTGATTGCTAACTGATTAGGAAGCAGTTGATTTTTGTGGACAAAATAATTCTCTATTTATGCGAAGTCCAGTAGCTGTCTGTTGGGGTTTGGCTATGATCTGTTTAGGTTCATTAGGGACCGTCCACATATTACGTACGCACTGAGGGGGGAGGGCGGTCGGATTTTGGCGATTTTTCGAACGGGGGGGAGGGGGGAACAAAAGTGTACGTACGCAAAATAAATGTCTAATTATGACGTCCACATTACCCTATTTATAACTCTATTGTCCTATAGTCGTCCGATGGCATTTTATTAACATTATATAAAAGCCATGTGCAGTTATTCTGTGCTGTGAACGAGACACCTATAATTTGTCTATATTGGCCCTTACTCATCCTTCAATCTGGCCTAAAGTGCAGACTGTTGAGACACTTTGTGCAGCTGGTCTTCGGGGGGGGGTGCGTCAAGTGTACGTACGCGGGGGTGTGGAAGAAAGTACGCTTGCGAACGGGGGAGGGGGTCCAATTTGCCCGGATTTTTGCGTACGTAATATATGGATGGCCCCTTAACAGACCAAGACAATACAGATAGATGCAGAGAGAGACAGAGACAGAGAGTGTAATGGCTGTAAATAGAGTTTTGTTATATGGACTGTTTTAATCAGTGTTGACCGCAAATGACAGTCATTTTGCATCGAAATGTTTTATTGGTATTTAAATCGTGCATTGGGAGGGTTTGATGCATAGTGGTTAGGCTTGAAAGTGTGTGAGAGTAATGCAAGTGCAGATGTCCCTGCCAATGGCTCCTTCAGGAAAGAGAGAGGAGGGAGTGGGGTGGGGAGGTTCCTGTGCAACAACAATGGAACCATAGGACTTTTGTTTTCTTCGCTTGTGTAACAACAATCATCAGTTCAGTTTTCTGTCATCCAGCAATATTAAATGGCGATTTCTGTTGATATGTGCTTTCGGTTGGGGTTTTGTTTTGTGTGTGGTTTCGTTCATCACTGCTGTAGTAGTAGGTCCTCTTGTTTGTCTGCTTTAGGGAATGGCATTCTCTCACGGATTGTCAACTCTGTCTCTGGTCGACAAATACTCTAGACGTAGTCTGATTTCTTACTGATCTCTCTCAGCTGTTTTGCAAGCTACAATTATATGCTCTAATCACTTTGCGTGTGGGTGCATGCATGTGTGTGTGTTGAGAATGGTTATGCTGTCACAAGTGGCCTTGCTTCGAGGGGGAGATGTTGACACTGAACAAACTCTGACGAGAACTTGACAAGCACTGTGTGCTCTCAAGAGTCAGCTGTGACGAGTCCTGATACAAGAGCGCTTGTCACCTGTCCTAAGTCTGAAACTGAAGTGGAACAAAGAGAGCAAGTCAAGCAGATTAAGATCCACAAAAAATAAGCCACTGGCAACCACACTTTAATTACTTTTTCAAGTGACAGAATCAAAACGAATTAAGAACTGCATCTTTAAATAAGACAAACATTTCAAATAAGGCACCGCAGAGTATCACTTGAATTTACAAATGCAAACACACGGCACTTCTCACGTGCTCTGACTGGGATTAAGAGATCCATAAATATTCATGAGGACTAAACAGATTCATAAACATACACATGAGGAATGGAAGTACCATCATTCAACATAAATACAGTAAAACCATGGTTGTTCTAGACCGTCTTTCATGTAAAATCCACAGAATTTAGCTTGTGGTTGTTAATATTCCACATCCATTGATATTCAGTGGCCACCAGTTGACTAGTACCATCCATAAATCTGATTCACTTTGTGAAACATTCTGCCTTGCGTACATATTACACTTAGAAGCTACACACAAAACAGGTCATGCTATAATTATTGCTCCAGGACAGTGAATCCTTAGGTCAGGACTAGCTGTGGAAACCCAAAGCTAACAATCCATTTCATGCTTTATGGTTTTTGGCGTAGAGTTACCCGGTATTAACCGTGTTTAATCATTTTTATGGTACTTCAACAAAAGAAAACATAGACATTATCACCAGAAGACCATAATCATTATCAATATTGATATCTCAGTTTGATTGTTTACAATTGTTGATTCTTTTGTAAAACACATTTGAAAACAGCAGCAGTTTCTAACTTCTAAAATTACATCAAAATCTCAAAATCTCTGTATTGCGACAGAGTCTGTCAGAGACCCGTAACGTCCTGGGCAGCTGGTGAGATTCCAAACATGAAATCCGAGGAGGAAGTGAAGTTGAAAGAAAGGACAACCCACTCCTCACCTGCTCAACTGAGAATCCAGCTGGTCATATAAAATGAGTGGAACAATGAACACGTGAAGAAAATCCAGTTGTTGCATTTAAGTGGCACATCAGTTTCTCTCATATAAAATTCTTTTAAAGCCATCTGAAGAGCCAGTCCATTGACCTTGCCATTGCCCCCCTCACTTGACCAATACACAAAGCAAGTAATACTAGCAGAGACCCTGTATCGACCTTTAACTGCCCACCCATTTGGCTCCCTTCCCATCTTACCACTTGGCCCATAAGCAAAGAAGCTAGTGGTTGTAGCAGAGGTCCCCTTACTTTCAGCCAATGGGTTGAAAACACAGACAGAATCGGATGCAACTGACCGCCCAAATCCCGGTTTTTAAATGGGTAGCAAACAAGTCTCGGGCTTTATAACTCTTCATACTAAGCACATCAAAAACTGGTTAAATTAACCAAACATAAAAAGCAATTGAGCATTTGCATGATCTGAACTACTTTCACCCTGAACTGACCTACTTTTGAAAGCTACAGAAATATGTCGGGGCAGCGCGACCAGTCCTGCCGCTCTTTACATGGCCAGTATTCGCCAGTGTAGATGTGAACAAGGTTTCCCGTCTGCAAGTCTTTCTGCTGACGAAACCACTTCGGCTCATAGCGAGAGTAGTCCTGACCTGGTGAAACAGACATTTCATAACCTTTGACTAAGGTGTTAATTAGGTGAACCACGTATTCAAAATAGTTTCTCATTTGTCTCAAATTATATTTCAAAATGATATACAGGGCCTTCAAAGAATACTAAAAAAAGCCAATACCTGTAAACACTAAATTTACAAAGTGGCGGAGATTTTTAGAACAATAAGAATAATTTTAAATCAATACAAAAGAAATCATAGTTGTTAGTCAACACTGAAGAACTTCACTTAATCAGTAATAAATCCAACTTTAAAAATGAATTAAAATAAAACGATAGCAGCCTCAGCCTGCATACCAGTCTGTGCAGCTTCCTCAAGTAGACTGTCCCTGCGCCTACGTGCCACTCTCTGCTTCTCCTCCAGTTGCATTTTCATTGTGTTTGCCTCATCCCACTGCCCTACTTCCATCAGGCGCTGGTCCGGCCGACGTCGGCTGTCTGTCGGTGCCACTCCGTCCTCCAGCTCGTTAAGCTCAACGGCCAACTGTGTGAAATTGTAGCACCTCACCAGCTCGGCTCTACCAAACAGAAACATTCAATAACCATGACAACATCAGCAAACTCTGTTAATTATTACATTCAATATTCAGAATATTAGCATATTGAAGTAGCGATCAATCAAATCAAATATTCATTTATTTCTCATACCAGTTGAGATAATGCAATTGGTTTACATCTTTGATAGATAATAGTGTATTTAGATAATCTCTCAGCAGTCCCTTGCCCTTCCCAATGCTAACACAAGTTTCGGTAGAGAACCCTCGATATAAAGTTTTTGTCGTTCATATCAGTAATTCTCACTTGCATAGCTGACGTTAAAGTCGAGAAGATCATCCATTCATCATGAAAACCTGATAAAGCATTGTGCTCCCCTAGCCTACTCAGTTTCTTTGTAACTGGGTTGGAAATGTCACTGACTCAGTATCTTGAAAAGAAGGTGCTATATAAAATCCTACAGAACTTAAGCAATGAAAGGACTGATGAGAAGGAAGCGTGGTTACGGAGGCTTCTTGCGTTGCCAGAGTGTTTTTGGTGATCCTGTCCTGAAGTGGGATTTTCCTCCTCTTCTTCCAGCAGACGAAGTGGAGTCATCTGGAACGATCTCACAGACACTCATCTCTGAATCCCAGCATCCAGTTACAACCAACTTCTCCACTCCACCCGCATCTCTGATGACACCTGACACCTAGCAAATAATGATACCAGTCATCAATAATGGACATCATCATGCTGGTCATCATCATCATCATCATCATCATCATCATCATCATCATCATCATCTGCATAAACTGTGACAAAGAGTGTTTTGCAGTTTGTTAGTTTTCTTAAAATTAAGCAATTATGAAAAAAAATATTTTAAAAATGGATTGCACTAGTCTCCAGTGTTTAATCCAGACATCTTTGGGGGGGGAATGTCTCCCCAGGATTTATGTTTCACCCCCAGAGGCCAGCAATATTACAATGTACAGACCTTTAGGGGAGGAAAATTCCCCCCACGAAACATGTGGATACATGATTCCCCCCCCCCCCGAGAGATGAATTCCTAAAAAAAGGTCATCAACCTTTTTGCGAGAGTAATTGCTGTAGAAAAAGTAAAAAATCGGACGAAGGACTAAAAAAAAGGTCATCAACTTTTTTTGAAGATGAAATTAGGAAAAGTCGAAACTTTTTCAAGATGGATTAAAAAAATCTTGTGTAAATTCTTTGCTCCACCGAGAAACCTTGTTGCCCCTCCCAGAGGAGGGGGACTAGATTAAACACTGACCAGTCTCATCAGCTTAACTATTTCCGGAATGCTTCTGCATTTAAGCAACATTCTACTAAATATAGCCGGTCAACAGACCTTCCCTGAAGCCCTCTCATCTCTGAATCCCTCAGAAATCATTGTCCCCAAAGTGTATTTAGATGACACTAAAGAGCTGCCTACTTTACGTGGGGGCGTATCCCTGGAGAAGTAGCTGTAGGCATTGTACTTTAGGTGACACTGGTCACCTGTCTTGTGATTAATGATGTCCGTTTCACCATGGTTGTCAACCCACAACTGACCGACAATGATGTTGTGGACAGTTGTCATGACCTTGTGCCATGTATAGTGGTTGCCTGACCTTGGAAAGACAAGGTGCACGATTCCTGTTTAACAAAACGATCAACATTCATCATCATAATTACCAGCATCATCATTGTGATAATTGTAAGCATCGTCATCATTATTATCATCATCTTTCTTGTCATCATCCTCATCACCAAAGTTGATGACTATGACAATGATTGCTCACTGACATCAAAGAAGAATGACCAAAATGAAGCACAGATAATTAGCCAATAACCTGTTTTAAAGATTATATATTCTGCTGGACACTCACCAAGAGGCTGAATCTGAATGTATTTTCCTCGAAATTTCGTTGTCATGGTGAATTCCTGCCAAGAGACCCAAGCTCTACCTTCTGTATGCATAGCAACCATTGGTGGATGATGACTCACCTAGCAACCCAAACAGCCAATCAGCCATAAATATATGCTCTGTCTCCCTTTCACTACAGGCGTCTTTTGGATCATTCAGTGGAGCAGATCAAAGACGCCATATTGACAAACAAAATCTATCACCCAACTGACCTGTTACTTAAATCACTGAAAGCAATAGACAGACACAGACAACCAACAGACACACAAAGAAAGACACAGAAAGATTCAAAGAAACTAACAACTACAGATACTGAGTAGACAGAGCAGAAAATGACACAAAGAAGAACAGTTGAACAACATTGGTCTGCATCTGGTAATATGTTTCGCTCACTAGCGAGTTACAGCAGCAAGACAAGCAATAAATGAGGATTGAAAGAGACAGATCAAGGGCCATAAAAAGTGAAGACAGACAGATGAACAGACAGACAAAAACAGAGGCAGACAGCCAGAGGAAGACAGAGGCAGAGACCTGTTCCGCCAGACTCCTCCATCCAAAGTCGTGTACTCTGTCACATTCATAAGTCTCTCCGAGCAGCGGATTGAACGGTTTTCCAGTTCTGTCTGTTGTGTTTGCATAAGTGGAAACCGTGAATGCAGCAACGTAGGCCATCTGTTGACAGGAGTCATCACACTCTGCAGCACGATCGAGGCATTCAGAATATTCAAAGTCTTCAGTTAGACGCTGAAGGAACGAAAGCGGTTCACTGAAGTTCACCTGAAGTTATTAAATTAAAACATGTCAGCCAATGGAACAGACGTTTTAACGGCCTAGTTAGCTACATTGGTTAGAGCATAGGCTTGCGGTTTGCCTCCCGATGGTGGCTTATTTCAGAGATTTAAACGTGTACATTTACATCTGTACATTTACATTTACTTACAGTTCAGCTGAATTATCCGAATACCGCTATAACAAATTATATCAATGATCAAATCAGTTATGGTATATATAAACATCTATAATGCTTTTCATGACAGCAGTGGTATTATCAACAGGCTAGATTTAGTAAGACAAGATAAGGAATGGTTGGACAAGATAATCAGGGTTGGAATCATAATATTTGGGCTGATGGTTGAAATTCAGGATGTGACCTCCATGGATAATTCTTTTATAACAGAAGGTTTGAGTCTTGGCCTCAAAGGGGGTGGAAGGTGAACTTCTGGTAAATGAATCCCTGAAAATAAGGTAAGCAACTGGTCATCTCTATCAACAAGAGATTCTTACATACAAATAAGACATCATAGAGATACCACTTGGATGATTTCAATTTCTAGAAATCCAGTAAACCACAGATCTTCAAAGAATGTAGGAATACATTTTCTAAATCAATGCAGCATATGAAAAATGGATGCCATTCCTTTGAGAAGTGAATTTCATGCGCAGTGACAAGAGTCTGTTCATTTACCAGCAGTGGGATCTTGCCACCCCTGGCCACCCCTAGACTAGGGCATGTTCATTTACCGGCAGTGGGATCTTGCTGAGCTCCTTCCCGACGCAGTTCTTCATGATGCTCCAGACGTTGAGGCTCACATTCGGTTTCTCTGGAATTCGGCTACGACGCTGGCGCCTAGCAACTGAACCACACTGTGGTGCCAGGCCTCCCAGCTGTGTGCCTGATACGACCAGCGGTGAACAAGCCCGTGTAACGGCACTGCACTAAAAACAAACATTTCATGTGTTGTTCATCTGATCTGCGTTGTACCCAACACAAATTTATGTACTACCTCATTCTTCTTAATTTTATTCTCCATTTATTACATGGTTAGCAGAGTTGGAGACTGGGAAAGAAAAACTGCCCTAACAAACAAAATAGTTTAAATGCAGTTTTATATAGCAGCTTTTTAACAGCCTAATGCAAGCATTTAGTAAGCATGAGAGTAAGAACCATAAGAAAACCTGAGACTATCACTGCACTCAGCAGCTGAGGGGATATACTTGAACCATTTTTCCATATGTCAACTTGAGACTGTTGGGCTTTTTCCTGTGCTGGACTTTCTTCAGTCTTTTGCACCTGTTTAGGTTAGCTAGACAGATAGCTTTGCATGCTGCTGATGAGGATAATGATGAATGATGATGTTGAACTTCACAGATGAACTGTTTACTTGAGTCATTGTTTCGTCACAGTCACTGTTGTCATAGACTGACTGTGACCTTGAGGATATGCTGTCTTTGCTGTTCACTCGACCTCTGGAAACAATACAATTTACAATTGAAAAATTATCAAATAAAATACATAACATACGTTTTTTTAAAGTAATTTGATAGACGTCATTGCGAAATCATGTTGGTGTTTTCTGGCGAATCATGTATTTCACTTTAGCTTACCTTCTGGATGAAGACATAAGGGGTAAGGGGTGAAAAGCAGATGTACCATACTGGAATACTATGAGAAAAGTTCAAAAATGTTATGTCTGAACATAAATTCACCTTTGAGCTTCTCTCTGTCTGTCTCTCTCTGTCTGTCTCTCATTGTCTCTCCCCCTCTCTTTTTCTCTCTTCCGCTCTGTGTCTCACAGCTTTCCTGCACCTCCATAAAACCAAAGCCTACTGGGAATAGAATTTCTGGGAAGCAAACTATTGCTACATTTTCAAATCAGAAATTTAGAATCCATGAGAAACTGATACTTAACAGTTTGCCCTGAGAATTCGTCTGAGAAGTCTCGAGATCAAAGTCCAAAGCATCGACAAAACAATCATCACAATCAGAATCTAGATCTACAGAACAAACAGCAAAAAAGAAAGGCGTCATGGCTCAAACAACCTGACAAAGTAAGTAAGTCAGTCAGAAGATTGGTTAATCTTTAGAAATGATCCACTGAGACTAGAAATAAGCAATTACATGGCATCACTTAACAAGACTTTGTCCTTAATGAGTAACCAAACTGAAGCAGTTCCAAAAAAGAAAGATCATGAGAACCGCCTTAAAACCTATGGTAACTGAATTTTCAACTGACGACATTTTTTACCTTCACTTGTCGTGTCCTTCTCCAGGTCTTCCGCTGGAGCCGGTATCAGTGACCGGCGTATTCGCTTTTCCAGGTGACTGTGCTGCTTGCCAAGTTCCTCAACCATGTCCTCAAGGTTACAGCGTTGTTCATGCTCACGGTAAAACAGTTTGATCCACTGGTTGCCTTGGTCCTTTGCCTGAACCAAGTAATCATCGGACGCCTGCCACAAAAGCAACATTCTCTAAATGAATTTATAAAGCATCAATTTCAAACTTCTCAATGATGTAATGATGTGATTATATCATCTACATCATATTACTGATATTAATAATATAAAAGAGCAGAAATGTCAAGAAATCTGTCCAGTTATGCTCCTCTCATTGGCTGCTTCCAAATAATGTATATTCATGACCAATGACGTCACTGTTTACGAAATGGCAACATTCAAACACAACTTCGTTTCAAACTTCATTACACATAAATTTAAATATAACATAAAGGGCTGCTCTTTTAAACTAACAGCTTCAAATAGGCTTAAATTAATTTACTTAGGTAGTGAACGGGCTTAAACGAACGGGCTTAAACTAATTTGCTTAGGTGGCACACAGGCTGTTTTACTTTTCACCAGCTGGCATCACACATCCGGGAACCATATTATTATTATTATAATTATTACAATTCCTGCTACCCGAATAATAATTATTATAATAATAATATGGTTCCCGGATGTGTGATGCCATCTGGTGAAAAGTAAAACAGCCTGTGTGCCACCTAAGTGAATTATTCGGGTAGCAGGAATTGTAATCGTAATCTCCAAACTTCTAAAGCGCCACTCGAAGGCCAGGCGCAGGGCACCAGCCTTTTCATGAGCGCTGCATCAAATGAGAGGGGTTTGCAAAGAGTAGTCCAGAGGAAGTCCAAGTCCGGAATAAACAATTAATAATATAAACAAACACAAATTTGTTATGTTACATTTTTGTTTTAATGATTCACTTTGGAAAATACATTTTCAAATTGTTTTAAACCGTCTTAGGATGGGCAAACATCTAGTTTAAATTATATTTACATAAGACAATTTCTAACAGGACTCCTGACCATACAACAACAATAATTTAAACAAAATAACTACTCCATTTCTTCCTCTCAGGACTTACATTGACGAGTGCATTAACTGTGATGCGGAACAGGTTGGCACGTTCGTTGATTGACCGAACTAGATGCGCTGCCTCAGGACCAACATGAACATGTTCCAGATCAGCCAGCTGCTTCTGGAGTGCTGTTCCATGCTTTCCAACGAGGTCATGGCACAAATGAACATTATCCAGCTTCATTCCCAGCGCACGAATCGCAGCATTCACCTCGTTTTTGTCTGGTGTTTTATCGATCAACTTCAAGTCATACTCATCTGAACAGTCATCAGACAAAATTTATGAAGAACAGACACAGGAATTATGATTCAGTGACTTATGATCAAGTGAATTATGATTCAGTGCATTATGATTCAGTGACTTATGATCAAGTAAATTATGATTCAGTGACTTATGATCAAGTGAATCATGATTCAGTGAATTATGACTCCTGTTTCTATTCAAAATCAGTTAATCCAGTCTGGAAATACATCATGACATGACATAAATGAGAATTGGTAAAGCACATCTTCAAGGAAAACTCATCAGTAGCACTCCTGATCCAACAAGGAGGACCCTCATTCAAACATAATAGACTTCAAGCGGTTTTGGAAGAACATAGGCTGACTAGCTTAGCTCTAGTTTTACGAGGGAGGTTGCTATGCTTGTGCGCTAAGTTGTAGAGGAACGAGCCTGGGGGACAAGAACACCCTGATCGGCCGAATGAAGGGACCTGCGGCCAGGAATAGACGAGGCAGAGATACACAGTGAGTCAAGATAAGATGCCCACCAAGCAGTTTTGCATGAAACTTAAAATCTTAAATTCGATGCGTTGAGCGATAGATAGGCAACCAGCGCAAGGTATCACGCATGTAGGTAAATATATGGCCAAATATTGGGATGCCACCAATCAGGTGACCAGAAACATTAAGAACAGACTGTGATTCAAGTTAAGAGTCCCATACCAGAATAGACAGCATTTTCAAAATCAATGTCACCCAGCTGCAGCCCACAAGAACTTTTTAGAAATAAATAGCACTCTTTTGTGAAAGTGTGCTATAAGCATACCCAGTTTCCCACTTTGAACAATTTCTAATGATGTCAATGATGATTTCACTGAGAACTGTTAATTCGGTCTTTGATAGGTTTGTGAAGTCAGTGAATTTATTAACAATAGACAATGTGATTGTGTTAGCCACAAATTACCATGCAAAAGTAATGTGAAATGACAGAACACTGCAGAAGAACAAAACTGTGAGTACAATGATGACTGCAGGAAACATGCATTTTCTTTCCTCAACATGCACAACAACAAAACGGTATTTCTATTCTGCAAGGACTGAATTTTGGTAAGTTATACCAAAAGGCACCCATTTTACTATAAAATTGTATGCTGAAACTGAATTGCTCAAAAAACACTTACTGGAACTTGAATATGTAAAACTAAATATTTTGAAAGCCTCATGTATCATTCAGTTGGAGCTACTGAAGTCTCCCTCCAATTCTATTTCAAACAAATTCTGTGACTTTCAGAAGCCAGTTGACATACAAAATTTCCTGTTTGTTATGAGATATTATTAACTTAGCATCCATTAGTGACATTTAGCTTCTTGGAAGCAGAAAACTGCTATGAACGCAGTCATCGAATACTTTTGAAAACTCAAGCCAAACAAAGACACTATAATGTAAATAAAAACATGGCTGTTGGCTTCATCCCTGAGACAGCCATGTTCACAGCAATTAAGAGGTCCTTCAAAGGCATTCTATGAAAGCCTAGCTACATAACTATATACAATCATGGAAGCCCAGCCCTCTACCAGTCAAAGGACCACGTACAAGTCGTCTTCTATGGATCTCTGCTTGCAAAAACAGCACTGGCTATCACTCCCAATTCTCTGCTTACTGAATTGACCCCTGACCTGATTCCACCTGGTTAATGGCCTTGACCTTGGCCAGCTCGATGGCTGTTACCCAACGCTGTCGTTCAGTCTTTGATGAGCATTTGAGGTGATATGTTTGCGTGCTTCCATTGGAAACGATGAAGCAACAGGTGTCCTGTGAGTGGATGAGCGTGTTGAGGATGCTGATGGAACCACGAGATGCACTGCGTGCCACATCTGCTTGACTCCTGTAATCCACACACAGAAATTCGCAACAGTTGGTCTAAAATTCGACTGTACATGATGTGAACATAATACTGCACTCATAGTCAACAAGTTTCAAGCAAAGGGTTTGTACATAAAATTTCTTTGATGTCACACCAATAAGTCATCAAGTTGTTTAGTTCAGATTTTTTCATGTGTTCATCATGTGCTAGCAGTAACTTGATGCATTTAGCCAATATGCAATTATCACGTGCCTTGGCAATTCGATTCATCTAGCAGCCACAAGTCAAATGCCTGGAGGTCGTGGAATAATGTCAGTGGGTAAAGTACCAGAAGCACGGAGAGATAGCATCATCATACCGATTCCAAAAAAACAAGATATAAAAGAATGCACAAATTGGAGAGACATTATTCTGTCTTTTCTGGGAAAAATCATGACCACAGTGATTCTAAGTCACATGAGGAGTGCTGTGAACAGAAGGCTATGACGAGAACAGGCAGGATTTAGAAATAGGCAATCCTGCTGGAAACAAACATTCCCTTTCAGACAGCTAAAAGAAAATACTTTAAAGCGGGAAACACTTGGATTTATCAACTCCATCTACTTCAAAAAGGCTTTCAACAGTGTGCACAGAGATTCACTCTGTGGAGTATGGAGGATACTGAAGAGCTACGGAATTTCATCATAGATCAAATGTTGATTATCACCAGGAGGTGCTGTGATGGCAGTCAATGTGCAGCTAGATTTGATGGAGAGGTAGATGAATGGTTTCAGATTGTGACTGGAGTTCGACAGGGTTATGTGTTGTCACCAATGATTTTTGCCCTGGTTGTGGATAGGATGGTGACAAGAATGGAGGTGGGTGGCAATACGGGACTGAAGTGGGTGAGTGAAGACAAGTTGAGATACCTTAATTTTGCAGACGATGTCACTCAACTGGATAGTACTTTGAAGCTTTGACACACTGAACAGGGGAAGAGGTGGCAAATGTGGGACTCACAATCAATCCAGATAAAACAAAGCTCAAAATGGTAGAAAAATTGAATGAAGTTTGACAGTATCATGATCAATGACAGAGAGGTTGGGCCTGTGGATGAATTCTGTCACCTCGGCAGCTTGATAACAGCACGCAGCATTTGCGACAAGGAGGTAAAGATATGCATTGGAAAGGCGAATGCTGCGCTTGGGAAATTCTAAAGGATATGAAGAACAACGAATGCAGGATGAGACTAAAATTCGTCTTATGATGCCATAGTCTCAGGTACACTGCTGTTCGGATCTGAGATCTGGCCGATGATGGTGGCAAAACAAAAAAGACTGGAGGCGGCACATCGCAGATGGCTGAGGAGAATTCTGCAAGTTTCATTGCATTATAAAATAGCAAATAAAACCATAAAAGGTTGGATAGGAGAAGAGGAAGCAGAGAACAAAATCCTGAACAAATAAAACAGAATGTGTGCTTAAGACTTTGTCAATCACACTCATTGCTACTTTTCAGTCAAGTTAATCCAACTGTTGACTGGGTTCAATCCAGCCGAAGAACATCATCAGACTGATAGGACTAAGTAGGCCTGTGTAAGTGTACGACGAGTAGACACGTAGCTGATTGCGCCATTGAGCGTGTGACTGAGCTAAGAAGTAAATGCGTGAACGGCTAATTGAGAAAACACGTGAGAACGTGAGACTCGTGAGTAGATATGTATAAGTGGAAATAAACGAAGTGGGAGTTGATGTCTGACCTGTAGTAGGCGAGTGTCCCGTTCTGCAGTACAAACCACCTTTTCTGGTAGCCCTTGAGGTAGCTCGCCCACTTGTACAGCCACCCACTGTGCACTGGCTGTTGCACTTCAACGCCAGTGGTTGTCCCGCACATGACAGCTCCACCCGCCGCCGACATCCCCAAACAATAATCCCCCACAGATTCCTCCAATTGTTCTCTGTTTTCCTTCTTATTTCTAAAACACGAACCCGTCCTCGCTATTCAGTACACCCATCGTCAGAGGTAGTTGGTCTCGTCGCCATCCGCCGCATCGCGCATCCGGCAATTATGGGCGACACCAACTGAAAGCATCTTCATCAACTGTGTCGGATGGCGTCGTAGGCCAAGTCTAATACACGGGCGCTATAAATAGCCTCGGCTGCTGATGTTGCTGTTAACTCCGCCAATGCAAATGATCGACGTTTCCATAGGCCTACTTAAAGTTGAGTGCTGAGGAGATGGTGAATTTGTTCTATGAAAACAAATGGGATCGTAAAAGGGTCAGTTAACCGTCCGGCTTAGCCAGGTTTGAACTTAGCTATGCAAAATAGGGCCTATCCCCGCGAAACCTCTGTCGTAGACCTACTGCGCACATAAGATGATAAAATATGTCAACGTGACGTTTTTATGGCCTCGGCACTGCTAATTTTCAACGAATTTATTGGGTGAGATCCTTCACCCCCGCTGCCCGTTTGAATGGATGATGGGATGTAATAAAAACATAATTATGCTATTAGACCCTACCCATTTTTAGAAAACATTAATTTGAGCTCAGGGTAGCCACGTTGAATAGGCCTAGGCCTACTTATTAGGCCTATATATCAGTCTTAATTCATTCCCAGACTTGTAATTTTTCATTCAATTGATTGTCTTTCTCTGGTGGTAAGCCTACCTAAACTATAATTGTGTCTGGTGAACGAACGTTTTGTCATTGTACCTCTATCTCCTTATATATAGGGCCTATGTCCGTTCTGTTCAGTCGTAGGCCCTATACTTATATAATTTCGTTCACAACTTAAGACTGACCTTTTTCAAATTGCTTATCCACCCAACTCCGCCACTGCTCGTACTCTGGCAGTGCCGATCCCAAGCCTGGATAATGGAGGAGGGCGACGCTAATCATCTTTGTTATGACACAGCTTCGTTAAACAGCAAGCAACTAGGCCTAACTAAACTAGCTGGGTTGTCCCTCTCTCCTATAGCGACTGATCTTCTGGTTACTGACCTGCTAGCGGTTTTGGTTGGGTCGCTGTCGGTTGGTATGTCTGACAGGGCCGCCGACAGAAATTCCGGGCCCCTAGGCAGAGCAGTCACGGACCCCTAGGCAGAGCAGTCGCGGGCCCCTATGAAGAACAGTCACGGGCACCTAGGCAGAGCAGTCACGGGCCTCTAAACTATCTTTAGGTTTTATATTAATATCTTTTGGTCGTACGAAAAAAATAAAAATAAAAATGAAACAATAAAAGTGCGGGTACGACCGTACGATATTATATTTATATATACAACTATGATTTTATTCAGATGCTTATAGTTTAAACTGATTGTAGTTAAACGTCAGATAATATTTTCAAAAAGGCATAAGCTTAAATCATAAACTTTGTATAACTGATCATAATATTTTCCATAAGTTGATTGCGGGCCCGGCCCGGGCCCCTTAAAAGTCGCCGGGCCCCTGGGCATTTTCCCCCCTTGCCCTCCCCTCTCGGCGGGCCTGATGTCTGATGCATGTAAGACACCGGCTAGAAAGAATTTAAATTACTAATGAGGACTACAATTAGATTATTATTCAATATTGAATATGGCTAATCGGCATTTCCTCTCGATCATCTCCAATGTGATCAGAGTCATCAGACATACTCGGACACAACAAGAACCTAATCTGGGACTTTCGTATGTTTTTAGGTTTAAAAAAACTAAAACACGAGAACCTACTTCTTGCGCCCTTAACATATTGTGTCATTAATAGAGAAGTATACACGAAGACATATAGAGGCCCAGCAGACCTATAGGCGCCTACTCCTATAGTGTACACTGGGCCAACATGGGGCGCCTGTGTTAGTGATATTGTGACATTGAACATACGTATACATTATTGGTCCAGTGTTGGTATGCTTGCTAGGTCAGAATTAAGACGTAGGCCTATGCATACCTTTAACAAAGCGCGCATTTCTCCTGCGGCTGTTCTACGTCCTCCTTCATTTCCCCTCCGTGTG
>OY744609.1:24977535-24987535 GCA_963556255.1 Allolobophora icterica | reverse complement strand
AGATGCTTCTGTCTCTGCTGCTGCTGGACCTTTAAGGCAAAGCCCGATCCGAGGATTCCCTGTGACCAGTCAACCGAACAGAATGGAGTCAGTCAACCGAAGCGATGAGTCGTTTATGGTCGGACGGTTGCTGCAGTCGAATTTTTATGAACAAAGGCGTCAAATGGAACAAAGGATTCTAATCAATTAACCTCTGTTTTGTAAACAACGTTTCCTCCTCTCTATACATATGCCAATCTGTATAATATGTATATAGACACATATACATAGTATTACATACATATACATATACATACATATATTGACTTGATGACAGTTGTTTATATGTTGTATGTACACCGGTGTGCGTCTTGCAGCCGGTAAAAATAAAGAATATACTTACTTACTTACTTACTTACTTACATATGTAGGCCTATGTATATTCGTATGTTCGGATTTCTACTGCGACTGAATATGCGTTTCGGTCTTTACTTCTGGATTCGGACATGGATTTTCTGTGTACTTGGAAGGTGTTTCGATCGTGAGTGATCGATACGTCAGAGTCACCGAAGCCATCGACCATTCCGAGGGTGACAGGAAGTCAGGAACCCAGCTGAACATTTGTGATTCACACCAACAGACTTACACATACGCCATCTGCAACCGGGAAAATCTTGGTTACATGACCAATTGAATGCCTGTCCTATACATAGCCTACCTGCTCTTTCGAAAGTTATCCGGACGCTGCGCCTTTCTTCCATCTACGAAGGACTGGTGGATGGTGAGACAACCGTGTGTCCCAGACGGTGGATCACATTTCCTGTCGTCGTTCTTCAACGCGGTCCATCTGAACATCATCTGTCATTTGTCAAATTGGGATGGGGGGGGGAGGGAATTCGTTGGTTGGACTCTACGTGCGTCGTAATCCTTCCATCCACAGTCAGCATCAATTGTCTTCGCTAGTAATTAGAACGTTGCTTGCTTACTGACGAACTTCCTCTCTCACGGACATGTAAAATTGTTCAGTCTATATAAATTTCCAATTTCCATTGCAATATGGTGGATATTCATCTCACACGCGTTCTATAGTAATCTACGCTTAACGTCATGTGCGTATTTTAAAAGTATATTAAGATGGCTGAGCTAAGGCAGAGAGACGGACAGAGAGAGATGGACGGTCAGAAGGACGGACGGATAGAGTTACACCTACGGCTGGTAAGGCAAAGAAGGAGATTCCGAGGACAGCGCAGAAGGCAGCGATCATCTTTCCAGGCCACGTGATCGGAACGGTATCTCCGTAACCGACGGTACACAGCGTTATCTACATCATCAAAATCATCATCAGCAGCAGTTCAGCCACAGCAACAATAACAGCAATAACAACAACAATTACAACAACAATTACAACAACTACAGCGACAACCAAATCGTTGTCATAATCAGCATCAAGTGAGCAGCGCTTCTGCAATGTGCTTAAAAGTGGTTAGTTACTGTTTAGCAACACTGTGTCATAACAAAGATGATTACCGTCGCCCGCCTCCTTTCTCCAGGCTTGGGACTGGGACTAACAGAACACGGGCTGTGGCGGAGTCTCTTACAATTGGCTATATTAAGTATCTAGACATCAGGGATCCCGTCCTGTACAAAAAGGAACCGGAACGCCGGCGTCAGACGCCATGTTAATCTAGAAATTTTCCTATGAATCCTGTCTAAAAAATACCGGTCGTCAAAAAAGAACCGGAACGCCGTTCCGGTGCGTTCCGGTCCCAACCGATCCCTGCTAGACATAAACATCGGCGCATTTGGAAATGGAGACTGTGGAGCTGATCCGAAGACATACATAACGATTCGTGATTTTGAGCTGTTGAAGGACGGTTTATCATCTCAAACCGATCTAATTCTAAGGAACAGCAATTATATGAACGCTGGAATAACCCCACCAGAGTTACTCGTCGACTAACTAAGTATGTAAGTAAGTTGATAGCGATATAAAGAGCAGGCCAATTATTCTAACGACGGCCGTTGCTGTTTTATCATTCCTGCGCTTCACAGAATCTCGGAGTAATATTTATTGACCGTCAACGGCGTGTTTTCGTCACATCAAACTCGCTCATCCGTCCAGATGCAAAGGTCGTTGAGGCAGTCGCAAATTCTCGCAATTGAGCTCGTTAGATACGACGGTTGGTTTTAAAATACTGACCACTCCCCACCACAGGGCGTCTGCGTAGGTACCGAACTTCTTCGGATTCTTCTCCTTCTCAGCCAAATAGACTAGAAACGAGGAGAAGATGAGACCAAGGAATCCGATGTAGAGCGTCGTAAACAACTCCTGCAACAGAAACTAAACACGTGCACTGTTCACCAAAAGACACGCATCCACGCATTTGCCACTCAGTGAGATAGGCCTACTCAGTACGGCTCGCATTAATAAACTTATATACGCTATTATGCATATCTATATATTACTAAATGCATATAAATATGCAGGTAGTTATCTATTATGTTTATATAATTTCTGTGTATATTTGCTATATAACTATGTAAATCGACTAGACGATAAGAAACCAATTGTGAGATAATAATTAATTTAATAGAAGACGGCTCAACTAAGTTATTTGTTTTAATCTCTATAGTAGCCTCTGTAATAATTGTTTCTCTGTCTGCCTACCTGCATGCCTGTCTGTCTATCTGTTTGTCTGTCTGTCTGTCTGTCCGTCTGCCTGTCTGCGTCCGATCGTCCGTCCGTTCATCCGTCTTTCTGTCCGTCTGTCCGTCCGTCCGTGCCTGTCAGCCTATCTGCCCGCCTGCGCGCCTGCCTGCCTCCGTTCGTCAGTCCCTCTTTCTGTCCGTCCGTCCGGCCTGCCTGCCTCTATCTTTCCGTCGTGCCTTGAATCGACCCGTATACGATCTTGGTACCGGTACCTGTCTGTGAGCCCAGACGACTGATCCGAGCAGCTTCCAGGATCCTCCTCTGCGGTCGACGCGGACCATTCGAAGGATCTGGAAGAAGCGCAGACCACGAAGAGCGGAAGTGGCGAAGACCTGACCACTGCTTCCCATGCAGAGAATGATGACGCTCGCACTGATGACAGTTATGTCTGCAGACAACGTCATTATCGCCATCATTATCGTCATCAACGTAATTATCACCACTGTCTTCATCAAAATCGTCATCATCATCGTCGCCATCATCATCGTCGTCATCATGACCATTGTTATCACTATCATCATCATCATCATCATCATCATCATCATCATCATCATCATCATCATCATCATCATCATCATCATCATCATCATCATCATCATCATCATCATCATCATCATCATCATCATCATCATCATCATCATCATCATCATCATCATCATCATCATCACCACTTCCACCACCACCACCACCACCACCACCACCACCACCACCACCATCATCATCATCATCATCATCATCATCATCATCATCATCATCATCATCATCATCATCATCATCATCATCATCATCATCATCATCATCATCATCATCATCATCATCACCACCACCACCACCACCACCACCACCACCACCACCACCACCACCACCACCACCACCATCATCATCATCATCATCATCTTCGTCGTCGTTAGTGTCACATCCATTTTTAAAATTGGAAAATTGGCTTTGACGAGCACAATAGGCGAAACATCGATTCCATTGTCACGAGATTCCTTCGTCTTTCAGTCGCATGTCAACCGACTTCTATGGCCCTTTCATCTGTATGTCTGTATTGAACTCAACTGTAGTGAGGGAAACACACACGCACACGCACACGCACACGCGCGCACACACACACACACAAGAGACACAGACAGACAGACAGAGACAAAGAAAGAGAGAGAGGAGATAAGAGGAAGAGAGACAGAGCGAGAGAGAAAGCAAGTGGGAGGGAGAGTACGACAGAGTAAGGAGGGAGAAAGGGGAAGAAGTAGACAGAGGTAGAGAGAAGGAGGGAAGGAGAAAGGGAAAAGAGGGAAGAGGTAGGCATGGATGGAGCAGGACTGGCGCCTACCGACGATGCAGAGCGGTCGTCGGATGAACTGGAGTCGACCTGTGACCTGTTGATATCTGGAACGACATCCGGCAGACCAGACACGGACGAGCAACTCCGTCGTAAACCAGATAACCATGACGATCTCCTGCAGCAGCAGCAAAGCAGAGCGTCGTCAATAAGCGATCAACAGGTGGTCAACAGGCAATAAACAGATGGTCAACAGGCGATCAACAGGTGGTCAACAGGTGCTTACTTCTCCCGCGGTCATTGACTCTCACGTCAGACACAACTGCAGCAGCCTCAGCTGATCACGTGCACGCAAATCCAAGGAATTGCTGCACCAATTGTACTTAGAAGAAACGCCTCAACCAGTGGCGGCGATCTTGTTTGAGAGGTGGGGGGGACATTTTGGAACTGATCTGGTCAAAAAAGAGTTTTGAACTGATCTGGTCAAAAAAAGGTCAAAAAATTTGTTCGCGAGTGATTTCTTAATCTCAAGCTAAAAAATTTGATGACCTTTTGTTGGTGTTTCTTCAAAATTGGGGGGGGGTCCGATGTATGGCGTGTCCCCTCCACTCTTAAAGGTGGGGGGTCTTGTTCCCCTCGACCCCCCCCCCCGGGATCGCCGCCCATGGCCTCAACACTTGACAACTGTTCTGTTTTCTTCCGTAGTTGGACTTGAAGTGCCTCTGAGAAATTTACTGGGAAAAGGCGCTATATAAATTCTCTGACTGAATGAATGAATGAATAAATGACTAAATGAAAGCGAAAAACATACATCGTTCTCATAATCTACGTGTATGCGCTTAACGATGATAAAGTCAATTATCATCGTCGTCGTGACCGTCATCATCGTCATCGTCGTCGTTATCATCCTCTTCGCCTTCGACACTACTTCCAATTGATATCATAATCACAGTGAGAATCAATAGCCACTGTTCTTACCATAAAATTAATGCGATTATCAACTGACAGAATCTCTAACCAGATGTATAATAATAATAATAATAATAATAATAATAATAATAATAATAATAATAATAATAATAATAATAATAATAATAATAATCTTCGTTTAATATCTTCAAACTGACAATTACGCAGTATGATTACAAATCAGTATGAACGGATGATCACAAGTTATTACAGGAGTCGAATTTTAACTGTATACGGCAGCCTTGCAAGGCGCCCAATCACATCCTACATCTCAGTTTCACAAACGCGCCATCTCGCGAATGATAGGCTGAGTGGACCTTGAGAGGGTTACGGGAGGCGATCCCGCTACCTACTGCACTTCACGCCGGTGATGTTTTCTATGGATCCCCCCATATTATGTCCGGCAATAACTGACCGAATGTCTTACCAGGTAGTAGAGGATGAATCCGGAGACAGCTTCGTAATGTTCAAATGTCGAGAAGATGCTGAGCAGAAGACAGAGGAAGACCATCAGGAAACTACAAAACAGACACAGACACTGATCAACAGAAATATCATGCATTGATAGACAGAAATATAGGCCTACACGTGACAACTTGAAAAATAAATAATGGTTAAGGACTTACCTAAATAATTGAGTGTTTTTGCATTGAAAATCATGTTGGGACTGTTGCAATAATCATAATAATCAAAAGATTTTATTTTCCAAAATATTTGCAAAATTCAGGGGGCAGTTGCTTCTTGCCACCCCCTCCGGACGCCCATGAACACTGAGAGACAAAAACATATGCTCTGAAAGAGAATGACTGACAGAAACATTGTATAAGCGCCTTACGACATTCCGAAAACACGAGACAGTCGATGGAACGAGGGAGAGAGAAGGACGAAAGGAGAAAGAAAGAGACGAATGAATAAGTAAGTAAGTAAGTGTGTATGCACTTAATGATCCGCCTGCAAACGCACAACGGCTAACAAACAAGTTATACAATTAGCATGTGCATGAAACAAAAAAAGAAGGGTAACTAACGTCTACGAAACATAAGCCAGACCCAAAAGGGCATGTTCACAAGTAAAGCATTCGCAAAATAAAGTTCTTCCTTTATGGATGCTTGGAGAGGCAGACGAAGGACACAGCTGGGTGGAGGATCGATGGTTGGCGGCAACAGGAAAAGAGGAAAGTTGGACATTAGGTTAACTCTTTGATTTTTCTTCGGACTTGCATTATAGTGCAAGGCTTAACGTTCTGACCTGTCTGTGATTCATATCTCCGCCGTAACAGCCATATTGTAGTCTTCTGTTTCACTAGTTCCACTTTACAAACTTGGCTATCAAATGAGTACCTCGCTTGTACTCTGTCGTTGCAAGGTTAGAGTGCGAGGGAGAGGACCTGTCCTGATGGGCCGAGGCTAAGAAACTGAAGCTGTCTGAGTTAGCACGTTCATTCCTTTGAATATTGAAGACGTGCTCGTTGCTGGCATGACAAGAAGCATGTAACTGGGATGAATAAAACGACGATGAACAGCTAATAACGACATTAGCACAGCATAAGCCTCTTTCGAACACTAGATGTCGCCTAAGTTAAAACTATTCAGATCGTCAATAGATGGCACAGGCACACGCAAGTCTGAAATTATGGTGCGCATTTATGGTATGCATAATACGTAATTTTCAGTCTGCTTAATTATAAAAGTCCTCCACGGACCCGTAAATCTGCAAGCTTAGAGCCTGTAAATTGGTATGCCTAGGTCTGCCTGTCAGTGTAAGTAAGTAAGTAATTTATTTGCCACATTCATTAAAGTAAATTAACATAGCTGCAGAGTCATAAATTTAGTGGCAGACTGCCGGTGACGTCACGCAGGACCCATTGCATCGGGAAAACATGTGGAAAGACAGATAACATAATCACCTTAAAACTGGGATAAAGACAGATTGAAGACCATTTGGGGCTATAGGTTAATAAACTGCGATATTAAGTAAAGCTAAAAAAAACTCTTTTGAAACTTTTAGCTTTACAGAGTTAGTTGCACAGTGAACTAACTTTAACAGACGTTTGAATGTTCCATAAGATGTTATAGGCCTACTTCTAATTTGGAAAGGTAAGTCATGCCACGAATTTTCCCCACAGTAGGCTAACGTGTCGTTTTCAGTCCTTTTGTGGACAAGAATTTGGGAATAAAAGCTGTATAATTGAAATCTGAATTAAGTTTAAAATAATCATGAAAAATAAGTGGAATGTGCATTTTATGTATACATTATGAACAACACATAAAATTTGAAATTTATAATTATTAGGCCTACTTTAGTGGAAGCATTCAATAATTAGTTTGGTACAGTGTAACAACAAGTGCACTAAGAGGAAGATTTTACAGCAGACACAGAATGCGATTAATACAAAGGTTTAAAGAGCATAAGGCAGATTTAGTTGTAGGCCTATTAGAGTAACTTTCTGTTACAAATTTTCTAATCTGATGCGTTATTGTCAACCGGATTTTTTAATTAAACGAATATTGATTAAAGGATTGATTGATTTCGACTCCTTGCATCACATGCGCATCAATTAGAGCACAAAGTAAGTCCTTGAAAACCTTCCGATTTAACCTGTTTCTGATTTTTAAAAGAAATCTGTTAACTGTATCCATGACATGGTGAATGTGTTCTTTCCAACTTAGTCGATCATCAGTAGTTACCCCGAGGCACTTGCAGTTACTTACGCGTGACAGGGTAATTTTTATGGAATGAAAGACTAACGTGATCAGCAGACGATTTATTCTATAGTCGAATAACATGTAAGACGTTTCTTCATGGACTGCCTGTCTGTCTGTCTGTCGTGTCCGTCTTTCCGTCTGTCTTTCTGTCTGGGTGCATATGTCTGTGTGTAACGTTGTAGTACGACCGAATACCTGTGAAAATGATCCTTTGTAGCGAATGGAGTTATGAGACATGTCGTCAGCAAAAGACGCTGCATAAATTGCGACGATGTTTCACCAAAAGGTCAGTCGTTGCTGGAGGCGCCTGTTGCTATATAAGGAACAGGAATCCATCCATCCTTCGGTCTTTCCCGTCTTCCCTTTCTTTCACCATCTCCCTCCCTCCCTCCCTCCCTCCCTCCCTCCCTCCCTCCCTCCCTCCCTCCCTCCCTCCCTCCCTCCCTCCGTCTGTCTGTCTGTCTGTCTGTCTGTCTGTCTGTCTGTCTGTCTGTCTGTCTCTCTCTCTCTCTCTCTCTCTCTCTCTCTCTCTCTCTCTCTCTCTCCTCTGTTCCTTTATCTCTCTCCTCCCCTCTATCCATCTGTCCCTTTCTGTCTCTCCATCTGTCCCCTTCTCTCTCTCATCCCTCTCTCCACATCTACCCTTCTCTCTAAGTTCCTCTCTCCATCTACCCCCCTTTTTTTTCTCTCTCTCTCTCTTAGTCCCTCTCTCCATTTGTTCCCTTTCGCTCTCTGTCCCTCTCTCCTTCTCCTCTGTCCCTTTCTGTCTCTCCATCTGCGCCATCCTTTCTCTCTCTGCCCCTCTCCAGCTGTCCCCTTCTCTCTCTCTCAGTCCCTCTCATTCCATCTGTGTCCGTCCGTCCGTCCCTCCCTCCCTCCGTCCCTCCCTCCGTCCCTCCCTCCGTCCCTCCCTCCGTCCCTCCCTCCGTACCTCCGTCTGTCCGTCCGTCCGTCCGTCCGTCCGTCCGTCCGTCCGTCCGTCCGTCCGTCCGTCCGTCCGTCCGTCCGTCCGTCCGTCCGTCCCTCCCTCCCTCCCTCCCTCCCTCCCTCCCTCCCTCCCTCCCTCCCTCCGTCCCTCCTTCCCTCCTCCCTCCCTCCTTCACTCCCTTCCTCCCTCCCTCTCTCTCTCCATCCCTCCCTCCCTCCCTCTCTCAGAGTCCATCTCTCCATCTGCCCCTTTCTCGCTCTCCCTCCTTCTCGCCTTCTCCTCTGTCACTTTCCGTCTCTCCATCTGTCCCTTCTCTCGCAGTACCTCTCTCCATCTGTCCCCTTATATCTGTGTCCCTCTCTCCATCTGTCCTTCCCCTCTCCCTCTCTCTCTCTCTCTCTCTCTCTCTCTCTCTCTCTCTCTCTCTCTCTCTCTCTCTCTCTCTCTCTCTCTCTCTCTCTCTCTCTCTCTCTCGCTCTTCATATGTGTCCTTCTCTCTCAGTCCTTCTCTCTCTCCATCTTTCCACTTCTGTCTCTCTCAGTCCTTCTCTCCTTCTCGTCTGCCCCTTTCTGTATCTCCATCTTTCCACTTCTCTCTCTCAGCCATTCTCTCTCTCTCCATCTGTCCCCTTTTTCTCTCAATCCCTCTCTCCAGCTGTCCCTTCTTTTACAGATAAAGCAGAATCTAGACGCAGCTGTCGGCAATCAGCCCCGCCTTCTCTTTGTCGTCTTGTTGAAGATACGAAGCAATGCAGTAGTGCAAGGCAGACTAGACAAAGCAAGCGAAGGCAAGGGAGGGAAGACTAGACAAGGCAAACGAAGACAAGAGAGAGAAGGCTAAGCAGAGCCAGAAAAGAGAAGGTAAGGAAAGGCAAAAGAAGGAAAGAGAACAAAAGGCAAGTAAAGGCAACAGAAGGGAAGGAAGCGGGAGGAAATGGAGCAGGAGACGAGAGCAATAACTGCGTGAGACACGTAAATTACCCTTAGATGGGGCAAGAACGCAATGCATAAGACAATTTAGTAGATGGTTAGAGCAATAAAGGGGAAGAGGCAGTCGACGGCCAATCAAGATCCCCTCCGCCCCACACCGGTCTTCCCCTCCATCCTCATGCTTGTACAGTTGTACACCCACAAAAGACCACGAATGTTGACACAAGAGATGCAAGGAACAGTTAAGCATCAAGTCTCTCAACTGCCATCCATCCATGCGTACGACGCTGTCTTAGACCAAGTACAGCCAACAGCACCATTATTATTATTATTATTATTATTATTATTATTATTATTATTATTATTATTATTATTATTATTATTATTATTATTATTATTATTATTATTATTATTATTATTATTATTATTATTATTATTATCATTATTATTATTATTATTATTATTATTATTATTATTATTATTATTATTATTATTAT
>OY744609.1:24972535-24975035 GCA_963556255.1 Allolobophora icterica | reverse complement strand
GAATTCTAGGCAACTTCAATGACTTTGGATTATTGACAATTAACTTCCCTTAGATTTACTTAGATGTCGCTTAAATATACGCATTAAACTTCTTCTGCAATTCTTCAAGATGTTTGGTGTTTCATTTCTATAAGACTAGACATTCTAGACATTCTATAATAACTGGGGCCAATCTTCGCGGGGAGTGAATCTTCCGGGGGCGATTCTTCCGGGTTCGAAATTTCCGTATCAAAATGCATGTATGGAGTCCGGATGGATTGATGGATGGATGAATGGATGGATGGATGGATGTACGGATGAATGGATGGATGGATGGATGGATGGATGTACGGATGAATGGATGGATGGATGGATGGATGGATGGATGGATGGATGGATGGATGGATGGATGGATGGATGGATGGATGGATAGAAAACATAGTACAAATGGCGGATGAGTAGTCTCGTTGCGGTCGAGTTGGTGTGATTTAACGTTTTCTTGATGATGAAGACTATAGGATAGTAAGAACAAGAAGAAGAAGAGCAGTCCTTTAAACAGGAGAGGCAGCCATGGGTTTGAACTGTTAGCGACTTCGTTTTCTTAGCCTCGGCGTACGAGAGCGGGTGGCCAGTCCTCTCCCTCGCCGTCTGATTTTCCCACCGACTAGTGTACGGTCGGTGTGTTCATTATAGCTGACTTGGCTAGGGGCGCAGGTGGAGTTTCTATAGTAAATTTCGACGAGAGGAGTGTGTCATCATACGCAGCGAAGTTAGTGAACAATTGTATTCGATTATTTCCGGGCATTTTAACGAAGATAAACTACATTATATGCTGACAAACCAAAATGAAGTAAGCATTAACGATTATCCATATCCAATCAAGCTGTGCGTTTCTGACTAATTAAGAAGAAAAATAAAATAACTATCTTGTAGACTTCGCAATTAATCTGTAAGTACACTCGTACGCAGGCCTATAGTTGTAGGCCTACATAAGTATGTGCGTAGGCCTATATATTTGCATGCATCGATCTATATAAATTCATATATATTATACAGGAATGCATACATGAATCCATAAGTGTTACCCCGACGTCAGAGGCAGGGGCGTCCATCCCTACGTCTATGACGCATTCCCCCCATGTAATCAGATTCTCCCCCCTCCAACGACGTCCCCAGACGATTGGCCGACTGTCGACGAAAGAGAAAATAGGCCTATCGATTACCGAACTCTGAAGCACAATTTTACTCTTGAATTCTGTAACTTTCAGTTCGCTAATAAAGCAACATTATGCATTATATAATATGAAGGCTTGACGATGATGACGAGCAATCCACTTTCAATCCACTGTCCTATCGACAACAGGACTGCAGAACTGAACCTGGTCGTTAAGACAGAGGCATACCGCCATAGCGGCCAGACAGTCCAAACGTAGTAACATAAGTAGGTCTACTAAAATTACAACAGGGCAACATTCAGAGCAGCAGAGTGCGTAGGCAGGCGATTAACAATTTTGTCTAGTTTTAGTGATGGAGTAGCGTCTCGTTCACAGGGAGACGCCCTGATACTGTCAGAGGTGCAAACCAGTCATCAACCATGGTTGATCTCAGTCGATTTTTTACAATGCGGATGCGACATTACTCACTCAGCTGAGCAGATGGTCACCGCAAGGGAGATCAGGATTTCAATCCATCTTTTCAACAGATGTGTCTTTTGCTCGTCATCATTGTCACTGTCTAGTTGAATTAGTTCCAGTTTTCCGTCGTCTGGAATCAATTCATCAAGAGGCACAAGGTCTTGTACGGCGCGATATGCGTGTCGAAACTCCTCGAGCTCGGTTCGCACTACCTGTGGGTATAGTGCGAACCGAGCTATGTATAAATTGTGTGCAATTTATATATACCTTGTAGTCTTCCACTTGTGGTGTGTAGTACAAAGTACGCGCCATTTGTCACTACGGATAAGCATGCCGCATAACGGTTCGCAACATTTATACTTCATTAAAACATTGTCTTTGGGCATGATTAGGCCTACTAGTAAAATGAAATTGCAAAGTATTAACACATCAAAATTACGAAACGCTTATAAATCAAAGTATCTCATCTTGCGGGAGGCCACGTCAACCAAAGAGTACCCCTCCATTCATCCCTTCGCTTCACCCCTTCACCCCATTAGTTAAGAGGCGAGGAATCTGATACCGGCAGACTTGTGTGCATCCGGGCTGCTATCTGCCTTCCTCTCTGCCTGCCTGCCTCTGTTTTACCCTACCGGCCTGGAGTCAGCTCTGCAGGGTTGATGGGGCTACAAGGGAACGTGGAGAAGAAGAGGGCAATACAGGGCTGTATATGTGGGCTGTTACATTAAAACACTGGAAACCTCCTTTGGTCTGAGATTGAATATGCCGCGTACGATACGCCAAAATTATGAAATTGACTAATCGATTAATCACTGAAATGGAAAGAATGAGCAGACTTTAACTTTAATGTACTAAAAATTTCTTCTCCCCCCCCTGAAAAGGCTATG
>OY744609.1:24878895-24972335 GCA_963556255.1 Allolobophora icterica | reverse complement strand
GGATCAGATTTCAGGTTTTGGACTTTCTTTATTGCGAGATCGCAAGACTGACTGATTCTAGATTTTATAGCGAGAAGACCATAGCTGTGTAAAATCCGGAAAGGACACTCTTGGCAAACACGGTGTCTTAATGCAGACGAAGATTGTGTTCTAGGCTGAGGACCTTGAGAGTTCACATACAAAACATTGCCAGACAAGAGATATTACACAGACTGAGGAAGAGAAATATCGATTCGTCAGAGTCAGGATAGGGTTAGCCACTAGCCAGGTAGATACTAGATAACGATTCTATACTTGCTTATCCAGGCCGTTTTAAATTCGTCGTAGGCCCTAGGCACTCTTGCATTCGTAGACCCCAACTCAACCGCCAACTCTGTATTAAAGCTAAACGAATTTGCATTAGCTTAACTTTAACTCTTTCAGTACAGAAGTTATTAGCCTAAATTTGAATTTGCTGGTATTTGCAATTTTCTGTTTTCCATTTTCCCGGTCCATCATGCAGTGTCTCATTTTCAGACTTTCAGACTTTCGTAGGCCCCTGAAAGTAGTAGTAGGCCCTAGGCACAGTGCCTACTACATGTGCCAAGTGGATGAAACAGCGATGTGCTTATCACAACATACAGCGCAGACAAATCATTGAAGTGCAGGGGTCGTGCCCTTAGTTCAATGGTCGAGAAGGAGGTCTTTTTGCGATTAGCGAAGACTATAACGAGTGAACCTTCACTATCAGTTTTCCATAAAGTTATGTTCCGAAGCAGAATTTATTTATTAACTACGTTGAACTGCCAATACAAGGTCCTGATACGAGAACTTACTTCGTAAGTTGCGTTGCCTGATAAATATACGCGTGAGGCTTGTGGAAGTTCTACGCGCGGAAATGGAGCGAGAAACGTGTGATAGTGGAAAGATGCTTTGCACGATATCTCTATGCCTAGGGGTGAAAGACTCAGAGATTTGCAAGACTTCCCTGTCCCAAGAACTAAGGAGATTACTTGCGCTAGTTTCGGAGTTATGGGATTTAGAATGGTGGAGAAGAGAAAGCCCGTAGTGAAGGAAGCAAACAAAAAGGGAACGACTACTGCAGAAGAGCTGTCCTGTTCCGAGAAAAGGCGATCCTCCGGACATTGTCCATCCGGCGATTGAGGAAGAGGCAGAGGCGGATCCGGAGAAAGAGCTTTACAACGTTGCCTCCCTATATGGAGGAGGAAAATTCCAAACCCTCCATGGAGAAAACGGACAAAATGGACAGAGATTAAACGGAAAGGCATCGTATATTGAGAGTAGACGTAGCATTAAGTGCAATAAGATTAAGAGGAATAAGGAACAAATTAATAGAAATTTATCACGCAACAGTAGAAGGAAGAAATTGAACCAGAGCAAGAGAAACCTGGAAGTGAAAAATAGATCGATAATTCAGCTGCTATAACAGATATAATTATGCAAAATGCGACAGCTATTTAAAATCAACACATCCGGTATAGATCGACTCCCTTTTGTCCTCCATTACCATTGTAGTTGGCTTGAGGCATACAGTGCGTGACAGGTAGCCTAGCAATTGTTTTCATCGTAAGAAAGGTTTCTATATATAATGTGTTGAATGTGTAAAAGAGAAATGAGAATATAGCATAGCAATGGCTGCATGGCATTCTATAAGTAATTCTGAAAATGCAAGAATCAATCGCAATAAAAAAAACTGTCAGCGTGGCTCACGTCACTTGATTTTAAACACAGGTAACCCATAAAGCATCACTGGACCGGAACGCCAACCAAGGACGCAAAGAGCGCATGACCGCATACATGATTTGATGCATGACCGGATGCATTCACGCTGAATACATGACTGAACACATGACTGAATGCATGATTGAATGCTAGACATGGCCGAATATAATTATGACCGATTGCACGATGCACGGGTCGTGCATTCGGCATTAAATCATGTATGCGGTCAAGCACGCGTTGTGTCCTTTGTTAGCGTTCCAGTCCAGTGATGCTTTATGGGTTACCTGTGTTTAAAATCAAGGGACGTGAGCCACGGTGACAGTTTTGTATTGCGATCGATTCTTGCATTTTCAGAATAACAGATTAAATGCCATGCAGCCATTGCTATACGCCCAGCTACTTGGAATGGGCTCCCGCTTGCCCTACGCTAATTCCGCAGGAACAACCTGCCTTCTACCAATTGCTTAAGTCTACCCTCCTCGCCCGTGGCTGGGCTGGGACTGGGACTGGGAGCGCCTCTGAGTAGGCCTCTTGAAGAGGCACTATATAAATTTTCAAAATGAATTTCAGAATGAATGGCAAAGTGCATGAATGAATGAATGTATGTATGCATTATCCAATCATACCACCGTCATTCTTGATCTAAGTCGAGTGAGGTGTACACGAGAGACGCAAGCAGACAGGTAGACTGGTATTTAGATCCAAGGGTAGAGAGGTAGACGGGCAGCCGGGCATATATGCGTGTGCGTATAGCTAGGCATATAGGTAGGTAGGCAGATAGGTAGGTAGGTAGGCAGATAGGTAGGTAGGCAGATAGGTAGGTAGGCAGATAGGAAGGTAGGCAGATAGGTAGGTAGGCAGATAGGAAGGTAGGCAGATAGGTAGGTAGGCAGATAGGTAGGTATAGGTAGGCAGATAGGTAGGTAGGCAGATAGGTAGGTAGGCAGATAGGTAGGTAGGCAGATAGGTAGGTAGAAAGATAGGTAGGTAGGCAGATAGGTAGGTAGGCAGATAGGTAGGAAGGCATATAGGTAGGTAGGCAGATAGGTAGGTAGGCAAATAGGTAGGTAGGCAGATAGGTAGGTAGGCAGATAGGAAGGTAGGCAGATAGGTAGGTAGGCATATAGGTATAGGTAGACAGATAGGTAGGAAGGCATTTAGGTAGGTATATAGGCAGATAGGTAGGTAGGCAGATAGGTAAGTAGGCAGATAGGTAGTTAGGTAGGTGGCTGTGGCGAGACGCATGCGGGTGTTCCGGTGGGCAGATGGACCAGAGATCTGTTTTGACTGAGGGAGAGCTGCAGACGCTGGAGCGTTGCAGATGAGGTCATGACCCGGGAACGAGCACAACAGACAGCCTCCTAAGGCGACGCAATTTCCCTTCCTTTGTACCATTTCCAACTCATAAGAGGCAAAATAGACGAGGTCAACGACCATAGGTCATATAGGTCAAACGGAAACTCTACAGGTTGGTCATTTGCTCTGCATACGGAATTGATGAACGATGGAGAACACCCAGGAAGAGGAGGAGGAGGAGGAGAAAGAGGAATAGGAGGAGCAGAATGAGAATGAGGACTAGGAGGATATGAATATCTGAAACAAGTAGCCGATATTTATCTGATAGGGAATCAAACATCGGTCGATTTATGCAGAAGCCGATGATTCGATCTGAATTTGCGTCTATAGTAATCAGCGATGGATAGATATACAGATGATTCTGGTCTACGGCTGGCGTCTGAATTGACGAAGCGCATTAAGTTGGCCGTAAATGAGGCTCAATCGGTTATTTCATTCGTAAACAAATATCGATTGGTCTGTGGACAATCCTAGTTTGTTTTGTACTACAGATTTCCTGGAAATTCAACAGAACCGGTGGAAGTGGTCTCGATATCTGGGACTGGTTCCGAGACCACCGTCTGAACCTCTCTATGTCTCGTCCGTCTCGGAAACATAGTCGCCGTCTGCTCGACTCCCTGAACATCAGTTTCGCGGCCAACTGTTCGGCCTTTGATTGGCGCTACATCAACTCTGTACCATAGGCGTAGCTACAATGAGGCAAGAGGAGGCATTTGCCTCCTCTTAGTTTTTTAGATTTCTAAATTTTCCATGGGTTATAGTCCTGTATCCTGAAGTACAGCCCATGAGAGGTGGATGTTGCCTCCTCTTGCAGTGTTTAATGCAGAGACCTTTTGGGGGTAATTCGTATGGAAAAAGTGTTAAAAGTGGGACGAATGTCTAAAACAGGTCATCAACTGTTTTGGAAGATGAAATTTTCTGTGGAAGAAATTCCCCAGAAAAGGTCATAAAATTTTCTGTTGAAGAAATTCCCTAAAAAAGTCATCTAATTTTTTGACAAGCAGTATTTGCCTCCTCTTGAATTGAAGTCTGGCTACGCTCCTGCTCTGTACGCTCTCAATAGTGCAACAGGTGTAGTATAACTAATGTAGTACGACTAATGTAGTGCAAGTCGTGTAGTGCATTAACGGAAATGGTGCAGTTTTGACTTACCATTGCGGAGGAGGAGTTGTGTTTTCGAAGGGAGGAAACAGACGCGCCTATCGATTAAACGCCGTCCAACAAAGGTTAATTTGTCGTTCGAAATCATCCACAACTTCTCTGTCTCTGTATGTGTCCGTATGTGTCTCTGTATGTGTCCGTATATGACTGTGTCGTTCTTCACTCATCGCCTCCTCGGTACATCAGCAGGTGCGAGCGAAAGTGCGAATCGTTTGGCGCCAACTTCCATAACAGTGCGACGTACAGAAAGATGCTTCTAAGACTCGAGATAAGACACAGCATCCGTGCGTGCCTCTGTTCTTTGATGTCTGTCAGTCCGTCTGCCTGTCCGCGTCTGTCTGTTCTTGCCTAAGTGCAAACGAGATAGTATATGAGTCGCAAGTTCTATCACTCGTTGCGTGCGTGCGTTCATCCATCCGAATACCACCGTCGGCATCTTAGCGTTATCAGCTGACAAGGCAGAGAGTCTGCAGCTGCAGCAGCTAGCATCCATGCGCTCACTACAGCGACAACGCATCAGATCTACGTCAAAGACGAACATACGCGCAGCCAGACATAGACGGACTGAGACAGACAAGCAGAAGGTGGAAAGAGACATCGAAATCTTGAACTGGTTCATAATGCAATAGGAAGGTTGACAGATAAGCATGCATAGAGAGAGGCATAGAGAGAGGCATATAGAGAGGCATAGAGAGAGGCATAGAGAGAGGCATAGAGAGAGGCATATAGAGAGACAGAGAGAGGCATAGAGAGAGGTATAGAGAGAGAGGCAGAGAGAGAAAGAAAACTTGATGAACTCACCTGCCACAACACGTAGGTAAAATCTGTCGGCTGAGTTATGCGGGTCTTAACTTGTTCCTCTGTTGTCGCTGCTTCATTGCAGTTCCTCCTCAGTTCATTCATCTCTAGGATTATTCATTCATTCATCTCGGACGATCGTTGTTGACCAGCATAAACAGAAACAATTCTTCCGTTCTCTCTCTCTCTCTCTCTCTCTCTCTCTCTCTCTCTCTCTCTCTCTCTCTCTCTCTCTCTCTCTCTCTCTCTCTCTCTCTCTCTCTCTCTCTCTCTCTCTCTCTGTCTCTCTCTCTCTCTCTCTCTCTCTCTCTCTCTCTCTCTCTCTCTCTCTCTCTCTCTCTCTCTCTCTCTCTCTCTCTCTCTATCTCTCTCTCCCCCCTCCGTCTCTCTGTCTACCGCTGAATATGTGTGTCTCTCTATCTCTAATCTCTGCTGCTCTCTGTCTCTCTATCTCTGTCTCTGTCTCTGTCTCTCTATCTCTCTATCTGTCTCTGTCTCTGTCTCTGTCTCTGTCTCTGTCTCTGTCTCTGTCTCTGTCTCTGTCTCTCTGTCTCTCTCTCTCTCTCTTCCCCTCCGTCTCTCTGTCTACCGCTTAATATGTGTGTGTCTCTTTCTCTAATCTCTGCTGCTCTCTCTCTCGCGCTCTCTCTCTCTCTCTCTCTCTCTCTCTCTCTCTCTCTCTCTCTCTCTCTCTCTCTCTCTCTCTCTCTCTCTCTCTCTCTCTCCCCTCCGTCTCTCTGTCTACCGCTCAATATGTGTGTCTCTCTATCTCTAATCTCTGCTGCTCTCTGTCTCTCTATCTCTGTCTGTCTGTCTGTCTGTCTGTCTGTCTGTCTGTCTGTCTCTCTCTCTCTCTCTGGGACTCTCTCTCTGTCTGTCTGTCTGTCTGTCTGTCTGTCTGTCTCTGTCTCTCTCTCTTCCACTCCGTCTCTCTGTCTACCGCTTTACATATGTGTCTCTCTATCTCTAATCTCTGCTGCTCTGTCTCTCTCCGGTCTCTGTTTGTATCGGTTGCTATGTCTCTCTCTGCCTTTCTACTTGGGATCTCTGTTAGTGTTCTACCTGAAGCATGGGCTGGAACGCGCATTGTGCTGGCCTACTACAGTATGTCCCAATGCAAAATTGATGAGGCGACGAGGAGGAAGGGGAGGAGGAAGAGTAGGAGACAGAGGAGGAGACAGAGAAGGAGACAGAGGAAGAGGAGGAGACAGAGGAGGAGGTAGAAGAGGAGGAAGAGGAAAAGCACTAGCTTCGTTGTTTGGCCCTTGTTGATTGTCGTGGCTTGTTTGGGGCATGCGATATAACAAATGCAAAAGACTGATTTACGCCGGTCGCCTCATGAGCCTACATGCCATTAAGGACAATGAAGGCCATGTTGGTGATGATGATGATGATGGCCTGGCTGCATGCATAGCCACTTGGCTAACCAAGTGCCAACAACATTTGGCGCCTCCTGTCCTTTGTCTCAAATCCCATTCTGTCGTTACGCGTGCATGCATCCGAATATAGGCGCCGTCTCTCACACCGATGAACATGCTTCAGCAGCAGCAGCAGCTGCACCCCCATCACTGACTCCCCTTCTCATTCCTTCACAACAGTTCGCTTAACACAAATGCACACAATTGTCTGTCTGTCTCTGTCTCTGCCTCTATCTATCTGTCTGTCTGTAAACTTGTACAAAGGTATCGATATATATCTCTCTGTCTCCTCGCCATTCTCCCTTCCTTTGTTTTTCTGTCTGTCTGTCTGTCTGTCTGTCTGTCTGTCTGTCTGTCTGTCTGTCTGTCTGTCTATCTGTCTCTCCCAATTATGCTCATGTCCATATTATTTTTTCATTAAAGGCCGCAGTGTTTATCCCATGGGAGAGGTTCTTCCGTCCTTGTCGCATTTTCCCTCGTAAAGAATGGGACAGAGAGGTTTCCCTGTATACCCCATTCTTCCACAAGCCCTTTCTTCCTTGTCCATTTTATGCAGAGAGAGCGACAGACAGACAGACAGACAGACAGAAGGATATAGGAAGTTGCGAGAAACAGTGGTAGAGAATGAAGCAATCGAGAGAGAGAGAGAGAGAGAGAGAGAGAGAGAGAGAGAGAGAGAGAGAGAGAGAGAGAGAGAGAGAGAGAGAGAGAGAGAGAGAGAGAGCAAGAGAGAGAGAGAGAGAGAGAGAGAGAGAGAGAGAGAGAGAGAGAGAGAGAGAGAGAGAAGCAGATAGGTATAGACACACAGAGAAACAGTGGTATAGAGTTAAGCAATCGAGAAAGAGACACTCAGACAGACAGAAAGTGACAGACAGAAGGAGATAGGTAGATAGGTTGACACACAAACAGTGGTAGAGAGTGAAGCATCCGACTGCAGGAGAGACAGAGACAGAGAGAGACAGAGAGACAGAGACAGAGACAGAGAGACAGAGAGACAGAGAGAGACAGAGGGAGACAGAGAAAGACAGAGAAGGAGATTGGTATAGACACACAGAGAGACAGTGGTAGAGAGTGAAGCAATCGAGAGAGAGAGAGAGAGACAGACAGACAGACAGAGACAGACAGTCAGACAGAGGAGATATGCAGACACACAGACGAGAGTAGTATAGACAGTGAAGCAACCGACTGAAATCGATGGACTGAAGAGGAGATGAGCGTTGTCATTCTGGCCCAGATGAGTTGGTTCTTAAAGGATGAAGAACAGCCGACCAGTCTACAACGGAATGCGTTCGTCTGTCGCCAGAAGTCAGATCTCACCACAGAACAACTCCACCACCAGATCTCGATTAAACTCGGATTACACTGAATGACACCCAAGTACAATGAATTACGATGCATAACACTGGATGACACTGAATGACTCAAAATTGCTTTAAATTATACTCAATGGTGCTCTGTCTATGCGTTCCTGTCTGTGCGTGTCTGTCTGTGCGTGTCTGTCTGTGTGCGTCTGTCTGTACGTGTCTGTCTGTGCGTGTGTGTCTGTGCGTGTGTTTCTGTGCGTGTCTGTCTGTGTGTATCTGTCTGTGCGTGTCTGTCTGTGCGTGTCTGTCTGTGCGTGTCTGTCTGTGCGTGTGTGTCTGTGCGTGTCTGTCTGTGCGTGTCTGTCTGTGCGTGTCTGTCTGTGCGTGTCTGTGTGTGTTTGTCTGTCTGTGCGTGTGTGTCTGTGCGTGTGTGTCTGTGCGTGTCTGTCTGTGCGTATCTGTCTGTGCGTGTCTGTCTGTGCGTGTCTGTCTGTGCGTGTGTCTGCGTGTCCGTGTGCCAGTGCGAAGTCTTGATATTCATCTGATTCCGTTGTCTTTATCTGTTGGTTCCGCTTGCGTCCTCCATCCTCCTCCATCCTCCTCCTCAGCCGTTGGAGACACAGACTGCAGCCGTCCAGACGAAAAGAGAAGGACTGGGAGATGGAAGAATAGCCAAGAAGTCAAAACAAGAACGGATCGATCCGGTGAAGGAGCCGGAGCAGAAGGAAAAAGAGGAGGAGGAGGAAGACGAAGAGGAAGAGGAAGAAGAGGAGTAATGATGGCGTCGATGAATCTCGTGAACGGCGGATATCGTTTGAGGAAATCGTATGACTCAAGAACGAAAACAAGAACATACGAACATGAGTAAACAACAGCAGCTGGAAATCACAATTCATCGTTGTCTGTCTTCCTGTCTGTCTGTCTACGTGTCTGTCTGTCTGTCTGTCTGTCTGTCTGTCTGTCTGTCTGTCTGTCTGTCTATGTCTGCCGTATGAAATATTATGGGGTCAAGAGGTCACAGTCGTCTGCTGCCACCTTACGATGCATCGTAGGGTTACGTGACCCTGTAAACGGAAATCCACGGCGAAAGGAATTCTGGGAAGCGGAAGTGAACGGCGCTGAGACGATGTTCACTGGACCGAGTAACCGGATATATGACGTGATCGTGAAAGGTCATGGTTCAGAGACCCGAACGACCTTTAAAATGTCAGTCACGTTTTCTTTGAAGGAAACAACTTAGTGAAGACTTCATGACGTCATGAATTAACACATCTCAAGTAAGTAAGTTGCAGTGTGGAATTGAAGGACAAGACTTGACCATAAAGTGAAATGAGTTTGTTATATTCTGAGAGGAAGTGTCTAATTGTACAATTTAGATTCTTGTTTTGGCCTATTTTAGAAAAAAACTAATAAGTCTGTATTACCTATCAGAGTCCACCGTTAGTATTAGTATTAGCTCTCATAGGTGTAATGTTATGAGGTACGAGGGGTACCCGTAACCCCCACTTTTTGAACTGGTGTAGCATACCCTCTACTTGTCGTATATCACGAATAAATAATGACCACATGGGCATCCGCACTGGGAACAAAGCGGAGCATTTGCACCCCTGGATTTTGCACATAATTCACAAAAAATAAAATCTTTTGGTTGTTTTGATTATTACAACAGTCCCAACACGTTTTACATGCGAAAAACAATTATTTAGGTAAAGTCCTTGACCATTATTTATTTTTAAAGTTGCCACGTGTTATGTGTTCATGAATAGCTATTCTATGCAAAAACGTCATTTTGCCCCCCGCCCTACAAAATTTCCTGCGGACTCCCATGAATGACCACTCTATTCAACCGTCTGGGTCTCGTTCCAACTGTGCTTCTTCAAATATTGCTGTTTCTGACTTTCTTTGTGTATGCAGGTTGGAAGGCAGGCCTACGTATACAGACAACATCTAATAATCCGTAGTATTAGTCGTTGTTTTAACTTATAATAATTAATAGTAGTAGTAGTAGTAGTAGTAGTAGTAGTAGTAGTAGTAGTAGTAGTAGTAGTAGTAGTAGTAGTAGTAGTAGTAGTAGTAGTAGTAGTAGTAGTAGTAGTAGTAGTAGTAGTAGTAGTAGTAGTAGTAGTAGTAGTAGTAGTAGTAGTAGTAGTAGTAGTAGTAGTAGTAGTTTTCTGCACCCTCTGAATTTCATCCTTTAAGTTAGCTATAATTAATGTCAGTGTATACGCTATAAAAATTGGTATCCCACTTTCTAGTGCAAAGTTACGTCCCTGTCAGAACTAGTACTAGTAGGCCCTATTAGTTTATTATCAGTATCAGTATTAGTTTAGTAATAATCTTGATACTGTGATGAATTTCTGTTTATTTTTCCTGGATACGCTGGATTCCAGCTCCTCGCAGGTAGAATGCAGATCATAGCCCACTTAACAGGATGATGCCAAAGTCTCTTGCGTCCCATGGTGGTAGTGGTGGGATCCATGACCGGTGTATACGAGTCCGACTGCATGTGGAGAGTTTGGTCCTGTGCCTTGCATATGTGTGTTATAGGATTCAGTTGGGGAATGCTCTTGCCTAGAAGTTGAAGACATCTTGTGCTATGAAATTATATAGGAGCATAACACTTGCAGCGCAATATTTAATATAGCCTATGACATGTAGCTCAATTAAACTGAAAACAATCAAAAATTAAACAACTCTACAATATAGTCTATATACAACGTTTATTAACGAAATGTATGTAATGGTGATGTAGAGGTAGTTTGAGGTTTTCCAAAGTGGGTGGCTTTTCCCTAGTGTAAGCGCTTAGTATTTCATCATGGATACTGGATAGAGTTACCTGACACAGTCGATGTGGTTGCTGGTGTACAGATACATCATGCATCTTCAGCTGATCCTAGGTTGATAAATTACTGTCCCATTTTCCCTACCCGGGTTTGCCAGCGACCTGGGTGATCCACGTGATCAGAGGCTTCGAGGGAAGAGCTAAAGAAGGATCCTCGGGCGAATTTAAGCATTCGAAGTTCTGTGGGTCTAAACTTCTGTGGCGCTGTCATTGGTGCAATTTTTGGTATGGTAATTACTTAGTTTTCATTTGATTTATTGTAAATCTCTCTAATATAGAAATACTGTCTTTTATTATAAAACTCGCTTGTATTTCTCACGAAGGCTCATCAGTTTATTTTCAATCTTCGCTAGCTAATTCCTGAGAGTAAACGTTCTTGGTTCTTCCTTCCTAGAAGAACCAATTAACCTCCCATTAGAGTAGTGAAACAGCGGTTTACGGATACCCGGTACTAAGGCATCACAGATCCTATCATGCAGTAGCAGAAACTATCATCGTCTCAAAGCTGCAAACAGGGCGTTAACACAACTCGCGGTAAACCACTGTGGGGCAGTCGGCTCTTGGAGGCCCTCAATCTGCCAGCCCCAATCACTCCTTCCCCGCCCCACTAGTCTAGGTCGTAACAGCCGATGTCCTTCTCCCCATGAAGCCAGACCTTGAAGTGCAAATCAATCGCAATGCCGCTCTTTACAAGACTACGAGGTTTAATTGGTGGCAAACACGCCACTATGCTCATCTCTCTGAAAAAGCGAAAACCCCGTGGATCTCGACTCGGGAGTAAGAACCGTAGGCACTAGTAGTAGATATGGTTGGACGTGCCGCCACTCTATCAGAGTCCTGGATAGTTGCATCCAGCGCAACCTCGGACAAGAGAGGATCTGTTAAATCGCTTCCAATACCCCACTGAGTTTCTAGGAGTAATTCTCTCCCCGGCAGCCTAACCTACTCCACATTCACAAGAGTTGGGCATTCTATCTGCATCCAGGGTACCGCCCGTCCAGCATCCACTTACCGCCAGCGGTGAGGTTGAAAGCATTGTTAAGGATGGTGGCGGGAGCGGGTACTGTAGAACGAGCTAGCTTGCACATTAAACCAAGCCTTTGGTCGATTTTCGGACAACGGTAGAAAGTAGCCATCAAGGCTCATGATCTCTAATCTATCAACGTAAGCCTTTGTGGCCGCATCCTAATCTGCCAGAGGCTCCCGCAGGCCACCCAACTTCAAATGGTCTGTAATGGTAGAAACCGTAGAAACGACGCTATCGTCAACGCAGCATATAGTAAAGCCACTCTCGCCCCAGGCCAGCTGGCGGTACACCGCACCATCCGACCGCTGTATGTAATACGCACAGCAGAGCCCTGCTCATCGTTGGCTCTTTAACACATACTAAAGAAAAGATACTACAATCGGTTTATTGTCGGTGTGATGCGAGATCTTGTCCAGGGTCAAGATGTGTCCGAAAAATGTTGCAATTGGTCCACATGATCAATGACGTCATATAACAGCTGTCAAGTTTAACTATTAATAGGAATCTTGTCCGGGAAAGACATCTAGCATACAAAACAATTATTCCAAAATACCAAAGATACGAAGTGTAAGTATGTATGTAAATCCGGTGGCGCATGGTGCTAAAGTATGCAAGCACAATTTTCGCATTTATAGAAATAAATTAGCATAAATACGTCAGCAAGCAATGTAGCGTAAGTACTTCAAACTATTACTGCCCGAAACATTTAGTCCGGGCATCATTTCACTCGGACAGTGGTGCCAAATACTTTCATTCATTCATTCATTCATTCATTCATTCATTCATTCATTCATTCATTCAGAGGACTTATATAACGCCCCTAAAGATACCTACTCATATGCGCTCCCAGCCCTACTCCGGAAGTGGTGAAGTCGGATACAACTCCACCCCGGACATTATGTGGCACCACACTGGCCTCTAATAAATCTAAACGCGCCTTAGGTGAGTTGGTTGTTGACTGAACAGAGCCAAGGGGCTCTTGCCAATCTAACGAAACTAGAAAGACCGCAGCTGTCGCTCCTTTGAGCCCAAATGAAATGGGTAGGCCTATAGGTTCATCACCTGATAATATCACATTCCTTCAACACCGCACACTACTTAGCACCACAGAGTTTCGACCACATCTTTGCACGTTTGGCTTCTTCGCCCTTGTTTGCCGCTTGGCTGGAGTCTGTATGAAGAACGAAGATTAAGTGGTGGTGGTGGTGGTGGTGGTGGTGGTGGTGGTGGTGGTGGTGGTGGTGGTGGTGGTGGTGGTGGTGGTGGTGGTGGCACTAGTACTTTCTATCTGATGACACAGTGTGGTGACAGAGATTAATATCGTCGCCCTCCTCCTTTATCCAGGCTTGAGACTGACACCAACCGAAAACGGTAGAGGCGATGCTAAATGTGAATGAGCCACCTGGGCACATTTCTTATGTAGCCCTCTTCCGACTGGCACATTCACTGTTGACTTTCCCTTGATCAATCCAAGATAGAGCAAGACTTTCGCTTCAAGACAGTTTCCAAAAGTCAAGAAATGACATCGAGACTGAGATCAAGGCAATAGTCCCCAAGACCGAGAACGAAACTGAGACATCAGAAACCTGTCTCGAGACAAGACTGAGTCTCGAGATCATACAACGCTACCTTGGGAGAATACTGCGGCAATAACGTGGTGATCAGGAGGATAACGACAATAGTTTACTATAGTCTCTGCCACAGTCAGGAAACGCATACTGAGCTTTTTCGCGCATGTCGCACGGGCCACTGCAGAAGACATAGGATCACCAGAGAGATCTATGGACCGCACTGAACAAGTCCCCCACTCCCCCGGAGGACTGGAGAAGACAACCCACCAACCTAAGACCACTTGGACTAAAGTTGTGGAGAAGGATCTGAGAACCCTGACATTTGGTCTTCATGAAACATGGAGGAGGCGCGTTGCGTAATTTACGCGGTATACGCTCGTCTAAGATCGTCACCAGAAGACACTTTCATGCATCAATAAACATGCATCTAAAGCACCAATTGAAAGATAAGCACAGAGCGCCAGTTTATTCACGAGTGCTGCGTCAAGTCAAAAGAGTTGTCTATATAGAGTAGTCAATTGGAGATTCAAGTCCGGTTACCAAAGATATAAAAAAAAACACAAATTAACACACACACAACCTAACTTACGCGAAATAATTCTACTCAGTGCCATAAAATTATATTTACATCAATTCATGTGTCCAATGTTTTAGCAGGGTCTCTCGTCTGAATGCGTCCATGCATCAATAGCCATAAGACTGAAAGGAAGTGAACAAGCGTAACTAATTAAACTAACTTAATGAAGTACTTAAAATTCTATGCCTTACATATATACTGTAGTTTACAACGTACTTAGAATATATTAACAGGTCTAACTAAAATGGCCTAGGCATTAACCCGTAAAGACGTAGGCCCTATACAGAGGCGCAAACAACTGAATAATCTGAAGTGTACTGTCTCAGCTGAACTCTATACAACAAATGGTATCTCCAATAAACTTTCATACAATCAGCGAAACGCAACATAATTATTACGCGAAAGGGGAAAGGAGTGGGAGGAATTGATAGGTCAACCCCTCACCGTTCTACATCAAAGTTACGTCCCTACCTACTATGCCTATTATATGGTTATGCTATTTACTTTGCTTCTCCACGTTTATAGGTATTATAGATATATAGATATTATAGATATTATAGGCATTAAATTTTATCCTCGTATTTATCGTTGGTTCCAAAGATTTCTTGTGCAGTTCTGAAGTCTGGTTTTGGTCATGTTCTGCCATAGAGTCATGCAGATGAAGTACTTATCCATATCAATAAAATTATATGCGTCTGGCAGTTTTATTTCAAGGTCTACAGAGGGGTGGATTTAATTGTTTCCTTACAGAGTAAATTGAGCTTCTCATTTCCACTTATAACTACGTGGCTTGGAATCCATGCAAAATTTACCATGCAGCTTTGGAGATGCAGAGTTTCTACTAATTTCAAAATCTTTAAAGCCAAATTTTGGCTTGGAGCGATGGGAGTCCAGATTGTTGAAAGAGCAAGTTGGCCGATTGATAAGAGTTGGCTTGTTGACCATGTTAGAATTTAGACCATTTAGCGGCTGGTGTTGTAATTGGTTCTCCAGTAAAATCTGAGAAGTTCTTGGTTATTCGGAACTGTTCATCTTCTTCATGGATGTATTTAGGTCGTTCCCGCCTGACCATAATCCATTTTCGAACTATCAGTGAAATATTGATGAAATTTTTACACTTTTCCAGTAATCAATTAAAGAGCATCATATTTTATTACCGGCTCACTCCGTTCCATATATCGGTATCTAGACAAATGCCAGCATGGCAAGTCACAGATTATTTGCCCATCTATTTGTTCTTCGCACAATCCGAGTGATTGTGTTGCCTGAATTATTTCTGGACATTTTCTGTTTTAATGCATATTGTAATTGCAGTTTATGTCTGAGCGAAAGGAAACAGGAATCTCAAAGCATACATGTTGGAGAGCTCTCAGAACGTAGATTGGTGTGGATTGCATAGCCACTTCCAGCAGATTCGCAGCCAATAAGCAAACTGGATGGATTCGAGTTGTTTCAGCGGAGTTTTCACGGTATGTCCAACACACTTAACATCCATTGCTTAATCTAGTCTTGATGAGGTTCTGTAGAGACCACTTGGTTGTATCAAATTTCAGGTCTGTAAGATTTCCTAAATATTCATTATGTATTTGATCTCATCTGCATATTAGCCTAGAGATATGGGACTATAGGGCCTATAACTGAGGTCTTAGGCAACCTCTGGTTTATGAATTGGGAGGATATACACTTGGTTGTATTGCTTCAGTGTTATTCAATGTCTAGCGACATCTTGCCACTGTTTGGGTCGATGATGTCAACCTCAGCCTATTTACTGAAACTCGAGATTTTCGAGAAATTTTTATTGCTGCAGTCATATTTATAACTTCGTGTATAATCGCTAGGTGGCCTCCACCACCGCCATCTATTGATCTTTAGACACAATGCATGTCCTTTCAAATAGTTCCCATGCGCGTTCGTTATTACTGGCGCTTGTATGCAGTAGACCGTGGCAGATATATATATATATATATAGACAGGTATACAAAGAGAGAGGAAGGGGATTTGGTGCCAAAGGTTTAGTGAGGTGCCAAAGGTTTGTTGTCAAATTTGATTTTGTGCCATTCACTCCCATTTTCAAACCTGTCACCCTTTGTCAACAGTTAACAGCATTTAGACCACTGGCGAGTGCTTCGAGAGGTTATTACGTCTGCCTAAGTATACGCATCTAATCATGCATAATCTACATTTAATGCACACTGCAGCTGGCAATGCTCCTTTGTTCAATCATCATGAAGCAAACTTAGCATTGTATCATTCAGAACAGCGTTCAATTACACAAAGAAACAACTTGAGCACAATAAAATTATTGTTAACACTATTGTGAGACAGATAATGGTAATTGTTATTTCATAGATTTGAATCGCGGGCTGGCCCGGCTGGCAACTGTCCGTGTGCGGGGAACTTAAAGGGAGTGGCGTCTATTCAAACGAGCAGCGATGGTGAAGGATTCTACCCTATCAATTCATTGAAACGAACAGGGTTGAGGTCATACGATCGTAATTGGGCTATAACAACGTGTACATTTACATCTACATTTACACTTACTCTAATTAAACATTAAGCACCTATTTGTCCTTTTATGTGCATGTAATTCATCCTACATGGAAATGTAGGCTAATATATACGCATCTTCAAATCCAACAAGTCTGCTGGTAACATACGCTGCTTGGGAATTTAAAAGTTCTTATCAGTTATGAATGCATTCATTGTTGGCATCAAATTCTCACAGTTTCATGCATGTACTCTTAAACGCATTTGGTATTATGAATGTACACATGTTTCTGGAGCAGCCTAGGACACTTTATAACCATAACCATAACCATAAATTTTATTAGGCTACATCTCATAATATGCAGTTACAAAAATTCAGATCATTTGATACCAAAATTTACAGAAAATAAAATCCTTTAGTGACAGTATTAACAGAGAGTAAAGGGAAACAACCCCTAAGGGACCTAGATCCCGCTAGCGGGGTTACCCATAATACCCATACGCATAAACGTACTGACAACTGGCTAAATATAGTATAAGGTAGGTGAAATATAAAAGCTTAACTAGTTAACTAAGATTCAGAGTTAAATCACATTGGATTTCAACCTCATAACCCAGTGCGCACACAATGCAGTGATTTATTAGTATAGTAATCGTGGGGAGGTTAGGGAGCATATATGGTTAGATAATTGCGGAGTTTTTTTGAAGATGAAAATATTGGGCAGGTTTCTTATGATAATTGGAATATTGTTCCAGGTCCGCGGACCAACACTCTTAATTGAGAATTTCCGGGTGTTTGTTCTCGTGGATATTCCTCTATAATTGGTAGATGTTCTAATGTTATAGGGGTTTGTTTGGGATATTAGACTACAGAAGTCATTAAAAGCTGGGGGCAGAAGATTATGCATATATTTGAACATGAATTCGGAACATGAACAACCTCTCAAGGATCTACAACTATAGAACCATATTTTGAGTCGATACATAAAATATCCCTACTACTTCCTGCCTGGTTCGTAAGAGAAGGGACTAGAAAGAGGATGCGGGAAGAGGAAGGAGAAGGAGGAGAAGGTGAGACGAAGGAGCAGCAAGAAAAGGACGAGGAGCAGGGAGAGAAAGAGCAGACAGCCTATGTAGATTAGTGTAGAAAGCGGAGTATCGGCCCATAATTAATTAATGGACTGGTTGGCGTCTTCAGTTTTGGATGGAAAGCCAAACGACGTAAATGCAAGACTGCAGCAATTGACCTATGACACTCTTCACCGCTTGACTTTCACCAAACACAGGTACGCATGCATCTGTCGACTGTATACATAGGAGCCTATACATACATACAAATATATACATACTCTGTTCGTATATTATATATATATTTATATATGTATGCTTATATATATATATTTATTTATTGGCTGCCATAGATTCCAGGCGCCAACATTATGAACACCAAGACGTTCGATTGAGGTAGGCGACATATTTTAGTATTTTTCATACCATAAACTAACTAATTAGCATTCAGCCTAAATGACGAAACTGTGCCGTAATGTAAATAGTGGATTAATCAGACACAGAGAGTTGAAAGAATGAGGTATTGTAACTTTGAATGACCAGCTATTCATCAATTAGTAATCACCATGACAACAGTTGTAACCGCGCCACTCATAATAATAATAATAATAATAATAATTATAATAATAATAATAATAATAATAATAATAATAATAATAATAATAATAATAATAATAATAATAATAATAATAATAATAATAATAATAATAACAACAACAACAATGATAATTACAACAATAATAATGATAAGGTTGGCATTGGTATACCTCTGTGGGTTGTGAATGACAGTATAGGCTACATATAGCGCGACGGTTTCGCTGCCGCTCTATCATAAGATCATAATTTGTAAAGATTCACTTGGCAAGCGCTTTGAATAGTAACGACGGGATGTCCTGCTTAAGGTTGGGTTTGAAAATATTATCCCAGACTCTACCGCTTAGTCCATCAGGCCTATAGGACCACCTTTGTTCTTGTATTCGTTTGGCCAGTTTTCAATATCACAAATAGGTCTTAACAAGGAGAGGTCTTAACCCATTAGTGCCTACTTTTTGCCTGCCTCTACAGCCCAATTCTTCGCTTTCTGGAATCAACAATTTACAGTGGATATCTGGATGATCTTACTTTGGGAGGTCAACGGGGAAAGCAGCATGGAACTACTGTGGGATTCCATCTAAATGGCAGTAAGCGCGATTTTTGTTGCCCTGTTTTGAAAGGTAGTTAGCAACCTCTCCTTGTGCCTGATTTCCAGCGTCTCTACTGCGATTAACTGACCTTGTTTGGGGCACCACCTGTCAAAAGACAGCCATTAGATGCGGTTCTCAAGCAGCATAGCTGGCCTTTTGAGTAATACCATTGAGAACAACCACCGTCTACCTTCTCAGAGCGTCCTCACATTTTGTTAAGATCCTCCTTTGATGCGCTTGTGATTAGCGACCTGATTCTCTGTTCTCCTTGTTTGACCAACCATCTTTGGAACGGTTTCATACACATGCGAGATGACCTTGAACGATCGTCAATATTATACTTGACAGCATCCAGTGGTTGCAGGTGCTCTATAAGTATGAGGAGGGTTCTGCACTGGCTTCTTTTGCCTATTTGGCTTCAGCTGTGACTTACTACTCATCAGTGCTTATCTGTGACTATCCAGATAAAAGAGATAACATGAAAAGAATGGCTTTCCAGTGCATCCATGCATAAGCTTTCCTGAGGACCATATACAGTTACACCCAACATGACATCAACGAAGAAAAGTCATTCCAAAAAGATGTTGTCCTTCATTTGTAATGCTGAAGACCATAATGTACCTCGGGGAAGTAATAATAATATGCCTTTAATAGCAAAAATTGAAATAATAATAACAAATAACAAATAATAATAATAATAATAATAATAATAATAATAATTATCTCTAAGTTAATCTCTAATCACTTAATCTCTAAGTCCCTGAGGGAATGAAGTACCTCAGGGCAAAAAAAATAAGAAGGAGAAAATAGCAGTATAGTCACAGTATTATAAAATAATAATAATGATGATGATAATATTAATAGGGGCCTAATAATAATGATACTAATAATAATAATAATAATAATAATAATAATAATAATAATAATAATAATAATAATAATAATAATAATAATAATAATAATAATAATAATAATCCACAATTTTCTTAAAACAGACTTTCGATAGTTCTCTTGATTCACAGGCATTTCTTCTCTCAACTAACGTCGTCGTAAGTCTACAGTCCACAAGGGCACCACATAAATTGTGATGGCTGAGCTTCCGAAAGAACCACCTGCTACGGTTGTGGATGAGAAGGGTAGAAAGAATGGAAAATATGAAGACCAAGCGTCGTTAGCTTTCGATGAACAGGTATTTACATTTATTCATATGTTTATCATCTCCTCCCTTCATCTCCTCCTCTTCTTCGTCCTCATCCATCTCCTCCTCCTCTGTTTGCCTCCTCCTCTGTCTGCCTCCTCTTCTGTCTGCCTCCTCTTCTGTCTGCCTTCTCCTCTGTCTGCCTCCTCCTCTGTCTGCCTTCTCGTCTGTCTGCCTTCTCCTCTGTCTGCCTCCTGTCATGTCCTCCTCATCTCCCTCTTCCTGCCTTCTTCTCTGTCTGATACGGTGGTGCCTGCCTGTATCAGCCTCTGCGGCTCTGCCTGTGTGTCTGTCTCTGCATAAATATGTCTCTCACTGTCTCTACCTGTCTGTATATCTGTAGTTCTGTACCTATGTTTCTGCCTCAGCCTATGTGTTTGTCTTTGTCTCTCTCCCTGCCTCTTCCTATTTATTTGCCTATATCTCTTTTCGCCTATGAGTCTGCTTCTGCGGCTTTGTCTGCCTTTGCTAGATATCTGCCTTTGTCTCTCTGCCTCTGCCTGAATGTCCGTCTCTCTGCTTCTGCCTATGTGCCTGTGTCTTCTTACTTACTGGTGGATATTATTTAATTTCAGACGGTGATTGAGACTCCTGTTCCGCCGTCTGAGCCATTCCTAGATGTTGTCATGGAAGAGGGAGGTCAGGAGGGTCAGGAGGGTCAGGAGGGTGAGGGGCAAAAGGAGAAGACCAAGTCTGTTATTCCACGTGAACTGGGTGCGTCACGTCACGTGTCGACGACGAGCAACAGAGAGGAGATCCACGTGATCCTTCACGGAGCAACCAACCTTCCGGCAACGTCACAGTCGAGGCGTCCCTGTGCCTACGCCATTGTGTAGGTATTAGAAGTCAGTTCAGGACTAAGGACTGGTTCATGGACGATGGCTGTTGATTTGATCAGGGTCACCGGCAGTCTTGTTGTCCTCGAGACAAAGGTCTTGGTATCGAGTGCAGTCGAGTTCGCTTTTAAAAGTCTTGGTCTTGGTCTTGAGACCAAAAGTCTTAGTCTTGGTCTTGGTCTTGATATTCAAAGTCTTGGTCTTGGTCTTGATGTTCAAAGTTTTGGTATTGGTCTCGCAAGACCAAGACCAAGACTCGGCTGTCAGTATGAACAGTCATTTAACAAAACTCAAGAATTAAAAAAATTATCAAGCCTGTTCGCGTCATAAGACAAATATACAATCTTGTTGGTCAGGAAAACCCATCGGCAGCAGCGGCAGTTATGCTGTATCTGGAAGCCCTGCCGAGAGATGTAAATGTAAGCCATGGGAGGATTTCAAAAAGACTCATGATTTGTACTTTGTACATTTGTACATCCAGTGCTTGAAACGCTACTGTGTGTGCTAGCGACTTCAGCACCTGTAGAACGTACTTTTCCACATGGCGGAATTTTTATGAGGCCCCACCAGACACGCCTTGGTCAGAAAATTTTGAGCGAATTGGTTTATATAAAAAAAAGGCATTTGGAATAACAGTTTACATGAAGGACTTTTGTAAATACGAATTCGGAATTCTCTGCAGTCTGCATTTAAAGTTAATTTGCTTGAATTAAATAAAAGACTCACATTTTCAACCCAGGGCCGTAGTCAGGATTTTGTTTCGGGGGGTGTTTTCTGTTTCGGGGGGTGTTTTCTCGTCCTTAAGCAAGCCGACATGCAACCGAGTCAACCGACCAAGGGGTTTGTAGTTAGTAAATGCATTATTTCATTTTTACATTATTTAATTTCGGGGGGTGTTTAAACACCAAAAACACCCCCCTAGCTACGGCCTTGTTTCAACCTACCGAGCCTATCTGGACTGATCTCCCTGCTCCCAGTGCTTCTGAGTCGTTGCATCGATTTCCTTTCGACTGTTTAAGAACTATGGCACTTAAATCTCTGCTATTATTATTATTATTATTATTATTATTATTATTATTATTATTATTATTATTATTATTATTATTATTATTATTATTATTATTATTATTATTATTTTCATTACAATAGCGAGTATTCTGATTTAAGAATTTTTTAGTAAGGAATAGAAGTCTTGACCTGATGTGATTTTTGGGTCTTGGTCTCGGTCTTGGTTTTGAGGTTCAAAGTCTTGGTCTTGGTCTTGGTCTCGAGGTTCAGAGTCTTAGTCTTGGTCTTGAGGTTCAAAGTCTTGGTTTTGGTCTTGAGGTTCAAAGTCTTGGCCTTGGTCTTGGTCTTGAGGTTTAAGGTCTTGACAACAAGACTGGTCACCGGCAGGGTCAGTTTTAGAGTCAAGGCCAGAGTTACAGAGTAGGGATAAGGTTAAGATCAGGGTTAGTATAGTATGTAGAAGAGGAACGGAAGATGGAGGGCTGTATGAGGAGACCGTGAAGACAAAACGCGATGAGGAATATAATGAGGAGGAGGACATAAGGAAAAGGAGAAGGAATAGGAAAAGGAGGAGGAGGAGGAGGAGGAGGAGGAGGAAGCAAACAAGACGACATGCGGAAAATAGAAGAAAATCTGAGAAGATTATGATTACGCGTCACGTTAGGGTACGTCAGGATTAGGGCTAGTTGCGTAAGTTGTGTAAGTTAGGGTAAGTTGAATTAAGGTTTTAGGACGAGGGCTTAAAATGGGTTAGGTTTAACGTCAATGGTGTTAATGATGAGTTAAATGATACATTGAATAGAAGCTGTTGACGATTTAAATGACTTGTAAAGAAGATGATGTTGTTCCTGTTGTTGTTGTTGCTGCTGCTGTTAGTAAGACCAAATCGAATGATGACATTGGATCCACGGCTGAGATCGTCACTTCGTTCAACCCCAATCCATCTTTCGGAGCTTCATTTGAGACATTTGGCATAGTGACAGTGGACGAAAAACGATCAACAGAAGAAGGTCTCCGATTCGAGTCTGTCTGTGTGTCTTTCTGTCTGTCCGTTTGTCTGTCTGTTACACGCATGCATCTATCTGGTATGGACTCTGTACAAGCAGTAGCATATACATGTATCTGTATGCGTATGTATGTGTATTTGTATGCTTGTCAGTTGTCGTTCGTGTCTTTGTGACTCTCTTTCTCAGTCTGTGTATCTTTGGCTGTCTTCTTTCATGTCTGTCTCCAAGGTCTCCCAGTCTCTCACAGAGTCGCTTTCTTTTCATTGCATCGGTTATTCAATATTCATTCCAGCTGCTGAGCTGGGGTCTAATATGTTAAGTTGCCATCCTCAGATATTATTAGATATTAAGGCGCTTCATGATAGCATTGAGCTCTCCCTTGATGACACCTCATCCTATCTGCTCCATTAATCCATGATCAGCTTCCACTTGCTTGTGCTCCCACCCAGCCTAAAGATGATATGCGCTTTCCGTCCATTTACCCATACTGTTCCCTTTGAATGTGGAATGCACATCATTCAGCTGCTCAGCATCACAAGAATCTGTCTCTTCTCTACTTCTGAAAACAAACTGGCAGTGGCTGGGAAATAGTGACTGGCTGAACGAGTGGCTTAAGTCACGTGGACTGATGTGCATCTAATTAGAAACTAATTGTTTTTTCTGTGGTCTGATGTTTAGTTCTGATCTTCAAAGTCGTCGATGGACCAACGAAACAGATGCTGGCCAAATACCACCTACCTGTTAATTTCCTGCAGCCTTTTCATCAGTACCACCTGGAAATGGTCGTGGTAAGTCATGGCGGTGGCGATTATGATTGACAATGACGATAGCGTAATATAATGATTGGTATATGGTGATTATATTATATAATGATTGGTGATGATGATAATTGATGATTGATTGATTGTTTGATTGACTGATTGACTGGTTCCTTGGTTGACTGGTTGGTTGGCTGCCTGTTTGATTGATTAGTAGGTTAGTTCGTTTTTTGCTGATTCATTCACACACTCGTTCATTGATTAATTTATTAATTGATTGATTACGACGGTGACTAATAATAAAGACGACGACAATAACGATGATGGCGATGATTATGAATGTTGTCGTCATTTGTTGTGTAGCCATCTGTGAGTTCGTCGCAGGGCATTCAGCTGATTGTTTCCATTACAAGAAAACTCGGTTTCATTCATAGGAACGACAACGCCTCTCCCAACTACATCGGACTAGAGGTATGCTTACTGCACTTATAACAGAAAACACCACCAACCACCAACGCAAACGTCAACGCCAATATTGCCTCCACCGCCGCTGCCACCAAAGCCAATACCACCACCATTCATTCATTCATTTTGATAATTTATATAGCGCCTCTTCAGGAAACCTACTCAGAGGTGCTCCCAGTCCAACCACGGTTAAAAAGAGAAGACTTGAGGGGGCGGTAGAAAGCAGGTGAATTGCCTCGAGGAAATAAGCGCAAAGAAGGTGGGATCCCATTTCACGTAGACGGGCCAGCCAGTGAGAAGGCTCGACGCTGTTCAACTGAGGAGCAGGACCGAGGTACCAACAGCTCACCCCCAGTTGCAGAACGCAGAACTCCAGAGACTTGTGAGACAGAACTCCATAGTCATACACCAATATTAGCATCACCATTACAGCTACCGCCGCCGCGTTTACCATCATCATCATCGTCATGATTGTCATCACTATTTTTTTTTATTCCGGATATTTCTATAGCGCCTCTCGAAGTCAACTACTACTCAGAGGCGCTCCCGACTACAGCATTTGATACTGTGCCGGAATTTTCACGCCGAAGCGCCACGAGCAATTGCGAGTGAAGGACTTGCCCAAGGTCCGTACGCAGCGGGGAGAGTGGGATTCGAACCTGCAACCCTCCGGTCACAAGGCGACGAACTTACCACTGAGCCACCACTATGATCACCACGTCATTATTCCATCAGATTGGTGACGTTTGGACAGTGATGAATGAATGTCCTTTAATCCTCACACGTTGCTTTACTCTCATTCTTAAAACGAAGTCTGTGTGCCTATTATGAGCACTTTATGTGTGCTTCGTTGTAGGTTTTACTGGAGGGGATAAGAGAGGAATTGGACGAGCCAGTTGGACCAATCACAGCCGTTGCTAAGATTACTTCGTCTTACTATCCGTTCAGGTCTGTCTCTCTATATCGTCACTCTGCTTCCTAATTATTATGATCTATTCAAGCTGATGAGATATGTATACTCATCAGCTAAAACACCTGATCTCCTTTGATTGGTATTGCATTGACACCTCAGTCACCTCAACCGACCACTCGATCAGTCATTCGAACTATCAATCAACCAATCAATAACCAATCAGTTGCTCATTCAACCATCAATAAACCAATCAATCAATCAATCAATCAATCAATCAATCAATCAATCAATCAATCAATCAATCAATCAATCAATCAATCAATCAATCAATCAATCAATCAATCAATCAATCAATCAATCAATCAATCAATCAATCAATCAATCAATCAATCAATCAATCAATCAATCAATCAATCAATCAACCAATCAATCAATCAATCAGTCAATCAATCAATCAATCAATCAATCAATAACCAATCAGTTGCTCATTCAACCATCAATAAACCAATCAATCAATCAACCAATCAATAACCAATCAGTTGTTCATTCAACCATCAATCAACCAAGCAATCAATCAGTCAGCTCCCACCAGACAACCAGCGCATGAGTCAATCAATGTGTAACTGGTTTTGCTGTTCTCTAGGGAAGACCTACTTTTCAGTCATCATTTGGACTGGGGTCACGTGTTCGGCGTCACTCCAACGACCGTTCTCTTTCCAAATCCACCAGTCTCGCTGTTCCGACCATCGACTCCACGCATGGCTGGATCTGCTCAGGTAAGTGCTTGCCTAGTAGTGCACAAAATCAGATTAACATCAGCGTTAAGGTTAGTCAAACTTGGAAGAAACCATTCAGATTCAGAACTCGAAGTGTTGATTGTCATGGTGACTGGTATCCAGCGTATAGTAAACAGATGAACATTTGAAGAGTTTGCTGTAATTTCTGTCGATAGGTGACGCTTCCTGCGCCATCTGATGAGAAGCCTCCCGTCTGGAATCACTGCTTCCTCTTCATCAACGAAAGAGACAGCGCCACTCTGTTCAACCCACACTCCGCTCTACTCATCGAATTCTACCGAACCAGATCAGGTCTCAGTTCAAATAAAATCATTCAAACGTTCACACTTCAATTCTTCACCTTTCATTCCTCATTTCTTATTTGGTCACTACTGAATCTTCTTCACTCCTAGGTTCTTCATTCCGCACTCCTCAATTCTTCATAGAGTCGATCGAACCAGTCGTATTATACCAGGTCTTCTTTCGCAGAAACTCCTTCAATTCTCAATTTTCAATTCTCACTGTTCAGCACTTGTTCCTCCATTCCTCATCAGTTCCGCATAACAAAAGTTCATACGTGATTACACAGAGAGATATAGGATCGTTGATTAGTAGATCCTCTTCTGAACTGCTGTAGGAATGACGGACTTGACATGGCGACTGACGAACGCTCTCGGCTATTGCGTCATTCCTCTTGACCACGACATCTACCGGTCATTGGCGCCATCTGCCACGAAAGACACAGCGGCAGTCAGAATAGAAGCCTTACCTATACAGGTATACGCACTGGAATAATCAAATCACCTTTATAGGTACAACTTTGAACCTACAAGCATGAGTTAGTTGTCAGAATAGAAGCGTTAAGTCTACAGGTATACGCATTGAATCGCCAACTCACCTCTACAGCAACCTGCAACAAATTCTCGTCACAGATAAGGCCTTTGTAGTCGACGAAATAAATGGATCACTTGTTCGTGTAGCATTGGAGCAATCACACTTAGGCCTACATTTACGCTGAAGCCAAAACCAAACATTATATTCAAGACAATCGTCAATCAATCAATGAATCAATCAATTATGTTTATTCTCAAAAGCAAGCTGACAAAATCGCAACTTGTAACATAGGTTAATCATAAGTACTAGTTTATAAGTAGTTCGGAAGTTATGACTGAAGCATTATAATATAATTTAGAATAGGAATTATAGGTTCATTGTTCAGTATATGCTTTTAAATAATACTCGAGATGTGAAATTTATATCATCTTTAACGGTGGGGGGGGGACGTAGAGTTGAGTTTTCTAGATTCAAGTGACACTGCAAACAAATGTTTCTTTTCCTGTTCTAGAAATGCCTGTTGATGACGAAAGAAAAGAAAGTTCCAACAGTCAGCCTCGTCTTAAGACTAATAACATCACAGGTGGCGTAAACTCTACTGCATGGGGCTAAATAAATGACAGATACGGAATGGACATTTGATCTAAATACTGCTTACCCATGGGGACCAGTGTGAGAATTGTAGAAAAGAGACTGGGGGTTAGACTTTGATCCATGTGGAGTTGAACATTTTATCCGTATTTTGTAAACTGATGTCAACAAAATTTGAAAACAGCAGATTTCAACGCTAGCAGTTTTGCAAGTAAGACTCGAATTAAAATCTATTCCTTTGTTGAGAAACTTCAAAATGCATACCGGTACATGATACTGCATGGAAAGTTTTTTTTTTAATCTTTTTCAGAGACTCGGAGTCAAATAATGCTAAATCACACTAGCACCACTGAGGGGGTTGGAAACGACCCCCTGGGGTGTGCACTGTGCAGTGAAGACTTAACTGTGGGGTCCTAAGCAAGACTATGGGTTTGAACCCCCCCAGCCCTCGACAATTCTCACTCTGATGGGGACATTTAGCCATAAAGTCATTTCGCCTAAACTCTATTCAGCTATAGGGACATTTTATCTAAATACCATTGGCTATAAAGTCATTTGGCTTCAATACCACTTAACCATTGGATATTTGACCTATAAGTGTAATTTCAGTCGGTAGGCAGTATACTGCTTACGCCTGTATACTTATAGCTAAACGCGTAGACGTCAATAGGCGATCAGAGACTTAATATGCGATTTAGTTGTTTTGAGTCCGTGCTAGCTATTGAAAAAACGTTTCTTCTTCGATACAGAGACCTGACAGTCTGAAGACGTTGGAGGGCATTGACGATTTACCTGTGATTGGCATCCCGCACCAGGTGAGTGCATACGCTGTGACATTGGACATTGTAACCGACAGCCGTTTCTTTGGCTGCAGGTTAATCGTTACGTTTGCTCTGAGCGATGTTTTGATCCGTAGATCGACGACTTCAGTATCAGGTGACATAAAAAATAGGTTGCAAGACACATAGAAGAAAACTGACTGCTTTTCTAGTCTCTCTTCATCTATGACTGACTGCTTTTCTAGTCTCTCTTCATCTATGACTGACTGCTTTTCTAGTCTCTCTTCATCTACGACTGACTGCTTTTCTAGTCTCTCTTCATCTATGACTGACTGCTTTTCTAGTCTCTCTTCATCTGCGACTGACTGCTTTTCTAGTCTCTCTTCATCTACGACTGACTGCTTTTCTAGTCTCTCTTCATCTACGACTGACTGCTTTTCTAGTCTCTCTTCATCTATGACTGACTGTTTTTCTAGTCTCTCTTCATCTGTGTCTCTTTCTGTGTTGTTTGGCTCTCGTTTACTCCTTCATTCCCCTCTTCCTTCCTCTTTCCTTCTGCCCTCTACATCTTTCCTCTGTATCTAGATTTTTCCTTACCATATCTCCCTCCTCCTTTCTTATCATTGTCTATCGACCTTATTATTATTTGAATACAATACAATACAATTATGATTCTTTCAATCTCTTTATTCTTCATGCGGTGTGTACGTTTTCCTCCTCTCCTTCATTCCTAAGGATGTAGTCTCGATCTCGATGTCTTGGTCTCGAGACGATCTCTATGGACGTAGGGGCCCACCTAATTTTCGTCCCGTTCTCGTCTCGGATAGACTAACCAATGTCTCGGTCTCGTCTCGGTTTCAAGGCTCAGGACACCTAGGGTCTCATCTCGGTCTCGTCTGTTGAGGCCTCGCTGCATGGCAAGTCCCGAGACTAAGTGTTTGCGACAAGTTGAGATAAAACCGCAATACTGCGCATGCATTGGTACTATCACCCGTAGAATGTTACTGGCTTGAAGACAGGTAAACACGGTAAGGCGCTCTCAGATAGGGGTAATTAATTCATCAGTGCTTAACTGCAGACCAGGTTTGTGCATTTCAAATTAGCGACTCCTCTTTAATACACTATAACAATTTTCTGTTTCCTAAACAACATTCGATCTACGTAACGTACAGTGTTTAATCTAGTCCCCCTCTTCTGAGGGGGAAACAAGGTTTGTCGGGGAGAACCAACAAGGGCGACCTTTTTGGTAAATTTCATCCCTGTTAAAAAAATTCTGTGGGAAAAATTTCATCCGTGTTTTTTTATTTCACCTTCAAAAAAAGTTGATGACCTTTTTTTAGTAATTCATCCCATTTTCCTCACTTTCCTACCGTTCTTTTCCGCAAACTGATAAATTTCACGACCTTTTTTACGAATTCATCTCTCAAAAACTTTCATATATCTTATTCTGTAATTTTATTCTAATATTACTCCTTTACGCGTCTCTGGAGGGGCACAACATGTATCCTGGGGCGGGGGGGAGGGGAATTTCCCCCCAAAAGGTGTCTACATTAAGATATTGCTGGCCTCTGGGGGGGGGAATAAAATAAACAGAGGCCTACATAACAACTGTCAGTTACAAACCGAGACGAGATCTCGTTCAGACTGCACGGTAAACATATCATTTTCGTCTCGGTCTCGGCCTCCAGGGTCTCCTGGATATCCATGTTCATTCCTTGGACATTCCCTCGTTCCTCCTGCTCATGCTTTTCCTCCCCAGCTCCTCCTACTCCTCCTCCTCCTCCTCGTCCTTCTCGTCCTCCTCGTCCTCCTCGTCCATCTTTATTTTCCAATCTACTGTCTTAACTGCCTCTCGACCGAACATCATACTGCCGCTAGATAAATGATGTTTTGCTGCGTGAAGAGTTCGTTGATTGTATCGGCAAACACGAGAGGGGGCGCCAGTGTTTGGGTTGCTATGGGCAACCATCATCGCCAGCCAAGTGAGACGCGTCGGATGAATGAAGAGAAACAAAGATCGTCGTCATCTCAGCAATCGATCTCCATCCATTCCCCCCACCCACCGCACGGTTCATGACTTCTAACGACATCCTCTCTCCCTACTACCCCCTCTCTCCACCCATCAGTACCTGCCACTCACCTCATCCATCTACAGGCCTTTCTCTTTCCGTCCCTTTCTGCTCCGCATTCTTGTCGTGTGTGTTTTGTCTGTATATATATATATATAATATATATATATATATATACATATATATATATAAATATTATATATATATATATATATATAAAATATTATATATATATATATGATATGTGTGTGTGTCTATCTGCCTTTCTGTGCAACTGTCTGTCTGTCTGTCTGTCTGTCTGTCTGTCTGTCTGTCTGTCTGTCTGTCTGTCTGTCTGTCTGTCTGTCTGTCTGTCTGTCTGTCTGTCTGTCTGTCTGTCTGGGTTCTGTTGATTTATTAATCCTTTTGAATGAGAAATCTATCGGTGATTATAGCCTTTCCATTTCTCGGTTTTTACGATCCCCTTCTTCCGTTTTATTCTCGTCTGTTCCTCCTCGCTCTTCCCTCTCCCGCATCCATGCATTCCTTTTACACGATCGTTTAATTCATTCTCTCTGTCTCTTCATTTAGTCTAACCTTTCATTTCGATCCTTCTGTACTTAATGCTTCAGTGATCCATTCATCTACATCATCCACTCATCCATCACTCGTCCATCGGTTGGCACTGGCACTGTCTTCACCTCAGACTCCTCATCCATCTGGCGACGTCGGCTTTTCTCGATTGGCCGTCGCCAGTCACTTATTGCCTCATTTCAAATTTACCTGTCTTGGACGATGGACGATGCATCCATGATGACATGCCTTGGCTGCTGAGGCAGCTGCGGCTGCTGATGTTGACTAGTCGTGCGTTCGAAGGACCATTAAGAATGCAGCTTACAATATCTAGCAGCTGCTGAACCTAGCGGTGCCTCTCTTTCTCCATCCGTTCGTCGTTAGTCCTCGCAGTTGCTGCTGCTAGTGATAATGACGATGTCTGGCAGATGCTGTGCGTGAAAGGTGTTTGCCTTAAGTGAGATCTGAATGAAGTGGGACAGAGTAGGAGCGACTATTTACGTTAATAAGAGGAGACCAGAGGACGAGACTGGTATCGTTTTGGATTAACTGAATCGTTGGCTATAGGTGTGTTGCAGAACAGAAAAGAGATGGAGTCATCTTATACCATTTATCTAAAGCGATTCATCTAAAGCGATTCATCTGAAGCGATTCATCTGAAGCCATCTCTTCAAGAATTCCAACCCCGACTCATCTAATCCTCCGCCTTCCAACTCTCTTCGCGACCTAAACGACACCCGCCTTAGCAGCTCTCTGCTTCTTCTCTTGATCTGGACCCTCTGCCAACCGGACTTGGATTTTCTTTCGACGACTCTTTGAACAACACCGCTGACTCGATGCAGCGCTCGTGAATAAGCTGGTGCCCTGCGGTTAGCTTTCAAGTATCGCTTCAGAAATTTGGAGTTTAGGATTACGACTACAATTCATCTGAAGTCATTTAGTGGAAACAATTCATTCAGTCATTGAAATCAGGACCGAGGCACTGATCAACCGACAACGATGACGACCACAGTTTGAACCTCTGACCACAGACCCACCCGTCCCTTTATACCCGTCTCTGCCACTCCCCAGGGAGAGTATGAAACGAGACTGCAGACAGACATTTCTTGTAAGCGAATGGCTGCAGCATTAATCGACTTCTACAGGACTCCATCAGCTGAGGTTGGACGATCATTTAGGACTCTTTATTAGGATCATCGTATATTAGGTTGATTCAAGATAAGGCTGATCCAACAATAGGACGATCCAACATTATGAGGTTGTATGTTTCACGTAATGAATGTAAATCACTAGGATTAACTGAGATCAACTCATGACGTTGTGATTCGCTAGGATCAATTCATAATGATGTGATTTATTTCGAAGTTTTACACCCGAATGATAAACAAATGCTACAGCTTTCCACCTATTTGATTACGACGGTGATTCGCTAGAATATTATGATTTTCTGGATATTGACCTCGTTACGCCAAACCAATTCGCTCAGAATTTTCTGACCAAGACGTGGTGCATCATGGGATTGTGTCTTGTGCATTGAACACCAGCGCGAACATTTGCAGTTATAATGGTCTGTCTGTCTATATGTCTATCTATGTTTCAGTCAGTCAGTCAGTCAGTCAGTCAGTCAGTCAGTCAGTCAGTCAGTCAGTCAGTCAGTCAGTCAGTCAGTCAGTCAGTCAGTCAGTCAGTCAGTCTGTCTGTCTGTCTGTCTGTCTGTGTCTGTCTGTCTGTCTGTCTGTCTGTCTGTTTGACTATGTCTCTGTCTGTATTTCTATCAGTCCGTATGTATGTCTGTTGCAGTTGATGGATCCGAATCTGGAGTTTCCATCCCATGATGCGATGGAAGAGATTCTGGAGGCGAAGCGTCCAAGACAACGGCCAGATGGCGCCACCCCACCACGGTCTGTCTGTCTCACCGTCTCTGTTTCTGTGTCTCTGTGCAGAGCCGGCCTTAGGGGCGTGCGAACCGTGCGGTCGCACGGGGCCCGCAACTTAGGGGGCCCGAAAATGTCACAGAAATTAACATGAACAAGATACCGTAATAATAGCCATATTATTATGGCTTTAATAAAATCTTCTCTTTTGTCAACAAAATAAAAGTCAACGTCCTCTATATCCCAGAGTTCTTGTGTATAGTTCAATTTTACTCTGTACTTTTTTTTACAATCTACTAAAATAAAATGATTAGCGATGAAAAACAATTTGAGTTGTGTCATGCGGTCCCGTATAGTATACTCTGCACGGGGCCCGAAATATCCTAAGGTCGGCACTGCTCTGTGTCTCCGTCTCTCTTCTCTCTCGTATCGCTTTGAGTATCTCCATCGACTTACATCAAATTAGTCTGCGCTACAGAAGTTATTTTCAGGTTTCCTTGGAGATTATAAGAGCTTAACAGAAACTTTAACAAATTTTGCTTAACAATCAAGAATTAATTTTGTTACCCGAACATTCATTTGGTGCTACAAAGGCGCTACATAAATCACTCTCTGTTTGGCCTTTTATCAATAACTACACAGTTTTAATTCAGCTTATGTATAGTATATAGTAAAGCACAGTAGTATACAGTGGCAGGGGCGTCTATCCCCCCCCCAAACTCATTGGAGCAACTGCCTCTTCCCCCCTCTTCTTCCCCACTTTCCCTTCCTTCCCCCTAAAATGGTGGCACACACATTGACAGATCCCCCTATTTTTTGAATGGAGCATTTGCTCCAAGGTTTCTATGGTGTAGACGCCCCTGTACAGTGGTTAGCGTGCTGGACAGTCAAACGATAGGTCAGGGTTTCTATCCCCGCCAGGGCAGTAATTTGCTTCGAGATTTCGGCTCAACTTGCGACCCCTAGCCAACCAGGCCCGCCAAGAGCGGGGGGCAGAGGGGCAAATGCCCAGGGGCCCGGCAATGTTTTAGGGGCCCGGGCCCGCAATCAACTTATGAAAAATATTATAATCAGTTATACAAAGTTTATGATTTATGCCTTTTAATATATATCTGACGCTTAACTAAAATCAGTTTAAACTATAAGCATCTGAATGTAATCATAGTTGTAGGCCCCTAGGCCTATACACAAATATAATATCGTAAGGTCGTACCCGCACTTTTATTGTTTCATTTTGTTTTTTTATATTTTTTCGTACGACCACGATATTTTATCTATATACAGTCTAAAAATAGCTCAGAGGCCCGTGACTGCTCTGCCTAGGGCCCGGAATTTCTGTCGGCGGCCCTGTAGCCAACGTAGCTATAATGAGTACACTGGATGACCGTACACTGTCAATGAAAAGATCAGGCGGCGAGGGAGAGCTGACCACCCGCCCTCATATGCCGAGGCTAAAAAAGCAAAGTCGCTAACACTTCATGTTCATGGTCACCTTTCAACGCTAACATAAGGAAATGTTTATCTTCTCTTCTTCTATGTATATAAGCTAAATAGTGAATATCACTTACCTATAGGCCTATTACGAAAATTGTAAACCGCGAAATGTGTTATCGAAATGTGAATCTGAGCGGAGTCATTACTATTTAATATGCATATATATACATGTATATGCACGTACGTAATTATATACACGTGCATATATGTATGTATGTATGTATGTATGTATGTATGTATGTATGTATGTATGTATGTATGTATGTATGTATGTATATGTATGTACTTATGTATATATGTATGTACGTATGTATGTGCGTATGTATTTATGTATGTGTATTTATGTATGTATGTACTATGTATGTATGTGTGTAGGTATGTATATATGTAGGTATGTATTTATGTATGTGTATTTGTGTATGTATGTACTATGTATGTATGTGTGTAGGTATGTATATAATGTAGGTATGTATTTATGTCTGTGTCGTTGTGTCGTCTTTGTCAGTGACGTGCCTCCATCTGGTGAAGTGAAGAGGAGGTCACCTGATGTCGCTGGATTGCCATCGACTACAAACATCTTGGATTTCCAGTTGAATGAACTGAACGCCTATCGCGACGCTATTCGTCGGATGGAACGAGATATTCTGGCGCTACATGATCAGGTCCGTCTTCTGCAGACGACAAACTCACAGCTACGTCGCCAGGTGGCCACCAGAAGTCCAGCTGCCATTAAGAGACCGGCAGCAGTGACAACACCACTTGGACCAGAACCAACGGATGATGATGGACGGCTGTCAGTAGAGGAAATGGATGCGAAGCTTTGGGAGAAAACGGAACTCGAAGAAAGATACGGTAGGAACAGAACTTTGTTATCTTGCTACTGAGGTCATTTGGCCGCACTCCGTATCGCCAGTGCGCAGTACTGCGAGAAATTTCAGATCCATCCTACGAACTCACCAAAACTTCACCACTTGCTATATCTCCACAGGTCTTTCACTCAAAACTGAAAACACTGCTCTTTCACAAATCCTATCCCGATTCCTCCTCCTCTGTCTACCCCCCTCGCCGTCTAAACCCTAAACACCACCCACCTTAGCCGTCTTACTGTCTTCCTGACTGACTCCTTTGGATCTTGATCTGGAACCGATTCGACCCCCCCCCCCGCCTATCGATTTTGATTTGTCTAAGCGCCTGTGAATAAGCTGGTTCCCGCGACTTCGCTTTTTTTGGCGCTGTAGAAATCCGGAGATTACGATTACGATTACGATTATCGTCAACGCAAGAGGTCTCTCCACTGACCCTCGCTACATGCACTGCGTACAACTTAACTGGTCGCCATTTCATCATTATCTATTGTCTTTATGCAGTCATATATATGCATATAGATAAAATCACCCTACAGGAAGGTAGCAACACAAATCTCCATGAATGGAAGAACGCATTGAATCAATCACCGACCCGACTGTTTTCATGATACAAAGCAGAGCTTCCTGGTGTATTATGGCTATACAAACAAACTGGAAAGGTCTGACCATAAAGAGAATCTTGAATGCAATCCTACATAAGCGACGCGTTCGAAGCTTAATCGCGTGATCACTCTTTCCCGTTTATCAACTGAACCAACTGAACTTCCATCTCTCATTTGCTGTCTGACACCAACTGAAGCATAAGAGTTTATCTCAACTCGAATCGTTGCATGTTGGTGTCAGCTTCCACAAACGAACTTTGCTTTGGCTTTACCCTGATACGCAGCACAAACCATGATGGAACCTACGTGGGCCCTATAAGGGCTCCATTATAAGAATATCTGCCCCATATTGGCAATCTGGCAGGTTATATATATAACGGCACTATATAAATATCTCGACTGCTGTTGTTTTGCGTGAAACGCAGAGCTGATGAAGACGAGAGTCGCCAGACAAGCAAACGAACTGAAAGAATATCGCGAGAAAGTATTACGACTACAAAACGAACTCATCAAGGCAAGAATCAAATCGATCGATTCTCAGTCTGCAAACAAACACGTCTACTATATGACCCTGTATAGGCTGCTTATAGATGATGTGCAGTATAGACCTACAGGTCATCTATCGATAGAGTTATATACTATGACTTCTGTATACCATGCATGCAAATAAAGGCTACCTACTTACTTATTTCAACTACCCAGCGCTCTATTTTTAGACGACCTTGTAGTGCAATATAATACCTCATCTGACCTCAACTGTGCTCTTTTCAGATGCAAATGAAGGCTACTTACTTACTTTTAAACTATTCATGAACAATGACTGGTCATTTTATTTAAGGTCTGTAAAACTACTGATAGACGGCTTATTCTATAATAATAGACTGTTTATGGATGTGGAATTTGCATCGATTTGGCAGAGGAACGAGAAGGAGAAGGAGTTCTTGAGTCAGAGCCAAGGATCAGGAGTGGGAAGACCGTCTTCGAAGGAATCAGATGAGACGAAGAGGAAGAAGGACGCCCTCGAGAGACAGCTCGAGGCGAAGACGGCGAAGATCCGAGGACTCGATGAAGCGTGTCGCAACCAAGAGAAGATCATCGAACGAATGGAACAACTGATCGCATCAAAGAACAAAGGAGGTGAGACAATGACACGCAGACATATATAGACGCAGACAGAAAGACAGACAAACAGCCGAAGGGACAACACACAGTGGGACGGATGGACAGACAGATAGACACACCCGTTGCCACGACAACGGTCACCCTTCAACGATTCAATTGAATCGAACAGATCGATCAGCGGGAGAAAGAGATGGCGGATGAGGAGGAGGAGGAAGTGTAGGACAGGTGCATCCGAGACGGTGATCGATCATTCTCTATGCGAGAGTAATATACGTATCGAAGCTTGGGCACATTATAATTGAATACGCACATGTCGGCCTACATGCGTTCACATCGCACTGTATTGTAATTATGTTTAGAAATTTAAATATCGCCGCTTCGAGAGAGTCTAATCTTCGCTGGTCTAGTCGATGTAAAATGTAGGAATTAAGAACGGAAAGTTCATCAGTTACGATGCTCTGCTAGGAAAGCCATCAATTGTGGTTCGATCACACACGCACAGCTCAACCAATGGATTCCATCGAGAGTTGGTAGTTGCTCAGAATTCCTGGGCTGAGTTGTCTCGCCGTCCAGCAATCCCTCACGAAGGGTACCATTCTGGACGTCTCTTGAACCAGCAGGTCTTCACTGAACAGAGCAGGCATTCGATTGGTTGCAGAAGCTCGCTGTGCTTGAAGGTCAATGCCATTGGGAAGATTCTTTCGTCCTTCTTTAACCGAATCTAAGAATTTCCAGGTTGACGACGGCAGATGAATCTTTCGGTTCAATTGTCCAACTAGGAACCTGTCACTCTTTAATTCTCCAACCGAGCCATATCCAACACAGCACCACGACTCTGGAACGATCTCCCCTCTGAAATCCGCTCAATCTCGGTTCATCCATCATCATTGCAACCAGTCCTCCATCCTCCTCCTCCTCATGTTTCACTGTCTATCGCACCTTTCCACTCAAAACTGGAGTCTCACCTTTTCAAGAACTCCTACCCTGGCTCACTTGATCCTTCGCCTTCAAATTCTTCTCGCTCTAAACGACTCCCGTCTTGACAACTGCTCTGCCTCTCTTGAACTGGCCCCTGGAATCTTGACTCGGACTTCCTTTGGACTACTCTCTGGAAAAAACCTCATACATACATACATGCATACATACATACACACATACAATGTCATACATACAATACATACACACATACATACACACATACACACGCATACATAGATAGATAGAGAGCATGTCCATAACGCAGTAGGTATTTAATTTCTTATTAATTATGGAATTATGTTGCGCCACTCGTTACTGTTGGAGGGTGGGGCGATGAGGCGTTGATGCGATGGTTAGTCTGAACAAACAATGGCTGCTGATGCTGTTTGGTTGGTTGGCAGATAAAGATCGTCAGGCGGCCAGAGACAAAATCATCGATGAAAACAAAAGACTTCGACTCGAAAATCAAATGCTCACGGTAAGATTCACGTATAGGCAAACAGCCAGTGTCTGTCTGTCTATCTGTTCCTCTGTGTCTGTCTCTCGGTGCCTCTTTTTGTGTCGTTCTGTATGAATATTTGTCTGAGTATCTGTCTGTCTCGGTCACTTGGCGGATGGTGTCTAAACAAGCCCTTTGTCGACGGTGTTTAGAAAAGACCTGTTATACGGAGCTGAAGATCGATCGCAGAAGTCGATTTTTAACCGGTGATTTGGAGATGAGCGGCGCCAGGTTGGGGACGGAGGCAGCGAGAGCTGAGGAGGAAGAGGAGAAAGAGAAGGAGTAGGAAGAAGAGGAGGAAGGGGAGGAAGGGGAGGAAGAAGAGGAGAAAGTGAGGAGGAAAAGAAGGAGGAAGATTAGGAGAAAAAGATCGTTTAGATCATGTTCCGATTCGTTTGCTTAATGCAACTGTTTTGTTTGATTCCTAGGGAAACCGAAGTCTCCTGCATACAAATGCAAATCTAAATACTAATACATTGCATAGCACAGCACGTATAGGGTTAGGAGAATGTATATATTTTATGCTGTGCTGTGTTACCTGTGTATCTATATATGTGTATATATCTTAGACATAGTCACTTCTATAGCACCTGTCACAAATAATGTATTTGTAACATATTGCGGTTTGTCAATATGAGTCGATAATAAACGAATAATAATAACAATAATAACATATCAAGACGAACGCAACGATGGCGTTTGACGGGCTCAAGAAATGCCGCCCATACGAAATGAAAAACCATGAGATCAGTTCCAGATCAAGGGCCAGTGAGGCCTCTAGGCACAAGTGCCCTAATTTCCCCTTCGCTCAGCGGCTTCTCTAAAGGCGGCGGGGATTCCATATATATGGCGCGTGAAGCTTACAGACGACGCCTAGAGCTAACTCTCTGGAGATCATTTAGACAGTCTTGTTGTCTTTGAGACCAAGGTCTTGGTCTCGAGTGCACTCGAGTTCGTTTTTAAAAGTCTTGGTCTTGGTCTTGAGACCAAAAGTCTTGGTCTTGGTCTTGGTCTTGAGGTTCAAGGTCTTGGTCTTGGTCTTGAGGCTCAAAGTCTTGGTCTTGGTTTTGCAAGACCAAGACCAAGACTTTTGACAATATGAACAGTCATTTAACAAAATGCAAGGATTTAAAAAAATTATCCAATAATTACTAATACAATTGCTTTAGTATTTACACGGTGTGAGTGAGGCTTTACTGTTGTTTTGGACATTTATTTTGACTTCCGGTTATTTACCATGGAATGATTTCAAAACAGACTCACAATTTGTACATTTACATCCGGTACTTGAAAAGCTGCTCTGTGTGCCAGTGAATTCAGCACTGTAGAACGTATTTTTCACATGGCAGAAATTTTATGAGACCCCACAGGTCACGTCTTGGTCAGAAAATTCTGGGCGAATTGGTTTTTATAAAATGCGACATGCATTTGGAATAACATTTCGCAAGAAGGACTTTTGTAAATACGAATTCGGAATTCTCTGCAGTCTGCACTTGGAGTTGTTTTGTTTGAATAAAATAAAAGATTCATGTTTTAATTAAAATAGCGAGTAGTCCGACTTGACAATTTTTTTAGTAAGGAATAGAAGGCTCGATATGGTTCTGATTTTTTGGGTATTTTTTTCGGTTTTGGTCTTGAGGTTCAAAGTCTTGGTCTTGGTCTTGAGGTTCAAGGTCTTGGTCTTGGTCTTGAGGTTCAAGGTCTTGGTCTTGGTCTTGGTCCTGAAGTTCAAAGTCTTGGTCTTGGTCTTGAGGTTCAAGGTCTTGGTCTTGGCCTTGAGGTTTAGGTCTTGACAACAAGACTGCATTTAGATGACGATTTATGTGCTTAGTAGATCATCAAATTTATTATTATTTGGATCATCATTATTTAGGTCATTCTGTAGGCCCCATATCGCTTATATTCGGGGTTCATGAAATGGAAAAGTGCTACAAGTTTAATAAATGGATTGGGCAGACTGAATTTTACTTTTCTGGCGAAAGTAGGCCTACGTCGTTGTAAATTGTATTTCCATTTGTACTTTTCGTAAATGTTGTCATTCATAGGGGCGTCTATCCCCCCCAGTCATTGGAGCAACTTCCCCTTTCCACCCCTCTTCTTCCCCTTCCCATTCCTTCCCCCTAAAATGGTGGCACACACACACACTGACAGATCTTCCCCTTATTTTTTAGATGGAGCATTTGCTCCAATGTTTCTATGGTGTAGACGCCCCTGGTTATTCATAATCTGTTATGGACACACTTATCAGATAGGTCTAATTACCATAATGATAACTGCCTTACTTTGGTATTCACGAATAAAGGTGATGTCCCTACTCAACTGCAGTAATTAAGTTTGATGACATGTGTACAATGAGTTGATCCGCTGTTGACTTTGATGATGCTCCGTGTCTTTCATTCTTGTATCGGTTGGTTGTTGTTTCGGCCTCTTTGGCGTAATAAAGGCGTTCATTAAAATTCACATAATTCACGGTAATTGAAATTGTATTGTCTATTTTGTATTGCTCAATTATCTATCGAATTTAAAGGACTGCAATTTATGCCTCGTTAAGTTGTCACAGTGAATATATATATATATATATATATATATATATATATACACGGGTAATATAATTATGTCTCTCTGTTCAGCGCTTTTGTACTGCGTTGTATCTTCTGGCATTCAATCAACGTAACATAAATGAAACATTATGTTAGACCACGTGTGCGCGCGTGCGTGCGAGCGTGTGTGTCGGCGTGTGTGTGTGTGTGTGTGTGTGTGTGTGTGTGTGTGTGTGTGTGCGTGTGTGTGTGTGTGTGTGCGCCCGCATTAAACGACGTCCATCAAAGTAAAACTTGGTCCATCCAAGTAAAACAAGTCATACATAGGCCTACGTCTAACGTCTTCAGATGTTGATCTGTTGAGGTAACTGAGTAAGTATTACCTCAACAGATCAACATCTGAAGACGTAGACTAAGTAGTGCTCATATGGGTCATCATGTCATGTTGCATTCGTCGATTAGCTTGCAAATCGCAGTGAAACTGGGTCAAATTATAATATCAATTCTACCTGGCGACGCTCAGCTGCCTTGTTGGGTAATGCGTGCCTGCGTCAGAGATGGACTGAATTCTCAAGGGAAGAAGTGATTCTGGTAGTGATTTGTCGCAAGGGCAACTTATCTGAATCTGCTGCTGCATCTGTCGTTATAGGAACAGCAGAAGATAATGTCGAGAAGTCAAAAGGATGAGGAGGAGGTGCTGCAGTTGAGACACAAACTCAGCCGCGATGAAGAACGAATCAGATCACTCGAACAACAGGTCAGTCTATAGTGCCCGCGCACACAAACACACACACGCACGCACCCACAAACACACACACATACACACACACGCACACACACACACACACGCACGCACACACATACATATAGTCTCCGATAACTAATTAGCCTAAACTAGTGCATTGTATGCCTTCGTCGTCATGATAGTGATGCTGCTGATGATGAATATTTTGACGAAGATGATTATCAACGATGACGAACGATTATGATAATGATGATGATAATGCTGACGATGCTGATGATGACGATAAAAGCTATGATGATGAAAGATGGTGGTGATGATGATGATGAATATGATGATTAAGGAGATGATGATGACCACGACTATTGTGATGATGATTGAGTATGTTGTCGTTGTGTTGTTCTTGAACTGGAGTTGGTGGAGAATGCTCGTCGTTGGGGCCATGAGAAGACGGATCTCGTGACGCGATTAGAAGAAGCGTCGAACGGATTCCAACGCACTTCCGTCCTAGACAATAATCGACGACCCATCATCCGCACAACGGTAACCAACACCTAACTCATCACCTCTACTTCAGACCTCATCCTCGCCTTCCCCCTTCTTCAATCCTCTTTCCGCCTCTCTCACCCTTCTTCAATGCTTTTCCTCGTCTTCCTCATTCTTAATCCTCTTCCTCGCCTCTCTCATCCCTTCTTCAATGCCCTTCATCGCCTTCCCTTCTTCAATCCTCTTACTCGCCTCCGTTATTTCTCGTCCTCTCCTCTGTTGCTAACGTACGCTCTCACTCTTCCTCTTCCGCGCCTTCTCCCTCTTTGCTCCCTCACTCCTCTTTATCCGTATTTTGCAAACTGATGTCAACGAAATTTGAAAGCGGTTTATTTCACTGCTAGCAGTTTTGCAAGTCAGACTCGAATCAAAATCAATTTCTTTGTTGGAAAATTAAAAAATGCATACATGGTACACCATGGAAATTTCATCTATTGTCAAAGACTCAAGAGTCCAATAGTGCTAAATCACACTAGCAAAACTGAGGGGCTGGAAACGACCCCTGAGGTGTGTAATGAAGACTTAACTATGGGGTCCAAAGGAAGACTAGGGGGTTGAACCCCCAATCCCTCCGACAATTCCCACCCTGCTTCTTTACCCTTATTCTCCTCGTTTTCCTCTAATTATCTTCTTTCTCTTATTCTCTTCTTCCTTATGTTATTCTCGTCGTTTTCTTCTTATTCTCATATTCTTTCTCTTTTCTAATCTTCCGGTTATTCTTCTCTTCCTTTCCTAAGTCTCTTCTTCCTCATCTTCATCTCTTCTCCAAATTCTCTTGCTTTTCCCTAATTCTCTTACTCTTAATACTCTTACTGTCCTGTTCTACCACTGAGAGATGCGTTTTATGCGCAGACTCATTCGACCGATGAAGAAGATGAAGCCGCCGCTTCTCCTCCTCCTCCTCCTTCGACGATGACGAAAGACACAACAGCTTCCGCAGTCAGACCGACGAAGTCCAAGGCAGTGCCGACCATCAGGACCAACAAACGATTACCAAACATAATCTCCAGCTCCACCTACTAACATTGCCTGAAGACCATTCTGCTTGACCGTGCATGGTTTCATTGCGTTAGGTCGGGAGCGCCTCTGATCACGAGTCTCTTGAAGTGGCGCTATATAAATTTGTAATTACAATTATTTATTACGATCACCTGCATCAGAAGCACACACACACACACACACACACACACACACACACACACACACACACACACACACACACACACACACACACACACACACACACACACACACACACACACACACACACACACACACACACACACACACACACACACACACACACACACACACACACACACACACACACACACACACACACACACACACACACACACACACACCTACACACACCTACACACACACCTACACACACACACACACACACACACACACACACACACACACACACACCCCTACCTAAACACACACACACCTACCTACCTACACACACACACACACACCTACACACACACACACCTACACACACACACACACACACACACACACACACACACTTAATTGCAGTCTTTACTCCAGATGAACATTTGCGAAATGGACGTGCACTAATGTAGTTCTTATTTTTCAACTTTAAGTTTCTTCACGGGGCAGGCACCCACTACTGTTGCCTCTGTCGATGAAAAAAATCTGTAATTTTTCAGTTCAAAATAATAATATTTAGAGGTCGATACCGGTTCTGAAAGTTTCCTTTCTACTTCCGAGATTATGGCTTTAAATCGAGTAATATAACATTTGTTTTTCTCGTGATTAATTTGGTGCAGAAGGTGAATCAACAGAACTGCTTAGTTTAAAAACAGACTGTTCACTTTTTCAAATAAAGAATTTTACGAATATCACTGCAGTTTATGACATGGACAGTAAACAGTAAACACTAACCGATAAAAGCGGATAGTCTTAGTACTTAGGCCTACTGTTTTACCATCACAAAAAAATAACCAAAGAAAAGGTAACGGTTGTCATTCAACAACCAATGATGTTTTCGAGGTGTCGGCAAAGTCATTTCAAGAAGCATGCTGTAACGAAAATTGAAGGCCTTTTCAAAGGTTGTGTATGAGCCATGGGCGTCCGGAGGGGACAATGGGGCTTTGCCCCCTGGATTTTGCGAGTATCTTACAAAGATTAAATCTGTTAATTATTCTGATTATTACAACAGTCCCAACACGATTTTCAATGTGAAAAAACACTGAATTATATAGGTGAAGTCCTTGACCATTATTTATTTTTAAAGTTGTCGCGTGTTCTGTGCTCATGAAAAGCTATTCAGCTATTCTATACAAAAACGTCATTTTGCCAGTCTTGTTGTCAAGACCTTAAACCTCAAGACCAAGACCAAGACCAAGACCTTGAACCTCAAGACCAAGACCAAGACCAAGACCTTGAACCTCAAGACCAAGACCAAGACCAAGACTTTGAACCTCAAGACCAAGACCAAGACCTTGAACCTCAAGACCACGACCAAGACCAAGACCCAAAAAATCACAATCAGGTCAAGACTTCTAAAAATTGTCGAGTCGGAATATTCACTATTTAATGAAAACATGAGTCTTTTATTTTATTCAAGCAAATTAACTTTAAATGCAAACTGCAGAGAAATCCGAATTTGTATTCAAAAGTCCTTCATGCAAACTATTATTCCAAATGCCTTTTGTATTTTATAAAAACCAATTCGCTCAGAATTTTCTGACCAAGACGTGCCTGGTGGGCCTCATAAAATTCCGCCACGTGAAAAAATACGTTCAACAGGTGCTGAAGTCGCTGACACACACACAGTAGCTTTTCAAGCACTGGATGTAAATGTACAGATAGTGAGTCCTTTTGAAATCTTCCCATGGTTTATCATACCGTCTGATTCATTCATTCATTCATTCATTCTGAAAATTTATTTAGCGCTCCTTCAAGATACCTACTCAGGTGCGCGCCCAGTTAGTGTGAAAAAATACGTTCTACAGGTGCTGAAGTCTCTGACACACACACACACACACACACACACACACACACACACACACACACACACACACACACACACACACACACACACACACACACACACACACACACACACACACACACACACACACACACACACACACACACACACACACACACACACACACACACACACACACACACACACACACACACACACACACACACACACACACACACACACACACACACACACACACACACACACACACACACACACAGAAGCTTTTCAAGCACTGGATGTAAATGCACAGATAGTGAGCCCTTTTGAAGGTTTATCATACCGTCTGATACAGAATAACTGTTGCTGCTGCCAATGGGTTTTCCTGACCAACAAGACGTATCCATCCATAGATATTGGTCGTATGATGCAAGCAGGCTTGATACAGAATTCTTGAGTTCTGTTAAATGACTGTTCATATTGACAGCCGGTCTTGGTCTTGGTCTTGCGAGACCGAGACCAAGACTTTGAACCTCGAGACCAAGACCAAGACCAAGACCTTGAACCTCAAGACCAAGACCAAGACCAAGACCTTGAACCTCAAGACCAAGACCAAGACTTTTAAAAACGAACTCGAGTGCACTCGAGACCAAGACCTTGGTCTCGAGGACAACAAGACTGTTAATTACACAACAAGCCTATAGCATCAAATTACAGAAAGACTTGCTTAACACTATAGATGCGACTGATGAATAATTTACACAATAATTCACAAGAATTCACAAGAATTCATAGAGAATGCACTGCATAAGCATCCACAGAGTAAGTTGCACCAGTTGAGAAGTAAAATACTTCATGATAATTGTAAAATATTTCACATCAATGCATCTGTAAGTTAGGTAATAACCAGAGTAGGCTACATGACTGCATCACTAGGACAGGTTGTAACAACAAAATCATTAAACCAGCTACACAAAATTTTAAAAATATACAATGCATCAATGGTGTATATTACACCAATGCCTCATCAGAGCAGACTCCACAAAGCGTCAATGAATCTAATACCCCTTTGCACTATAATAGGAGAGGTTACTAACCAGACTACCGGTTAGCATATTACACAACTGATAATATAATAAGGCAGTGTTAAATCGATAACTTAGCAGGCTCTGGCACTTTAAGAAGCAAATCCCAACAACAACCAAAATCAACCTGGAACAGAATTTTGAACCATCAACCAGGAGTGAACTTTTCTTTTAAATGAGTAAAAATTGGATATCATGTGGATCTCTTCAGGTAGTGCATTCCAAGCTGAAGGGCCTGTGATTCTAATCGAGTATTTACGGGAATTCGTACGTGTAAAAATAGTTCTAATAAGGGAAGGACTAAAAGACTAAATCCACTAATTATTCAAGATGGACAGGCAAATATTAGCTGAGACGATGTGTCATGGGCATGAGGAAATGACTTGGTCTTGTCTTGTCTTGTCTTCAACCTTCCTCGATCCGAGGGTTGGTCGAGGAAGGTTGAAGACAAGACAAGACAAGACTAAGTCATTTCCTCATGCCCATGACACATCGTCTCAGCTAATATTTGCCTGTCCATCTTGAATAATTTATCAGTTGATTTATTTATTTTACAGTTATTTTACAGAACAGTTATTTTGCAGAGTGTGTTTTGTTTTCCCAATTGGCTCTACATTGGCCACCACACTTGAAAGGCTATGTGGTGCACTGCGCTTTGGCCAGACTTGTCGGCTCAAACCAGCTCTCTGGTTGACCGCTTCATAGCAATGTTCAGGAGCCAAGGATGATTTTGGGGGTCGACCCAGATGCATCCGTTTGCGACCGCCGACCACCATCTTTCTACGAGCCACAGCTGTCGGCTGAACGCCAATTCGTTTGAGACTTGCAAGGTTCCTTCTCTTGCTGTTCACAGCAGCAGCAGCTCCTGAATATTTACCAAATGTATGGAGTGCGGTCAGCATAGCAGATGATGTACATATGGATTCACCTTGCTTGCAAAAAGACATTAGTGCAGGTCCGAACGATTCCTTGTCCTGACTACTCATGACCTTGATCTTACTGCACAAGGCATCAAACCGCTCGAAGACAGAACATAGAGTACCATCCTGAAAGCTTGGCACCTGGACGTCATTCGCTTGCTCCATGTTAACATGGCTAGACTGACCAACTGATGCCGCACCAGATGATGATGGCCAGCAGTCTGGATCGGCAGTTTCCAAGTTTTCTGCTGCAGGCAGAGAAATATCAGACTCTGGAGCAAGTGATTGAAACCAGTCAATGATCGGCAGTGATGGATTACCCGTTGCAATGGCATAGAGCAGCTGTCGTGTAGTGTGGGGTCATTCACAGGTAAGAAATTGTTGCATCGTTCCCTGAAAGATACCATAACAGCTGACTGATGCTTGCATGGGCCTCCTGTGTTGCCCTGGTGACAGGTATATGATCCAAGATACATGTTGACAGTGTAAGTGATGCCTGGTCGCTTTTCACTAGGCACCTCATATAGTGACGTTGACAGTGAAACAATCTTTGTGGTGTCAATGTTTGATGCAGTGGGTAAGAAGCGAGAAAGGCGCAACTTATCGAGTCGGTTGTTTGCAACGTCCTGCAGACGACGCTGGTAGTGGTCCTCAAAACGCGTGACGATGAAGTCGACTAGTTGTGGAACATTGAACGCTTTGGTGCGGTGAAGAACACTGTCTTTCAGCACCCGCATAGCCCGTTCACAATAGTTGTTTGTGTTGTTGTCTCTTGTTGGAAGATCTTTTCGACAACAGAGTGCCCATTCCGCACGCCTGGCGAACAGTGCCTGGAGTCGTCTGCTTACCGCTGAGTGAGCCACAACCAATTCATCAGCCATTGCCTCGTCGTATATGGTCTTCAAGGAGACCTCACTGTCAGCATATACCATTGACTTGACAATGCCAAACAGATATGGTCGATTATTTTTAGGCACTGAAGACTGGGTAACCCACACGAAACGCCAAAATGCCTGAAGAACGTGGAAAATGCATAACAAACGGGTTGAATCTGGATACACATTTTCCAGTGCGGCTCGTTCAGCAGTTGAGTCATCAGTCATGAAGAGCATGGGCCCAGCAAGTCCACGACGATTGAAGCACGAGCTGTCCAGTAGCTTGTTGTAGAGCTGCAGAGCTCGTGTGATCGTTGTAGCCTGCTCATTTGTAGTGATGAGGACTCCGAGTGGCAGCCCACCAGCAACAGAATACGTCATCAACAGAAAGACACGCATGTTGTGTCTGTCCATGTTGCCACCGGCGTCCACGAAGACCAATTCTGCACTGTGCTTTATGTAGCGATGAACACGCTTCATCAACGGAGTGCAAATAACTACAATCACATCATCTCCATCAGTGGCGGCGATCTTGTTTGACAGGTGGCGGGGGGGGGGACATTTTTGAAGTGATATGGTCAAAAAAGAGTTTTGAACTGATCTGGTCAAAAAAGAGGTCAAAACATTTTTCGCGCTCACGCGCGAACAAAGTTTTTACTCTGACCACGAAAAAGTTGATGACCTCTTTTTGGGAGTTCTTCAAAATTTGGGGTCCAATGTATGGCGTGTCCCCCCACTCTTAAAGGTGGGGGGTCTTGTCCCCCTCGACCACCCGGGATCGCCGCCCATGATCTCCATCCACATCCATTTCTAGGTACCTTTCATTTGCAGAGTGGAACGGGTCTGATGCTTCCCGACTGCAGAGCTCTGCATTGTATTTCTGAACAAGGCTTTGCAGTTGCGCGATTTCCAGAGTCCCAGAAGAGGGTCCGTATTCTTTTTCAAACAGTTGATAGTAGAGCCTGAAAAGTGCACAACAATGTGAGAATAATGAATTTCGTCATCTTTCGATTTACGCTTCCCCGGCGCTATCTTTCACATTATGGGTAATTTCAATAAGCTTGACAAAACCTTAACTATATGGGGGGGGGGTCCATAGAGTAGTGGTAACATCACGAGCAAGAGGTAGCGGGATCGCTTCCCGCAACCCTCTCAAATTTAGGTCCACTCAGCCTTTCATTCGCGAGATGGCGCGTTTTTAAAATGATATGTAGGACGTGATGGGCGCCTTGCATGGCTGCCGTATACAGTTAAATTCGACTCCTGTAATAACTTGTGATCATCCGTTCATACTGATTTGTAATCATACTGCGTAATTGTCAGTTTGAAAATATTAAACGAAGAAGATTATTATTATTATTATTATTATTATTATTATTATTATTATTTTTATTATTATTATTATTATTATTATTATTATTATTATTATTATTATTATTATTATTATTATTATTATTATTATATGGGACTTGAGCAGATGGTGGCTGACAATACCCGTAGTAATAGTAGAATTAATCTTTTCTTTACCAACAGGCCAGATTTGATGGAATAATGCGTGGTCACTTCTTGCATCAAGAGTGCTCATAAAGCCATTGTCAATAACAGCAACTGAACACCTAGTATTCCCTCACACAATGGCTTTTGTACGAGGTTCTGAGCTGGCAAATGGAGAGTGGGTGATCGCTGATCCGTTGTTAAAGTTCTGGAATTGTTGCGTTTTGTCCATAACTTGCTTGAGAAGGAATGTTTATACTGTGTGATTGTTCTCAGGAATTTGATTTAATTTATTATGCTGTTTGGAATAAGATGTCTGGTGGCTTTTGTTTATGCCGATGATTAAATAGGAGGCTTATTCCTGTATATAGCTTGATTCCTGTTTCGTTGTTCGTGATACCTTGATTGAAATTGAACTGATCTTGGTAGATCCTTTAGTGGACCTTTGTTCCTATTGCTGATTATAACTGTCTGTCTCGAAACTGGTTACAGCAGTGACTATTTAGAGTTGACATAATAAAGTCGGCACCTTGAGTAAATTCTGCAATTTGGTGTCTCCAAGCGGTCCGTTCTGTTAATGTACTGTGGTAAACTCTACTACTGTATTCTGTATGTGAGTCGTTCAAGTCATTGCTGGTATTGAGGCATTAGACTAGGCTGCATTCCTTGTCTGCTTCTTCAGAGGTTCTATCCGTGGGCCTTACTTTGTATCTTTTACACTGCTGATGTAGTCTTCTTTTGGGTTGCGGCTCATCAGAATGTTGATGACCCATTGGTGTATGTTCATGGCCGAGCTGTAGTGGCTACCTCCGTGGCGAAGCAAAGAAAGCTTCAGACATTGGAGGTGTTTGGTGCATGGTTGTCGACCTTTGGCTAAATCCTGGGAAAACCCAGTTCTTACGCGTGTGCAGTTTCCAAAAATTGACTTGCCTTGTGCATGATCTGTGTGTGACCCCGAATAGACCTCTGATTATGTTCAGAATGTATTGCAAACGTTACTGATCGCCTGCATCAGGTTACCACAATACATTTGTCACCCTGATGCATGAATTGAATTCATATGCATGCACAAAGGTTGACTTGAGGACCTGTTTTACAATATAAAATCCTTGTGGTTGATTATGGTTATAAGTAAATAAGTGAGTATATTCTTTACTAATTCCAACTGCTTTACCACACTTTGAACATGACGCATTAAATGGTCTGCTTGTGGGCCGATTCAGCGAGCTGTTTATGAAGGCCTACATTTTTCTCGCTTAATTCAGCTGAACTGTTTAAAATGCTGGGAATTGGTGGTATAGCCAGGTTTGGGCAGAACTACACTGATAAACTATACAAAAACACGAGTTTAAGTTCTTGATGCTTAGCGTAATTGTATAGAAGCTGTATTAGGGCCATCCATATGTTGCGTATGCCAAAAAAATGTTTTCATACACTCCCCATGCATACGTACAACTAAGCTTCTCTGCCCCCTTGCAAAAGTTAATTAGCTAAAGTCCTCTATAAAACATTTATTTTACAGTAGGCTACTAATATTTTTTTTAACATCATATTTTCTAGCTAAAATGTGTTTTAAAAAGACTATAGGACAATACAGAGTTATAAAGGCTAATGTGGAGGTCATATTAGAAATTTGTGTACACACATTTTGGTCGAGACCCCCTTGCCATATGCACCAGTACGCAAAATCAAGTAAATCCGACCACCCCTCCCCTCAGGGACGCCACCCTCCCCCTTAAACAAATAATATGGCCGCTTGCCCTCTTTGCTACCATTGATATAAGTCCATTGATTATAAGTAAGAAAATTGAAATAGCTGCCACAGATGGAGTAGTGAGTAGTGAAAGGCGTTAAAAAAATTTCAATTTAGATAACATCTAATGGTTTAACATGCCGTATTGCCGTTTAACAAAAATATCGATGTGATGCCTATTCCTCGAGTGGATTTGATTTGGTGGTTGGATGCCCTTCTCCCCCTCCTTGTGTACGTAATGTATGGATGGCCCCGAAGTGGATAAAAAAATTAATAACTGCTTTTCGTTTCTGTTTGTTGTACACCAAGAATGAAAACAATTGCAAAATTTAATGCACAATCTTTATTAGATGAATATCACCTTCTATTTTCGTCCGCCTCCATTAACGTCCCGACTTCAGTCTGCATTTACATAACTCTTAAGAACTGCTGTGTTAGCGTCTGTTCGTTGATATGATTCCACACTGACTCTTCCCGTCTGTCCTCTTCTATGCGCCTCCTTCCAATCCCTTGCCAAGACCTTGAACCTCAACAAACGACCAAAAAAAAACCACGACCAAATAAACAGCACATGACACCAAAAAAAACACAAACACACGACAAATAAAAACAAACTAACAGTACAAAGCATTTAGATTTTGCATTTGCATTTAGTTTAACAACAAAACCAACAACAACTCAAACAACAAACAACAAAGTAAACATAAAAGCAAACAACAACACAGACACGAAAGCAAACAACAAACGGCAAATAACAAAACAAACAACAAAACAAACAAGACAAAAACACAAAAACTACACAAAGGGCTTACGGGCTTCTACGCCGCGCCAGGGGCCCCCCTGCCTTCACGAGCTTACGGGAGATTAATCCGCGCCAGAGGCTCAGCAGGGGTGTAGGTTTTGATTATTTTGTCTTGATTATTTTGTCGTCTATTTTGTTACTTTGTCGTTAGTTATCTGCTCTCGCATCCATTTTGTCATTCACTTTTGCGTTAACTTAGTCATTCATCGTTTGCGTTATTGCTCGTTTTGTCACTAAACCAAACACAAATACAAAATCTAAATACTTTAAAAAAAATATACAAACACACTACAAAAAACTAAAGACAAATAAAAAGAACTAAAACCAAACACAAATCGACCAAACACACCCTACACACATCACACCCTACACACACCACACCCTACAACCACCAGACCCTACAAACACCAGACCCTACACAACCAGACCCTACACAACCACACCCTACAAACACCAGACTCTAAACACCCTACACACACCACACCCTACTCACAATCCTTACAACACGGAGCCACGAGCAAACATCTCAACGCCTATCCTCCTCAAGCTCATCTTTTGAAGCACGACTCGGCAGCGGAGGTTCTGTGTCCGTCAGGCCCATTCTTCCAGTAGTTTTGGAGCAGTGTTGCCTCTTCACGAGTTGTGTCGCCTCTGGAGGACTTCGCTTCTCATCTTCACAGAGTGTCTTCCAGTAGTTGTGGAGCCTCTGGAGGACTTCACTTCTCATCTTCAGAGTTTCTTCCAGTAGTTCTGGAGTTGTGCTACTCTCATCGCATATCTGAAAAAGGATTGAACAGAATACAGAGCTGTGCCATGCAAAATACAGGTAACCATTCCATGGCATAAAACTCATGCAATGTGTCAGACTTAGCGTTAAGGTCTGCTTAGCAACACATATGAAAAAATATTGCATATTGTATAGTCAAATGCACACAGGCATATTTTTATCAATTGTAAACTGAACAAATGTATCTCTGTATATTAGGGTGGCACTTATATTTCATTTTCAAAATTTGTAACTCCCAACCTTTCAAATGGTTTCATTTCAGTAAACCCATTTCATGTAAACTTTGAAGCACATAGATCTGCTTTTAGAGGCATCAACTAGCATAAACTTCAGCATTTGAATGTTTCTTTAAAAAAAAATTGTTCCTTACCAACCAAACATCGCTAACCCTCAATAAAAAAAACTACGAATGGAAGGGGTTGAAGACTAACAAGGTACCAGACTCAAAAAGCCAACGAAGCTATGCTTTTAGACATGATCGAGAAACTGTTTGATATAGTGTATGCTAACACCATGGAGCTCAGCAAGAATCAAGCAGACAAGCTCTTCCTCGAACTACAATGGAAGAACAGGCTGCACGACAGAAGTCGACAAGAAGATGGTGCTCCAACAAGAAACAGTTTCAAGGACAGTTGTCGTGGTCTACGCGGGTGCATGCATCAAGGGAAGAAAACCGACGCGTCAACAAGCTTGTTTACAACGCACGGAAAATTCTGCAGCAAGCTGTCAACATTAATTCGGTGCATGCAACAAGGATATACGTGTTCAGTAGGACTTTCCAGGGAAAAGTACAGTGACGTCACAGAACGTTCTGGAATCCGGGAGAACTCTATATAAGATAGACCTGATGTACATTAAGGGCCTTTTGACGAAGATTTGTAAACGTTGAAACATTGATCGTATAACGTTCAATCGAGACCAGCCAACCTGTGTGCTGTCTACGATTGTGATATTTGATAGACGAGTTGACTTACTCTACACTTAATCGACTTTATTTTTAAATAAAGATCTTTTAATAGTTCCTTCGTTGGTTCGTCGTTGCGATCGAAGGAGTCGACCGCGACATTATTGGTGTCAGAAGTGGGATCATCGGTGTTGGATCCGGTGAAGAAGACGCGAGCCGACGGAGGAAGGAGTCAACCCGGAGGATCAAGAGACGGTCTGTTCCAGGCAGCGAGCGGATCGAGACGCCTTTCTACCGTGGGAGACGGGTGAATCGGCATACGACAGTCGGACGGACGAAGTGCGTCGTTCGGCTGAGACAGCAGAAGACAGCAGTCAACATACGGGTAAGATCCTAGGTGTTGTCGTGGCTGAGAAGGAGAAAAGAGAGTGGAGTTGCAGCCGAGTGGGAGGCAGCCATTATTTCTCTTTCAATATCTGCTGATTATTTCTTTGAAATTTGATCCATTGTTGTGATCGAGGCCAGACTTGCGTGAGCTTGTATAGTTTTTGCGTACTTGGCGAGTGTACTTCTTTGGATACTGCATAGTTGCACTTTGGGTTGTGGAATTTTCCTTTTGTGTGGCGGGTTTGCCGCGTGGTGTCTGTTTTTTTTTGTTGATTGTTGTTGACTGACTGTTTGTAAAAATGGAAGCGTTGACAACAGAGATGCAAGCGAATATTCGCAAAATGTCGTCTGAGCGCCTTAGGGTGTATCTTATGAAGGCAGGAAGGGACGAAGATGATGTTATGTCATGGGATCGAAATCAATTAATGGAAGAATGGGCCATGGAGATTGGAAAAGAAGAAGAGGAATTTAAGGGTAGTCCAATATCTCCAACAGGAGTGGATTACGAGCTGCAGAAGCGCCGTCTGGAGTTCGAAATCCGTAAATATGAAGAACAAAGGGAGAAGGAAGAAAGAGAAAGGGAGGAACGGAAGGAGAAGGAAGAAAGAGAGAGGGAGGAACGGAAGGAGAAGGAAGAAAGAGAGAGGGAGGAACGGAAGGAGAAGGAAGAAAGAGAGAGGGAGGAACGGAAGGAGAAGGAAGAAAGGGAGGAAAAGAGGAGAGAGGAAGAAAAGAAAGAACAAAGGGAGAAGGAAGAAAGAGAAAGGGAGGAACGGAAGGAGAAGGAAGAAAGAGAGAGGGAGGAACGGAAGGAGAAGGAAGAAAGAGAGAGGGAGGAACGGAAGGAGAAGGAAGAAAGGGAGGAAAAGAGGAGAGAGGAAGAAAAGAAGGAACGGAAAGAGAAAGAAGAAAGAGAAAAGAAGGAACGGAAAGAGAAAGAAGAAAGGGAGAGGAAGGAAAAGCAGGAAGAACGAAATGTTAGAGATTCTTTAGCAAGTCGTACTAAGCGTTATAGTGATGCCCTCAAGAATATTCTTTGGAAATTTCCTTCCGACCCTATAGAAATTCCAGGTTTCTTTGATCACTTGGATGGTTTGTTTAATGTGTATGAGGTGGATGAAGATGTTAGAGCAAAATTATTGCTAGCCATTTTAAGTGAAAGAGCTAAGGCATTAACCATGCGCCTTACTGAGGCACAGCTCCATGACTACAAATTCCTGAAGGAGTTTTTGCTACGGGAGTTTAAGATAAGCCCTTCAAATCTTAGAGCCCGATTTTGGTCGTTGCACAAAGCATCGGACGAATCATTTACGATCTATTCATCCAAATTGCGTGTGGCTCTTATGTATTATTTGAAAAGTAGAAAGATAACTGATGAGTTTGATAAACTTGTAAGTTTATTGGTTGCGGATCGGCTTAAGGAGTCCTTGTCGAAGGCTTGTTTAGATTATATCTTGGCCCAAGAAAAAGAGGAGTGGTTGAGCTGTGAAGACATAGCTAATGCGGCTGACATTTATGTAGCGTCGCATGATGGTGGGAATGACTTAGTATGCCGTAGTCATCCGACACCGAAGTATAACAATTGGACGAGAGGTCAACCACATGTTCAAGTCAATAACCAGACAGCTCAACCCAAGTCTCCCAAACCGGAAATAAGGGGTGAAGCCAAGATAGGTGCGAGGGTGTCTCAGGAGGAGGCCAAGGTAAAGGGTCTCTGTTTCCTATGTCATCAGAAGGGTCATATGGCAAGGGAGTGCCAGACCAAACCAAGTTCTAAAAAGGTGAGTACTTGTATATTTGGGAACCCAACTGAAGAAGTGATCGACTTATTTGTTGAGAAGGTCAACGTGTTGCATGAGATACCTGAACAGGTAAAGCAAGGGAATTTATTGGATAATTCTAAACCAATAGGGTTGGAAACTGCTGTAAGGGTATACGAGAATAGTATTGATGGATTACACGAGAGGTCGTATATCAATGTACAGATTGAAGATCTCCCTTCTCAGCCAGCATTATCTGATTCAGGAGCAGAAATTTGTTGTATTGATAAGAAATTAATTGAGTCACTAAACTTACCCGTGATTAAACGGATTAATATAATTGGTTTTCAGGGAGAAGGATGTAAGGCAGATGTAGTATACCTACAAATGAAATTAGCTAATTCAATGGAAGGAACGACAAACATTGCGCCATCTTTGTGCGTCATGTTCGCTGCAGTCCCTGAACTAAATGAACGGGTTATTCTGACACCCCATGTTGTGGACCTATTAGGGGATAGTTCGCAATATGTAGTGATGGTAGCTGGCGTAGATCGATGTGTACAAATAAATAAAGGGGCAGAAGAAGATAACTTAGGAGTTAATATCGAGAAAAGTAACAGCAACGAATCCTTGCCGTCAGAAGTGAATGAATATTCTCAGGAGCAACTAGTTGATGATTCAGATAATTTTCTTGATGTTGAGTCAACAGAGTTCAAGTCCGATGAGGGAGTAGCGAATAATGATACTTTATTGCGTGAGCAACAGAATTGTCACAATCTTATATCTTGCTGGCAACAAGCGAGACAGAATAAAAATAATTTCTTTATAGATAATAACCTCCTGTACCACAAAGGGGAAATTATGGGACATAAGGTTAATCAATTATGTTTACCGGAAGATAGAATCGAGGTTGTCTTGCGAGTAGCACACGATGCCCCATGTGCTGGGCACATGGCTTTTAAGGCAACGAGAGCCAGGATCAAATTAAACTTTTGGTTTCCAAGAATGGATGAGAGGATTCGCGAATATTGTGCGTCTTGTCAAATTTGTCAACTAAGAACTCCAGTTAAAGTGGCAGATCGAGTCCCGATCACTCCTATTCCGAGGGCGGATGAACTCTGTTTTAACCATCTAAATATGGATTGTATTGGCCCTATGGTAGTGACTGGAGAATCCAACAAATCGAAACCCCAGTACAATTATGCTTTGGTTCTGGTGGACAAATTTTCTCGTTGGCCGATGGCGTATCCTCTTAGATCGCTGAATGCAAAGGGAGTTTGTGAAGCTCTGTTGCAAGTTTTTACAACTTTTTCTATTCCAAGGATCATCAGTTCTGATTGTGGTACCAACTTTACCAGTCGTTTGACGAAAGAATTCTTGCGGCGAATGGGTTGTAGTCCCAGATTTAATACCCCTGGACATCCTGAGGCAGCTGGATTGGTTGAAAGATGCAACCAAAGCTTGAAAACCATGATCTTTAAGCTTGCTCAATCTGATCCTCGTGGATGGCACCAATTGTTACCGTTTGTTCTGTGGAGCCTTAGAGAAAAACCTTCAGGCACGACTCATATTTCGCCATTCACTATGGTTTATGGAACTCTTCCTCGGGGTCCACTTAGTGTGTTGAAGGAATCGTGGGCTGGCGAACGAAAAGTACCTCTTAACTTAGGTAAATCACCCGAAGAGTATCTCCAATCACTGAAGGAAAACCTCGAATTCGCGAAAGTTTATGCAGATTACTATAGTGATATAGAAACAAAGCGGTATGCAGATTATTATAACTTGCGTAGTACTGACAGAAAATACGAAGTTGGAGATAAAGTAGCAGTATTAGCACCAGATTTTGGTAGTTCTAAATTTTATAGTCGATGGCAAGGACCTGCTACCGTAGTCAAGGTTAAATCCCCATATTCTTATATAGTAGAAATAGAGGGAAAACAAAGACATTTACACGCAAATAAGATCAAGCGATACCATGAACGACTCGAACAAGCGATGATCAATAGCTGTTCAGTAATTGTTGATCAAGATGAAGAATTTGGTATAGTAGAGGTTGTAGATCAGGAAGAACGTGAACAAATAAGCCCGAGTAAGCGAATTGATCCTCTGATTATAGCGCATCTTTCGCAAGAGGAACAGAAGCAACTTTTTGAAGTTTTGGATCGGCACACGGCAGTATTTGTGGATAAACCTGGGTATTGTCCAGTATTAGAACATGAAATTAAGATAACTCATGATTTCACTCCTAAGCGTTTAAGGGCATATAAAGTACCTGAGCTACTTAAACCTGAAGTACAACGCCAGATAGAAGAAATGTTGGCATTAGACATCATTCGACCATCGAAAAGTGAAATGGCCAGTCCGGTAGTTTGCGTTTTAAAGGGACCCAAAGGTCAAAATGGCGTTCGATTGGCAATTGATTATCGCCATGTTAACAAATATTCTCTAGGTGATTGTTACCCGACCCCAGACATTGCTGACATCTTACAAAAGGTGGGACGGGCAAAGTTTATTAGTGTTTTCGACGCGAAATCGGGGTATTGGCAAATTCCAGTTCGGAAAGAACATCGATGGCTTACGGCATTCGTATGTGATGCAGGACTTTTTGAGTTCACAAGAATGCCGTTTGGACTCAAGTCCGCTAGCAATACCTTTATTCGTGCTATGACCCAAGTTTTACATCCAGTGCGAAGTTTTACCGAACCATTCGTCGATGATATGGCAGTGGTTTCAATGAATTGGAATGACCATTTAGAACATCTAGAGAAATTCTTGCAAACTATTGAGGAAGCAGGACTCACTTTGAATTTAAGAAAATGTAATTTTGCACAAAACAAAATAAAGTTTGTTGGCCATATAGTAGGGTCAGGTTGTATTGAACCTGATCCAGGTAAGATCGCTACGATCAATGATATCCATCCTCCAACAACAAAGAAAGAAGTTAGAAAGGTTATGGGTTTTTTCAGTTACTTTCGAAATTTTATACCTGCTTTAGCTGAAAAAGCACGGATAATAACTGATTTGACACGAGATAACATACCTACGAAGGTGCCTTGGGAGCAAAAGCATCAAGAAGCACTAGATAAGTTAAAGGATGATCTCAGTAAAGCTACACAGTTGCATACCATTGATTTCACTAAGGAATTTGGTTTAAGTGTTGACGCAAGTGCCACCGCGGTCGGGTGTTGCTTGTTTCAGTGGACCGAAGAAGGTCAAGAAAAACCAATTGCTTTTGCTAGCCTTAAACTTACAGATACACAGATGCATTGGTCTACAATTGAGAGAGAGGCTTTCGCAGTAATTTGGGCACTTAAACGATTCAAGTCATGGATATTCTTATCAAAGATAATCATTTATTCAGATCATAATCCTTTGTCTTATCTCACAGATGCAAGCCCTAAGAGTGCGAAACTGACTCGTTGGGCGTTAGCATTGCAAGAGTTTAACGTGGACTTTCGATATCGTCCTGGACGTCAGAACACGTTGGCTGATTTCCTCTCTCGGTTGTGACTCGGATGGTGAAGGGGGAAATGGCCCGACACACAAGGATCGAGCCCGCAAATTGTGTGGATAAGTTGACTAACTGATGTGTTTTGTTTTGGTTGTATATGCTGTGTCGAGATGGAGTCTGGAGGCCCGGCTTGATCGTGATGACCCGTTCGGGATGGTGCTGAAGACGTGTCATCATCTGAGGGCGGAGGGAATGTCGTGGTCTACGCGGGTGCATGCATCAAGGGAAGAAAACCGACGCGTCAACAAGCTTGTTTACAACGCACGGAAAATTCTGCAGCAAGCTGTCAACATTAATTCGGTGCATGCAACAAGGATATACGTGTTCAGTAGGACTTTCCAGGGAAAAGTACAGTGACGTCACAGAACGTTCTGGAATCCGGGAGAACTCTATATAAGATAGACCTGATGTACATTAAGGGCCTTTTGACGAAGATTTGTAAACGTTGAAACATTGATCGTATAACGTTCAATCGAGACCAGCCAACCTGTGTGCTGTCTACGATTGTGATATTTGATAGACGAGTTGACTTACTCTACACTTAATCGACTTTATTTTTAAATAAAGATCTTTTAATAGTTCCTTCGTTGGTTCGTCGTTGCGATCGAAGGAGTCGACCGCGACAACAGTGGTCATCCACTGACAAAGAAACACACGGCAATGTCTTCTCCGATTTTGCCTAATCTGATGGACGAAGCCATTTACAAGTTAACTCCAACAAATTGCCTCTACCGTCATTTGATTCTCCCAACTCCCTTCTTAATGTCTCCTAAATGTCTTCTCAAAAACAATTCCACCCTGTTAAACCTTTTAACGATGAGAGAGTGCTAAAAGCAACTGGATCACCATGCAGCTCGTCATTATAGTGTTAATTTCATTCATCATGGTGTTACGAGTTCCCAAAAAATATTAAGGGTCCTGAAAAGTGATATCCACAGAGGATTTATTTTCCAAACAAATCTCTAATTAATTTCTTAGAGGAATACATCTGCAGTACACTTACATTACTTATAACTGGTTTGCATGGCTGTGTTTCATAAGCACCATTTATTTAAAATTGTATGCAATTCCAATTTCTTTGTTTTTTTGTATTGTGTATGATCACATCAATTTACTTAATCACCGGGCATTATTCATTTGTGCAGTGCCTCCTTCTTCCTTAGGCAGACAATTCAACAATGAAGCAGAATCCTACTTTCGGGTCGTTGGGCCATCTACCAGAAACAAGAACACATTTTAGCTGAATTCCAAATTCATATTCTCTGTGACGCACAACAGACGCACGAACAGCTGAATTCCCAATTCATATTCTTCTTCCTTAGGCAGACAATTCAACAATGAAGCAGAATCCTACTTTTTGGGTCGTTGGGCCATCTACCAGAAATAGCCCCCCTCAAGATGTTCTTATGGTTAGGGATACTACTTTTTATCAACATTCAACACTCTTTTGCCCGTGGGGATGGGCTGGACGTAAATGCATATGAGGAGACATTTGAAGAAGTGCTACATGAATGCCCTGAATGAATTAAAGAATTCCATATTGAGAAGCATTTTAACTGTAGTCTTGTGGCCTTCCTAGATGCATTGTAAGTTAATCTTTTCACAGACTCAAATTAAAATATACCGATATATTAAACACTTGCTGGTTGCATAAAAGCTGTTGCCTGATACAAGTTTAATTCATGTTTTTAATTTATAAACTCATCTTGAACTTGGTAAAGAAGAATTCAGACTTCATAAAGTGGAAACCAAATCTACTGAAATGAAACGGCTGTTTTCTTACCTCAAATGGCTGCTGGGTCGACAACTTGAGTTTGTCTGTCTCGGACATTTTCTTTTCACGAGCTCAATTGAACTGGCTCCGAGCGACCAGCGTCTTTCTCGGACTTTTTCTTTTCACTAGTTCAATTGAACTGGCTCCGAGTGACAAGTGTCTTTCTCGGACTTTTTCTTTTCACGAGCTCAGTTGAGCTGGCTCCAAGCGACGAGTGTCTTTTCGGACTTTTTTTTAACCAGGTTAATTTAACTGGCTCCGATTGACGAATGTCACTCCTTGACTTTTTTTAAAACCAGGTGAATTTAACTGGCTCCGAGCGACAAATGTCACTCCCGGATTTTTTTTTTAACCAGGTGAATTTAACTGGCTCTGAGCGACAAATGTCCCTCCTGGACTTTTTTTTAACCAGCTAGTTGAGCGGGCTCCGAGCGTCTTTCTCCTCATTCCCAAGGTCAGATGAATTCTGCTCCATCAGAGGTGGTATTTGTTTAGTATGATGACTCGAAGAACCACTGGTGGTATGTCCTCTGCGGCCGCGACGCGGACTGCTACCTCCAACTGTACCTCGTGATCGACTTCCAAAGTAAGACTGTATTCCTCCATGATCCTGTCTCCCAAACCTTCGTTGGCAGAAAAATAAAATGCAGCCTTTCAGTCGAAGAAATTACACAGTTTGTGTTACCATGAGAAATATAAAGAACTTCACAAAAAAGACCCAGAACAGCTTCGTATTTTCCATAAAAAAATAGCCAATGACAATCATAAAACTTGGGCTGCATATAATAATAAACAGATGAATACACTGCACATAATGGCTGAAAAATCTTGGCAAATGTGGCTCAAACAAATTTCACTGTAATTAATAATGAAACACCATACCGTCTCCTGTTTGGTCTTTGGTGCCCTCCTTCATGTCCAGTTGCTTGCTGTTCCTGGCCATCTTCTTCAGCATTTGCTTCAGAGTTCTCAGCAGAATACCTGTAGTTCTCATCTTCAGCGCGACAGTGATTACCTATTACAAATGAAAACAAGTCTGTATAAAAGAGTCCAAGAATTGTTTTACAGCTATTTCACTATTTCCTCTGGGTCTATACAAATCTATAAGTTTGTTCTGTACCAATAAGTATGTTTTCAGAACATACTTGTCCTATTTCCACATTTGAAAGTGACTAAAATCGATTTTCCAAACATATTTTTAAAAGAAGGCATACTGACTGCAACCTACTTGTCGTATCATCACAAAGCCACACCACGGTTGTCTTAAAATTGACAAATGCACAACGCTGTGTTTTGCTGTTTTGGCCATGTCAGCATGGTTATTCTTCCACCGTATATCATCACTGTTCTCCCTTACTCATTCACAATTATTTATTTCATATTGCTTTCAACTCAACGTTACAGGATACGATTAAAACTTGTGATCAACATACCTCCTCTTCCTTGTCCCCTTCCTCGTGCAACAGGATCACTGTGGCCTGAAGAACGGTGACAGGATCCCACGATTCCAGGGCCTCGATTTCTTCTAGAATCCCCGTCTCTGTGTTCTCTTTGGTATCGTCTTTCCGAATCAGGATTTTCTTCATCAACCTGTCACTCTGACCACAAGCCACCTCTACTACCAGACAGTACGTCTGACTGAGAGGATTCCTGCCAGTATCGGGCATCTCTTCTAGGGCAGCCGCTAGCTCCTCTGTTGCTTCTGTATTCGTTTCGAGGCCTGTTGCCACCCTGTCTTTCATGTCTTCTGTCATCATTGCCCTCATCCTGGGGTTTCAGCCTTTCCATGACACCTCCATCCGTGTTCTCTTGCCTCTTACTGGAATCTGCAAGGCCTTGACAGATGCAGCTGTCGACCCGAATGCAACTCCGCCTGGATGTTTGAACCTGGTGGTTCACTGCTCCTGTCGCAATGGCTTCCCTCTCTTTCGTACCGTCCACCATACCTAGGCCGTTGCTGCTGGGCCCAAGCTGACGAAGTGTTGTCTCTCGACTGTCGCCGGTGCAACTGCGAATCCGTTTTCCGCCGGTCGTTGTCTCGGTTTCTTCGTTGTCTCTGTTTCTTCTGTTGCCCGTGCTGTCCATACTGTCCTGTCTGTTCAAATCATGCCCCGCTTGTTTCCGTGAGTTGCTCCTGTTGTACTCTCTCTGATGGCTATCGTCATGATCAGGGCCAATCTGCAGGTTCTGGCTGTTCTGCTGGCTCTTGGCGTTCCTTCTCTGCAAACTCATTTCTGCACTCCTCTTAAGCCAAACATTCTCCGGCACCTGTCTTTGCAGATCGGACTTAACGGAGGGCTGTTCAATCTTGATGTTTTGCCACTCTGTCTGAGATTTCTCTTTTGTAACACCACTTGTTGGATTTTTCCAGATATTTAGCTTCCTCTACAGGCTGTTTAATTTGTCAGTCTTTTCAACTGGTCTCTTTGGGATGTTCGGCAAGCAGCGCAGTAGGTTCGTTAATGCATGGCTTGATCACTTCTGTGCCGCTCTCTGGTCAAGTATTCTCCTGTGCCTCTTTATCCCGTTTAGTGTTCCTGCCTGGCAAGGCGTTATTCTGTTTTTCATCACCTATCGACTCCATTTTCTTATTGTGCCACACATTCTGAGACTTATTCTTTTTAGCGTCTAAACTGCTGTTATGCCAGACACTAAACGAACCTGTATTGACTGGGTCCGTGGCATTGGCTGAACGTGTTTTTCATCACACCGACTCCATTTTCTTATTGTGCCACACATTCTGACACTTATTCTTTTTAGCGTCTAAACTGCTGTTATGCCAGACACTAAACGAACCTGTATTGACTGGGTCCATGGCATTGGCTGAACGCCATACATTTGACATGTTGCTCTTTTTCCATTTCTTTTGGCTGGGACCAAGGATTGTGTTTTTCTCGTTTTACATCTTTCTCTGCACTTAGACCAATCATCTTTTTAGGCTCCTTTTCAGATTTCGAGTTTGTCCTTTCAACCAACACCCCTCCACACGTTGGTGCTACATCTTCTCTGCCCGGACCTCTCCCACTTGGCCCACTTCTGTAGAATTCAATCTTTCCTCGACCCCGACCACCTTTTGACCTGTCACTGCCCATTGGATCATCTTTTCTACCCAATACGAATTGAACTCATCCTTTAACTTTTTTTTCAGGAAAACAGAGTTCCGCTTTGAGCAAACTTCGCATAGTCTTCGTATCAGTCCGGTTGAACTCAGCAGTTGTGATTTTCTCTCTTCTGCTCTCTGTATCTGCCTTCTTATTTTGATTTCAGTGTCTTTGGTCTGATCTCTTCTCTCCTTTGCTGCTTCTTTATTCTGTATGCTTTCTTCCATGACATCGCCCCAAGCTGGTTTCTGACCTGATTTTGAATAATCCTCAAAGAATAAGCTGTCATCATTATCACTGCCGGCCGAAAATCCTCTTTGACGAAGTCCTCCTGACAAAAAGCACAGCATCAACTTGTGAACAAGACAGTTATATAAAATTTCAAAACCACAGAGGCCAGTTCTCTGTAACATTCACAAAACTGCTTAAAAAATGAAAAATTGGTAAATTAGACATGAAGTGACCGAATTTTTATCCTTCTTTACTATTTATGGGATATAACATCAGCTTTTACCAAGTCACATCTCTAACAAGCTGCTCATCTGGGAAGAGGGTACACACATTACTTAGATTATCAACAAATGGTAACTTTTTCAAATCAGCATACAGCGGTTAAACTGAACAACTTGGCTTTTGAGCCACAAGTAGAAAATCAACAGCAAAATTGTTCTCACATTTCCTGGTAGCTTCTCCTGTAACCTGGCCTACACTGATGGGCAAATCTGTTTTCTGGTCACATTGCTGGTGAAATGGACTAAAAAACCCAAACTCTGGCTGGGAACAGAATGGGGCTAAAAATAACTGGCCAATGCAGAATATGAGCTGCAGACTGTGTGCTCCACTGGGCTAAGTTGCAGAGCTCTGTCCCCAAATCGTCATCAACAGGTCCATCATTGGCTTACTACAGGGGTGGGCAAACTTTTGGCACCTGGGGCCACATTACACGCCAAAAAAATGCGGAGGGCCGGATAACAAATTTGTAAGTTTCAATAACGACTAACATGAAAAGAAGTTTACTTTATTTATAATAAATTATATTAAATGCACTTTGGCTGTTACTAATGAGACGTATGCGACTGTGAACATGCATGCATTTAATTAGCAAGTTTCCCATAATCCGGAGTGATGTGCTGGTTGCAATTCACAGTTTGAGTTCAAGTTTAGATCACTTAACTGAGACCTGTACTTTTGTACTTGAATTTTTTTATCTTCATAGTTAAAAATCTTTGTTGACAGATGTCAGTGGATGCGAATAACACAAACATTTTTAAAGAAAAATTTTGTAGATTTGAGAATTTTTCTTTCCTGAGTGAAGAATAGAATATTATCAGGTCTGATCTTTTGAGCTGTTCTTTGAGAACAATGTCACGTTGTGGGTCGGTTAACTCCAGCTGAAGTTCCATATATATGAGCTACTTGTCAATGTCAAATGTGAACGGTATAATAAGCGGGAGTTTTCTCCCTTCAGGGCCTACCCTTGAGGCCATTCTATATACGTGTTTCTCAACTGTTATTACCATGTACATTGATGGTTTCAATAAAGAATGATTTGATTTTTTTTATTTGATTTGATTTGATAAGCACAGTAAATTCAGTCTTCACTGATTTAAAATCCACAAATCATCTGGCGAACTCTTTGTCAAACTTGACATCTGAAGGCTATATTTTTCCTACCCTGCAGTTTGCAACTGGAGGGTAGGATAGTTCCCGTAGTTTCGTTCTTTCATCTGCTTTGAACGCAACACTAGCTTTACTTCAATGGATTATACCTTTGTGTATGCAGATCATGAGCAAAAACCTCTGCCGGGAAGTGGGGCAGATCGGCAGAGTTAATGCATAGAGTTATTATTAAAGACGATACCGGAATAGTAAGCAAGAGAGTAGCACCAGTTGAGTAAAATGAAGAAAACTTCTCGCGGTCCGAATTTTTAAAACATTTTCTGAAGAATTTGGGGGGCCGGATAAAAAGTGTTGGCGGGCCGGATCCGGCCCGCGGGCCGTAGTTTGCCCACCTCTGGCTTACTACATTAAATGATCACACATAGACCAATAAAAAAGAGAAATGACAGTCCACGAAACAGGTTTTATGACAAAGCAGTCTTCCCACCACAAAAAATCTCAAATCAATTACAAACAACATTTGACACCAGCACTTGAAATGCTATATGCGAAACTGTCATAACTTGATTTGTCTGTTGTGTGGTGTTTCAATGAAAAAATGTAATCAAATCAATAAATCAAAAGTTCAGCTTAGGCTACTTGCTGTGTGATTACTAAAGTCATCCAAAGCTAACACAGAAAATTAACTCTCATTAAGTCAAAACTTTATTATGTTATATCACACATAAGGCTGGGTCATTTTAAACAACATTTGGACAGCAAGACAAAATGTAGCTGAAGTTAATTTCTAATCCAGTTCAGCTCAGAGGCGTTATTACACATGCAAGGTAATCTGAGAACAGGTAAGGTAAGGAAAATGTAAATTTATTACAAACATAACATGCACTTCATCAAGTGTAGCATACTGGCAGGTATTCCTAGGGCCATTTTAAGGTTAATCATCTTTTGGTAGTAACTGAAAACATGGATAGATCTCTTAACATTTTCCATTAAGACAGAAATGCTTTTGACCAAGTGTTCTCTGTAATCATTGCCACTCCAACTGTACCTGTTGTGTGAAGTGGGAAATGAAATGAGAATCAAAGAAATACTTATAAGCCACCTACCTAGAACTGTGCCTCTTCTACATATGCCCCTGTGAGATTCTTAACAGGCACTACATAAATAGCCAGATACATACATATATACATACACAGGGTTAGAATTCTTGGGGGGAGGTTTGGGGGTTCAACCCCCCTAGTCTTTCTTAGGACCCCCACAGTTAAGACTTCATTTCACACCCCAGAGGGAGGTCGTTTCCAACCCCTCAGTCGTGCTAGTGTGATTATATCAAGCAATTCACTTTGTGGGTTACTAATAAAGTGATGCTCTGGTTTATTGTGAGATTCGTGACCATGTGAATTGTATACCGGTATTAATAAATTTGGTGATGTCATCACTTTAAGGAGTGTAAGCATTCTATTGCATTTTTTAATTTTCCCAGTTTGCAAAACACGAATAAAATATCCAACTCCACACGAATCAAACTCATCAAAGTCTAACCCTTCAGTCTTTTTTCTACAGTTCTCACACTGTACCTATATACATGCTGTAAGTGGCACTATGGTCTATTTCAGAGGTGGGCAAACTACGGCCCGCGGGCCGGATCCGGCCCGCCAACACTTTTTATCCGGCCCCCCAAATTCTTCAGAAAATGTTTTAAAAATTCGGACCGCGAGAAGTTTTCTTCATTTTACTCAACTGGTGCTACTCTCTTGCTTACTATTCCGGTATCGTCTTTAATAATAACTCTATGCATTAACTCTGCCGATCTGCCCCACTTCCCGGCAGAGGTTTTTGCTCATGATCTGCATACACAAAGGTATAATCCATTGAAGTAAAGCTAGTGTTGCGTTCAAAGCAGATGAAAGAACGAAACTACGGGAACTATCCTACCCTCCAGTTGCAAACTGCAGGGTAGGAAAAATATAGCCTTCAGATGTCAAGTTTGACAAAGAGTTCGCCAGATGATTTGTGGATTTTAAATCAGTGAAGACTGAATTTACTGTGCTTATCAAATCAAATCAAATAAAAAAAATCAAATCATTCTTTATTGAAACCATCAATGTACATGGTAATAACAGTTGAGAAACACGTATATAGAATGGCCTCAAGGGTAGGCCCTGAAGGGAGAAAACTCCCGCTTATTATACCGTTCACATTTGACATTGACAAGTAGCTCATATATATGGAACTTCAGCTGGAGTTAACCGACCCACAACGTGACATTGTTCTCAAAGAACAGCTCAAAAGATCAGACCTGATAATATTCTATTCTTCACTCAGGAAAGAAAAATTCTCAAATCTACAAAATTTTTCTTTAAAAATGTTTGTGTTATTCGCATCCACTGACATCTGTCAACAAAGATTTTTAACTATGAAGATAAAAAAATTCAAGTACAAAAGTACAGGTCTCAGTTAAGTGATCTAAACTTGAACTCAAACTGTGAATTGCAACCAGCACATCACTCCGGATTATGGGAAACTTGCTAATTAAATGCATGCATGTTCACAGTCGCATACGTCTCATTAGTAACAGCCAAAGTGCATTTAATATAATTTATTATAAATAAAGTAAACTTCTTTTCATGTTAGTCGTTATTGAAACTTACAAATTTGTTATCCGGCCCTCCGCATTTTTTTGGCGTGTAATGTGGCCCCAGGTGCCAAAAGTTTGCCCACCCCTGGTCTATTTGCTAACAAGTGGGGCATTATTAAGCCAAAGAATACCTCGTATCGATGTATACCAGAGCAGCATTGCCATCTGGCGGATGAATTTTAAACTCTTGGTCCTCAGGTGAAGATGCTGTAGTTGCTGCTGCTGAAGGTCCATTAATTTAGTCTGGCTCCTGAGCAGTGGGTTGGAGTTGGAGGAGCAGGTTTCTTACAGTATGCATCTAATCTTCAAAAATATAAATGACACATAAAATGGAAACATCAAAAAATATAAAAACTTACATGGCAATGACACGGTATTTTGCATTAAAATTCATGCTTTAAAGAATGGAAAACACGGTGAAGTCACAGTACTGACAAGTAGTCATAGTATAATCACTGCTCAACAGCACAGCCAAAACCTGTCTACATGAACCAGACATGACAGCCATCAGTCAGTACACTTTGATGGCTCAATTCCATGCTCCTAGCTCACCCACAGCAAAAGAAAATGTTAAAACTGTCAAATTCTGTAATGCCTGAGTGATAAAAGAATGAGCTCTAATTTGTTGCGGAAAACTAACCGGTAGCGTGTACTCACCTCTAATTTTACCACTACAGCCCTGGAGACTAGTAGTGCAGCACTTATTTTCATCAAGAAAAAGAATCATTTAGCCTATCTGATGAAACTTTTGAACAGTTGCCCTTGCTTAAATTTAACCAATACTACCAATTGAATGTTAATACAATAGGAAATTACAAGCTTTCTAAACAGTTATCTATAACTAAAACTGATAGGCCTAGTACTTAGCTAACTAGTTTTTAAATAGTCATGGGTTTTTTGCAAGAGTCCACAACTATTTACTATTTAAATAGTTTCCTACAGGTACTATGACTGTACTATTCTATTTAAGTGACCTTGACTATAATATATCCCAACACTGGAAATAAACGAAACTTAAACTTGTCAGTTTTTCTCACGCGTCCTGTCAGTTCGTGCTTTCAAATGTTTCGATAAGATTTAATACCTTAAGTTTGTAATATCGATCACCTTGTCAATCTTCTTATTTCTGAACGCCAGGCGTGTTATTTCTTTCAAAAACACGCCAGAAAGAAATAATCAAACTATTCCAACATCTTCGAATAAGCGCACGTCTGCAGAGAAAACTAACGACCAAAGGGTGGCAAATATGTTACGTCATACTGTACCCTTTGTTTTACAAAATGACGTCAACGGTCAACAATCATTATCCAATAACAGATTCGATGTTGATCACGTGCACTGTGCGTTTTGTGCCCAATCCTTTCTGATATTAGTTCCATTATTCCTGTGAGTAAGTATGTACGTGAAACTTAGGCTTTATTGTAATTAATTTCTACTATGGAACACCACATATCTCTATCGATACCCAAGGAATCTATATTGTATAGAAATAAAAGTCCTTGATAGATACCTAAAGGAAACTTGCACTGAGAAATTTATGAGTTCTTTTGAATGTGTGCATTGGGATGGGGATAGATCCGATAGAGTAGTGGTAAATTAACACTCATGGCCAGGAGAGCATAAGGTACGCGGATCGACTCCCGTAACCCCCTCTAGGGCGGCGCCTTGCATGGCTGCCAAACAGTGTGTTTAATTAAGATATTGATTGTTCTTTCATGTTTCAATGTAATCTTACTGCGTCTGTCGGTTTGAAATAATAGGCCTAAAGAATATAATTATTATTATTAATTATGATTCACAACTAATCTAGGTTGTAGAACTATAGGCCTACTGCTATGGCAATTAAACCAGGTTAATTACAGCCCTTTTATATAGGCCATACCTTGTTTGAGGTTAATTTTGTGTTGAGTTTGTATCGGCGGAAGTAGCCTAATACTGCTAGCAGTCGTATAAATTTTAGAGTTGGGTCTGTGAATTTAATCTGGGCACCTCTGTATATATCAGTGGCGGATTTAGCCATAGGCCCGGGGGGGCGGTTCGCCCCCCCGCGCCCCTCTTGGTTGTCTGACGGCGCCCCTCCAGACCAGACCCGCCTGTTATGGTGGGCTGCCAGAACGGGCCTGGCATGATCGAGGTTTAGTTAAAGCCATGTCCATAGTGATAGGCGTAATTTTTGCTATGGACTTGGTTATCGTACCCCACTTTCTTAACCCCAATAAACAACGCCCATCGCTATTGAGTCGGCTAGGTCTAATTTCAATTGCAGTGCTTCCCCCATGAACATCTGGATATTATATCTAGATGTCCATGGCTTCCCCAAGTATTGCTGTTCTGTCTATCTTTACGTATGTAGTAGGGAGGGTAGAGAGACAGACAACATAGGCAGGATATGGAAGATTGGCATGGCCCTGAATTGACCCTCACTCTCCATGTGTCTCAGGATGTAGGCTAAGTTCCAAAGTGCAACGTACAGAGTCCTACACAGCCCACAGGCAAGCAAAGTCATCCTCAATTAATATGAGTCATACGATATCGTATACCCCAAATCGCCGGTGCCAAGCTTAAACATATCCACCATCTAGCACACATTCCGGCAGTTAACGAGTGTGGTATATCAAATTTCTAACGCAGACGGCATCTAAACCTAAATGACACGGCGTTTTGGATATTTATCATAGCAATTCTCTACAAGTCGCTTTCGGATTGGCGATCCGCGTATTGGATTAGGCCTAAACTGCATTGAAACGAAGAAAATGTGGTATTTATAATGTCAATTCACGTTCCTTAAATAAATAACATTAGCTTTAAATTGTGATAAATAGGATATAATTATAAATTGTATCATCATGGTTGACGTTATCATCATGGTTGACGTTAAACTACTAAACGCAAACCGGCAGAAAACTTAGCGAAGCGACTATAGGGCCTAAGCATAAAATTATGAAGCGAGCTAGTCTTCAAGCAAATGCCAAACAATGTTTGAAACTTACAACATTTATCACAAAATTACCTACAACATGCAAGTGAAAATGTCAGCTTTTCAGGCGGAGAGCGAAGAACAGGTGTCATATGGTTTCGGTAGGAGAGTTCAAGAGTGAGAGAGACTTGCAGCCTGATGCAGTATTTTGGTTATAGGAAGCAGTTTGCATTCAAGGAGACCATAGAGTTGCAGTAGTATAGTCGCGTCAGGATAAGGCAGTGCAACAGTGTTTCCAGTGATGCTGAATGCAGAGTAGAGCGAGGCTGCCGGCTGCTTCTGAGGTGAAACAAGCAAATCCGAGAAATGGCGGCTATCTGAGGTTTTAGGGAGAGTACACGTGTTGAGTCAACAATGTCTCCAAGTTTCCGAACAGAAGATGATGGGCAGAGTAGAGAGGAGGAAGTAGAAAGTGAGAGTTCAGCACACTGTAGGAGCTTATAGGAACGGTCAAACCAGATGAGCTCGGATTTGGCAGGGCTAAGTTTGAGGCGCATAGACAGACTCCACAGCATGATGTTATCGATGTAGGGCCTACATGTAGGCACTAAGTCTCTCTGTAGCATCTGCAACCTCATTTAGTCGCAGATTTACATTTTAGGGCCTACATTTGCTTGCAAAATTTCGGATTTCAAATGATCAAACTGTAATGCCTAATTTAATACGACAGGAACGATGCCAAGTGCAAAAGAATAGAAGAAGAAGAGTAGTCCCTTAAGCTAGCCCTGAGGCAGTGATGGGTATGAAGTGCTAGCGACTTCATTTTCTTAGCCTCGATATATGAGGGTGGGTCCTCTCCCTCGCCGTCTCATCTTCCCACTGACGGTGTACATAGAATAGGAAACATTTCTTCACTTTGAAACAGTTTAAAATAGGATAGTATATACTAGTGGTCTACTACAATTGGCATTACATTAAATATACCTGTAGGCTGTACTATCATTTAAAGTTGATTACAAATTTACCCTAGAACGTGGCGCCCCTCAGAAGAAACCCTTGCCCCCCCGCGCAAGAAATCCTGGATCCGCCACTGGTATATATATACAACCCCGCTATAGCAATTATTGCACTGCAGCGTCGTTAAACAGAACTGCCATAGTCCTGCTACTCTCATTACAACACGACTGAATAAATATATCGATCCCGCATGCAGGCGCTGACCAGTGCGAGCATTTAACTGATCGACGGAATCGGCCTCCAGTCATGGGCGTCCGCTGGAATTTTTCTAGGGTGGGGCAAAAATTTTCTAGAGGAGCAAAATGACGTTTTTGCATAGAACACAGGAAACGAGTCAAATTTCAAAATCCAGAGGCAAATGCCCCCTTGCCCCCTCCGGACGCCCATGCCTCCAGTGTCCTCCTCTCTGAAATTCTGAAACCGCTCCTTAACATATATGCTGCACCATGCAGCTCTTTGGAACGAACTCCCAAAAGAGCTCGATCCAGATCTCGCTTGCCTATCTCGACCTCTTCCTCGTTTGCCCTCTCTCCTTCAGCTTTACATTCACGACTGAAACCCGAACTTTTCAAGCTCTGCCATTCTGATTCACTCAGAGACCACCCCATGACCACCATCACCAATTTCTATCGTAGCACCATGCTGTCTCCTCGGATTGACCTTCATGCATTCTGACCTGGAACTGAAACGGACCAAACAACTAGCTGGCTATTGCGGACTTGATCTGATATAGTGCGGGGCATAAGCTGCAGGTTCTATTCCCTGATGTGGCTTCTGTGTGACGTTGAGAAATTTATGAGAATGAGATTTACATTACAGATCATCATCAGAATGGATCGTCTTGAAGCAGATCGGATCGCAAACGACATGCAGCGGAGTCCAGTTCGTGAGCGATGTCAGAATCGCAGTCTTGTCAATGTTATGATAGCCCGAGTCGAGATCCGAACCAATGAACCATCCCAACTGCAGGGTTTATAGCCCGGATCCGGACATTTACGCTACGCAGTTCTATGCGCTATGACCTGATCTTACCATTTGGGAAGTTGTTGTGACCGAACTCTCAGGCATAGGCATAGACTATGGGGGGGGGGGCAGCCGGGGCACGTGCCCTCCCAATAATTGAGCAGCCGGGGCAATGCCCCCAAATATCAAATTTCTTCAAATATTAAAATATTATGTTTCAATGTACACAAATTTCTTCAGAAACAGAAAACCAGAGACACAGAAGTGAAATACTATCAGAAATTCATAATGAAAACAAAGATTTATTTTTATCTTCCATATCTTCAAAATGAAACAAATTTATATGTAAAATAAAACGCCCCATTTCATACTCATTAACGTAACACCGGAAGCCTCTGCTGACTGTCCAAACCAGAGGTGAAAAAGTTTTTTTCGGACTTTCGTTTTAAACAAAAAAAACAAAATTTGTTTGTTTTTTTGTTTAAAACAAATTTCTTATTTTTGTAGAAGTTATATTAATAACATTGATCTAATGATTTTTAATTTTCGGAAATCGCAATTGAATTAAACTGAGTTGGAGCTCTTGTTCATGCCATTTTTCATGTTTTTTATGATCCGAAATCCGAAAATCTTAAAAACAACCAAAACCACAAAAAAATAGAAACAAAAAAAACGAAAGAAAACAACAACAAAACTGTTCATCTTGAAAAAACTTGGTTTTTGCACCTCTGATCCATACCCCATGCCCCCCAATATTTTGGACAAGTTTACGCCAGTGGAACTCTGTCTTGACTAAACAGTAACATAATAGTTGACAAATATACTCATGGGTGGCAATCCAGAGGGACAAGACCCCACCCTTAAGAGTGGGGGGACACACCATACATTTGCGCCCCCACTCAAATTTTGAAGAAACACCAAAAAGGTCAACAAATTTTATCGAGCATGTGTGCGAAAAAATTTTGTTACAACAAATTATGAGCGCAAAACATTTTTTTGACCTCTTTTTTGACCAGATCAGTTCAAAACTCTTTTTTGACCAGATCATTTCAAAAGTGTCCACCCCACCTGTCAAACAAGATCGCCGCCACTGCCAATACTGTAGTTACATTCTATAAGGGTCCACCCACCAAGCAAACATTTAGGCCCTATATAGAATGTTACTTCTTTTCTTTGCATATCTAAATTTGAAAATAAAGTTGGATGTTTATGATGATGCTAAAGCTATTATTGTTTGTTGTAGCTGCAACTCTTCCACTGGGTCACAGTCACTCAGCCTGTCCACAAATAGACAGACAGACAGCAGAAAGAGAGACAGAGAGAGAGAGACAGACTGACGACCGACAGACAAAACTAAGCAACAATTTCATTAACCTTTGGAGTTATTTGGCAGAAAATAAAAACTCTGAATAATGTTTGAACAATTCTTTCAAATAAATCTGTACAAAATGAATCAGACCAAATACAGTTACAATAATAAAGACATTAAAAAACATTTACAACACGTCGCCTGAGAATTATCTTAGCGTATCTCCATTTTCCAAAATTCCGAGATAAACGAGGTAGAAGTTTGGGCCGCATTTTGCAGAAAAATGAGAAATTCAGTACAATAAGTAGGACACTGCCAAATTACAGTTCACAACCAGACGTCATATTAAAACATCAGCATTACGTAAAGATATTGCATTTAAAAAATTAACAATTATAGTTGTTTTTCTGAAATTTGTGAAAATTTTGTATAAAATGGATTTACAAATATTACAATCCATCTTTCTGAAAACAAAGATATGAAATGATTAAATTAAGCAACGACCAATTATTACAGAGTGTTTTCGTTAAAATATTCATTTATATAGTCCGGATTTTTAAAAGAAAAACTTTTAATTGTCTGGATATGCGACACTATAGTCCAGCCAAGCGCACAGGTTAATACTGTTGTATCTCCTGCGCGTCCAATCAGTGACGAGCTTTCTGTGGACATACAACAACAGAGACTGCTACACTATGAATGCTGTATGGAGATACGATAAAATGTTTCTGAAAACAGGACATACGACAGTATATTTTGTTGAATATCTTTAAAACGACCTATCGTATCTCCTAGCCATTGAAACTGAAGAAAGATCAAAAAAATTCTGCTACAAATCAACCCTTAACTACTTTTCGAAAAAAAGTGGAGATGCGACAAGATAATTCTCAGGCGACGAACAGTTGACCAAAGACAACACGAATTGGTCATCAGTGCAGGGGCGTGTTTACAGAAACCGGGCCCTAGGTGCAAACATTTTTGGGGCCGTTCTGAACTTGTAGACTGCACAAAAATGAATTATATATATTAGCCCAAATGAAGAAAACAATTACAAATTACAATAATATACCTTTATGTGAATGTTAAACTGTGAAAAATAGAAAACAGGTCATATTTAAAATAATTAAAACTTTAAAAATGTTATTTTTTATAATTGAAAAAATATTTTCATTCGTTTGGGAACCCTCCAAGATTTGGGGGCCCTGGGCAGGCGCCTAGTGCGCCTATGCGTAAACGCGCCTCTGCATCTGTGCACGGATAATCTCTTGTTATTGCACCAGAACAATTCAATCGGCTGCCTCTCCCAAGATGGAATCAGAAAACTTTATCTAGGATTTTGCACTATCTCAATGATCGAGTGAATGATCACGGGGATTAACTGAATAAAAATTAAGAGCAAAGATGAAATTGAACTGAAGTAGTAAAACAGAGCAATCACTCAACCATAACAATAAGTGACATAAAAGTGACATCATCCACTCTGGCACATTCCTTCTCTGAGCTTCTCAACATATTCCATCCACAGCCAACAGAATCCAAAACAGATCTTGTTTTCAATCAGTGCCTAAACAGAGCTAATAAAATGCCTAAAACAAAACTTTCAACAAATACATAATAATAACAATAGAATAGCAGAAAATTTCATTATTATAAATATAGTAGTAGTAAAATAATAATAAAATAATAATTATTATTATTATGCAAACAAAACGTCAAAGACAGTACCCGCCACGGCTGAAATATTTCATAGTTTTGAGATTGGAATTCGAAGCCTAAGAACGACGTTTTGATTCAGTGTAATCCACAGAAACCGATTGAGCAACCATGGCAACAACCTGCTAGTTAGTAATAGTAACCAAGGATCAGCCTTAACCATAGCAACCACCTTTGTCTGCAATGCGAATAGGATAATACGTAGTCATAGTAATGTCACTGGGGAATTGCTGACTTGAGACAGTTGTTGGAAGTAGCAAAGTAAAAACATAAGTCAAATTCACCAGAAGAAGAGAGAAAACGAGGCACAGTAAAACGTAATATTAAGATCATCATTACAAAGATAATGATCGATATTATGACCCTATTCACCATAACTCATGGCACTACACTGTAAGTTGACAATCATTCAGACTGATTCGATCTTAATCTTAATCGGAAGCGGAGGAGTGATGGCTTCGATTGCTATGACTGTGTTTGGAGGCAGAATGGAACACGGAGCCTTCATTGCTCCATCATTCAACATAAGATACTGGAAGTCACCTCCAGCAACAGCAGTGCTCGGAAGCTGCTTCGGCTTCCCTTCCTCGACCAACATCTGCCAAAAAAGAAACCACATCAAATCACCAAAGGGATCATCCATAAAGCACACCTAAAAATGACCTACCTTGGACCACTTTCTCCTTCTTTTTTGCAATTCTGCAATCTATATCAAATCACCAAAGGGGTCGTCCATAAAGGACCACTAAAAAATAACCTACTTTGGACCACTTCCTGCTTTTTCACAATTTTGGTCAGTAGCATAGCTATTGTGTGCAGAGGGAATTTTCTGACGAATTTTCTGAAAGAGGTGCTATACAAATTACAATCCAGAAACAACAACAGGATTTCAATGGAAGATGAAAATGCTGCTACCTGATGGTCTTTCTCGGTCACTGCAGGTGAACTGGCCCAAATCCAGCCAGCCAGCACTATGAGCAGAATAATGAGACAGGCGATCAGCAAGCGCGATGTTCCAGCCTTGACAATGATGCACGTTCTCCAGACGAGTTCAGAGTCGAGTCGATTTTCAAGCACTTGTTGCCCGTTGCTATCCACTAGTTGCCTGTTGGCATTCAATGCCGACATGTCAACTGCTCCAAAGACTACACCTCTGGTTTCCATGAAATTATAGGAATCACCTGCAGCAGAAGCAAAGCAAATAACAAACATCATCTTCAGCATCATTGCCATCACTATCATCGTCAATTGTGCACGTATCAAGACCTTTAGTATAGCAGCTTTGATGGATCTCACAGAAGCGCCACAGCAATGTTCATTAGCAGCCACAACTCACACACTGAAGCTTGCTGATTTGGGCTGAACAGTAATTGCTATCACAGAGGTGGGCCAGATCTGGCCTGCCAACACTTTTTGTCCGGCCCCCAAAGTCTTCAGAAAATTAAAACAACCCACAAAATTCAGATCTCAAGAAGTTTCTTCGCTTTACTCACGTGGCACTGCTTTCTTACTTACTATCCTCGATCTCGTCTTTAATAATAACTCTGTATACAAAAGTACATTTACAAAAGTATATTTCATTTTAAATAAGTACACTTTTTTCATGTTAGTCATTATTAAAAGTTTAAAATTTGTTACCCGGCCCTCCAAATTTTTTGGTGTTTAATGTGGCCCAATGTGCAAAAAGTTTGCCCACCCCTATGCTATCAGAACCAGAGTACCAAGACAAAGTTCAAAGGTTAGCACAGTGTCCTGTTTTTGACCTGCCATCATCATGTTGCGCTTCAGCCAAAGACCTTTTCAAACCCTGAGTGACACTTGGCCTGTGTCTTTAAAATAAATCTAACACTATCATCAAAATGTTGTTAATTGCAAACACTATGAGCAACTGATTACATTTCTAGGAATTTCTTACCTCCAAACGGGTTCTCGTTGGCATCTGCAACAAGAGACGACTTGGCTGCCACGACCACCAGTCCACCATTGATCGTCTGAGTATAGTATGATCGACTCATTTTATCACCAACTTTTTCGATCATGTTACTGTAGAGCTTGTTTACGTATAGCGTTGGCGACAGGTTCTGTAGATTCTGGCTGTAGTAATAGTCCTTCATCTAAACAATTCACCTTCAAATTTAATAACATCTACTTCAGCAGTTCTCAACCTTTTTAGTGTTGCGACCCCTGATAATATTTCCAAAGTTGTGGCGACCCCCAACATGAAAATTGATTGGGTTACTCCATTTCACTGCATGTTTGCTATCATTATGATGCATTTCTCACCATTTGATAATTCATATGCATCGTGCATAATAGCAGAATAAATCATTAATCAACAAAACAATTTGCAATTTTGCTATGTATTAACAAATACGCTGACAACTTTTTGTTACAAATTTCTGAAGGTTCCAGCCGACCCTGGCAAATCGTAAGGCGACCCCCGTGGGGGTCGTGACCCACAGGTTGAGAACCGCTGATCTACTTGGAAGAAAGACCTCCACAGATAGACCGCCAGGATTGCTGGCTGACTGACTGAATGACTGATTGACAGACAGAAAGCTTTGATTCGTTTTGAATGTGATGTCATTTGCTGACCTAAGGAGTAGATCACTGTATACATTTGGTAGACAAAACATATATTCTGCTGTATCCACTCCTTGTCTGTCTGTCTGTCTCTCTGTGTGTCTTTTTGTCTGTTTGTTCATTACCTGTTGCTTTCGGTGTTCTGCATTTGGCAGCTGGCTCTCACACCCAAACAGACATGCTTTGACATTGGCATCATCTGAGTAAGAATCGCGACAAGCTAAACAGCAAAGAAGACGGCAACAACAATATAAACAATTACCTTGAATAAAAGAAACTCCTAAGACTCACTTTTCAAGAATCCTGAACTCACGGATATTCTGTTAAAGTCTGAGTGATGAATATGGAATTATTTGGCTGACCAACATCATTGCTAGATCATCACCATCATAAGAGACAGATAATCGATATTCCTAATCACCTCTCTTACCGCTGATGCACTCTTCCAAGTCTGAGCACTACAGATGCTAATCATCATAATACACCAGTAAAAACTGAATAAAGCAAAAGCAAGTGCTGCATTCAAGATCACTGAGAGAAAGTTGTTTATTATTCCATTACTTGAAGGACTCTCACCAGTGAGTCAGTGACCAAACCTATGTCTGCTGTTATGTGGTATATTACTGCCACCATCTGCATGGATATCAAACTGACTCTAGTGTTGGTGGAGGAAGGACTGAATGACGGATGCATAAAGAAATGGTAAATGCAAAGACCGAGCCAGATGTTTATAAAAAATACGGTCACCACTGACTTCGCTCCAATAGAGCACTGCTAGCTACAAGTTTAATCCCATAATGCAATTTGCTAATTTGCTAAGTAAGTAAGTAACACAAACTTTAATTTCCTCTTTGCTATTGTTTTGCACCATATTGAGTGTTGGGCGAATAGAATCTGTATTTTGGCACTTGTGGTTGTTTTGCACTATACTGTTTTAAATAAAATCATTTAGTTCTGTTTGTAATATAAGTTCGTGTACGTTATTTACTTACTGAGCGAATTGCATTATGGGATGTGGCTGGTAGGTAGCAGTGCTTTATTGCAGCGAAGTCAGTGGCAACCATATTGTTTATACACACAGTCTTCGCATTTACCAGAAAGACGGAGGGAGAGAAGCACACTTACAAAAACAAACTAATAAATCGACCTACACTTGAAGCAAGCGTTCTTTGTGTCATTCAGGTTGTTGAAATCATCCAAAATATCGATCAGATTTAAAAGTCGACATCCGCGCCGGCAGAAGCTGAACATCATGCGCTTTTTAAACAGAACAGAACAAACAATCATTAGCAATAACTCATCACTTGCTACGTCTTATGAACTAATACAGACTATTTAAATTCACGTTGTTCGGGTCTCTTTTTCTAACCGAGTTGGATGAAATTTTTTCCTTTTAATCTGCTAACCTCAGACTCTTCGGACCCAGGAAACGAACTTTCGCACGATGTCTCGCATGACCGAATATCCCCGCGAAAACTGTCGACGATCGTCTGTCCGTAGGCAACAAATGGCAACACAACAACCAACAACAGCACAGCCCCCATAATCAGCTGTGACTACAGCACGGCCATATGCATCTACACAACATTTGTCTACGTCACTACCTTCCAAACAAGGACCAATATACAGGAAACTCCTTATTAAACGTTGCCGGAGAAGAAAATGTCGAATATTTTTTACATTAGATATATATATATTCAGTTTATTATACTTTTGAAGGAAACTCGTCAATAATTGTATTTGCAGAGTAAAACATTGCATTGCAGATTTAAAACATAATATTTAATGTCGGGCATAAAGTTTATTTGCGCGACATCTGTGGGTAAGGATGCTAACGGATGTATAAAATATATTCACGAGTTCCATTCCGTTAGCCTTACAAGATTTAATATTAAATGTTCGATAGATAAGTAAGAGAGTTAGTAGGCCTATAAAGTATGAGTTCAGTTTTAGAAGGGTTCAAGCTGTTCAATCACAGGAGATTTGATGACATCCAGGAGTTTCATGAATAGTTCAGTGTCCTCAACACATGGTTATCTGAGGACGCTTTAATGAGTGAGCTGAGTGGAGTAGGCTTAGTTAGGGCTGTAGTCGAGGGTATACGGGGGTATAGGCCTACAGCGTGTACTCACCTCTAGGGACCGTATACTCACCTCACAAAGTATTTGTACACACCTCTATAGTATGTTTCGTTAAACTAACCATTAGGCCTAGCGTATACTCACCTCAAATTTGTTTCGGAAAACTAATCGATAGTGTGTAGGCCTACTTACCTCTAATTTTACCACTACAGCCCTGGGCTTAGTGTAAAGAATGAACAAAATCGGCCAAAGAACAGAGCCTTGAGGAACACCACAGTCCACAGGTGAGAAACATAATCGTTTGTTATGACGCTTTCGTTCTTTAAACGGAAAGAGAAAAGGGAGAGACAGGATTGTATCCAGAGGAGAAAAGTGTAAGTAAAACTAAACCAGATTGAGAGTGTTTCGAACAAGATGTGCTGATCTGTGGACGCCACAGATATGACATCTATTCTTATAGGCTATCATGTATCATATATCTTTATTTTAAACTTATATTAGGTAATATAGTCCTATACATTGCCCTTCGATTGTGTTTTGTCATATTATAACCTAATTTGAACACAGAGGCGTAGGTAGGGGCAGAGGGTAGGCCTACACGCGTCCACGAGAACCAATTAAACGAAGGGGTGCCAAAATAAGGGTTAAAATTAATAATTTTGCTCCTTATTTTATGCAATTTTAACTTATTTATCCCAATCGTATATAGATCTACAGAACTTAAGTATACAAAACTATTAGTCTGTATTTTTAATATTTTATTTTATTGAAATTTAAATTGCAATTCGATGTAGGCCTATTTGGAAAATGTGAAATAAAGAAACCAGGGAGGGGGAGCCAGTTTCATATAGTTCGTCCTCGGGCGCAAGATATCCTAGCTACGCCTGTTTGAACATGCATGTAATCGTTCTGTGAATGTAGTCCTAATGCGTTGCGCTCGTGAATAGGCTGGTGCCGTGCGCTTGGTCTTCGAGTGGCGCTTTAGAATTTTGGAGATTACGATTGTCAGAGGCAAATGAAGACTATACTAACTTCTGTGTCGCCAAGTTTCTTTAAACTACATGCACTGACTGGCTGCTAGTGTCACCTACCGAAATGAACGGTAACTCAGCGCTGGCCCTTGTCTGCGCGTTAAGTACAGCGCGAACGACTATAGATATAGGAAAACCGTTGACAGATATTTGCAAGAAAAGCAGCGACGAGTAAGCGATAACTTTGGACCTGGCAACCATGCAGGAGCGCTGAATGACGGTGCTTAAGCAAGCGCTTGTTTTTCAGAGTCTGAAAGTAGCTAGCAAGGATTGAAGACACTTAAGCCCTGCAATGACTTCTTTCATCGCTGAAAGAAGCAGTGACGGACAACTCAAGAGGTACAGTCAATGATTGAATGATTCTTAGTCGTCTTCCCTTCCTGTTCAACATTCGCAGCTCGGAGACTCTACGAAGTTTTGAATCGAGCTTTGTCTCGATTCACAGACGATATCAAGCGTACTGTACATAGGCTACTCATTCGGAATGCGATGATAAAGCAAGACATCTTTTAATTCATATTATAATAGGGCCTACATAATTTATATAGCGCCTTTTGAAGCCTCTCATAGACGCTCAAATTTAGTAATTATTTATTTATACCCATGGAGTTGTCGTGACAATGAGGAAGTTATTTAACCAGCGATTAAATGCTTCTATATTTACCTGCCCCAACGGGATGGAAGGTTAAGCCAACATAGAGAAATTTTCCACCTGGAGTTGAATGCTGAATAACTGACTTTCAAGGATATAATTATATTCAAACACTTACGCTTCAAGACAAAGTGACAGTTGATGAGCTAACCTCTACAGCGTTGTGTTCATCGAGTTTTGACATAATTATGTTGTTGTTTTGTTTCACAGCAGTTCTGTCCAATTATATCCGAATCGCCAATCCGAAAGCGACTTAAAGAGTATTGCAATTGGCTAAATATCAAATACGACTATAGTGTATGACCGTATGGTATGGGTTTGGATGACGATTGCATACAAGAAATCTGATATAGGGGCATATATATTATTAGCTATAGGCCCTGTTGTCATTCGTGGCAGAACGAATAATTCCGGGAGGCTGATTTTATGATGCCTGGATAATGGATATGCATGTTAACCCTTCCTGATGCTGAGACTGGCGATGTTGGGAGAGGAATCAAATCGATGGCTCGTGTAATATGCATACTATAGGCTTTTATATGTGCAGCTTTGGAAGAAAGCCTGCGCATTCGCCTACTACATCCTGAGATGACTTTGACGACAGTCATCGCGGTGACTTCAATTTTATTTCAAGGTTCTGTCATATCCTGCGACATGCGCTGTGTCCCGCCTGTGATTCTGTTCGTCTGACTGCATCCGGTCTCCACCTGCGCATTGAAGTATACTTGCATACTTATAGCCCCGTGCACTGATTTATCTGTCTTATTGTACCTGTCTGTCGGTCTGTTTGTTTGTCTGTCTGTCTGTCTGGCTGGCTGACTGACTGGCCGGCTGCATGCCTAATACCTACACACCCACATGTATATATAGACAAAATAGTATACTTGGAGAAGTGTATACAAAAGTTAGTAGATCTGGACGATTGGATAGTGACAGGAATTGTTATTCACGGCATAAAAAGTGGAGGTATACGGTACCCCATTGTTTTGTTCACGGGTTAGAGAAACGCGGACGCACGGTACCTCAATCAAGAAAGCGAGGGTTACCATGGTTGCCCCTCGTCCACTCTGAAATTACGCTGATGATCGCGACAAATGAAGATCATCTGTATTCCATGCTGCAGCAAAGTTCATACTTCTGTTGAATCTCCAGAGTCGAAAAGAGGGTTCTTCCTGTAGCAGTGCTAGCTATAGCACTCGGATTAATTCTTGCAGGAGTAACTATATAGGTGGAGGTGCGGAGGGTGGAAGTTCAAGAATAACCCTCTTGTGTTTATATAGGTAAGATATGCATGTGCATTGTTCACCATGGACCATTGTGCACTAAACAGATGCCACAATATAGTTAACCCTCTTAGAAAATCGCACGAGGGACAGAGACATGAGGCGGACGTACACAAGATTAGCAGATAATGGTGCAGTATAGGCCTATGGCCTAGTTGTTTGTCTTAAGGTGAGAGAATCCTTAAAATATATCGGTATTTTGGAAGATAATGCCACGTTCCATTTGCATCAGTTCAGTGTAAGATCAAGTGTACGGGGAGGAGAAGTCAGACAAGAGAGGAAGAAGCGAAGGAGAAGACTCAAAAGAGAGGGAGTGGTCTCAGTGAAGGAAATGGGTAGGGATATTCTCTGACAGGAGACAGAAGGAAGAACACTGACAGAGAAAGGAAGAAGATAGAGCATTAGAGGGGTAAAACAGAGGAGCATAGACGGAGGAGGAGGGGAATTAAGGATGAAGGAGCAGAAGAGTGGAAGATGTTCGACTGTTGTGTTGTAAAACAAGTCTTGTCTCTTAATGGCTGCAGTCTTCTGGAGAGGCTAAAGAACGTCCGTCTTGAAGTGGACTAACCGCGGACGGGCGGAGAAACGAACGAACGGATGGACGGAGTGGAGCAGGATTCTCTCTGGCATCTGTATCAACAGCAGCCATATAGCCTCGGCATCGTATGGCAGTAAATGTATGGATAAGAATGGTTTAAAAGAGAATGAAATCACAAGAACATGCAAAATGGGACTATAGGAGAGAGCGGGAAAGCAGCAGAGGAACTGAGACTGAGAGAGGGAGAGAAAAGGTGTAAGGAAGAGGGAAGGAAGAGACAGAAAGAGAAAGGGTTGGAGCAGTGTTTTAGTTGTCCAAAAACAACTGGGGGGGTCAAAAATTTGCAGATTACCAAATCACATAGTCACATAGACCAAACACCAGTTTTTTGTAGTAAAGTAACCCCCCAACGTATTTTCAGTTACTTAGCTGAGGGGGTTAGAAAGAGAACTAGGGGGGTTGAACCCCCCCAACCCCCCCGACAACTAAAACACTGGGTTGGAGTGTATATGCTGTTGTAAAGAGGACGAGGAGCGCCAAGAGGAGAGGAAAAGGTGGAGGAGTACAAGAGGAGGAGGAGAGGTGGCGGCGGTGGAGGAGAGTGGGTCTACTAATTGTCCATAATGTTCGTTTATCGCAGAGCAACCGCTGCCGTGATTTATCGTTTGGGCAGCGCATGTAAAGGAGAGGCGGAATGCATGGGGAGAGGAGAGGAGGGAATTGGTGCACTGGAATGGTAACGAGGAAAGAAAGATGGAAGGATTGGTTGGCGGATGGATGGATGGATTGATGGATGAATGAATGGATGAATGGATTGATTGGTGGAAGGATATAGATGGCTGGATGGATGGATGGTGGAGGATGGTTTGGATGGGGGAATTGATGTAGGTTGATGGCTATGGAGGGAGGGCATGCATAGACTTTTGAGAAACATCAATTAATCGAGGGTCAATGCTGTATATATATATATATATATATATATATATATATATATATATATATATATATATATATATATATAATTTTCCAAAAATATTCCACCATAGATAATATATATATAATTGAAGGGCTTGCAGCAATAACCAGGTATGTCGGATTTTTTTAGTTTTGGGAAAATGGCTTCAAAGATTTGACACTTCAAACTGTTGTATCTAAGCCATTTTACGAGATATCGACAAGCTGTTTGAAGCACCATGTAAGTTATTATTGTCTTTCACGAAATTGTTACATAATGCAATTCAAAAGACAACTTTAATGTTTTTTTCACGACATTTTGCTTCATACCTGGTTATTGACACTCAATAGCCCAGTATGAAGCAAAAATCGTCTGCTGTTAGTCGACATACCTTATTCTTGCACCAAATGGCGACTATATAGCACACAGTACAAATTAATCGTGCAATAAGAAGGTAAGTCATCATAGCTACATTACAGTAAGAAAAAAATAACGCAAAATCAGTGAATTGTAGAGTAAGTAGGAGACAATAACCGGGTATGTCAAATAACCTGATTATTGCACCGGTTTTAATACAAAGATTACAAGAAAAAACGGCAATTTTTGTTATCATACCGGGTTATTGCATTGGAGTAATGCTACCGGCTGCTAAAATACATATGTCGACATACTGTTTTATCCAAAAGCCAATTCAAAAATAATCAGATTTGCACCAAATTTGCAGGCTATATAGAATACAATATTCCAAGCACGCTGGCATACTTTTTCACATAAACCAGGTATGTCGACATACCTGGTTATTGAGGCAAGCCCTTCAATTATATATCTGATGACGGTCATATTTTTAGTAATTCAGACTGTTAGACCGAAAATAAATCTATTCCTTCAAGTCGACAAAATTTGTAATTACTTTTTTGATCATGAGGACCGACTCAAATCAAATGGTCTCTGGCTCTGCCTGTCAATCGGAATTTTGTTGACTGCATTAGGTCTTAAAAAAGAAGCCATGCCATCCTATGTATAAGGTGGCCGCATGAGCACTGACTATATATAGGCGTGATGGATCCAGCATATTTTGCCGAGTTGGGACGGTCCTATTATATACAGACGGACCCGTGGTTTGTAGCCTTTGTGAAAATGCTGAACTAATTACCAACTTACAGCCAATCACCGTGTAATGTGTTGTCGAGTGCTCTAATTACAGGACGGGGTATATATAAGAGTGGGGCAGTGGTTGATTGGTGACCATGCATGGAAAGAAGCACTGGTGGTCGTGATCATCCTCCAATCCATTAAATGTCCGGGTGCAGTCGCGGTGTGTTTATATCTTAATTCTAATGTGGCGGTAATTACTGTATGCGCGTCTAATCAGAAGGAGGGAAATGGTCATCCCATGTGACACGTCGTTGGCTGGCATCAGCTGCAGCTGAGGGAGGCAGCAGAGACTGACCAGCGCTGCCGCTGACCAAATGGACATCGGGGACTGACCGCCACAGTATATAGCAGAAGGCATCGTCATCGTCGTCATCCTCGTCTTTATTTAAGAGGAGTTTATATACAACGACGTGTCAACCTCTGTTTACATCTTTTGCGCCGCCAATTAACTCAGACTCGTGCGCCTTGCACTCACTACAAGGAGCCTGTCAAACCGAAAACTCATCCTCCTCTTCACCCTCCTCTTCATCCTTTTCTTCTTCCTCGTCCTTCCTCTTTTCCTCTTCCTCTTCTTCCTTCTCTTATTCCTCCTCTACCTCCTCCTCCTCTCCTCCTCCTTTTCTCTTCCCCTTTTTCCTTATTCTCCTCTTCTTCCTCCTCTTCCTCCTGCTCCTCCTCGTCCTCTTCCTCCTCGTCCTCTTCCTTCTCTTCCTCCTCTTATTCCTGCTCCTCGTCCTTTTCCTTCTCCTTCTCCTCTTCCTCCCCCTCTTCCTGTTCCTTTTCTTCCTCCTCTTCCTACTCGTTTTCTTCTTCCTCCTCTTACTTCTGCTCGTACTCCTTTTCCTGCTTCTCTCAGTCTTGTTGTCTTCGAGACCAAGGTCTTGGTCTCGAGTGCACTCGAGTTCGTTTTTAAAAGTCTTGATCTTGGTCTTGAGGTTCAAAGTATTGGTCTTGGTCTCGCAAGACCAAGACCAAGACTCGGCTGTCAATAAGATAGATAGTCACTAGTCTTAACAAAACTCAAGAATTAAAAAATTTATCAAGCCTGCTTGCGTCATACGACAAATATCTACAGATGGGTAACATAACATAACATAACATAACATTTTCTTTATTGAAACCAAAACATATAACAAGCAGCAGTACACACTGAAAACAATTCAAGATGGTCGCAAAGGTAGGCCCTGAAGGGATGACTCCCGCTAGTAGGGACACCTACTTACTACTTGTATTGACATGGCGAGAACCAACTTGAGGCTTAAGCTTCCAATTAGTATTTCTAAACAAGAATCTGGGTAAATGGAACTAAGGATTGCCGCCAATTGGGCAGTGGAGGAAAAAACTAAGAGACTCCGCTCAACAAGGGGGCAGAGTAAATGATCTCATAACGCATTGCTTAAGCTTAACTAGTAGAAAAGAAAAAAACAAAAGAAACTTAGGGACTCCGCTCATCAAGGGGGCGGAATAAAAAAATTAATAACTGCAATTCTTAACTAGGAGGCATTGAGGCACGGTCAACGGCGGGTGAGGCAAATGGCGAGGTCATTCTCAATGAGGTATTGGCGAAGCTGTCTTTTGAATCCTGTAAGTGATCCCATCTGCTGTAGCGAGAGAGGGAGAGCATTCCATATCAGCGGTCCTGTGACGTTGATGGAGAATCGACGTGGATTGGAGTGAGCAAACGAGGGCCTATATTTGTTAGCACTCCTTGTGAAGTGGGAGTGGATGTCAGAGCCCATACGGTATAGAGTTTTAAATTTAGCAGGTAAAAGATCTCGTGTAAATTTATACATAAACACACCGATCTGAAAGTTCCTTATTTGGTCAATTTTTAGCATCCTATACCTGGAGAAGATGGGATTGGTGTGAGAGCTCCAAGGGGAATTACTAATATAACGCACTGCTCTTTTCTGCAAGATCACCAATTTTTGGAGTCTGGTGTTGTAAGTTGAAGCCCATACTACACTACAATAAGATAGATAGGGGTATATTAGAGTATAATATAATTGAATACGAATGGAGGGGGGAAGTTTGTTTGAGGCACGATGAATTACCCCTAGATTCTTAGCAATTTTAGTGGAGATGCATTTAATATGCTGATCCCAGGTCAGATGTTGGTCAACCATGACCCCTAGGAACTTAGTACAGTTAACTAGAGTAATTGGAGTATTATTTATTAGGAGTCCAAGCGAGTCATCGGGTGGCCCCACCTTTCTATGTGACTTAAACAGTATAAAGGAAGTCTTGTCTAAGTTTAGGGATAGTTTGTTCGATAGCAACCATTCAGTTACTCGCTTAAGCTCGCTGTTCATAGTAAGTACTAGATTAGTGTAAGATTTGTCAGAGTGAAATATATTAGTGTCATCGGCAAATAAAATAAAGGATAATACAGATGAGGCATTTGGTAAGTCATTTATGTAGAGTAAGAAGAGTAGTGGTCCCAAATTAGAACCCTGGGGAACTCCAAATTTAACAGTTAATTCTTCAGATCGGGCACCATTACAAAAAACATATTGAAGTCGGTTACTCAGGTAGCTCGCAAACCAAGCTAACTGTGTACCTCTTATTCCGTAATTGGATAATTTATGAAGGAGAATATCGTGGTTTACCGTGTCGAACGCTTTGGCCAGATCTAAAAATATTCCTATGGAGTACTCATTATTATCGAAGGTGCTGGAAATTTTGTCATACATGTTAATGAGAGCCAGGGAAGGAGACTGGCCCGCCTGGAAGCCATGCCGGGAATGAAAAACAATGTGCGATTTTTGTATATAGTTGGTAAGTCTATTGGACATTATTTTCTCATAGAACTTTGCGAAATATGGGAGAATAGATATGGGCCTATAGTTTGAGACCTCCTCTCTATTCCCTTTTTTGAATATCGGGATAACTTTTGCAATTTTTATTGCCTGAGGAACAACGCCTGTGTTTAGGGAGCAGTTTATGAGCTCTGCTAGGGGGATGGCAATTAGGGGCAGACTACTGACAGCTAGTGTAGGATCAATGTCGTCCGTTCCTTTGCTATGGGTAGCGCGAATCGAGGGGCTTAGTTGCAGTAGTTCCTCTGGGGAGGTGGGAATTAGTCCAAAGGAGCAAGGCATGGGGGAATTGAGTAATTGATGGAACGAGGTGTGAGATGCTGGAATGTGGTCGGCTAAAGTCTGGGCTATATTGGTAAAATAGGTGTTTAAAGCAGTAGCCATAATTAGGGGATCTTTGCTTTCAGTATTTCCAACCTTAAGTGATTGTATTGGAGGATCCCGATCGCCTAATTTTATTACAGTACGAATGAGGCTCCAGGTTTTCTTTAGATTGCCACTATGCTTAGCAAATTCGGCCGAATAATAGCTTTTTTCAGCATTATTTCTGACAGTTTTAAAAATGTTCCTAAAGGTAGTGAATTTCTTTTTGTTAAATGGAGTAGGATTTTTTATGAATTTCAGATAGAGGAGGGCCTTCTTTTTCCTAGATTTAAGTAACCCTAGAGTCATCCAGGGGTGTTTTATCTTATGCTCTTTATTTTTTTTGGATTCTAAACGGGGAAATGCAATATCGTAGATAGTTTTAAATTTATCTAAAAAAAGATCATAAGCTAAGTTGGCATTATTACTGTTACATGCATCATAAATAGGGGACCAATCAATTTCACTTAACCTGCTTAGGAAGATCTGTTTTTGCTCCTCGTTAATTAGTCGGCGCTCATTATTTTCAAAGTATTTGGGATTAGGAGAATCCAACTCAAAGCTAGCGAGAACATGTAAATGGTCGGAAATGTCAGATACAATAATAGAAGATAGAGCAATTCTTGCCCAGACATTGCTAAAGATGTTATCTATTAATGTCGAGGAGTGGGTTGTGATTCTAGTGGGCCTTGTAATAGAGGGAAGAAGATTGTAAGAAGCCAAGCCATCAAGGAACGTACTAGTACCGTGGTGGTTCTCTGCTCGCAATAAATCAATGTTAAAATCACCTAGTAAAAATAAATTGCTATTCTTTGTGGAAAATGTTGCTAATACTGAGTCAATTTCGGAGCAGAACTCTTCCAGGTTAGTACCGGGCGGTCTATAAATAGTTCCCAAGATACTGGACCCCTTCGTTGTTATAATTTTTATGAATAAACCCTCAAAAGTTCTAAGGGGGTATCAGGAATTAGCTTATCTAAAATATGGAAGGTGATACCCTCTTTTATTAGAAAACCCACTCCACCACCTCTACCAGAAGATCTTGAGTTGTGGACAAAGTAGTAGCCAGGTATTACTATGGTATCCACTACGTGGGGCTCGAGCCAAGTTTCGGTAAGAGCAAGTACTGAGATTGGCAACTGTGACAATAATTCTTCTATTTCCTCTATCTTGTTCAATAGGCTTCTGCAATTTACGTGCATTATGTTAAAGTGATTATCTGTGTTGAGTTTCTGAGCGATGGATTCAGGTGTGGAGTATGGACTATCCCACGAAAGGCCCGCATACAAATTAGGGTCGGGGTCAATATCGCTATTATTTAATAGGGGATGGTCGTCAATTTCCGAGGCTATCTCCAGCCTAGAACCTGCATTTAGTTCGGTAATACATTTAGGTACTTGTGGGTCAGGGCTATTTATGTCTAGAAATTCTTTATCACTGATCACAGATCCAAAGGGAAAGATGTTAGCTAAACAGTTACCGCACAGCCATCGATTATCAGGACTGGATTTATATTGCTCCCTATAACAACTGGGATGACATCCCTCCCCGCACCCCATACAGAACTCAGCCCCCCCGGTTCTACATGGGTTGGTTGATGCAACAGTTTGAACAGGATTCAGACAAAAGGAGCAGACAAGAGTTCTACCATCAGCCATACGTTGCAGATCACCCCGTAGCCCAAGTGGCAGCGGTTAACAACACAGCCAGCCAACAGCTTCATCGTCATCACATAAGGACAACAATGTACTTATTACCGTCAGATAAAAAAACCATAGTTATATTTATATTTATCTTAACTAACAGGATATTCACTATATTTATATACCAGGGTGCCTTTCCGTGGTATATGACCCCATTCAAATAATAGCTCAAAACTAGGAAACACTCAAGTAGAAATAACAGTGTAAAGAAAAAAAGCAAGCTCTATACTATACTAGCCGTAAGCTTGATTCAATTACTTAACAGTAAGATCTGTGGAGGAGTTATGTAGAGTAACACTGTGCAAACTATAATCAATTCGATCCTCATAAAACGTCAGTACCAGATCGAGTAACAGACACATAAATCGGTGCACATGATAAATTAATAAGGAAGGGGGACATAGCAATCCAACTGGAATCATGAAATAAACCGTTCAAGCACTTAATGTTTCGGTTAACGAAGACTTACAATAATGAGAGAAGACACAGCGGTCAAGCTTAAACCGACAATTCTAGATCCATGAAAATTGACAATGCAACGCAATACAACAGAAGTGTTTATCGTTTAGTAGCAATGTCATCACCATCTAACGACTATCGTAAAGCAGGCAGCCCTAGCTTAATTCAGCTATTTAGCGATAAAATCTACAGAGGAGTAATGTAGAGTGAAATTGGGCAACGGTGATCAAACATCCCATGAGGATCAAATCGATCCTCATAAGATGCCAGTGCCAGATCAACTAACAAGCAAGAAGATCGATGCACATGAACACTTAATAATGAAAGGAGACATGTATAGCAGTCCAACACAAGACTTAATAAAACGGTTAAAGCACTTAATGTTCCGGTTCACGAAAATCTATTAGTCGCGAGAGAAGGCATTGCATCAAGCTCAACCGTAAGTACTGATTCCTATAAAGATTGACAATGCAATGTAATATTATAAAGATAAGATGATGGTCGTTGAATAGGAGTGTCAGATTACATTAATTTAGTGGTACACATCTCTTAATAGACCCAAAAATAGCCTAACTCGGGCTAATTATGGCTTATACGAAGATAATAGACTCAGGCTTAATAGACTCAAGAACAGCCTAACTCAGGCTAATTTTGATTTATGTACAAGTTTATAATTTTGACTTATTTAATAATAACTGAACAGAAGGACTTAACTACAGGTCCAGTAGAGCCGGGATGTCTTGTTAGCATCATGTTGAGAAATCTCCGTGTGGCGAATTACTGGGAGATTTTCTGAAGGTTTTCCAAGGATGTAACTCTCAGCGGCTTGATGTTAGCATCCTCCAGAAGGCGAATGAAAGTCACGCCGCCTCTGGTCCACGCGGAAAAGAGAGTCTTAGATTTGACTAGTTGCCTGGCTTTGGCGAATATGAGTGAGTTCTGGTGAGTTAAGTGCTCGTTAATGAAAACTCTGTTGACAGCGGGCACGTTCTTTAGTACCTTGCGAGCAGAGAATATTGCATTTCTTGTGTGACGATTAAGAAATCGTACCACGACTGGACGGCAGTTGACGCTGGTTTTACTGGAAACCCGATATGCATAGGCAATGTCGGAAGTCTGAATCTGTACACCCAGGTGGGTGTTACACAGTGTGACCACCGATTGCGCAGCCAATAGATCCTGGGATGTCGAGTCGGTCTTGAAGTGCAATTGAGAGGCAGATGATCCGGTGGTGCCCCCATCAGCTTCAGGCAGGCCGTATATCATCAGGTTATCTTGGCGTAGCTGATTATCGAAATTGTCCAGTTTGTCCTTGAGTTGTTCGTTTTCTAGTTCCAGTTTCTTTAGATGAGATGCCTGACTGGCGCAGTGAGTTTGAATTAAGGCTGCCGCTGACTTTGACACAAGGTCCTCCAGCTTCGATGAGAATTCGGCCACGAAGCCCTTGAAAAGGGCCTCAACCGTGGGAGTCAGAATTTCCTTGAATTGACTCTTCAGTAGTTCCACGATCTTGGCATCCTGAAGAACCTCGTGGAGCTCATCGACTTTCAGACCCTTCTTCGCCATAATAGTAAGAAGTAAATCGTAAGATAGAAGCCAAGTAACTTGTATCTAGGCTGATAGCTGCCGAGCGAAACAACAGAGTCCTATAAATAGCCGTATCGCGTGTACATACGACGAACGTGTTAATGTACACACTGGACCGGTGGGCGTTACTCAGACAAATGAAACTCCTCTGTTCACTTTATTTTCAAACTTTTGTAGCATAAAAACTTCACCCGAGAATTCCCAGGTGTCGAACCTTGCTGCTGACGACGAAGTAGTTAATAGTTACGACTTTAATTTGATATTTTTACCGAATTTTAATCTCGCTGTGACTCGCTGACTGTTTTAGCTCCACGCCATCTATCGGTACAAGTCTTGTTGGTCAGGAAAACCCATCGGCAGCAGAAAAAA
>OY744609.1:24365633-24878695 GCA_963556255.1 Allolobophora icterica | reverse complement strand
AAAATCCCGGTGGGCCGCCGGGGTCGGTGTCATTTGGGCCGCTTCTAAGTTCTTAGACTCAATGTCTAAAAATCGACTATGTTATTTATAATAATTTTTATGGTATTTATGACGGCGTTATTTGTTATTCGCTAGAAGGCATAGGGCTGACGACAGAAATTCCGGGCCCATGCAGAGGTAGAGCAGTCACGGGCCCCTAAACTATCTTTAGGCCTTATGAGAAAATTGAAAGAAAAAAATTGAAATAAAAAAGTGCGGATACGACCGTACAATACTATGTTTGTATGTATACATCTACGATTTTATTCAGTAGTATTATATTTAAAAAGGCATAAATCGCAAACTTTGTATATATATAATATATTTTTTATAAGTTGATTGCGGGCCCGGGCAGCCGGGTCCCTAAAACTTTCCGGGCCCCTGGGTATTTGCCCCCTGTCCCCTCTCGGCGGGCCTGAGAAGGCAGACTTATATAATTAACAGTTGAATCTTAAAACGAGGTTCAACTTCCGCTATAAGTTTGTCTTTGACAAAGATTCTTTCATTATTATTGGTTAATAAATCAATGACAAATTTACGATTATGAGTGATCTAAATTTGAAAGGTGAATGTAAGGATGTGCGGAAAAGGTAAGAGATAAGAAACTAAAAATTCTTGCTAGCCTAAAGATGGAGCTAAGTCCCAAAATCTAGTCGATTTATTTAAAGTTACTCAAGGCAAAGAGACCGTCACTAAATGTTCGACGATTAGGTATACAGAGAGGACAGCGTAAATGAAGATTCTCCACATGAACTCTGGGACGACCAAGTTGGGCATAAGAGTGCCGAACTTACGAAATGCAAATCTTGCAAAAAAGTCCTGTTTGCTGCTTTTCTGTGTTACATAAATACAGTTTCTTTGGCCAGACTTACAGGCACCTGTTTCGTGCATATAAACTCTTAGGGGCCATCTATATAGTACGTACGCATGGAGGGTGGAGGGGGTTAACCCAAATGCATGTGCTTGGGTCTACTAATAATGTACGTACGCATAGGAAACGGGGCGAGGGAACGTATAATTTGTCTATATTGGCCTTCAAATTGATTGGCTTTCAAGTGAGCCAGAGTTCAGTCTTTTCAGCTATCAGGTATACTACCATGCAGGGGAAGTAGATTGTTACTTGTATGCCACCTTACGGCCCTTACCTCTGAACTCTATTATTAAACTATCACACAGCTCAGCAGTGAGTCCATGGATCACTCGTCCTTCAGTCTGGCCTAAAGTGCAGACAGCCGTTGCCTGGACCTGTCGTACTGACACATTCTGCAGTTGGTCTTTAAGGGCGAGGTGCGTCAAGCGTATACGTAAGCAGGTGGGGGTGGGAAAATACGTGTGCGTACAGGGAGGGGAAGGGTCTAATTTTCACAGATTTTTGCGTACGTACTATGTATACGGATGGCCTCTTACTGACTCTGTCCTCTACCCAAGTAGCGTGTGAGAGATCTTTCTCAAAACTGAAGTACATTAAAAATCGCTTGCTAAGCTCGTTGTCTTCAACAAAATATCTTGAGGCATTTTTGCTCATGTAGGCAGAAGCCGATGTTTTAAGTGAACTATGTAATGACACAATTATAGATCATGTGTCTGAAATGGCATCCAGCTTAAAGAAGTTGCTTATACAATAACCATCATTTGGGTGGGTCATGATAACTCGATTTATAACTTTAAATGCATTCTTAATATTTTATGTCTGGTGTAAATTAGGTTGCGATTCATCGTTGTGTTATGACTATCCCGTTGTAAAGTTACCTGTTACCTTGGCTGAAATCAAATCCCCAAGAAAAATAAATGTCGGATAGGGCCGCTTTCGATTTTTTCCCGGGCCGCTTTGACACTCCAGTCCACCACTGTACGTCATCAATTGTTTTCTTCGTCTTTGCATGCTCCTTCTTTCCTACTTTTCGTTTTCTTCTTCGCATTTTTCTGTGTATACTCATGGGCGTCCACAGGAATTTTTCCAGGGGGGCACAAATTTCTAGCGGGGCACAATTTTATAGAAGGGCAAAATTTGTGTAGGGGGAATGACTTTTTTGCATTGACTTACCTAAATAATTAAGTGGTTTTTTAGCATTGAAAATCGTGTTGGGACTGTTAGAATAATCATAAAAATAAAAAGTTATTTTTGTAAAATATTTTCAAAATCCAGGGGGCAAATTGCCCCATTCCCCCCCAGACGCCCTTGTGTATACCGATGCCATGCATATAGCACCTGTATATATTTGCTTTTGAGCCATAATTGTCTGTATGAATTGCCATTCACTTAATCGATTGGTCGAACGACAATGCATGCGTGATGTGCGAGCTCTTACTCGCTTGCATGCCAGTATATAGAATACACATTCCCTGCCATGTAAACGATTTCTGATTTACTCGCATGCATGCCAGTAGCCTATATAGACTATACACATTCCCTGCCGAGTATAAACGATTTCTGATCAATTCTGAATGTGTAGTCTAGGCCTATAATCTAATCTAATCGATTCTAATATATATAGTATACAAGGCTTAACAATAAAAATTATACAAAAGCTGCTTATGAATTAAGCTATATATAGGGGCCTATATGTGATGCGTTTTGAGAAAACGGACCATAAGTCTCTCCATATATAGTTACTGAGAAAACTGGCTTTAAAGCAAGTATAAGTCATGCACTTCGGGTGAAAATTAGTTCTTAGTGACTTCGGATACATTGATATGGCTGGTAAACATTGATCAAAGAAAATTTTAAAAAATTTCAAGTTTTAGTCTTCAAATGATGACTTTTGTGAGAGGCTTAAAAGGGACTATAAGTATCGTGTCATCCTTTCTAATTTTGACAATAGTTTTAAGCAGATAAAAAAATTTAAATGTAGAACTATTTTTACACAAGAGTAAAGTGCATGTATAAAACACATAATACGGTGATTAAATGGCATTACGAGCTGTGTTTATAGTTACTATATTTCGTAACGAATTCAGCGGTAAAGTTCTGTGAAAATTTCGCATTTTTTCAGTGAAAGTTTAAACTGAAATATCCGAAAACTGTCATTGACACATGTTCTGTTCTCAATAAGTTTAAAAAATACTTTGGATGAAGATATCAAGTTAATTTTTTCTGCATTTTAATCAGACATTACCCAGGATTATGAATCAATGCTTAACTCCATTTGAGACTTATGGTCCCTTTTCTCAAAACGCATCACATATTCTCTAAGTATATAGGTCTATATGCATGAAATCAGTCGCCTATATAATTCAAAGTAAGTTTATATGATGGAAAGCTTTAATTCGTGGACGCAAATGTCTTATTTTCTATATCAGATAGGCCTATTCTTTTTAAAACCAGTTCTATCTGATTTAATATTAAGAAACCAAATGTGCATGCCATGCAGGCTCTGCTGTAGATGCATGATATATGATTTAGTTTCGAATCATTTTGGAATAACACTTTTTATTCACAAGTCTTTGCGAAACAACGCTGTTTACGCTCAAGGTATACACATTGTTCATATATATATATATATACATAACAAGCTGCAACAAGTGAAAAAATGAAGGCCAGCTTTAATATATTTTCGTAAGTCAGAACCTATACCACAATCTATAAGATTTGTAATTCTCGAGATTTTCATATAGGGCATATATAGATCAATTTTACAATTGCGGTTCGCCTTCCTCATTTTTTAGATTGTTTATATATACGGCCTATATGTAATCATATAGATCAACTATATATACGTATATCGAAGCCATGTCTATGTCCATCACTTTCAATATCCATATATATTATCGATATTCATTCACATGCCAATAGGCCTTATAACGTTTTAATTTCAGGAATGAAACCATATATGCTACAAAAAACTAACATTTTAAAAGTATAATTTCGGTGAATTTAAATAGCATGGCTCAGATAAAAACTATACTCCGAACAAAGCCAGATATAGGCCTACATCTATAAAATATATATATATATACATATATATATATATATATATATATATTATATATATATATATATATATATATATATATATATATATATATCAAATAGCAGAACTATTCTATCGCTTCGAGCATGCTATGCTGCCTATGTCTTATGCTAATTACTTCGCTAAAGCATCGATGACCCACACATATCTCACAAGGGGAGCACAACTATATAGACCCATAAAAGTTCGCACGAATCTTAGAGCTTTTAATATTAAAGCACTGGGACCGCAGATCTGGAATTCTATTCCACTACATATTAAGACAGCACAAAGTAGGAGACAGTTTAGGATTCTTTTGAAGGAGTTTCTCTTAGCAACATCTTCTAGTGCAGCGACTTAATCTAGTAGGCCTACAGTAAAAAATGTATCTGGGTCTGGTGGGGGGGGGGCCACCCAGCGCCCGATAGTTAAGACTAGTTAAGTATAGTTAAGGGTAACTAGCGCATCTTTATCCTAATCAACTTCAGTCAATACATAAAAGATGTACAAACTTTCAGTTTATTTTCTTGTTTTTGCTTAGATCTCTGTTTAAGAACCATCTACATATCTTGTACATGTCATAGCTTGGGTATCCCCGTCTAGCGGGACTTTGGTCCCTTTGGGGTCGCCCTTTGTCTCTCCTGGCAAATGTAGCTCTGTCTAAAATTAGCAAATAAAAAAAATCTCGGTCATAGAAATTTAAATGTATACTGCATCCTATTTGTTATCCTCATCATGTTAAACTGATTATTAGTACCGAGTATGCAATTGAGGATTATTCTGGTCTTGCACAAAGTCTTCGGAGTGTATACGGATGCTCTAATAATTGAATAATTTTTCTTGTTACCTGTAAATATGTTTGTTACTGATTGTCAGTTGATACAATAAAGTTATTGAATTGAATTGAATTGAATTGAATATATATATATATGATTATAAGTCTATGATAGGCCTAATATATAAAATTCGGGTATATATATATATATAATCAAATAGGTCTTTTAAAACGTTATATATGAATTAACTGGTTTCTGAACAAAGGGTGTGCTATAGGCCTATAACTGTAGAAGTCAAGTTGTATAGGCCCTATATAAAGGGAACATATATGGTTGGCTATATAGGCGTATACTAAACAGATTAGTTTCAACTTTCAAGCATATATATGACATTATAGTTAACTGACAGAACATACAAAACTGGGCAGTGAATTCCTGAGCCTCGGACGAGCCATGCATGATGCACCGAGAATGTCCTAGAGCCATGCATGCAACACCGAGTTCGGCGCAAGGCACAGCAGCAAGGGTCACGAGGGCATATACCCGTTGTGTATACAAATGCATAGACCTTGAGCAAATAAACCTTTAAGAGGGCAACGTCTTGTTATATTTATAGTTTAGAATATATATGAATGTGGAAAATCTCATATCGCAGACTTCGTATACTATATTATATGTACATATATATGCTACTTTCACCCGTTTATATATGATACGATAAATGACTATATATTATAAGGTTGCATGCAACATATAGTCCTAATACAAGACGCGCATTTATAAATAGCACAGACAAATAAAACATGTATAGAAAGGTTATATTTTACCTCATAGGTCTACATATATGTATATAAATATATATTATAATACATATATATGCACACCTGCAATATAATTATATATTTAAGCCAGTTTATATATTAGGCGTATACAAATATAAATCTCACACTCGTCGACGATCTTTCTTCTGCATGTTCCTCATCGTAACACAAAATCTAACGTATACAAGGCGCCATATTATTTAACTAAAGTTATACCGACTGCATGAATAAATTACACAACACAGATTACAATAGATAAATAGCATTTAAGTTATAGATATAGATGCATAGATTGTTTTGCATAGACTGTACTTGCGGGTGAGGCTGCAGGATCGTCTATTATACGAAGGGCGAAAATCGCAGAGGGTGAACAGGATTCGCGAGGGCAAATGCAGCCTGCTGCAAGGGTAAGTTGGCTGCAGCACGTGACATGGGACTTCGATACCATTCAAAACCGTCGGGTGACTTGGTACTGGCTGCTGCTGGGACGGTTGCCATGACGTCCATCACGCATGACTGCGTCGCTACGATTGGCCAGAGGACGTCGTTGCCATGGTTACGCTGCATCCGTCGTCGCGTTTCAAGGTATAAGTTGCTGCTCATCGCCTGCAGCATCAACGCATCAGCAGCAGGACCAGAGTGATTGTCTTGATGGAGACTATGGACCCTGGCGAAACCGGCTTCATGTGCCATCCCATGGCATGACCCAGGGTCAAATTGGGTCATCGCGTGCAGTCGCTGCAGCCTCCGTTTGGTTTTGTAGCGCCTGTTTTGGAACCAGATCTTGACCTGAGTCTCGCTGAGATTCAGCGCTTTGGCGAGTTCCGTTCGGTCGCACCCAGACAGGTAGCGCTGTTGGCTGAAGCACCGTTCCAGTTGAATGACCTGCGAGTGCGAGAACGCGGCACGTGATCGCTTTCGCTTCTTCGCGTGACCTGGCGCTGACTCCGCCTGCAGCGGGTGATGCTGTTGCTGAGGCAGGACGAACTGTTGCTGCCGCTGAGGACACGCATCAGTAACCTCGATGCTCATCACGACTCCGGTCTTTATATTCTTTTCCTGGATTACTTATACACAACAGCAACCGCAACAGAATATATATATATATATATATATATATACATATGTGTGTGTGTTTGTTTGTGTGTGTTTGTGTGTATATATATATAGGGTATACATTCACATTAATATATATATGTATATTAATTTTTCATTTATATATATATATGTAATTCAATGAATATATATATATATATACACACTTTCGTAATGAAACAAAGAGATATGCATGACGACATTTGCCTAAAGATTTCTGCACCAATAACCTCGATGCTCATCTTTTCATTTATGTATTCAAAGCAATTAAATAGCCCGCAAAGCCATGCAGTATAAATCTCAATCTGAGGCTCGGTTATATATGTCTGGTAAGCACTGGCGTAAACTTGTCCAAAATATTGGGGGGCATTTGGTCATTTATTCTACACTTGTTGCATTAAGTGTACAGTCCATCTCAATTATTGGGGGGGGAGGGCACGTGCCCCGGCTGCCCCCAGAGTCTACGCCTATATAAGAGTAACCGAATCCGATTCCGATCTGCGTGTTCTTTTAGATATTAGGCCTATATTTATGGACTACACATCTTTAGCAATTAAGCATCAGATTCTGAAAACTGTTCGCTGGGCAGCAGCCATGCATGGCAGTGCCGCAGTGACTCTGAATACGGTATCTTTGAGGGGCGCTATATAAGTCCTCTGAATGAATGACCGAAGTTGTCATGCATGCAAATGTCTAGACAGTGACACTTGCGTAATGTATACACACCACAGTGCAAAAGAATCAAATAAATATAATTCTGCAGGAAATATTATAATATGTTTAACAATGTTAGGCCTATAGTCGCCCTAATTTCGTTGCATTTTTTCTGCAGCGCAGTTTCTGCTTACACATCGTTGACGAATAGGCCCTATAGAATGAAAATCTGTAAAACCGTGTTTAGACCATTTTAGTCTACATCAAATTTTGAGGAGAATTTCTTATGCTAATGCCGATGTCCATGATGGACACGTATGGCTGGCGTCTATAGGCGACACGGAATTACAGTTGCTCCGGAAAACTTTTGGATTTTGTTAGCCAAAGAACGAGGTTACAACTAAAAAAATTACCAGTAATCGAGATAGGAGCGCACAGTACATAATGGAAAGTTTGTTTTTCGTCGAGGTTGCGTGATTCGATAACTTTGATGCAAAAAGAAATTCGAGTGGAGCTAAATCGGGCGAAAGGGATGGGCATCGGCCTGATTAGGCAAGAAAGTTGATAGTACACACACAACTGTGCATGGACGGCGGGGGGCGAGGAGGTGAATAATACAGGTGAGAGGAAGGCGATACGAATCAGTGAAATTTGTCAAAACAATAGAGTGCAGTAAACGCGTCTCGTAAACAAAGTCGCAAAATTTGGATTATCCCCTAATCTTAATGCGATTGTGGGTGATAGTGTTGGAGGGATCTCTTCATATTACTGAACCAAGGAAGAAATTGCGACGTGGTTAAAATCAAGCTTCATTCACATCTAATTATGCCAAAGAAGGATACCAGATTAGAGGAGCTAGCAGAGTTGCTAAAGGATGACAAAATAACGCAGCTACTTGTAGAAAAACTGGACGAAATGTTGGAGAAAAAACTTGATAAAGTCGTAGAAAGAGTCTTACTCAAGCTCAACCCCATACTGGAGGAGAAAATCAGCGAACAAGTCGCTGTGCAGTTCGATAAGCTGCAATGTAAGCACAGTCACCTAGAGGAAGAAAACAACCAGCTAAGGGCTCGACTGGATCAGATGGAAACTGAAGCCAGGCTTCCGAATCTGGTTTTCCACGGTCTTGCTGAGACAGATGCTAAACATGGAACAAAGGACTCCTCCGAACGCGAAGCCACCCAAGCAGTCCTGACACTTTGTAATTCAACCCTGGGCCTATCGTTAAAGGAAACAGACATCTCGTTGGCCTACAGAATGCCTCAGAAGGGTAAAGAAAAACACCGCATAGTGATCGCCAAATTTCTAGGAATGAGAATTAGAAATCAAATATATGGAGCTCGTTTTCTGCTAAAGAAAACCTCAATCTATATAAACGAACATCTATCCCCCGGAACTGCGCAAATTTATGCCAAAGTAAGAGGCCTGGTGAGGGAAGGCAAAGCCTTCTCCGCGTGGACAGCAGGAGGCGCGGTATACGTACGTCAATCCGAAAAACAAGGGGTCAAACCAGTAAAGATTCTCAACACCGCGGCGCTAGAGAAGTTCCTACACTCAAAGGACTTGTCTATCTCCCACCCGGAGGAGATCGAGAAGCTAGTGACGGCCTGCAATTAGAAATATCCAAAGCCGAAGACACTTGGAGTCCACTAGGAGTTGGAGGCCAACCTCCATATCATCAACTGGACGATAACAATAACAATAACGTAGGCTTACTACGTACGCTCCGCCCTGTCGTCTGTTGTCTGTTGTTTGGGGGAGTTACAGGACTCGACAAACTATGCAACCAGGTCCACGCCGAGGAACTATAAGGTTAAGATTTCACGACTCCCTGTTTGTTGTTTGGGGGAATTATTGGACTTATTGGACTCAAACAGCTGCGCAACCAGATCCACACTGCGGAACTGTAAAGTTAAGATTTCACTCTAGATATTTTCATGCTTTCAATTCATTTTCTCAGCTACCTTTTCCTTTCTCTTCTCTTTTCTTTGCTGCTCTCCTCTTCCTTCTTCTCTCTCTCGTTCTTGCTTCTTCTCTCTATGTTGCTTCGCTCATTTCCTCGTTCGACAGACCACTATAGATTCTATTTTCGCAGGCACCACCGGTCCACAGAACTATATCTATGGAGTTAGTCAACTGACCTCGATTGCATTAGTTGAAATTCCTTTGCCTGGACGGTAACAAGTGACCTTCCATTTACATGTAATTAGTTAAGATTTTGTGTTTATTTTCTCAATAGCATCGTTCGAAATGATGCAAAAATTTTTTAGGATGTAATCTGCATAAGCACATCTAGTTAAAAACATTCAATCTGTAGGATTGTGTTTAGGAGGCGAGGAATTTGATCTTACCTTGACTGAACTATTCGAAGTTTATTGCCGCGATGAGAGCAATGTTTTGATTAGGATTTCATGTCTTCCTTTTTTCAATTGCACTGCTTGAACTGCTGTTGTTGATTTACTCCATAAATGATCTACACTGGCACGGCTAGCTAAGTACGGCTAGTCAGAAATAATAACGTCAAAGTTCTACTTTGTAATAAAAGACTAATTAAGATGAACTCCTTAAAAGAATAAAGATCAGTCAGTATAAGGAAAGAATCGTATCAATAATGTATGCATGAAACTGTGTGTTCAACAATATGATGATAGCTGTTGTCAGATTACGTTAGGTTGCTATGACACTTACTACAAATCTCACTGCTAAATACTTGGCAGAGGATGACCAAATAGGAATTGATTATATTTATGAATGAATATTTACTTAAGAAAGTAAAATGGTAACTATGCAAGCTCATATTTAATAGGTAATTTAATTACTGTGCCAGCTGGACTATGTAGACAATGGTGCAAAATTGGAGTAAGCCAGGGAAGCTGAAGATGCTCAGGCTTGTTTACTTATTTTCTTATTTTCATTTTTTTATTTGTCTTTAGGAGATAGGAATAGGATTATGGTCTGAATTCTGATGGCGTCAGATTGTATCTGATTAGGGAGTGACTGTATACCAGAGTCAACACAACCGACGACTGCTGTTTGTATACCGGGCCCTTGGTGCGACACGTGTGGCCGGCTGGCGGGGATACCAGGGGAGGGAGTGACATATTGTGTATGCGATGAGGATATACGCACGCAGAGGGAAGAGAATATAACATTCAACCAAAGGAAGTCATCGTCACCAACGGGTTATGACCTTGGAAATAGGGGCTCATCTCTTATTATAGGGGATAGTGAAGAAAATTCCAGTGATGAATACGCAGGAGAAGCTGATGAAATAAAAACACCAAACCAAACAGAGAAAATAACTATGAGGGAGCTGGAAGTATTCCCTAGTGCTTACGAGGATGAAAAGAACATAGACGATATGAATACTGATCCGGATTTTAATTATTTTAAAGAAACCAACTGGTCTAGTAACTATATATCCCAAACCTCATTAGCGAAACAGATAGAAGGGGAGAATAATCGTGAGAACTCTAATCTCTCAGTTTTACATATTAATTGCAGAAGTGTTGCACATAAAATAACAGAGATAAGAACCCTAGTTGAACAGTTGCAGATTTCTATTGTCGCTTTATCTGAAACTTGGCTGGAAACCAACCAAGAGGAATCCATTCAGCTCCCAGGTTATAATTATATAGGGAAGGCGAGAGTTGGAAAAGGGGCAGGGGGAGTAGGGTTATTAGTTAAAGATAACTTGAAATTTCAGCAATACGAACCCAGAGAAATGCGAAAAGAGCATAAAACTTATGAATGCCTCTTTATCAAACTGCTTTTAAAAAAATCAACCCCAGTAGTGGGAGTAATTTATAGGCCTCCAGGCCAACAGTTAAAGGACTTTAATGGTGAAATTGAGGAACTTATCTCAGGGATAAAAAGCAACGCTAAGGAGGTAATATTACTTGGCGACTTCAACATAGATCTATTAAAAGTAAATGAACATAAGGACACCAATATATTCTATAACAATCTAGTAGCGTACCATTACCTCCCAGTAATAACTAGACCTACTAGAATCACTCCAACCTCCCAGACATTAATCGACAACATCTACACCAGCTCCTGGTCCAAGTTGCTGTACGCGTACATCATTACCTCTGATCTATCGGACCACCTCCCGATCTATGCTAAGTTTTCATTAGAAATCCAAACCTTGGGGAGATGTCCCGATGTGAATCACAGGATAGTGAGGGAGGGTAATTTGAGGCAATTTGAAATAACTCTTGCCGAGATGAATTGGGAAGCAGTAACGACGTCGTGTGAATTGGGTAAACCCAACGAGGCTTACGAGGTATTCATTGATAATTACTGTCGGATATATGATGAAGCCTTCCCCATCCAAATGGAATTAAAAAAGCAAAGGGATAAATTTAAGCACCCTTGGATGACTGGGGGGCTTTTGAAATCCTGCAGGAAAAAGAACTCTTTGTATGTAAGATACTTGAGGACCCCAAGCCAGTATAATAAGAAGCAATTCACCCAATATAGGAACAAGTTTAAGTCTGTTAGGATTCAAGCAGAACGGGATTATTACGCTGCAGAGTTCTATAAGTATCACAATGATCTTAAAATGACATGGAAAGTAATTAGAACTGCAATGCATTTGGAAGGTAGAGGTACAAGAATAGAATCCCTGACAATAAATAGAGAGAAAATAGAAGATCCAGAAAAATTAGCAAACAGCTTTAATGAATATTTTACGAACATAGCTAGAGATCTTGCAAGTAAAATCAAAAGCCCAACTGGTGCCTTTGAGGTTTATATGCCGGCTTCAACCGTCAGCTCAATGGGATTAACTTTAACAACTGTAGAAGAAATCATGCATATCGGTCAAAACTTAAAAAGAACGCATTCAAAAGGGGTTGATGATATCGACCCCTATATAGCCACTCCCAATTTGTCCTTAATAGTGCGCCCTCTAACCGAAATAATCAACTGCTCTCTCCAAAACGGAATAGTTCCAGATGCCCTCAAGGTCGCCAAAATAACACCTATCTTCAAAAAAGGGGATAAGGATAATGTAGCAAACTATAGGCCCATCTCAGTCCTCCCATACTTTGCTAAGTATCTAGAAAAAATAATGTATGATAGACTGAGTAAATATATAAATAAAGCAGAAATAATACATCATTCTCAACATGGGTTTCAACAGGGACACTCCACCTTTATGGCTCTAATGGATATGGAAGATAAAATCTCTAAGGCAATTGACAGCAATGAATATTCGGTGGGAATATTCATAGACTTAGCAAAAGCCTTCGACACTGTCGATCATAATATCCTGATAAAAAAACTATCTAACTATGGCATAAGGGGGACTCAATTAAATTGGTTTCAAAACTATTTCGAAAATAGAACTCAGAAAGTCATATGCAATGGAGTAATGTCGAGAAGTGGGAGCATTGACCATGGGGTCCCACAGGGCTCTAATCTAGGACCTCTTCTATTCCTCATATATATCAACGACCTGGCTAATGTCTCTTCTACTATGCACTTCATTTTGTTCGCAGACGACACGAATATCTTTTATTCGAATAAATCTTGGAGTGCCCTTACTGAAATTGTTAACCTTGAACTAGAAAATGTCAGTAAATGGTTTGCAGACAATAAACTCACACTTAATATTGATAAGACGAATTTTATAACGTTCAGATCCCATAGGAAAATTAATACCGTTGATATAGAACTAAAAATTGATGGTCTACCGATCAACCAAGTGGAGACTACAAAATTTCTGGGCGTTCACGTGGATCAGCACTTAACTTGGAAAACCCATATTAATTATATCTCCAATAAAATCGCTAAGAATATAGGCATTATATCTAGAATAGCATACCTACTTCCAAAAGATATTAGATTAAAGCTATACTATTCTCTGGTATATCCTTACTTAACCTATTGTAATTTAATATGGGCATCAAACTATGACTCCAGGCTAAATAAACTAATAGTATTGCAAAAGAGGGCAGTAAGGATAGTAGAGGGTTCCCGCCGATATGCACACTCTGGCCCAATATTCAAAAACTTCAGGCTGCTGAAAATTAAGCAGATAAGAATCCTACAAATAGGGGATTTCCTGTATCGCTATAAGTACGGATTGCTTCCAGCTTCATTTACGGGATACTTCACCATGGGGTCGCAGATTCACATACATAATACGAGGAGTGCTACTATGTATCGCCCTGCTAGAGCTCGTACAAACACAAGGGAGTTCAGTATCAAAGCATCGGGACCACAAATTTGGAATAATATACCTTTAGAAATTCGCTCCTCATCTAATCGCTATGAATTTAAAATAGGACTAAAAACCTGGTTGATAAATGATGAATGAATTGATGAATGGTTGACCTTTTTGCCGAAAAGCAGGCCTCCCTACAGGCGCCTGGGTGGCCGGACGGGGTGTGCGCACCAGGGCTCGGGGGACAGAGTCCCTTAGTTAAGAATATTAGTTAAGAAAGTTATTTAAGAAGAACTAAACAACCTCCCACAAAGAATAATGGCATTACTGGTTATACGCTATATAGATCTAGGGAGAATTATGTAACCAGTCATATTATTATAAATGTGTAATTTGCTGATGGGGGACCCCCTTAGCGGGATTGTATCCCTTTGGGGCCACCCTTTGCAGCCAATGCTCAGCATACCTTGAATGTAATATTTAAACTAAACTAATTCGTTATTATTCTGTTGTTGGTTGTAATAAAGATTTTTTTGATTTGATTTTGATTTGATGTTCTTGAAACAAAATGTGGAGGAATACATGCCCCTGTATAATTATATATACACGTTTACACTCTGTGTTATAATAGTTGGATTATAGATTATAATTATGACCCTGCATCCGCTTGTATATTGAAGCCTATACGACAAGGATTGTATCTATCAGAGTGCATGTTATCTTTACAGTTTATATAGCGCCATAATCTTACCTTTGCGGTCGCAGTTTTCGTTATTGGTCAGCAGCGGAGGTAATTGAAGATGTTTGTCTGCAGGTGACTGTCTCTGCTGCATCACAGACGACATCTCTTCACCTGCTGCAACCGGTGAATGACCTCCATCGTCGTCGACGACGGATGCTGCTCCATGGGCTGCTGCAGGTGCCATCAGTCCATCGTCAGCATCACTGCAGTCATCGTCAGTACTATCGTGTCGTTGCTGTGCGTTTGTTAAGAAGGCTTGGTTATCATGGAAACGGGTCTTCTTCTTCTTCCCTTCTCCTCCTACCATCCCACTGCATAATGACCGCTGACCTTGTCCATCTCCTTCCCTTCTTTGATCTTTGGTGCCATCTTTCTGCCCCTCTGTTGCTTCAGGTGGCTGAGGGACGGCGATTGCAGATGAGAGGTTGCTGCTGCTGCTGCTGCTGATGTTGTTGTTGTTGTTACTACTGGTGATGATGCGGTCACCATCACTGCGGATGATGTAGTCTGACGTCATCTTAGATGGACTGAGAGAATGAGGCAACGGGCGAATGAATGCATTCGTCGGCGGAAGAGAGTCGTGCGATGGCGCTCCAGGTGGGAAGTTGGCATTAAGCCATGGATGCATGCGGACGCTGGGAATACTTGATGTGCTGCAGCAGGAGAGGCCACCAGACGAAAGAGTTGCAGCGACCGATGGGGACAGCATCCGATGAGCATGAGTGATTTTGACCAATGGAGATATATTTGCAACGACGTCACAGCAGCAGCAACTGAATTGGTTGTGCTTTCCTATATTGCCATGCATAGCCATGCGATCAGAGCAAGGCGTCGAACCCATGTGGTCCTCATCACTTTCCAGCTGTGCACTTTCCTTCTTCGAGAGATAATCCCTCTTTCTGGGTTGTTTGTCGTCCAAACGAAGAATCGATTCAATTGAGAAGATTTGCTTCCTCTTCTTCATTGCATCCATTTTCCATTCAAAGCGAATTCCTTGTGCATATACACGTTTTCTCTATAATATGCAGTTGATCCACTTTCATCAACAGACGCTGTTTATGTATGTGTATACTATATCTACATCTCATGTAGTCTTTTCACGTGTCTCCATATAGGCTACGGCAGATACGACGCATTTTAAATAGGTAATTGGTTCCACTTAGAAGTCGGTCAGTTCAAAGTTCATCGTTATCTGCGTGAGCTTCCATGCAGCTCGATGGCATTAATCGCATATATAGGTGCAGCTGCACTCCGCCAGTATTTCATAGAACATGACCCGAAAACTTCGAGCAACTCATCTGTGAACTCATCGAAGTTCATCTACGATGGTTTACTGAACAATTATTGTTATTGCAGAGATTTTCTCTGCAGGGAATTGTTCTCTGCAGGAGTCGTTTTTAATCCATCTGCAGGGCTTCGAGAATTTCAAGACAATTTTGTTAGGATGATAGCCTATATTATGGAAGAGACGGACGGACGGACGGACGGACGGACGTAAGACAAACAAACGTCGTTGCGGTTATGTCTGTCTTTGGACCCAGAAGGCAAGCGACGCCCTCTATTAGGGTCGAAGGAAGATGCTTCACCACCACCACCACCCCCCGCCACCACCACCCGTCACTTGCAGCAGAATCCACGGCTTTAGTTGGAAGAACGATTATTGACAGGGCGAACGATCGAACCAGACAAGCCTCGTGTCGCCTTTAGCCAATCATATTTCCTGTGGAGCTTTCGGTAGGCGGGGCTGCATAAGGCTCCGCCCTCCTGAATGGACGATTGAACAGTGCTAATGATCCGAAGGAAGAGCTTTACACATGGCGAAAGATGAAGAGAACAAGGAGGAGGAGGAGCAGGAAGAGGAGGAAGAGAAGGGGAGGAAGAAGATGATGATGAGTATGCGCTCTAAATAAATACGTTCTATAATTAGGGGTCCGAACGCAGTCTTAAGGGAGTTGCGTCGTTTGCTCGAGGCCGAGAAATATTGTGCTGAAGAAGTTGAAAGATAATCACATCAGTCTAATTGTGGTGGAAGGAGAGAGAGGCTAAGAGCGTTGTTAGGGTGGTTGTGGGCTGTTTCGTTCGACCCTCGCTTCTGATGAAACGATGGATCCGTATAGGCATATATACATAGCGTAGTAACTCCCACTGGCGCCACCTATAACAACCACTTATAACATCTGATTGACAACAAACTCAACTGACCGCTGCTGCCTCTGGTGGTGGGGTGTTTGGGGTAGCGGTTGTGGTGCCTGTGTGGGCTTCGACATCCGAACACTTCTGAGATTATTTTTGAACAGAAACAGCAAAGCAGCTATCCGTCTATATAGCTATATAAGCAAACTGTTTATGCAATTACGCACTCATTCAATAGGGGGAAGAGCTTTTGTCTCGCGGTGCAAGGAAGAAATGTTGCGATTCAATGCTCGTCAGAACGAACGAATGAATGAATGAAGGAAAGAAGGAGAGAAGGAAGGAAGGAAGGAAGGAAGGAAGGAAGGAAGGAAGGAAGGAAGGAAGGAAGGAAGGAAGGAAGGAAGGAAGGAAGGAAGGAAGGAAGGAAGGAAGGAAGGAAGGAAGGAAGGAAGGAAGGAAGGAAGGAAGGAAGAAGGGAAGGAATGAAGGAAGGAAGGAGGAATAGAACGAATCGACAGGAGAGAGAATCTTAGTTGGCTTAGAGGGCAAAAGCCTACCTCGGTCAATTTTAAAACAACCAACGTCTATAATATAATACAAACTATCTATTTTTAAAGTGATATGCCTTTCATCGTATAATATCAAATTGAAAAGGGCACCAGTTCGCTACTGAAAATTAGCTATTGAAAATTTCAGTAGCCAACTTCTCAATCAATCTCACCTCCAAAAGTAGGAAATGGGCATTATCCCACCTCGGATTCGCCCTGTAGCCAAGATGGTCTAATATGACTGATCCATCATGGGCTAGGCCTCCCTATGTTCAGGCTGTAATTAATTGCTTCAACGTAAGCCATTGTTAATGTCACATTATACACGTAAGGCCTCATTTAACAAATAACACCATCCTGCTGGTTATAATCTCCAAACCGGAATAGTGTTAAACAGAGCCTTCAATTTTGGTGTTGAATTAGACATCAGCATCTGGTGAATGCTTGTGCAAAACTGCTGACTCGGACAGGTGATTGCGCACAAGAATCTTGCCTGAGCATCTAGCGCTTTACGTTGCGAACATAAGAACAAGCACAAGATGTCAACAACAGCGCCTCGAACATTAATAAATAATTTCGGATCGTAAAATGTACCAAGTGACGGATCCTTGCATCTAATTATCGGAGAAGAGAGTCAGTCAGTCGGCGGTCGAAGTATTATGATGCAAGGTAAGCTGATTCAAGAGACCCTGAGTCATTTGGAGACGGTGAGACAGGTTTTGGAAAGAGTGTCCTCGATTGATAATGACTCATCTTCAGCGTCGACTTTTGACTTCCTTTCGTCAGGCGCTGTGGCAGGTGAGGCTTAAAGGGCTTAAGGCCTGAGCTACCCCTCCCTCTGATCCCGCCATTTTACCACAAGGATCCACATGACGATTTGACTTGCCTCACAGCTACTACGCAGATCAATAAATTTAGATGTTGAAATTCAATGAGGCGCTGTATTTGCTGTAGAAAGTGGCAGTATCCTGTCTCTTTAAATGAAACATCAAGAGCACCCATTTCTAATGATGTTATTACTCAAATACGATTTCGCACTTCTGTGTTAGTTTAGTTTTGATTGAGTGGGTGGTAACAGGGATCATTATGCGTCCCAGTTAAGTTGTGGTAGGCCTATGTCCTCTGTCAGCAACTACAACATACGTAGAATTTGGTTCAATGTCTTGCTGCAATTTCTAACTTCTTCAGAAAATTCGATATAAATGTGTTTTAACAGTAAATGGTAAAAACTTGTTATGCTTTGGTTGAGTTTCTGATTTGCTGTGTAAACAGGGCCATTGAATATTTCTGTTTTGCATAGGAACAACGCATTTGTTGAATGAAGGATTCAATCCTGAATTGGAGCACAGAGCACAGAGGGGTAGGAAATAGTTAAACATCCTGATGATGTTAATCAAGTTATTTGGCAGAGACTGAAGCATTGTGGCCTTAGATTACATGCCTGTGAATGCTTTGCACTCAAATATTAATCAATCCAAATGCAAATTTGTGCTGCTTGGTTTGTACCCAACTACATGAATCATTAGTTTGCTAAGTTGCTATAATATTACATTTGGTAGTGCTGCTTGTAAGGAAGTTTGCTTATAAACTACAATTATCAAATAAAACATGTAAGTACCCTGCAACCAGCTCATTGCAGAGAGGGTCTTAAGTCTCTGACGAAGAGTGATGGCTGGGCAGGTTGAGGAACTGCTGCAGTGCTGCAGGTATGGGTTTTCCAAAAGCCATAAGAATAAAACCTGTCAAATTTGTGTCTGTGTTCTTGTTGATGATATGCAGACTTTGTGTACTATACCTGTGACCATGTTGTTGAATCGGTTGTTCTTAGTGGGCGACAAGTTCTCAGAGAACATTCAAATCATTGCAAATGAACCATCGCTGGCGTTCTTCCGCATCCAAGAACACATCAGAAACACTGTTCCACAGCTGGTCGACAGCAAGGTCTGTCTCAGCATCTCTGCTTGTCATTGTCTGCTTGTTTGTCTCTCAGTATTTTTAGTGCTTAACCTCCGCAATTGTAATTACATAATCATGCAGCATCTTTTCAAGAGAGACTTGTCAGAGGTTCTTCTGATCTGACTTCGCAAAACCACGATTGAACAAAATGGTTTTGAAGCACTTAAGAGAAGGCAAAGAAAAACCAGGAGCTCATGTCTTAGGTTGCTCTGCAATTAATTTTTTTACAAGAAAGTTGAGCTACCACAGCAAAGCTTCTTTGCTGCAACATGGAAATTTTGGCTAATAAGACAACCAGGTCGCTTTGCACTGTTGGTGACCAAGCTTTCCACAACATACCTGTACGTGAATCAGGTTCTGTTACCTGTAATAGGGGAGACTGATGTTCTGAATTATCAAAAATGAAGGATGAGTACCACGTAAAGTAAAACAGGCAATTGCTCGTTTCCACTGACAATATTCCCCAGAGCCTGAAACTATAGTGTGAGGATCTTTCTGCTAAAGTTTAAGTGGTATTCACAGAAACAGCAATTGCAGAAACTAATTTCAACCAATGATTGTCAGATTTATTTATTGACTGGATCCATCATTGTCAGAGACTGAAACTGCTTTAAACTTTTTAGTCACCTCATCTGATTTCTATCAATTGTTTTGTTTGAGTGTAGTAAAGTGACAGAAATTGGTTTATTTTCTTATTTGAAAGCATGAAGTACAGAGCCTGCAGAACAAAGTCCAGGGAAGTTACTTTGACACAGAATATGCTATCAAGTAGGTCTTTCCCTCATTTACCGTATTTCTGAATTTAACTTGACAATTGCTACTCTGTGACTCTTAAGTGTGATTCTTATTGTTCTTTACCTCTCCATTATTTCATTTGCCAGTGTCATAATTAGTAGTAGGTGTTATGATGTTCATCATAATAAACTGTCATCACCATCATGATGTGAGCAATTCTGAAACGATGAGAGCTGTTGGTTGGTTGATAGAGCGGTGACTGCGATGGAAGAGAGCCAGACTCATTTCCAGAACATTCAAGATCTGATCAAGAATTCCATGTTCATGAAACAACAGATCAAGTATGAAAGAGAAAGGAGGTCAGTTGGTGCAAGTTACCCTAAACTACAGTTGGTCATCTTGCACCTGATTGTTTTTAGAACTTCTTACTTATTTTCAGTTTTTTATCTAATATATTGATCCTATTCTTCATAATTACAGTATTATTTCTGTTTTTATTTAGCTTAACTAACTAATGACAAAATATTAATAAAGAAGTGAGCACTTGTGCACAAAGGGCTTACTAAAGGTTTGTACTCGGTACATCATTAGTAGTAGTTGTCTCAGGGCTGACTTGAATTTGCACACTTCATGTCACCACAAGGTGAGCACTTATACCAGTTGTGCGACAGTAACCAAACATGTGACCAAAAAGCTAACATAAGTTGTTAAAAAATTTAATTAGTGTTGTTGTGTTGCATCTGTCACCTTACTGGAGGTTTTGTGGGCATGTTAATTCAATGAATTAATTTTCTCTGAGTTTTGCTGATGGTGATTTCCTCTGGTGCAGGAAGAATCGGAATCAGATGATGCGAACGCAGACACTGGATGTCACTCTGGCACAGAGTGAGAGACAGCGCAGGGCAGAGTTCACTCAGAGTGTTCAACTTCCTACAACGACATCGCTGTGAGTCTCATCTACTTCCCTTCTCCTCTTTAATTTCCTCCTCGTGCTCTTACGTATGCAATGAGGGGGGTCGGATTTAGGCGATTTTGCGTGCGGGTGCGAACGGGGGGAACAAAATAAATTTATAATTATTGTATTGTATTGTATTTGGATATTTATAAAGCGCTTCTAGCGGGAGGGCCATTCAGAAGCGCTCCCAGTGCGAGAGACCCCGAGAAAAAAAGCAAGTTTTAAGAAAGGTAAAAGAGGAAGAGACGTTACCTGAGAGAATAGAAGAACGAACGAATGGAGGAAGCTCATTCCAAACAGCAGGGCCAATGGAGGCAAAAGACCTAGATTGAGCCAGAGAAGTCCTGACACGGGGAACGAGGAGGTAAAAAATTATGACGTCCACATTAGCCTATTTATAACTCTGTATTGTCCTATAGTCGTCCGATGGCATTTTATTACATTATATAAAAGCCATGTGCAGTTATTCTGTGCTGTGAACGAGACACCTATAATTTGTCTATATTGGCCCTCACTCATCCTTCAATCTGGCCTATAAGTGCAGACAGTCGGACTGACTGGAGCTGTCGAGACACTTTCTGCAGCTGGTCTTCGGGGAGGGGGGTGCATAAAGCGTACGTACGCAGGGGGGTGGAAGAAAGTACGCTTGCGAACAGGGGGAGGGTCCAATTTTCCCGGATTTTTGCATACGTAATATATGGATGGCCCCTTAGTCATAAATTTGTTTCATGATTTTGGCTCCACTTGCACCCAGTAGCCAACTCAGCTATAATGAGTACACTGACTGTAAACTGTCGGTGAGAAGATGAGGCAGCGAGGGTGAGGGCTAGCCAGTTGCCCTCATGCTGAGGCTAAAAAATAAAATTCCTCATGCTTCATACCCATGGGTGTCTTTTGGGGTTGACTGAAGGGACTGCTCTTTTCTTCCTCCAGATTTTTTGTGAAAATGTTTAAAGATATCTTTGTGTTTAAATGTTGGTGGACCTTTGTGTTGGTGTAGGCAACAGTTTGAAGATTCACCAAGAGTGAGGTCATCATCATTGACATCACAAGACAAACCAACTCCGAAGTCAAACACTGGCAACGCATAAGCGGCATGGAACAGAGGGAGGGAGAGGTAGAGGCAGGAACAATTGGCGGGAGAGCTGATGCCTCATTCTGCTCAGCCATGCACAGATTTCATGAATTCTTTAAAGATACATTGCAGAAAGAAGTTGTCTGTGCTTCCATGTAAAAATTTCTGTGGATGTACATACAACTTTTGCTAGTAAATGTTGTTTTCAACATCAAAAGTTCCACACTCCAACCAAAGCATTGACAGTCGATAGCTTGTCACGGTGGTCACAAGGCAATTGTAAGTTCTGTAACCTATGGAACCTGTTACACGCAACAGAGAAACTGTTGCAGCAACTGCTGTAAAGTAGGCACTCTGATGTATTTGTAAATTTACCAATAGAAAGTAGTTCACAATTCTCAAATCTGTTCAAAATTACATGTGTCAGTTAAATGACAGAAAAATGTACCAGTTCTTTTACTGAATGTAAACGGTGAAGTGATACAAATGATATACGTACTCAAAAATATGGTGGATACTCTTTACAGACTAGACTGGTAATGAATGCCTGATGCAGTGCTTTACAAGTTTCACAAAATCTCCCCATTACTGAAGAACATAACTTAAATTGTGTAATTTTCTTATTTGCACATTTTGCCTATAAAATAGTTACAAAGTGTAACAATAAAAAAGCACTTGTGAAATCAGGAATTACAGGTTACTAATTTTTTTAAGCTTTTGAAGATGGTTTATTTACCAGAAATCATCGCTACTGTTAGTTAAACAGTTAATGGATTGTGCTAACTGCATATCAAAGAGTCAAATATTAGAGTTAAATATTATTGTGCATTAGGATAAAACTTGCATCAGCAACAACTTCATCTGAGCTGACTTCATTAGCAACAAAAGTCTTGATGCAGATTATGCTTGTGATATGTAGGGTCTTTGTCTTTATACGTTGAACAGTTTCTGGTGGTCAGAAATTCCTGTTCAAGACATAACACAGTGCTTGGAACAACTAATCTGACATCTGAGGCAAAGTCAGTTTTATTCTATCATTGATTTCATCGATGTTACCATCTGCTTAACAACAATTGGATCGTGATCGACGAAGTGTATACTGCGCAGAGGAATGAGGGAACTTGTTGTTTCTGCAGTTTTGTCATACTCTTCAACTGCTTGAAAGAAGGCTGCTGAAACCAACGGCACACCATATTCACCTAAAAATAAGATTCAGTATTGGTGATTACTAATACAGTTATTACATATATTTATTCTCAAGTTACAAGTGATCCATGAGGTTTATAAAATATATGGATTAGGAACAACATCTGGATTCTGGAAGTTACTATTACAGTGGAAATCACTTAACAGTGAACATTTAATATGAAATGTTGGTTAATATTAGGGCTGTACCGAATAGGTGATTATCACTATTCGGCGAATACGAATAGTTGGACCAGCTATTTGGCCGAATACGAATAGTGTTCAAAATAGGTCTATCGACAACATTCAAAATTTCAAATGTAAGCAAAAGTTTCAGTTCAGTAAATTTAATACATAAACTAAAAGTAAACAGTCACTGTACACAAAGAATTAGATTACTGACACTGCGATACGGCGGTCCAGGATGTAGGCAACGCCTGGCTGCAACCACAGCATATTATGTTAATGACAGTCACTTCAGTCCACTCGCTATAGCAGCTGCTTATGCAGAAACAGATGTCACGTGACCACTATTCGTATTCGGTCCGACCGCTACTATTTGGCCGAATACCGAATAGCTGTTTGGCCAACTGTTCGGCCCCAAAGCGAATACGAAGCGAATATTCGGTACAGCCCTAGTTAATATACAAATGCTGCATAATCCAATTTAAATGCAACTTAGTTCTTTTATCATAAAACTGATAACTTGAAACAATCGCTTAACACAGAGTTGTTGGTAGCATAGAAGAGAAAGCAATATAAAACAACTTTTAACATCGCTAATGACCATGCATTCATGGTAAAAACAACTTTTTGTTGAACAGAAAATGTAGCATTACACTAGCTACGTGCTAACCTACACAGGCTGCGGTATACAGGGTGGCTAAAAAAATCCCACCAAACAAAATGCAATTTCTCGACAACCGATAGAGATTTTGTAACCAAAATTTCATGATTTACAGAGGAAAATTTTTTCAAAAATCCCTGAAAATTTAACTGTAAATTTTTCATTTCTTCACAAATTACAGGTGTTTCGATATTCTATTTTGTATTTTCAAAATTATGCAGAAAAATGGACAGTCACTTGTAATGTTCAATGTCAAATAACATCACCTTTCATTGCAAATTCAGAAATCTGTTAAACAGTTTATCTCAAGGCATGTTTGAAGTGTCCACCCACAGCTGTCACACAAGCTTGAAGAATTTTTGTGAAGCTCAATATGGCCTAATTGGCCTTGTTGATTGCAAGGAGCTGCGGCAGCTGTCCCATATTAACTGCAAGACTTTCTTCAGCTTATCAATGTTCTTTGGCTTGGGATAAAATGTTTTGTAGCATTCGAGCATAACTCCCCAGATGTGATCAAGCTGACTAATGAAGAAAACTTTTACCTGAACCTGCCGGTTAACCATCAGAATGACTGCATTTAGTCAAAAAAGTGCGATGTTGACGAGAGTTGCCTGGTGGTTGAAAGACTCAAATTAGTGAAGCACGTTATGATTTCTGCTGGCGTGTGTTATGGCGGTAAGGGAAGTCTGCACTTCATCCCAGACAAGGCTAAAGCAAATGCTAAACTTTACGTTGAAACTCTATTACCCTGACTCATTGAAGACTGCAAGTCTGTTCTACCATATGGTTTCATTTTCCACCAGGACGGTTTGCCTGCTCACACGGAAAGTTGGCTCAAGACTATTGCTACCAACTGCAGTGGCAAAGATGAATGGCCACCAAACTCACCAGTTCTTAATCCTCTTTAATAGATTTCGGAATTCGCAATGAAAGGTTGATGTTATTTGACACTGAAAATTATAAGTGACCGTCCATTTTTCTACGTAATTTTGAAAATACGGAATAGAATATTTAAAGCTGTAATTTGTGAAGCAATAAAAATGTTCGTTAAATTTTTATGGGTTGTTGGAAAATCATTTCCTGTAATTCCTGAAATTTTGGTAAAAATAATTATTGTCGGTTGTCGAGAAATTTCTTTTTTCCAATGGGACTTTTTTGAGCCACCTGTATATTTGTCAGCTGTTGTGAATCTGAACGGATCGCTGCCTTGGTCTCTCGCTGTCTTCTAGGTTGCGCTCCATCTTACCTTCGTGACCCTTGCTGCCCGGTGTCCGACGTCGTAGCGCGTCGGGCACTTCGCTCCTCGACCAGAGGGGAGCTCTTGGTCCCACGTGCTCGTTCTTCTACTGGGCAGCGCCGGGCTTTCTCTGTTGTGGGTCCCTCCACTTGGAATTCCCACTGGAACTGCGATTACTACCTCTGAATAATTTGCCTGCGTTTAATAAATCACTTGTCTTTCTTTTTTAGCCATGGCTGGACTGGCAGCGCTCCTGAGTAGGTATCTTGAAGGGGCGCTATATACAGTTTCAGAATGAATGAATGAATGAACTAATATAGCGGCCGAGTGACATGTTACCGGATAGGTGAAATGTGGCACTTGCCTAGCCTTTCATCTATACGACCTAGGTTAGACAAAGATTGTGTTCATAAACTGTGAAACCAGTGTGGTGTACAAGCCTCCTTAAGTACAACATATATGACTTAAGTTAGTTTTGTTCAGCTTAGATCAAATGTTTAACAGAAATTTGGTTAAGACAAATTGTTCACATTGGTCCCGACTCCCAACATATTGTCTTAAATGATTTAGACTCTTATTATTGGCATTAATTTTATATCTTGTTGTTATTGTTGTTATACAGAAGTTTATATTTTATAAAATAACACGTAAACTTATAAAATTGCTAAGAATCAGATTGAAAAGATACTTACGCGAGCCAAGCGGCGGAATACTTATGGATTTCTGGCATATTTTGTCATTTGTGTGTTTAACGCAGTGTAGGAAAGTCTTGTAAAGGATTTCAAAGGTTTTTGGATCATCTGGATGATGTTGGCTGCGTTGAGGTCTAACTGCATGAACTACATATTTCACAGAAGGCCTCAGTTTTCCAGCAGATGTGTGAACAACCTGACCCACTTCCAGACGTCCACGATTTTTACTTATGTTGGCCAGTTCTCGTTCAACATCTGGTCCAGCTGCTTCCTTCATAGCTATCGCTAGGACTGTGCAGCCCTGCAACCATTCATCTTCATAACTTACGAGAACATCTGTGTTCTGCTTTATTATGTTCGCGTAGTGGACTCGGACTGTCAGTTGGTTCTTCATTCTTTTGCTTTCATACACTAATGAGTCAGTAGTGGTTGAAGTAATTTTAAAGCGTTCACCTGGTTTTCTTGGACTCTGCACAGGATTGCCTTTTTGAAGTGAAGTAGAGACATATGGTATGCTTTGTCTGCTGCTTTGTGGTTGGTCGTTTTTGGGTGAACTGAGAACACTTGGATTTGTTACATCGGGTTTTTGCCTGGATAGCTGTTCCGACTCTATGGTTTTGGAAATCAAACACTCAATCCACTTCTTTGTCTTTGAAACTTGAGTATTTGGTCCAATCAGTTTCAGCAACTGTTTATCCTCCTGAGGAAATATCATTACCGCTTTTAAAGTATTCATTTCCTGTATAAAAGCAGTGTCAATTCCCTTAGGTACCCTACATTCTTCACTCTTGAATTGACCCATAAGGTTTTTAAATATATTTTTAACAAACCCTTCATCTCTCGTGTGTTTCAACTGAAAGTCAATGGTCAATGTTGACCCTTTTTGACTTGATGTTATTGAAGTGCAGCGATCTGATGCTTTTTCTATTTCTTGGTGACAGTGTGCTGAAATGTATGTGTACAGATTTTCATCAATTGGTATGTGGTGGTAACATTTCATCCCAGGCTGTTTACATGGCTTTTCAGAGTCATAAGTGTGCATGTTTCCTTTTGACAACTGTTCATGAGACAGCAGCTGTTCTGAAACTGTTTCTGCAATGTGCTTTTTCAGCTTATCTACTTTATCTGGCCGACCAACAATTTTCAGAGAATTTTTCTCACTTTGAACAAATGTTATCGCCCCTTCTGATTTAGCTGAAGCATGTACAACACTTTCCAAGGCACTTGCATTGACTGCTTCTGGTGCCTTATATTCTTCTACCTTCACTTGATCTTTAAGCTGTTGAAATCTTCTCCTGACTATTTCATCTTTAACTTCATATTTTACCGTATAGCCCAGACTGAACTTTGAGGCCTCGTCTCTTAATTCTTGTACAGAGTTGCAAAGTGCTTTTAGATCTTCAAATTCCTGATGTAAGAATCTCTGGATGTACTTATATGCATCTTCATCCATTGAAATATGGTGCAGTAACTGCCTTTGTTTTGATGGTTGCTGCACTGGATGTGCTGCACTTGGTGACTGAATCCCTTGGTTTTCGTTATCATACTCTGATTTACTTCCTGTCTTGGAAAATTTGGTAGCTGCTTTCTCCAAGCTAATTTTTTTATCCTTATCATCTGCCAGTCCTTTCTTACTGATATCAATCTTAAGGGTACTTTCTTCCCCACCACCTGCCATGCTATCATTTCCCACCGTAGTGTCTATTGCATTGATTTTCTTTATATCAAGTTTATTGGCACCTTTTTCCTCTTGATGTTCCGAAGTGGCGTCATCAGTTAATGTTTTGTCATCATCTCCTATAGTGTTGTCTGGGGTTGGGCTTTCTGACTTGGTGTTATCAGTTACAATGAGTATGTTTTTATCATGACCTTTAGCTTCATCTATGGTTGTGACTTCTTTGTCTGGATATTCTGACTTAGTGTCATCGAGTAGTGTTTTCTTATCATATCCCATAGTGTCACCTTTGGATGTTCCATTTTGGTCAGTATATGACTTAGAGTCTTCAGTTGGTGTTTTCTTATCATCTTCTTTTGTCTCATCTGTGGTTGGGCCTTTTTCGTCTGGATTTTCTGACTTGGTGTGGTCATTTAGTGTTTTCTTATCATCCCCTCTCGTTTCAGCTTTGGTTTTGATGTTATTGTGTTTTTGTTCTGAATTTCTGTCATAAATTAGTGCTTTCTTATTATCTTTAATGTCATCATTGGCTGTGCCTTGTTTATCTGGATGTTGTGGCATGGTGTCATCAGTCGGGGTTTTGTTATCATCTCCCACAGAATCACCTTCAGTTGCATCTTTTCTGTCTGGACATTCTGATTCGGTGTCACCAATCAGTGTTTTCTTTTCATCTCTTTTAGTTTCCTCCGTGATTGTAACTTTTTTGTCAGGATGCTTTGTTTTCTCTTTAACTGTTTCTACAGCATTCTTGGTTCCAATCCCATCTATGACATCAAAATGTTGACTTGCAGACAATGTCAAAATCCACTGTATAATTGCATCTGCTTCCTTACGTGATCCAATAACTTTTACAGTCTTCTGCTCACTGTCAAAAAACATCATAGGCTCGCTGTTTTTTTGTTTAGCCATTACTTTATCTTTGAACGTGCTGAAATGAATGTCTTCTGATACTTTATGCTCTCTCACTACAAAACGGTTTTGTACAGCAGAAATGTCATTCTTAATTTTTTCCACATCCCGTTCTGGATTCAACTCAATTTCAATTGCAAAACCCCTCTCGGTTTCACAGACCTTTGTTGAATTGCACAGCGCTTGTAGCTCCCCTTTATAATTCACGGTGAGGTAATCATATAGATCTTTGTCCATTGTTACAAAATGTGTTGTTGTTTTGGGTCTTTTGTCGCTTAAGTTTTGCCATTTGGGTTCATTTGTTTCTGGTAACATTGTCTGTTTGTTCACTGATTGTTTCTCTTTGTTTCTTATTTCATCTTGCTTTTGGTTTTCTTTCATCTTTTTTTCGTTTTCTTTCATCTTCTCTTTTAGAATTTGCTGCAGCTCTTCTCTTACTGCTTTTATTCCACAGAAACATCCTACCAATTGGTGACTGTTTTCAATGTTAACAACATGCTTTCTGTCACATTGTTTCTTTTGGATGGATGTCAAAACTTCGTCCAAGTTATCAATTCCATGTTCATCAAAACATGACTTCTTCACAGAGACGGACATAATTTGTATGACCTCAACATTTAGTACACAAAACAATCGATTAAAATTTACACAAAATACAAATCTCTCTCTTGGTAAAAAAAGACAGCTTTACAGGAGTGACAGAGAAAGAGGAAGTGGCCTAACTTAAAGTTTGTTGCCATCCAGCTAGGTTATTGAAATCTGTCCTTTCACATTTTACCATAATTCATGAACGAGTCCCCTCGTGCAGATTTTTGCCCTGGCTCTACTTCAGCTGCAGATTCAGTGCATTGTCCCTTACGTTGCTGGATAACCAAGTCATTGTCAGATGGCATAGCGATCTCAGTGCAGAAACATTTACCACCTGAGTTCTATGAATATAATGAAGGAATTTGACGTGATGACCTTGATGTAATCGGGAAATGAAATGAGTTACTATGGCTATGCTTGATATTCATTACTACTGAAGACCTGTTTACTTGGCCATTTGATTGAAATTATTGTACATCTGTACCTGTTCTTCATCATAGTTATCTGCAGCCTGACACCTGTTGGCCCCCTGTTGAGACATAATATTGTTGTTGAACGTTTGCTGTGAAAAGGTATCTGTATTTGTTTTATGTCTGTAAAACATCAAAAGAACAAGTTAGACAGAGCAAGTGTTAGTAATGCGACAATTATAAAAGATAGCTGGCTGTTTGAGAGGCGATTGTTCACATAGTTGAATCTGATCTAAGAAATAATCAGTCTTGTGACAAAAGTGCTTGCAATGTATCAGATATCACTTTTTACTGATTATGTTACAACTATACATTAAGCCTCTGAATCGGGTGTAATACAAGCATAATATTGTTGTCACATATGTTAGTCGAGGCCAAAAACAGGCTCAATGACCATCTAGTATTTCTCATTGTTCAAATTCTTTATCAGTCCACACACCAAATAATAAACTTTAAGGAACCAGATCAAATACGCAAAACAAAACAAAAAGTAAACGATTTTGTGACTGTAGTCTTCGTTGGCTGACGGAATTCGAAAGATATCGAATGAAGACGGAGAATAAAGGAAATGAAAATGCAAGTGGAAATAGAAATATCTATGACACATGAACTAACCATTCATATAGTCATTCTACGCATTAAACTAACCAGATTTAATCATAACATGCTTTGTAATGTGTGTCAAAAATCTTATTCTGTACGCATATTAGACTTATATGCAAGTCACTACTGGTAGTCAGTCAATACAGCGAAAATAAACTTCAACGTTAATAGTTAAGACGAAGAATTTATTATAGCACCAGACCTGAAATCAACTACTTTGCTATAGCCAAGCGTGGTGTCATCTTTGCGAAAACTACGACACAGAACGACTACTACGAAAACTAATCAATTCGAGACGAATCGCCAAATAGAGCAAAAATAATACGGTTTCTTACTTAACGAACGTCTCGATGGCGTCGTTTTTGTGATCCCAGAAACCGTAAGCAGGAGTCCCAAGGCCTGGGTTTTCTTACATCATTTAAATGGCTATTTATAGATTGACACGCGCATCTACTTAACATGATAGGTATGTAGCCCATTATCTTCCGTTTGCTCTGAGCATGTATGATTACAGTTACAATCAACGACCTCATATATAGGCCTATAGGGGCCTAACGGTTACAATCATTATCTCAAAATTACTTAAGCGCTACTCAAAGGAGTCAAAGCTAAGCGCAGGGCACCAGCTTATTCATCAGCGTTACGGCATTTCTGAGGGGTTGTCCCGAAATAGACCTACGAAGTGGAGACCAAAGTCCGCGGCTGTCAGAGAAGACCACGAAGAGATCAAAGAAAGCCGGGAAACCGCTATAGATAAAGCGGGTTCCGTCTGCTATAGGGCGATAACGATTGGAGGGTGAAAGACAGGATGGATCAGTGTACGAATTCTTGAAGAGGTGAGACTTAAGTTTAGTTTGGAGTGGAAAGCCTGAGAGGTGACATATATAATTATAGGCCCTATAGATCTCAGGACTCAGGAACTTGATCGAGGCATGCAGTTAGGCAGATGATGGTGGGAGCATGAGCGGCGATCGCGCTTTGTCTGCATAAAGGATCGAGTGTCGCTTTGTCTGCATAAAGGAGTGTCGCTTAAAGCGACGCTCCTTTTGCAGACAAAGCGACACTCCTTTATGCAGACAAAGCGACACTCCTTTATGCAGACAAAGCGACACTCCTTTATGCAGACAAAGCGACACTCCTGTATGCAGACAGGGGCTTCTATCCCTATTCAGGGTGGGCGCAAGTTGAGCCCAGTGAAAAACAGGGGGGAGTATTTCTTTTCAATTTTTATCACACTCCCTACAAGTTACAGTCTTACAGAGTCTTTGCTTGTGATCCCTGCACAGAGTTCTGTGCAGGGCCTATTACATACGTGGGGGAGGGGGAAGCAGACTGCTTCCAATTTGTGCCAGAGGGAAAGTTCCCCCTCCAGTGAAATGGATGTTTCTGTTCCACTGACAGTACTGACTCAGGCCAGCAAAATGCTTTGTCCTGCAACATCCAAGAACTGAACACCTTCGAACGGCATTTTTCAACATCGTAATTTTATGTATTACTATTATTGGCCATGCAATGTTTGCTTAGGTTACAGTGTCTAAGCAGTGTTATAGATTGTTGTTATTATTTGTATCAGTATTATGGGCCATGCAATATTTGCTTAGGTTCAGGGGCGTAACTTTGGTCTAAAAAGTGGGGATACCAATTTCTTCCCTACTTTCACTTTTCGCATGGAGACCATTTCGAACATATTACCCTGCCAGTATTCTCATTAATTTATATTTGTCAGTAAAAACAAGCCAACTTTTAATTGCAGTAATAATAAAATATAGATTGGCATTATTTAAATAGTGGGGTACGGTCCCCCAGTCCAAAAGTTGGAGTACGGGTACCCCCAGTCTTGTTGTCAAGACCTTAAACCTCAAGACCAAGACCAAGACCTTAAACCTCAAGACCAAGACCAAGACCAAGACCTTGAACCTCAAGACCAAGACCAAGACCAAGACCTTGAACCTCAAGACCAAGACCAAGACCAAGACCTTAAACCTCAAGACCAAGACCAAGACCAAGACCTTGAACCTCAAGACCAAGACCAAGACCTTGAACCTCAAGACCAAGACCAAGACCAAGACCTTGAACCTCAAGACCAAGACCAAGACCGAGACCAAGACCCAAAAAAATCACAGTCGTATCCAGACTTCTATTCCCTACTACAAATTGTCCAGTCGGACTACTCGTTATTTTAATGAAAACATGAGTTTTTTCTTTTATTCAAGCAAAACAACTCTAAATGGAGACTGCAGAGAATTCCGAATTCGTATTTACAAAAGTCCTTCATGCAAAATGTTATTCCAAATGCCTGTTGAATTTTATAAAAACCAATTTGCTCAGAATTTTCTGACCAAGACGTGACCTGTGGGTCCTCATACAAATTCTGCCATGTGAAAAACACGGTCTACAAATGCTGAAATCGCTAGCACACAAAGCAGTTTTTCAAGAACCGGATGTAAATGTACAAATTAATCATGAGTCTGTTTTGAAATCATTCCATGTTAAATAACCGGAAGTCAAAATAATTGTCCAAAACAACAGTGAAGCCTCATTCACACCGTGTAAATACTAAAGCAATAACTGTATGAGTAATAAAATTATTGGATAAAATTTTAAAATTCTTGCCGTTTGTTAAAATTAATGACTGTTCAATGTTCATATTGACAGCCGGTCTTGGTCTTGGTCTTGGAAAACCAAGACCAAGACTTTGAACCTCAAGACCAAGACCAAGACCAAGACCTTGAACCTCAAGACCAAGACCAAGACCTTTGGTCTCAAGACCAAGACCAAGACCAAGACTTTTAAAAACGAACTCGAGTGCACTCGAGACCAAGACCTTGGTCTCGAGGACAACAAGACTGGGTACCCCTCGTACCTCCCACAAATGACGCCTATGCTTAGTTCACAGTGTCTAAGCAGTGTTATTGTGTATCATTATTAGGCCTACTTGTTTTTCTTTGGCTATTGACCATTATGTTCCGCTATTTTTCTGTTGATGTATAGGATGCAAGAAAGCTTTAAAAATTGATAAAAGCGTTCATAATCCTGTTGATTAAGAAAAACTAGTTGGTCAGTGCTACAATTATTGTCGTATATAGTGAAAATGGGATTATCAGGTCTTGAAATATTCCAGCAAAAATAATTGTCGGCTGGGTAACACTGCAATAGGCAGGGATGGAGCCTGTTGCCACTGCATTGTACACCATTCATAATGCAGTCTTTAAAATCCCAATATATTTGCTAAGCAGTGTCCCATATTGCCCAGTATTTTAACATGCGTCCCATATTTTGGAAATTTTGTCCCATATATATTGCAGTCTGTCCCATAACATTTTTACAGTGCACTGAGAGCCCTAAGAAATTAATTCAACAGTTCAGTTGAACTAAAATGTATAGGTTTCCAAAACCAATTGTCTTTCTCCAAAATGCGCTAAAACTCATCTACGGCAATGTAGAAATAAAAAGTGGAATAAAGGGGAAGGCAGGAATAGTACGTAGAGTGGTAAAGGGGAGGGGGATAAAGTGTGAAGGATGGGGTGGGAGGGGAGTGGTAGGGGAAGAATGGGAGGCGAGGTATGGAAGGGCTTTACAGTTAGGGGATTGCTTCCAGCTTTCACAGCTTTCTGTGAAAGAGGGGAAGGAGAGGGTTTGAGCCCGGTTGCTTAGGGGGGATAGAAGCCACTGTATGCAGACAAAGCGACACTCCTCTATGCAGACAAAGCGACATCTTTATAACACTCCCGAGTCCTTTATGCGGCTTTAGACACGCTTTGCATAAAGGAGCGTCGCTTTGTCTGCATAAAGGAGTGTCGCTTTGTCTGCATACAGGAGCGTCGCTTTGTCTGCATGAAGGAGTGTCGCTTTGTCTGCATGAAGGAGTGTCGCTTTGTCTGCATAAAGGAGTGTCGTGTCGTCTGCACAGAGGTGTTCTGTTTTGTGTTTGTGTTTGATTTTTGTAGATCACATAAATCTGTGGGGCGAATTCTAGGAATCAGACATTTTCGAATGCCATAACAGGCATGAATAGGAGTGAAAAGTGACTGATGTGATAAGCAATGGCAAGAGAATTGTGCATCCTGTAACACCCTGTAGGCTGCAGAAGTTAAACAGTCTAGTCATTCCTCACACACGTCTCGTATTTTTTTACTGAGCGCTCATTTACATATGGTATGTTCAGAGTTCTAACGGAGAATGGTCCGAGTTGTTCCTCGTACGTCGTGTTAAACAGCCTCGCATGCTTAGCGACTAAGTCGCTTAGACTTGGCGTCTGACTTAGCAACTTGCTGTTGACTTCTCAGGTAATCGGGTAGCTAACAAAATAATGCATTTTACCGCATACCGTACTGACCGTGCCATCATTTCCGTGGGCATTAGATGGGACCTAAGGACTATATGGGCTCTATACGGGTCCAAAACAGTATGAGAATTGTAGAAAAAAGACTGGGGGGGGTTAGACTTTGATTTCATGTGGAGTTGGAGTTGCAATAAAGACTTTACTATGGGGACATAAGAAAGACTAGGGGTTGAACCCCCAACCCCCCGACAATTCTCACCCTGGTTCAAAATGGAATACGGGTCCTATATCACCCCTCCGCTCCATGTGGGCATGGTGACCAGGTACCGACCGATGACTGTGAAAATTATTGTGAATTTGTGACGCACTTGAGTGTTTAAAAAATGAATAAAGCATTCCACTAGGTCCAAGGCTGCATCGCAGCGCTTGTTCAGCCTATATTTAACACAGTTGTTATGTTGAAGAGGCACACCGTCGCACACGGGATTAAAAGGGGCTTTTATCAATGCTGCCAGCATCATGCAAGGCTCTGTTGTCGGACCACCTAATTACATCGTCGGAGCGCCGGACCTGCTTCCACCCCTCACTGCCTCCAGCCCTCCCTCCCTTACGGCATCACTCCCTCAATATGGCACCCGATCTCATGAGAGGTTGACGGGGGGGGGGGGAAGGAGCAAGAACGAGGCGAAGACTGATTCTGCATTTACGATACAGAGACAACATCAAAGTACTCATCAAGAACTCGCAATGTGACTTATAATCAAGCATTCCAATAAACAAATTCTTTTCTCTTCCTATCTATCCATTTATTTTCTTTTTCAACCCGTCATTATGACAAGCAAATACTCTAGTTATGATCTTGAGCATCCAAGCGTTAATATATATATAAATATATATATATATATATATATATATATATACATACATACATACATACATACATACATACATACAGTATCCTAATAGTTCTTGTCAAATCTAAATGCACATTGCTTCAAGCATATTAAATAGGCCTACAGAAACAGGCTGAATTAACCCCGGCTAGGCCTGAAAACAAATTTAACCAAATTATAACTGTTGCCTATAACCAATTTGAGAACTGTTGCCTACAATATCACAATCACTGGTAGGTCTGCTAAATGCTTTGGAACAAGTTGCTAATTAAATGTGTGTTTAAGGGATTATGCAACAAGTTGCCACAGTGTGTTTAATATCGTTCCAAGTTTATTTGGGTCATTACTGATGAAGTGAACGTCGCCTGGAAGGAAACCGACAGGCACGTTAAAAGCACAATGCTGATCAAATGTCCGTAAACCACAAGTAAAAGCTTCAACCATTCTCTGGAGGCCAAAGACTTCTACAAAGAGAATGACAGATTTAATTCAGTAACAAAAGATGATTCTCATTTAGAAGCATTCAGATCTCTTCAATCGTCTGTTCAGTTGTATCTTCTATTTATGTACCGGTATCTAGACAAATTTTGTAGCATCTTCTAAGTGCCTCATAAAATCAATGTCAGTGCTAGCCAACATGATGACATTAAGTGTGTAAGAATGAAAATATCATCAGTAAGCAAACAGTGCTCAGATAACTAGAAGTCACCATGGGTGTGTTTCTTCACACATGGAGAGCCAAATCAATGGATACCCATCAGGAACTGACAGTTTATACCATGTATGCTCAGAGACCCTGTGTCTAGGCAACAATGAAGTGTACAATTGATATCTTCACCATCCACCAGTTGTTTATAGATAGTAGAAGATGCTGCCTCCAGATATCCTTCGGTTCACCAAGTATGGGCAGGACATGGTTTTTCAGGAGCCATCCAAACTGTGGTAGGAATTCTCTGACAGTTCATGCCACTTCATACCTTACGTAGAGATTATGCTGGCAGGTATGCCTTTCACCAGGTCCAAAATTATGAATCTCTAATGGACAAACTATAACAAATGAAGAACGATTAATGTGCAGGCCCGCATTAAGGGGGGGGTGCTAAGGGTGCTGCAGCACCCGGGCCCGCAGTTCTGAGGGGCCCACATTTTCGGAAGTACATTAACAAATTTTATTGTACTTGTAATTGGGCCCCGTGCTGATGGCTATATAGGTAATCACAGCACCCGGGCCCGCACTAGTCTTAATGCGGCCCTGTTAATGTGACAAAGATTTTCTATGGGCCTACCTGAGCCAATGGCAGGAAATGACACAGATTTTGTCTGTCCAACTGACATAAAGAGACAGTGGAGGAAAACGTGGGATAAGACATTGAACGCCCTCTGTGGATCGGCCTGGAACTCTTGAGGAGTTGGTATGACAGCGTGTAGAATGGTTTCTACACTTGGTCCAAGGTTACCTGCCTTTGTTGGAACGACAGCACCAATTGAAATAAATCTATAAGCAATAATTATCTGGCTGCATTCATCAACTACGCTCTGTCCAGCAGCTCTCAGAATGGCCTCTGAAACACTGCCATGTGTAGTCAGTTGGCAGTTGGCTGAAGATACAAGGACTTGCGTGCGCTGGTCCACTATGTTTCTCTTGTGCATGAATATGTTGAGAACATTGTAGGGTCGATTGCTTGTGAAATGCAGAGAGTCAGGAGCAACATGTTTTATGAGAAATTGTTTGTTCATAAATGGGGGAAGATTCTCGCCTGGTATTACAGGGTTTGTAAATGGTTGTCTTATTCCTTGATGACCTGTCACATGACCATGTGATGAATAGCTAGGATGTTGTATTTGTGCTTGATGACCTGTTACTTGTCCTTGACCTTGTGATGGATAGTTCTGTTGCTCCATTTGTCCTTGATGACATGTTATTTGTCCTTGACCGTTTGATGGATAGCTATGAGACCCTTGATGTCCTGTTACTTGTTCTTGACATTGCAACAGATAGCTCAGTTGCTCTGCTTGTCCTTGATTTGTTAATTGTCTTTGACCTTGTATTGGATAGCTAGGATGTCCTATTAATTGTCCTTGACCTTGTGATGGATAGCTGTCATGCTCCATTTGTCCTTTATGCTCTGACAATTGTCCTTGACCTTGTGATGGATAGCTGTTATGTTCCATTTGTCCTTGATGACCTGTTACTTGTTCTTGACCTTTTGATGGATAGCTATGATGCTCCATTGGGCCTTGATGATGTGTTACAAGTCCTTGACATTGTGAAGTATAGCTGTCATGCTCCATTGGTCCTTGATGAGCTGTTACTTGTCCTTGACCTTGTGATGGATAGCTGTCATGCTCCTTTGGTCCTTGATGAGCTGTTACTTGTCCTTGACCTTGTGATGGATAGCTGTCATGCTCCTTTGGTCCTTGATGAGCTGTTACTTGTCCTTGACCTTGTGATGGATAGCTGTCATGCTCCTTTGGTCCTTGATGAGCTGTTAATTGTCCATAACCTTGTGATGGATAGCTCTGTCGCTCTGTTTCTTCTTTATGACTAGTTACTTGTCTTTGAGCTTGTGATAGATAGCTATGATGCCCTGTTAATTGTTCTTGGCCTTGCGATGGATAGCTCTGTTGCTCTGTTTGTCCTTGATGACCTATTACTTGTCCTTGACCGTGTGATGTATAGCTCTGTTGCTCTAGTTCTGCTTTATGACTAGTTATTTGTCCTTGATCTTGCGATGGATAGCTATGTTGCCTCAATTGTCCTTGATGACCTGCTAGTTGTCCTTGACCTTGTGATGGATAGCTCTGTTGCTCCATTTGTCCTTGATGATCTAGGCTTTGTCCATGATCCGAGGCTGTATATAAGGGTTGTGAAATTTGTCCTGAATTAGCAGCAGATTGTTCTTGACTTAGAGGTGGATAAATGAGTTTCTGCATCTGTCCTTGATACGGGCTTTTATGAATTTCTGATAGTTGCCTTTGAAATTCTGGTGTAATCTCATAACTTAATTCAAAATCAGTGAAAGTAATCAAGTCTTGTTGTTGATGACCTTGTGGTTCTCCTTGACCTGAATCCAGACATCCTGATTCTGGTTTTTTCTGGTTTACATGCAGAAGGTCGTTTGTTGGTGTTTCTGCATTCTTTGTCATCTTCTCATCTAATGATATGGACTTATCATCCCAGACCTGGGATTCTGTCGATTGGTTCCGATTCACCTGCATCTGTATTAGATTGGTACTTGTGTCAGGATGATCTTTTATGTCACTTCCAATGTCATCACTTCCAAAGACATCACTTGGCTTCTCTCCTTCACTCGGCTCTGGTTTTACTATTAAGATTCTTTTTCTTTTCTGCTTTGTGTCTTCTCTCTTCTCTGTTCCTTCAGGGTCAGCAATTTTCACTTGTTCAAATTTCTCCTCCAAACCATTTGTGACATCATTGCTGTCACTGCGTTTATAGTTCATGATTCTTTCGCTCTTCTTCTCCGATACTTGTTTAGCTTTCTCCAATGCCTGTTTAGCTTCCTCTTGCAGGACTCTTCTCACATCTTTTATCGCTTCAAAGTTTCCACTAAGACGAATAACATTGCCATCGTCACTCACATCAATATGTCTTTCAGCGCAAAAGTTTCGCAGACGTTTCCTCCAGTCTTCGGAGTCATCAGATCCTTTCATCCAGTTCATCCAATCAGCGCTAACTGTAACAGTCATTGAGGTCACGACCTAAACACAGAAACACGAGAGCAGTGTTGAAACATGGACAACTCTTCATATGTCACGAGTTTACAGCATCTTGTGAGGGTTTCATCTTAGTACAAGAGACTGGTCAGCTACAGGTAAGGCTCCAGTTGGCATCACATTATTTTTTATAAATTTAATTTATTATACATTTATTAAGCACCACTAGCCTATCTAATGACCATGCATTAATCGATAGCACTGAGCAATTGTGAGAGAAGGACCTGCTCAAGGTTCTTACATAGTAATCATCTCAAGGGAGGCTTGAACCTGTACTCTTCCCATTACAACCGGAATGCGCTAATCAATCAGCTACCATGTGGCACAGGAACAGCCTGGCAACAATTTCATGGTCAGTTAGAGCTGATAATGACACATAAACATGATAGGCATTATCAGAAAGGAAACAGAATAAAGAAACTGAAGCTGAATGAAGTCTTCTCAATATGTAACTGGGGGAGAAGGAGCATGAAGAGAAAGAAGAAAAGGTGCAAAAGAACAATGTGTTGTTCATTCAAGAGCAGATTTCTTAAGTTCCTACCATTCAATTAATTAACTAACCAAAGTAACCATACAACACCCCAATCAGAGAATCAAATAATAATTTAATGAGTGATGGCATATTTTAATTACCTCTGCCATTTTCAATGTCATGAATATCTGCAAAACCATAAACAATATGTTTTAGAAATATATCTATTGTAAGAAGTTATATAAATTGAACATTTTTACAATTCACCGGTGGTAACAGTCATTACTTCTATGAGATTGTTCAATGTTGGTTAAGTAACTGCTTCCAGTGAATCACAGGAAGATCCATTCACTCAATCTGTTCTAGCTGCTATATGAATGCTCAGTATCAGATTCTATTAATTCGTCAATTATTGTAAGATCAACATGACTAAACATAATGTTGCCTTATATACTGATCAACATTTATAGAGATCCTCCCTTTTCTGGTATAATTACCACTTTCGTTTTTACTTTAAGGTGGTAGCCAATTATTAAGCTAGCTCTTCACTACTAAAGGCCGTAGCATCAAAAGGGACTTCTCCTACGCATTCTTTTAATATATAACCTACACTCAAATATTGATTCTAGTTAAATTATTTCACAAATACAGCTTGGTTACTGCTTTCGATTTCAACATATTGACAAATGAATTTGTTGACAACAAGTGCAAATGTTAATTAACACGAGTTGGTAGCGACAAATGGCAAGTGAAGATTTAGCGACGACCACTCGTTCAGAAATTATCAACTGAGGCAGTATTTTACCTCGATTACTCGCCCTAACCAATTATTACGTGTGTATGCATTATATTTTCAAGCATACAACGGCGATCGCCGACCACATCTCGCGTTTTAAGTGTTACATTCTATTTCTGGCTTTTGAAGTAGGCTTTAAAAAAACAAAGAATCTAAATATATAGATGTATATCGGTGTACATCCTTATCCACAGATGTCGCCACTTTAGTTTTGAAACTGGATAATAAAAAAATAAAATGTGTATTTATACTGTGGTTTTACTCACCACAAGTCCTAATATCTAATTTGTCGATTTTTCTTCATAGGTATATCCTGTTATATATTGCTTCCCGCAACCCTCTCAAAGGTCCACTCCGCCTATCATTCGCGACATGGCGCGTTGTACCAACTACACGGTGTCATTAAAAAACGTGTCCCTACATAACTTAAAATAATTCATGCAAATAACCATCAATTTTAATGAAACTTCATAATAATGAAGCTTGATAGTCCAGCTAAGTGCTGTGTAAATTATTTTTTATAAAAGCTGAAGTTGCTGAACCCGCCTAAACTATAATTATGTCACGACAACCCTCTGAAAAATGGTGTTTACCTGGGATTAAGATTGCTAAAGGGATATGAAGCGGCAACGCGTCAGCCAATCACAGCTCGTCTTTTCTGATGCATCGCAGGCGATGTTTGTGGCTTCATCCGGGTACTTAGCAGGGGATGATTTGAAATAAATACAGCACATGGCATCGGTCTAGACGTGTTTTTTTAGCGATTTACAGTTAGGGACATAATTATGCGTTTTCTTATTAATAAAAGTCGTTTTTATTTAGTTATAACGTCAGCTGTAAGCGACCCATGTTTGACTACAAGGGTACCGGAAGTAAAACTCAGCCACACACATAATCTAGACCAAAGACACTATATTCATCAGCTTCATATCCCTTGCAATCTTAGTCCCAGTGTTTACCGAGGAGATAAACATTTCATAACCCCAAAAGAATTTTTAAAAAAATGACGGTGCGAAACGTTTTTTTAAAGGAATTTTCAGATAAAGGGTTGATTCGTGGTAGATTTAATGTTCTCCTTTCAAACATCGATAAAACTGGATTTTTTTTTATCGTCGACCAGGTAGAGGCCGCCCGCTAACGGCCAGAACGTTTGACAATGAGACTTTTGAGTTACCGGGGTACTGCAAACTGAAACACATGATTTCATCCCACCTACTTTGTGGCCACCTAAATTACCTGATTTAAATCCGGTAGAGTATAAAATATGGAGTGTCGTGCAAGAAAAGGTGTACAGATATCGAATACATGATGTCAACGAGTTGCGTCATCAAGTTTTGGAGGAATGAGACGAATTGGATCAGCGCATCATTGTCTTCAGTCAAGCAGCGGTGTATGCGTCTTTGCGCATGCGTGGATGCCCAAGGATGTCAATTTGAACTTAAACTTTAAGTTTCTTAATGCTCTCTAATAACTCCTCTACCTTTACTTAAAATTTGTTTGACATAAACTTAAATCTGAGGAAGTTATAGTAAAATATGTAGGGACACGTTTTTTTATGACTCACCGTGTAGTACCAACGTAGTGGAAAACTGCCCTTATACGTCCGAAAACGAAGACCGCGTCCCCGGGATTTAACACCAGTCCTGCTGATTTCGGCCCAATTTCGGTTCTTCCTGTACTTTCCAGAGTTGTAGAGCGGATCCTGGTGAGAAACTACTTCTACCCTAGTTTTGATCAACTGCAGCCGCCGCTTTCGTTGGAAAACCAACATGCCTTTCGGCAGGGACGTCATTTGGGGGGGGGGGGCAAGGGGGCAACATTTGCCCCCTGATTTTTGAAAACAAAATTAGAAAGCTGGAACAAGAAAAGGAGGAAGAAGAAAGGGGTAAAAAAGAAAAATTGATACTCAAATTTATGGAATTATAGGCCTATATACTATTAACAAAACAAGAGTCTGCATAGGTTTTTCACAAGACCACACGTCTTTGACAGAGGGAGGGGCACATTATGCAGTTTCCCTCTGAAAATTTTGAAGAAACACCCAAAGCTGTGAAATTTCTCGCACGGAGCGCGAAAAATTTTGTTACCTCTGTTTTTACGTCCTTGCCCCCCCCCCCCTGATCCTGAAAAAAGCTTAAATGACGTCCCTGCCTTTCGGCCGACTGCAGGCTCCACAACGGCTGCATTGGTCTCTATTATCCATAACGTCACAGACCTACTTCGCTCGAACGATTACGTATAGTGCCTATATCTATGGATATAACTAATTAAGGTGACCGATTAACCCACAGACTAGACTACGGACAGACAAGCACAAAGGATCCCGATATTGGATGACCCACAGTCAGAAAGTAGACTTCAGAGCGGGCAAACAAGGACGAAGACAGACAGGACGTGGAGACATATACTGACAGAGGATTACAGGAACATACAGACAGACACACACACACACTTAGACAGATACGGAGACGTACGGAGACACATGGAAGAGGGTAACTAAGCATCCAAGACGGACATGTTCTAAGTTTAGTTTGCTGCGGATATTTGTTGGCCAGCCGCTAGAATCTGAAGGAGCTGCAGCTTGCTAGGTGAGCTACACTGACGGGAAGCCAGTAGCGACGCTTGGCCAAAGCACAGGTATGAGTTAATCCTAGCTAGAGGGAAATCTATACCAAGCTTGGGATGGGCTGCCTAGTAGTTGAAGCTATCACTGATAGCCTAGACTGGAAACGGGAGGAAGTGACCACGGAGGATGGGAGATAGCCGGGCCTGGAGACAGAAGAGGGATTGCGAGAGAAGTTCGGGATAGTTGAGATCGGGCAGTTCTTGCGCTTGGCCGCTCGCGAGGAGGCAGAACATTCTAGGCGAGAATGGACTCAGAAAGACGTTGTAGAATCATGTCTAATACTAAGTAAAAACTAATCAGTTGTCTCGTGTAGAATAGACTCTTAATTCGTTGTAAGCTACGTTGTAATAGTCTCTGTAGTATAACTCAATATGCCTCTGTACGTAGTCGGAGTATATATGCTACACGTTGAAGTGACAGTCTTGAAGACAATGACAATAAACGAGAAAAAAAGGAACATTCGTGTCCAGTGTTGGTCGGAAGTTATGTCAGTCACAGCTAGACGACAATGAAGTATCCGATAGTTGTATGTTATGAGAAGGAATGATGGTCGAGTGCGAATCGTTAGAAAGGTCATACAGTGATGTATTTTATCGGGAAAGGGGTCATCCATAAAGGACGTCCGCAGTGAGGGGGAGGGAGGGGTCATTCAAATGTGGACAAATGCGGACAAGGGGTAGGGGGGTTACGACCAGTGCGGACGTCCGCATCTCAATTTCTAAATCTGATAGTTTTTAAACACCTCCTTGTTTCAACCTTCCCTGAGAGACATATCGGACAGTGACGTGATTGCCTAAAACCTTGTGCTGTGTACTAGAACTTTAATACCCTCTGGGCTTGAAAACTAACAGGAATAACATAGCTGTTGAAATATTGAGTTTCTTCTTGATTGCCTCAGGGAGGGAGGAAGTTTTGATCTGACAAGCTAATATTTCATCGTTCAAGACTGAGGGGGACAGGTATTGCAGAGCTATGTAAATGTACGTGTTTATGTATATATTGCGACCGTGTGGCCTCGATCCTGCTGATTTCTCAATGATTTGATTGATTTGGGCGATATCCTTCAACACTGCTGCCCGTTTGAATGGTCAGTTGGTCACCGTGTACGGACCGTGCTAGGCCGAGATTAAAATCTGTATAATATTAATAAGCCACGGTGTCCACTATCTATCGGGATCATTGGTAAACCGGCATTCGCATGCATCTTAAGCAGAGGCACACGGGACGCAGACAGCGCTCTATTAACAAGCGTAGCTGACTGGGCCAGTATTAAACCCGAAGTGCACAATAGGCCCCTAATATTTGATGCAGGGCTTTGAGAGAGAGACAGACAGACAGACAGACAGAGGGAGAGGGAGAGAGAGAGGGGAGGGGGTTCTTGAGATCATTGGCTATACCAGTGGACTGGGCTGTATATAAGCATCATGGCACCTCATGCACAGCCCTGGACGAACATTTGTGTTACCGTACGTAATCTATGCCTTAGTACAGTATATTATTGCAAGTAAGACAACAGAACAATTATTGCATCGCATACACAAGTAACATTTCGAGTAGCAAGGAGTATATCGCTAACCAGTATCAACATTAGCAGATTTTAAGGCCTGATTATAACAGTTAAAATGGATGCACGGTATAAACTTTACTGCGTTCATTTGCTTTGCGTGCGGACGTCCGCAAAGGGGGAGGGGGAGGGTAAGGTCAAATGCGGACAAGGGGGAGGGAGGGGTCCAAAGTTGGTCATATTTTGCGGATGTCCTTTATGGATGACCCCAAACCTCTCAAACGCAACTTACTAAAAAACTATTAATACTGCCTTTTCGCAGATTGCTGTACACATCGCAATCACTGCAAGACTTCTGTGTCTCCTTATTCTACAGACTTTAATATAATGGAATGAGACATTTATGTAGGGCTATTAGACAATCTCTCAAGTTCTCCTATACTTATTAGTAATCAACAGTGTCAAGATTACTACTGCATGTGCTACTACTGTATACTTGCGTAGTTTACATTTACATAATTATTATTGCAGCTGATCCCTTGACTAATATATATATATATATATATATATATATATATATATATATATAATATTATGTATATATATATATATGTATATATATATATAAGTGCATTGAAATAATCTCAGAGGCTTGTCGAGTGGCCTTTGTTGCTCGATTCGGAAGATGACGTCAGTTCCGAATCGTGCTGATGGTCAACACATGACTCGAATTCTTCTGCTAGTTCTTGAAGTGTCTTGGGGTCTTTGACGCCGAAGCAGACTCGTTGCAGATGACGATGACTCGTAGATGTTAACGATTGAAGCGCTTTAACGGACCCACGAACAAACGAACCGATGTCACAATAGTCTAGAACAAAATGACCGACAGAAAACATCACCATTGTTACGGTCCGTACGCGTAGATATGAAAACGGGCAGCGATGGTGAATATCGGCCAACATATTCATTTGAAAAAATTAACGGGTCGAGGCAATACGGCTGTTTCATGTATGCTCTCGTCGTAACTTTCTTAAACTAAACGAAATAGAAACTGAAAATCGATTAGGGTTATGTCAGTTACCTGAGCCACCGAGATGTGGAAAAGTGATGGATTTTGTCTGCAGTACATTATCAGCGTGGTGGAGGCAGCGGAAGATGACATCCTTCATCACAACAACCGACGCTGCAGGGTCCTTCTTCTCTTCAAGAACAACGTGCAAAATGTATTTGATCTTCGTTTTTTGTTGGAAGTCACCGGTCATATTTGTGTGCACCACTTTTTCAACTGGTATATTGTGATGATACTGGTTTACGATTTTACTGCATTCCTCTTTGTACCTCTTGCTGTTTTCAAAATCAATAGCTGCTTTGGTATCTCCAAAGAGCTGCATTTTGCTATCTATGGCACACACAATAGCTTCTGTTACGGGCGCTTTTGTCTTGCTTTCGAACAAACTCACTTGAATGGAACAGTTCTTAGTTGCTGAGGCTTGAGTTGATTCGCATCTATTTAGTTTTCCATGCTCCATCGAGAAAGATAAAATGGAAGCCGTTTTCTTTCCCTTCCTTTTAGATTTTTGTACCTTCCATGGGTCCTCTTTGTCTTTCGACGGCTTAAGCTGTTCACTGGCCTTCTGTACGTGTTCATCGATTACTTTCTTCATTTTCTCAACGTTTTTTTTCTTTCCAATCAGTTTATATATCTTGTTATCTTTATCTAAGACAAATGATAAATCTTTGTTGTCAGATGCTGTCACTAGACTGCGCAGAACGGATCCATCAACGCCGTCTGGCACTTTGACAATCTCAAAATGGAAACGATTCAGCAACGACGTGTATTTAGCGGTGACAGTTTTCCTATCTCCGTCTTTTTTCTTAGAAATCGACTCAAAAGCCACTTTGTACTTCCCTTCCTCATCCTCAAATGCACGAAACGGCGGAAGTTGTTTCCTTACTTCGTGCTCATAATGTGTCATCAGATACTGATGAAGATCTTTATCTACATCGATGGTTACAGAGTCGCCACTCTCGATGGGTTTCCTCGTTTCCCCGTCTAAGACTATCCAATCATCATCCTCTCTCTTCTCAGGAAGGGCCCTCTGCGCACCAGCCTCCATTGAGGTATCGTCTCCTGGTGTTGGAGATTTTAACTTTCTAATCCTTTTTGGCTGAACCAACGATTCTTGTATCGTCGCCTCCTGTGACAATTGGCCTTCCGTTGACTGACTGTGTTTATCGGTGACGTCAGCTTGTAGACTTCTATGTGACGTCGATGGCGTCGCTCTGACATCATCTCCACCTACGTCATCACGCGTCTTTTGAGTTGAATCCCGTCGTTCAGTGTCTTTTGTGCTCTGCAGTGAATTCGCCTGGGGTTGTCGTGGCTCACCATTTGCGAACATCTCCAGCTTCTTGGTGAGTTCCTTTCGGATGTGCCGTATGCCTTCATAGCTGCCGGTCAATCGGTAAGTTCCGTCCACTTCTTCAACGGTATAAGATCCAGATGAATTGCGTTCAAGAAACTGGCGACAGTCGACCTTCTTTTTGCGAAATACGTCAGTCGCCTGTTTGGAAATGGTCACCGTCATCTCCGATACAATCTACAGAAGAAGAAAGGCGACGATTATCATAGGACATAAATGACGATAGATGCCCTCATCCCAAAGACATCAAAGAACACATGAATGGATTATGGTGTAGAGTATGGGGTTTGATGCTCCTCTAACTGTGACTCTGCTGTATTGAGAGAACATCCGCAAGGTCTTTACGCACAATTAGAAACCTAACGCCGTTGGTTGCGGCCTTAGCACTTTTAGCTTTACACTAAATATCCTTCTTCTATATATTGGCAGTGAAAGCACAATTTACATTAAGAGGCGTTATAATCTATAGAAAACGCCAGTCTTTAGACAGTGTATGAGATAGTATTAATCAAATCAAATATAAGCAGGGCCGGTTTAACCACTAGGCGAACTACACTGTTACCGGAAATGGTGGGATATCCCACGATTTAGGGTGGTCTCTATAGCCCACCCTATTTTTAAGGTAAAGGTGGAATTTCACACGTTATTTGCTTGGTGGGAAATCACACCCTGGATCATTACACCTTAGGGGTGGGTTTTAACACCTTCTTTGAAAGTGTAAAATCCCACCCTATGGTGGGATATCACACCATAGATCATTACACCTTATGGGTGGGTTTTAACACCTTCTTTGAAGGTGTAATATCCCACCCTATGGTTGGATATCACACCATGGATCATTACACCTTAAGGGTGGGTTTTAACACCTTCAAAGAAGGTGTAATATTCCACCTTATGGTGTGATAGACCACCCTGACCCTGAGGTGTGAAAATCCACGATTTAGGGGTGGTCCCTATAGCCCACCTTATTTGTAGGTAAAGGTGGAATTTCCCATGTTAGGACTGTATATTAATTTACTAAAGAAATAAATCATTTGCATATGTTGGTGTATTTTGTATGCAATCCATAAAAACATACATGTATAGACATGTGTTTATATTGGCATATACATAAATAAACATTTTTGAGCATATATAAACTCTACATAAATACAAATGTGCATTTGAATATTATTCTATGCTTATAAATACAAATATATGTATTACCTAGGTCTACAAAGCTCAATATAAGGTAGAACAATTTAAAATCCACCAATATTTTTATTTGAACAATAAATATGCGTAGAACAAATCTTGTATGTGCATACATATACAGTACATGCACACATGTCACAAACCAATTTAAAATTCGCCAACACATGGTCATTGTTTGCATTTAAAAAAGAAACGCATAAAAGATAAAAACAAATGGCAAAAGGCACTAAGTGTCACTAAATCAAATCAAAACACACTTTATTGAACATTATGATACACGCAAAGCAAATTCATACATGCAAATCAATGGCGTCAAAGGGTAAGCCCAAAGGAACATAGTGTTCCGCTTACAGGGTCGCCCTAGTTACATTAGTTTATTTGCCAGGTTTAATTGCTTTATAGTATGCTACATTCAATAAGCCAAATCCTCAGATTATAATGTCCATCAGTGAGTGTACAAAGTGTATAAAACAATGACAGGACTAATTCAACACTGAAATCAATGAAAAACTAAAAAAATTAACCTCAATTAATAGCCACATAGGTACCTGCACAATGATTGCATAGTAATTTTAGACGAGCGGATCCATTAGATATCTTTTATACTTGCTTTTAAATTGTTGGACAGTAAGTAAGTTCGCTGGGTAAATATTTCCAGAGCAGAGGTCCACATATTCCAATGCCATGCGTCCTAATGTCAATACTCTTTATTAATACAATTGCATCCAACATATTTGGTGAGGCGATCAATGCACTCAATGACTTCGTAGTCACCATCATTCAGTCTTTAGACAGCTGTTGATTGTAATCCCAAACTCCAAAAGTCTAAAGCGCTACACTGAAGCTGAGCGCAAGGCACCAGCTTAATTATGAGCGAGTACGTGTTGTATCACAGATCCATGTCCAGTGGAGGTCCGCTTTCTTCTTGCCTGAGACCAGAGAGATGAGGAGGAGCAGTTGCCAAGACTTCAATTTGGAGTGGAAAGCCTATGGAGTGATACGTAGAGGAGCTGGAGGCAGATGACAGTGGGTGACTTGCGGTATTGAAGGAGGAATCGAGAGCCTCTGTATCGAGCGACGAACCGATCTGTCAAAAACCAAAACAATTTTATTGAATGGTGTTCAATTAAGAAGTCGTATATTATGTACAACCGGACAGCAAAATTGCTTGAATTTTCACACAAAACCTTATTAACAAATGATAATCAATTGTGTTTCAGCCATCCCAGGAGTAGGCAGAAACAAATGAATCCTGGAGTAAAGTTTAAAATACACTAAGAAATTCATTCATTCATTCCGATAATTTATATAACGCCTCTTCAAACCGTAATCTGAGGCGCTCCCAGTCCAGTCACGGTTAAACAAAGAAGACTTAAACAGGCGGTAGAAAGCAGGTGAACTGCCTTGTGGAAATAAGCGCAAAGAAAGTGGCTCTAATTCCATGTAGAGGGGCCAGCCACCGAGAAGGCACGATAATGTTTAACTGAGGAGCAGGACCGAGGAACCAACAGCTCACTCCAGCTGCAAAACGCATAACTCAGCAGGACATTAGGCCTCCGAGCGTACAGCAGAGATCAGATAAGTAAGATGGAGTTTCACCAGAGAGAGAGAGAGAGACCGTTGACAAGAGAAGCAATCCTATTTAAAAAACACGCTGCGAGGCAGGAAGCGAATGCAGGGCATCATGCACATAAGCTGAAACTGGTGCACATTTTGGGATCTGGGCAACTAGCTGGTTTACCCGGCGTTGCCCGGGGTTATAAGTTTCACACCACCACCACCACCACCACCACCACCACCACCACCACCACCACCACCACCACCACCACCACCACGTTAATGTGAAGTGAAATCCCTACTGGGATTGGCGAATCTTTAGAAATGCGTGCCGGTGACAGAGAATAATCTTTTCGGGCGGCTCCATCTGGCGAATGAAAATAGGTCGACTCGAATTTGTAAAAAGTGGGGGTTTTAGAGAGTTTTTTGCCCGGGACACCATGGTAGCGGTGAAAACGGGGGACGCGAAGCCTCACACTCGGTGTGTAATACCCACCCCGAAACAGTAGTGAAGGTTTGGAGTGAAAAGCTCGAAAGCTGTAGAAATGCATTGCCGTCAAAGATCGCGTGCTACAGACAGAGGGACAGAGGGACAGATTCTTTGCTTTATTTATATAGATGAGCCGAGGAGCAGAGCAAAGGACCCAGACAAGACGCCCAATAAGAGCCAATGGATCCCTAGCAAGAACTGAGCAGCAATAGTCACTTGTATTGGAGATAAAAGCGTGAACAAGGACCACCGCCGCATCATGAGAAAGGGACCATATTACAACACGCAGCTGCTGGAGCTGGCTATAGCAACTCCGGGTGACCAAGTTAACATGCTGGGAAAAATAAGCACAGGCACAATAGAAGGTATTAAATACAATGAAAATTAATTACATTTTGGATTTGGATGTTTTCTGGTGTTGTAGGTGCTAAACAACAGCTACACATATTGTATAGTCGCACTAAACGAATAAAAAATCATACAATACTGGTCATACTCATAAAGATGTACGTAATCTGCAGTTAACCTACACGGCATGTTCTATGGGCCTCTAAATTATGCTATTGTGTAGTTATTGTGATGTCTAGTCCCAATCTTCCGCAACCCAATTGTGTTATCAAAGATTAATGGCAACACTATATATTTCTGTATAAACAACATGGGCAGTTTACGATAGAATTAATACTAGGGCATAGCCTGTTACTGACCCGGATAACCGGAAATTCCGGGTATTGAACACCCAGAAGACACCCGCATCCGGAGCTGAAAGGTCATTCGGGCCCGGGTGGGTAATTTCCCGTCTTATGCCTCAGGTTTCTTCAACCGTCTTCATTACTTAAATGTCCAGTATAGACTCTTTGTCAAACTTTGCCTCTCCCAGGCCTAAGGCCTAAGTGGTCCAGCAAGACGTGGCCAATACCCCTCCACATTCCGAAGCCTTTCTCAGCCGAATGCCTAATCCCAACACAAAGCACTCTGTATGCATGATGAATAGGGGCATTTACCGAACACCCCTCAGAGTCATCCTCCTCTCAGGCACCTGAATGTATGTCCTCCTGCCTTGGAATGTTAGAGAGGCGCTATAAAAATGTCCACAGACAGACATACATTCATACGTACGTACGTACATACATATATACATACATACAGAGCACGTTGGGGACTTAGTGTTCGGATTAGAGACTTGAGATTACTTTTAGTTTAATTCCCGGACCCGGAAGCTATTATTCAAACTACCCGGACCCGGTATCCGATTGAAAAACGGCTTCCGGCTATACCCTAATTAAGACACTGCTGCTAGATAAAATCAGAGCATAAGAGGATGCTTAATCTTAAAGAATCATAAGTGAAAGCTGGGATAGAAATAGACAGAAAATTATATTTACCATTGAACAAATTCCAATGTGTTTACACTGGTTCCTCATGATGTGTGTGCACTGAAACAGAAAAAGACATGTCACAATTAACCATAGAATATCACCACTATAACTTCCCACCACTGGCACTACAAATGTGGTATAACAACCATGGAAGTGTGGGTGTAGCTAAAAGCAAGTGTCACCTTAGGAATAGACGCAATTTGTGGGGGGTACCCGTACCCCAACTTTTGAACTGGGGCACTGTACCCCCACTTTTTAAACAATGCCAATCAATATTTATTACTGTGCATTCCCAGAGATTGCACTCTCTGCCTTGCTTCAAGTATGTAGATAGAGTGAGGAGTATGTAACACAAAAGCACGAAAGTACTTAGATACACAGGTAAACCGAGAACCAGAGAAACTGAGTCACAGGCAGCTAGACAGACAGAATGTCAGCCAAACAGGTCACCCGACAGACTGACCGCCGTGACCGGCCCGCAGGCGCCACAGATCTAGGTCACTGACATCATCCTCAATCTCCGCCTTATAGTTGTCACCTTAGCCATATCCTGATGTAGAGATGTAGGTCAAAGCGCAAGTTTATATCCTTCATCAATTACAAATTCATTTCTTTAGCTGTGGCTGGGAGTGCCTCTGAGTAGGGTCTTGAAGAGGCGCTATATAAATTCTCAGAATGAATGAATGAATAAGGTTTCGCTTTGGTGCACCACCAGTTGACGACTTGTCAAATAGAAGTTAATAACAATTACATGTTGGATTCTGACACTAAGTGGTGTTAAACACAAACTTAGAATCTACAGTACAACTACACGTATAGTATAGTGGTGCTATATAAATGAAAAATAATTCTAACTATACTAATGATAAAGAATGTGCATACTCTGCAGTAACCTCTACACCAAAAGCCTGTCAAACTTTAGATCCATTTCCAACCTTAATACAATTTCTAAGATTCTCGAAAGTCTCTTCCTCGCACGAATCAACAAGCACATTACTTATCTCCTAATTTCAGTCCTTACCAATCAGCTTACCGTGAAAGCTACTCTACTGAAACTGCTCTTGCCTTTTACCATGGACAACATCTTCTCATCTATTGATAAAGGAAAGGCGTGCCTCACAGTTTATTATTATTATTATTATTATTATTATAATTATAATTATTATTAATATTATTATTATATTATTATATTATATTATTATTATTATTATTATTATTATTATTATTTATTATTATTATTATTACAGAGGTGTTATATAGCGCCCCTTCAAGGTAATCTACTCAGGAGCGCTCCTAGTCCAACCCTGGTCAAGCAAGACAGTTTTAAGGCAAAAGTAGAACCGAGAAGAGCAATCAATCGGGGTCAGGCGCAGCGCTACTGGGAGCCCATTCCAGGTCGCTGGGCCAGAGACAGAGAAGGCACAGTGTTGTCGGATAGCAGCCCGTGCGCGGAGAACAAGGAGCTCACGACGCTGGACAGCCACAGTGGAGCAGCAAAGTTCTCGGAGGTAAGTGGGAGCCCCTCAAGGCACCGCCGAATGAGAGAAGAGACCCGATAAGTAATGCATTGCGGGTAGGGAAGCCAGTGGAGAACCTCACGCACGTACTGCTAGACCTGGCCAAACTTGGGGATGTGACCCATCAGCCAGGCAGCCGTGCGCAGGACCCGATTGAGGCACCTCATTCAGCAGGTTGGGAGGCTGGGAGCCCATCATATATTGCGCTACAATAATCGAGGCGGGAGACCACAAAAGCATGGACATGTGTAGATGCTGAACTAGGAGAGAGGGAGCACAATATGACCCTGAGCTGTCGCAGCTGGTAGTCACAGCTGGGGCAGAGGAGATTAATATGTTGAACAAATGAAAGCTCCTGGTCTAAGGTGATTCCTGAGTCTCGGATTGAAGCTAGGAAGGTAACATGCGGCTATTGGGCAGCACCAAGACCCAGTGTGCCTCGGCCTTAGTTCTGCTTTCGACACTGTCGACCACCAGCTTCTACTCTCTAGACTCAGTAAAAGCTTCGGTGTCTCTGGGACTGCCTTAAATTGGTTAGCTTCTTACCTCTGCAATCGGTCTCAGCAAGTGGGTATTGGTACTGCTAGATCGGATTCTCCTCTTTGCACTGCTGGTGTCCCTCAGGGTTCTGTTCTCGGTCCCCTATTATTTACCATTTTCACTTCACCAATTAGTCGCATGCCAATCACTTTCGAGTCCAGTTACACCAGTATGCTGATGATACTCTGCATTTAATCGCTCTGTCGCCAACGGATCAGTCCGGTAAAATTATACTAGAAGAGTGTCTCTTTTCAATGCGTGCATGGTTCTGCTTCTATGGTCTTGCTATAAACCCAGATAAGTCTGAGGCAATCATGTTTGGCTCACGCCAGCAACTGTGCTCTTTCGCTTCTCATTCTAGTGTTGTTCCAATATCAAAGACTATCAAAACACTTAGGGTCACTTTGGACAGTAACCTCACACTCCAATTTCATATAACAAACCTTTGCACATATTGTTTCTATCATATCAGGGCAATACGTCACACAAGGTCTGGTCTTACCAAAGACATGTAACAGACTACAGCCTGTTCTCTTGTCTGCTCTCGCCTCGATTATGTCAACTCTGTGATTGCAGGCATGTCAGATCTTCAAGTCAACCGGCTTCAACGCATCCAAAATTCTCTGGCTCGTGTGATGTTGCGTGCAACTTCTCGTTCAAACTCATTAACTCTGCTCCATCAGCTGCGTTGGCTTCCTGTAGAATTCAGAATTAGATTTAAACTGCCTGCTTGACATATAAAACCCTCACAATGTGCACTCACTCCTACCTACCTTCAACCACTACTCTCTCCTTACATCCCGCCACACAGTCTGCGTCTTCGGTTATGGGTCTTTTGGTCAAGCATAGACGCAGCACTGCCATGGGCTCTTGTGCATTTCGTGTTGCAGCCCCCAAGGAATGAAACTGACTACCAGTGTTTATCCGTTGCGCGACCTCTTCTTCTTCCTTCAAGAAACGCATCAAAACTCATTACTTCTCACTGGCTTTAAAACATATGGATATCTAATTGCTCTTCACCTGGCGGATGACTAACCGCACCTCAGATGCACATTTCTGTGTGACTTTGCATGCGTTAAAAATGTTCGTAATAATAATAATAATAATAATAATAATAATAATAATAGTAATAATAATAATAATAATAATAATAATAGTGTGATGTTTAGTAGTACTCTAATAATTAGAAAACATTTGTGTTACAACAGATCAATAACATCATTATTTCTGTTCAGACAACATAACAGCATTAAATTATTTCTGTTCAGACAACATGGACAGTTATAAATAATGCATTGGTATTTCAATAATTGAAGGGTTGTTTGATAAAACCAGAGAATAAGGAATTACATGGTAGCTGATTGATTAGAGAGCTCACCTTGTAACTTGGGGAGTAGAGGTTTGAGATGGTTACTCTGTATGGAACTCCAGCAAGACCTTTACTAACAATTGCTCCTCAGCGCCATTGATTGATACTTGGCGCTTCATAAATGCATAATATTTATAACGATATCAATAATAATACGAAAAATAATAATATGGTGGAAAATGACATAGGGGGATAGATGAATGATAACACTCTTCTCAAAGAACATAAGATCTTGAAAGACATGGCTGAATACCCATAAGCCCCTTATAAGTTGATTCGGTTTTCCACTCCCTAGGGGGCAACTGTGAACTGAGCGGTGCCTAACAGGCTGCCAAGACGTGTGTTCTATAAGATCATAATTGTACCACCATATGTTTCAATGTTACTGTCAGTGAGCATGTCAATAAAGATGAATATTATTATTATTATTGCTTACTTACGATGTGTGTCCGAAACATTAGAGTGCCGGTAGGCGTTTGTGACCCCACTATACGTCAATCGGCTGAAGATGACATTGTCCTCAAGTGCCTGAGATCAAGCACCCTACAAACAAAATTATTTAATTCAATCGAATCTCAAAACTTCCATGGCGCCTTGTAACACGAAGATGATGGGCTCAAGGCTCTCGAGACGGTTGCTGTGTATGGACATTCAGCAAGTCCTTCTAGCACAATTGCTCAGCACCATCAATTGATGCTTGGTCAGTGGATAGGGTGCTTAATAAATGCATAATGACAATAATATTATTAATAATAATAATTGCTTAATGTGAGCTATACCCTGTCAGTCATGTGTTTGCAGTTTAACCATGTTGTGTCATAACAAGGATGATTTATATTCTTCTTTGTTGTACTTAATCACATATCAATAACAAACATAATCCGGCATGAAGTACAATCAGAGCCCTACAAAGCACAAGCTTATACAAGGTTAGGGCCCTGTTTCCATATTGGGTTTGTTTACATTATTAAATCATCATAATAGGGTTTATTTATATTATTAAATCATCATAATAGAATTGTCCAGATTTTCAGCTAATGATTGAAAGTAGCAATGCTTATGGTGAAGAATATTTAAGCAAAACAGACCATGTGGTCTAAGATCGTCTAAACTATATATTACAAGGCTTGACATAGAGAAGCCACTTCACAAAACATCAAGATTTGAATGTAGGATGCAGAACTTCACACATGTCAATAAGCCAACCATTCAGGTACCTAGTCAGCCAGCTGTCCAAGTCGAACACACACCCATGCAACCAGCCTTGCAGCCACCAGTCATAAACACAGTCATTTATGCCTTCATCCACGCAACCATCTGTGCATTCATCCAAAGTCACCTGTGCATACATTCAAGCAGCCAAGATATGAAAGCAAAACTTGCTCACCAATGCCTAAGATTCCTCCTTCAACCAAAAGGAAATATGCTATACTAATAAATTTATGCTTAATTACTTGCTAGACATGGCTATCTGTGAGGTGGAAAAACGTTACCTTCAGTGTGTACAAACAACCAAAGTGAGTAGCATTCATGGTATATGGCCACCACAGATGTGCATCTGAAATTGTCGGCGGCGCAGGCAATCCACTTCCATGTGCCACCATTGTTCCATTTCTGTCCAGCATCTCGACTGACACGTCCAGCAGTTCACTCGAGTCTACGTTGTTGTGTCACAGAAAGTGTAGTTTCTCAGATTCAGTCGAGTCTTGACCTTGAGTTTTTGTCTTGACCTTATAGTCAAGAGCAACTGCAAAAAATATCTCAACATCTGAACCATGCTATGTCACATGCTTCGTTAGCTGAAAAAGCCTGTCAAAAGATATTGGGTTTTAGAATGCTACATCTAAACCATCACTGAGCAAATTGCAATGGTGAACTAAAAGCTTTAGTAACAAATAAGCAAGCAAACTAGAAAACAAACGCAACAGAGTTACTCTATTTTCATTATTTTATATTATGATAAATCTATTAACACACATATTGAGACTAGTTGCTATCTCACAACTTATAATCTAATGTTTACACATAATGACCTATGACATGCTACTGGACCTGAACCCGTACACAGGTCCGTTACTCGTCGTACACAGGTCCGTTACTCGTACCTGCAATGCTTCCACCCGTACCCAACCCATGAAATACCTGCCTGACCTGTACCATATCAGAGGTACTACAGGTCGGGTACAAGTAAACCTGCAGACCCCAATATGAACATCTATGAATGCTGTTTCAAAACAAAGAGATGTATCAGCTGATGCCATGTACACATCTATTTCAACAGTTGCTGGTAGTCTGCAAAAGCGCGAGTTTAACACTTTAACAACGTTAAAGGAACATTTGAGCTGAACAGTAAACATTGACCGGAACGCTTTTCCTTAAACTGCATTATGGAACATGGTTTAGCAACCGGAAGACATGGAACTGGTTGCACAACATTGGTACTGCAATCAGAGAACCGAAATGACCTCACAAAAGACAGAAAGCATAACACTGATGCAATGCAAAACGTAGTTGAGCAATGAAAAGTCGCATAAGTAGAATAAAAGCATTATAACAATGCAAAGTAGCGTGATAATGTGATATAAAGCTATGGCAAACTTTTTATCCCTAAAGTGTGGATTTGTTTATATGCTGCTGGTTTACATGCCATACTGCTTAACATGAATGATAAAGTGGTGTTATGTGCCCTAATGTAATTAGCTTAACATGCCATATAAATTAAAGCGCTTTATGAGACCTGCAGTATAGTGCTAAAAACTGACTTTATCAGCATTATCCCTTTTTAAACATGGCTTGGTTCACAAGCCATATCAAAAAGACACTGCACTAATCAATGAATAACACCATTGGCTACCTCTCTCTGCCCATATTCACTTCAAAGTGCTTATTCTTGTGCTTAAGTCTCAATTAGGTCTTGCTCCACAGTACTTGTGTGATCTAATTCTTCGGCCTAATTCTGCTACTTCACCGTGTCCTCTCCGATCTTCTGAACGCCTTGACCTCTTAAATAGCCCACCTTATTGTGTAGGTAAAGATGGGAATTCCCACGTTATTTACTTACAAAAACCTCCTTGTCACTCGACTGATACCTATGAATGGTTGCCAGTTACAGCGGCCACTATTGAGTATTGGCTTGAAAGGGAGATCAGAAATCTGCAGAAACACGTCCGAGTCCAACGATTAATTACCCAACGTCAAAATGACATTATAAAGCAGTGTCAAGTTTGTGCAAGGGACAAAATCGCCAGTTCAGTAATAAGCTGTTTTATTCTTGGCCACCGAATGGTCAGCATCAACTAAGAAAAATGGTTGCTTTTCAGCCCATCTCAAGGTTCAGTAACATCTGCTTCCGATGTGCGCTTATGAGTAGCCAAAAAGATAGAATTTCCCTGCGTATTTTGAGACTGATAGGCCACCTATACTTAAATTCATTTCATTTGATAAACATTATTACACACAGTTTGCAGCAGCTAAAAGTCGCAAGTGTTTCTGCGCTGTTAACAATGAAGAGTACATTGTTGAAGTTTGATTATAATTATTGTACGCGGTAAAACCGTAGTTTATTTTGCTAAATTCAACATGTTTTCAGGCCCGTAGCTTACGTTGCTAAATTAATGTCATGTCTTCAGTCCAACTTCTAGTTTGATTTTTAATATGAAATGATTTCATCGCTCATCCAACTTCTAGTTTAAGTTATATGTTCATCGATCATCCAGCTTCTAGTTTCAGTAATATTTTCATCAATAATCAAACTTCTAGTTTTACTATGAAACAATTGTCATATGCGGTAATAGACCTAACGTGTAACAATTTAGCGACGTAAACTTCGTATTTTCCAACCACTATCAATTTAGCAACGTAAACTACGGTTTTACCATTTTACGCAAACTGTATGTTGGCAATATACTGTAAGTAACATTTGAAACTACCTTAGGCAGAGTCCCAAAATGCAGTGTTGAGTGCACCGTGCATTGACTAGGGCCTACTAATTTGAGCTGCACGGCACATTAATTGACCCTGCTTTGCTACAGTTGATTTTCATGTATTTACGGCGTCCCCATCATTCCATGCGCAGTACGACAAGGGTCCCCGTGCAAAATTAGCATAGGGCCCCCGAGTGGATAATCCGGCCTTGAAAATGAACATGGGGTCCTCCGAGTGGTTAATCTGGCCGTGATCACAACACCATAAAACAGAAGGAAACCGCAAATTACATACAATTCAAATACCTCACTCTACATTCAATACACGACTGCACTTAAGATACAAAAGCTCGATAACACAACAGAGTAATGTCTCACCCGAATTATAACATTCACATAATTTGGTCTTCGTACACGAGTTACACATGGCGCTCCTTCCACACACCCTTCGACTTCTCGCTTACCCTTAACGCAACCTAGCAAAGCCCCGTATGTAGCGTTCCTTTAGCGCAATTACTACACGCACACAAATAGGGTTTGTACAGCGGACATTGTTTTTATGACAGTTAGAAATAAATTAATTTTCATTTTGAGCATTTTTCGCTCTCTGGGCGCTGTAGCAATTTTGAAATTACGATAATTATTAGTTCCGATAATTACGATGTAGGCCTACAGACACGAACATCATGTTGCGGTGTGACAACGTGTGGAGTTAATAAACGAATAGGGGCCTAGGCCTAATAATCATGGCTCACAGTTAATTGTTGATAATGCAAACTATTAGGTCTTGCCAAGACGCCCAAGAGGGGACGTAGGCTACCCTTTTTCTACAAGTTTGTAAATATAACTGACGGTAGGCTAATTTGTGAATGCAATATTATATTTCATAAAATTATGATGACTTCTTCAGTGCCGTTCGTTATAATGTAGGCCCTAATCAAAAATCAGCTCGAGATGCGTGTTCAAACATGTGGAGAGGCCAGTTTATGGAGGGGTGAAAGTTAAAGCAACTTGACAAGGCTATACTAGCTCTGAATGACGTTAAAGTAAGTCCGAAGGTTCAGAGCGTATAGAATTTGGTACCGACTTTCAAATAAAGCTGTCGACCAGCCACGACGACTGTTTCGATAGCATTGAGCTGTTCAGCTGCGATATCCTATTTCAATATCAGATTCATCCCTAAGTTACGATGTTAAAAGGTCCGTATGGAAAGAATTATTGATAGTGAATACTAAATTTTAAAATTTTATTCGTGTAAACATTTATATTCTCCTCCCCAAAAATTTTTTTCATCCTTGGATTCGAACCCACCATAGTACGCACATAAGGCAGATCCAATCCCATTCGACTAAAGCCAATCATTGTTGCGAACCCATTTGAACCTCTACTTCCCTCGATGTCTTGCCAAGTGTCTAGATTTCTAAGAAGCGTCCCTGTTTATATGATTGTGCGTTTGACAATGACAACTGTTATTTTATACATGTCTGTCTTATCATCTATGGCAAACCATAATTGGGAGAAGGATAGATGAATGGTAACACTCATGAAGAGCATTAAATTAGATCTTGAAAATTCGCGGTTCGATAGGGGGCCTACCCGTAGCCTATCCCCCCTCTGGAGCGGGCGCCCATTAAGCCTACATGCCCGTTTATTATTATTATTATTATTATTATTATTATTATTATTATTATTATTATTATTATTATTATTATTATTATTATTAGGCCCTATTATTATTAGTTTATTAGGCCTACATTGTTCCATGTCCGAGCAAGTTGAATTGGTGTGTTCATGGGCTTCTTCTAATAGGGTTATTCACGTTTGTGTTCATGCGTAAACAACATTACAATAATGTAATAACATAATTACCTGGTTATTACAATAATTAAACACATCGCTGGTGTTATCATGGCTGCAAAGAAAACTATGACCTACATTTTGCGTACAAACACACAAAATGCCTGAAAGCAAATAAGTTGGAATAGGCCTAGGCCTAACGGGGCCCAATCAGAAATTCTACGGGTGGGTATCATTTTACGATGATTCCAATTTAGTCAAATTTTACTTAATATAGGCCTACTAGCTTAAATTGAATATTTTGAAATATTTTTCTTTCCGTTAGAATTATTTTCTTTTAATAGATAATTTTTATCCTGCAATAATTACTGGTTCATCATTACTGGCCCAGTTAGCTACATCGGTAAGAGCGTAGGCTGCGTCTCAAGAGCTTCTGTGTTAGAGAGCATGCGGTTCGCGGTTCGCTTCCCGAAGGCGGCTTATTTTACAGATTTAAATCTCGGGATACCACGGTCCGTACACGGGGACCTTAATGGCATGGCGCCTATAAAACGGGCAGCGGCGGTGAAGTCCCTCACCCGATCAATTCATTGAAAAATTAGCAGGATCGAGGCCATAATTTATAGGCCTACGGTCGATATAGAAAATCGCGTACATTTACATTTACATTTACATGGCCGAGTTAGATGAGGGCTTCCTTTGAATTCACGAGGGTGTGGATTCGAACCCAACTCTAAAGTGAATTTTTTAATTCATACAATTTTCTGAAACTAATGTTCTTCAAAGGCACAGGCGTAATTTGTGGAGTGCACAAGCGGTAGCCTACCTGTACCCCACTTTTTAAACTGGGGACCTTTACCCCCAATTTTTCTTGCTTTCGTTTAATAGATCATTTTTATGCTGCAACAACAGGTACGGCAGCTTGGCCGACTTGGTAGAGCGGTTTCCCTGAATGCAAGAGGTACCCGGTTCGAAACCAACCCTGAGCTTAATTTTTTTTTATTCATTTTTTTCTGCTGCATTAATTTTTCACTCGTATATATTTCAAAGCATTGGAAATCTTAACTATAATAATGAAATTTTGCTTAATATACTAGTTTAAATTGAATATTTATTTGGGAATATTTCTTTTCGGTTAGAATTTTTCTTGCTTTCGTTTAATAGATCATTTTTATGCTTCAACAAAAGGTACGGCAGCTTGGCCGACTTGGTAGAGCGGTTTCCCTGAATGCAGGAGGTACTCGGTTCGAAACCAACCCTGAGCCTAATTTTTTTTATTCATTTTTTTACTGCTGCATTAATTTTTTACTCTTATATATTTCAAAGCATTGGAAATCTTAACTATAATAATGAAATTTTGCTTAATATACTAGTTTAAATTGAATATTTATTTGGGAATATTTATTTTCGGTTAGAATTATTCTTGCTTTCTTTGCGGAATTAGAGGGCGGTAGAGGGGTTTCTTTGAATGCAGGAGGCACCCTGTTCGAAACCCACTCTAAGCTGAATTTTTAAAATTCATTCAATTTTTTTGAAACCAATGTTCTTGGAACGCAATGTTGTAACAAAATATATTCTTATGTAGGCTAATTGTCACATGATTGCTTTGTTTATCATTGCTCATGGAAGGTTATAACAATAACTTTTGCTATGAATTATTCCCTGATTTTTGCCAAAAAATTATGAAGTCATTGATTAATTATTTATTCACAACGTATAATTTAGTTAAGTTTACACATTGTTTACACAATCAACTACTAGCAGTGTGGCGAACAGGCCACAAGGCTTGAAAGAAGGTTGAAGCGTTCTCCAGCGACGTAATGCAACTGTGTCCGATCTGTAGATGGAAGCGCTAGCGTGATATCATAATAGCCAGTATGTTTTAGCTTATTTTTGCCACTAGCTGGATAACCCGGCGTTGCCCGGGGTTATAAGTTTCACACCACCACCACCACCACCACCACCACCACCACCACCACCACCACCACCACCACCACCACCACCACCACCACCACCACCACAACAACAACAACAACAACAACAACAACGACTGCTTGGCAATCTTGGCAGTCGCCCTCTGGCGGCGACTGCTTGGCAGTCTTGGAGGCCCTTGTGGCGTCTGGCGACCTGTGGCGGAAACTGCTTCGAAAGTCTTGTAGACGCCTTCTGGCATCTAGCGACCTCTGCCGTGGAGTGACTGCTTCGCAGTCGCCCTCTGGCGGCGACTGCTTCGCAGTCTTGGATGCCCTTGTGGCGTCTGGCGACGTCTGGCGGAGACTGCTTCGCAGACTTGTAGACGCCTTCTGGCGTCTAGCGACTTCTGCCGTGGAGTGACTGCTTCGCAGTCGACCTCTGGCGGCGACTGCTTCACAGTCTTGGAGGCCCTTGTGGCGTCTGGCGACCTCTGGCGGAGACTGCTTCGCAGTCTTGTAAACGCCTTCTGGCGTCTAGCGACCTCTGCCGTGGAGTGACTGCTTCGCAGTCGCCCTCTGGCGGCGACTGCTTCGCAGTCTTGAAGGCCCTTGTGGCGTGTGGCGACCTGTGGGGGAGACTGCTTCGCAGTCTTGTGTAGACGCCTTCTGGCGTACAGCGGAGACTGCTTCGCAGTCTTGTATACGCCTTCTGGCGTCTAGCGACCTCTGCCGTGAAGTGACTGCTTCGCAGTCGCCCTCTGGCGGCGACTGCTTCGCAGTCTTGGAGGCCCTTGTGGCGTCTGGCGACCTGTGGGGGAGACTGCTTCGCAGTCTCCCGTGGACTGACTGCTTCGCAGTCGAAGAGGGTGAACCGGGCGTTGGCGTGTTAAAGAAAACACCAGAAATCTAGCCCTCACTGCCGGTCTGTAGTCGGCCTCTCCCTTAGTAGAGCAGACTGGTTGTTTGATATACTGTAAATAATTTAGATCTTTGTCTTTGAACATACATGTGTTAAAATTTTGCTGTAAAACGATGAATATACTTCGAATCGATCGTCATTATATTTTGTGCGAAAGTAAACAACTTATGCGCATTATTAGTGACGTTGGGGAATACCGGCGCCATAAATAGAACCGCGGTGTCGTTAAGCGGATTATTGATGACGTTGGGGAATACCGGCGCCATAAATAGAACCGCTTGGCAGTGGAATAGGCGAGCTTGCGCGTTATGGAGGTCGGGTGGGTAGCGTTTTCGGGCATTTTCACCACGGTAGGGTTGAAAACGGAGGACGCGAACCCCTCCACTGGGTGTCCGAAGCCGAGGCCGACACATTAGTGAAGGTTTCGAGTGAAAAGGTGCAAAATTGTAGAAGTTAAGCCCGGTCAAACAGACAGACAGACACACACACAGACACACAGAAAGCTGGCTTTATTTATAGATATTTTAGCGCTTTAAATAATTAATTATAATAAAAGAACACGCCTTCCGGTCCCATAATTAAAGCCTAAAGCTAGGGCGTCGTTTAGTATAATCTTGACGATCTTTTTTTCTCTTAGACACCTTAACTTGAGAAGGTGTGCATGGGATAGTATATAAGAAACTAGACACGGTATACGTGCGTTAACGTTGAATATAGGCTGCCTCACGTTGCATTGCCTATTACATAAAGTGGCAACCCTGCACTCTACGTATAAATAGTACGTCTTAGTATTACTTGGTCAGTGACAGAGTCCGGTTTGGGTTCTATTTCGAATATATTTTTACGGGCGTCCGGTACAAGGCTAATCAGTGGACTCCAGAGTGACAGCCGCTCCAAACGCGGTCTGACCGGAGCTGGTGACGCCGATCCAACGGGGCTGGGCCCACCCTGTTGTAGATCGCGACAGGTACTGAGTCTGATGGTGGAAGGCTGATTCGGGGAATGACCGATCGTGAGAAATAAAAGCCTCACAGGTCTGTATCGGTAAAATCGGGGATGGCGATCTCGCTGGTGACCGTTCGATAGTCCGGGTAAGGACCCGGTGGTTCCGTTCGATGAACACACAGGTCTGTGCAATAGACAGGGAACATACCCCACTGGTGACCGTTCCACGTGTACGAGGAGAGTGACCCGGTTGGTTCCATTCGAAAGTACGGGGAAGCAGACCCCGTTGGTGATGTTCGATAAAGACGGGGTAAAGATTCCGTTGGTGCGATTCTTTTAATACGGTTATCCACGTTTGTATTCATATGTGAACAACATTACATAATGTAATAACATAATTACCTGCTTATTAGAATAATTAAACAAATTCCTAATCGCTGTAGTTATCATGGCTGTAAAGAAAACTATTAACTTACTTACATTTTGCGTACAAGCACATCAAATGCCTGAGAGCAAAATAGCGGGCCCAGTCATAAATTCTACGTGCGGGTATCGTTTTACGATGAATCCAATTTAGTCACATTTTACTTAATATACTAGTTTAAATTAAATATTTTGAAATATTTTTCTTTCCGTTAGAATTATTTCCTTTTAATGGATAATTTTTATGCTGCAGCAATTGCTAATGCAGCGTGGCCTAGTTAGTTGAGGCGCATCCTGTGAATCTACGAGGTGGTGGGTTCGAAACTCACTCTGAAGTAATTTTTTTAATTCATGCAATTTTGTTAAACTATTGGTTGGGGTACCTGCCCTCCGATATTGGCCCCTACGATGTCCTTTGTCAAAAGGCTGATAATGCCTTATTCGCTGCCGTTCTGAGTAACCAAGGTCACGTTCTCCATGCTCTGCTCCCCCCCCCTGTGAGGGCGTGCACTTATGATCTCCGCCCGCGCCCGCACGTCCGCAAAATCCCTAGAGCCGATATGATGACCCGTAGGAGTTTCATTATAAGAATGTTATGCGATCTGATGGGCTAGAAAAGGAAATGATGTTGGCTTGTGGTGAGGGGAAAAAAGACGGGGTCGACCATGGAAGAAATGGATGGATGAGATTCACGATGTAACTGGCATGAATCTGGAAGCACTAAGGGACCTGACTTCGAATAGGAAGCAATGGAGAATGTGTGTCATGGCGATCGCTAGAGCTCCAGGAGTTGACAGCACAAGGTAACAAGGTATATACCTAATCCAAACTTTATTAGTTAAATCTAACCTAATTTCATCTTCACCAACTTATCATCATTTAACTTATCTATTGGTTTTCCTTATTCTGTTTATTGCGCCTCGTTTCGTATGCTTGTGTTTTGTAAGCCGCAGTGCGTCTGCAAGCGGCTCAATAAAGAACATACTTACTTACTTACTTACTTTCAAACGCAATATGCAAACACATATTTTTATGTAATTGTCACAAGGTTGTGTCTTGTTTATCATTGCTCATCGAAGGTTATAAGAATAAATTTTGCAATGAATTATTATTTAAATTATTTAAATTATAACATTAATTAATTTTTCACTTATTCGTTGATTAATTATAAGAACGTATAATTTAGTTAAGTTTACAGTTACCTGTTTACATGATCAAATACTAGCATTATAATTTTTCAGTGATATAGCATTGAGTTATAATTACCACCCTATGATGTAAGGTGGGAAAACCCACGCTTACTTACTAAGTTCCCACGTTGCCTAATGCTGGGGTGTAAAATGTCTCACATCACACCCTATCCCACCTTAATCCCACCCCTTCTACACCTTTTCCAGTAACAGTGTAGGCGGCCGCCTAGGGCGGCACATTTCTGGGGGCGTCAGAGAAGCTACACAAAGAAATATTTTTTAAACCATTGCCGCCGTTTTGCCAGTCCAGGGGCGTAGCCATACAAGGCGCTTAAGGTGCGTACGCACCTCTTGTCACATTCTGCATTAGAGCCCTATTCTTTCACTTTTCTCCAAGCGCGCAAATTTTAAATTTGGTTAACTGTTCTATCAGATTCTGATGATATATTTAGCCGCTGCCTACGGTGTTCAAAAACCCCGTGTAGGCCTACTGCGGTTATGTCTCAGCCTCTCTGCAGTCTGAACTACAGTCTGTATGATGAAGGATGAATCATGATATCTGATACACAGACGTATTGTGTGGTATTTGTCTATACATGTATACTAGGTTACCCTGATGTGTCGGAGTAATTGACCTTGTTCGACCTCCCATTAGAAGCGAACACCAAGCATGAGCCAGATTCTCCCTTTTAGATGAACTATCACGGCATACACTCTATTTACGGTATAATCTCTCAGCTCAGCGCTAAGATATGCATGAAATAGTATCTGCCTTGTCCGTCTTCTTTTGCTCTCTCTCTCTCTCTCTCTCTCTCTCTCTCTCTCTCTCTCTCTCTCTCTCTCTCTCTCTCTCTCTCTCTCTCTCTCTCTCTCTCTCTCTCCTCTCTCTCTGTTGTTTTTCTCTCGTTTTCTCTCGCTCTGTCTCTGTCGCAGACTCGCAGTCTGTCTCTTTCAATGTCTCTCTACAAGCCTCGTGGGGTCTGTACACTCTACATTGCCTACAGTGACTACACACAATAGCAGTATTCAAAACTCTCTTGAAAAAAGAAACTAAGACTCAAATGATGGTAAGGAACTTCTAAATTTAGAGTAGCAGTTCTTGTTGTTATGATTTTTTAAGTAATATATACGTAATCTAAATCTGCTTCACTTCCTGAAACATTACTAACATAGGCGTAGCTACATTGAAGCAAGAGGAGGCATTTGGCTTTGTAGATTTAAAAATTGTCCTTGGGTTATAGCCTTGCATCCTCAAATACACCCGATTAGGGTGTACACCCCATGGATGTTGCCTCCTCTTGTGTGTTTACCCCCGAGAAAAAGGTCATCAAGTCATCGAATGTATTAATGACTAAAAAAGGTCATCAACTTTTTTCGTAACATAAATTTAAGAAAACATGCCGAAAATTCTGAAATTCTCAGAGCGAAATTCTGAAAATCGAGGTTTTTACGACCGCCCTTCGGACGCTGAAAAATGTCCCCCTCACCTCTCAAACATGATCGCCGCCACTGCATCAAAGTTTTGACAAGCAGTAGTTGCCTCCTCTTGAATTGAAGTCTGGCTACGCCTCTGATTAGGCCTACTAATGCCTTTTACTTAAACCTTAAACGTTACGCTGTGAATCTGTTAAAATAAGAAAGTATAGTAGGCCCTATCGAAAGTTGATTCCGTGATTGTTTATTTAGAAGTAATAATGATTCTTAGATGATTACAATGAACGACGATTAAAGATGCAGCATTCAGCTGCATTCCTGTGTGAAGGTTATATTAACTTGATCAATTTAATATTAATTAGGCCTATTATCGCACTTGCCAGGGGCGCAGTGCGACAGGTTCGCCTAGGGCGTCAAATACTCTGGCGCCGGCCCTGAATATAAGGTTTACATGGTACGGTGAGCCTAAACCATCTATAGTCGACATAAATGAAATTATGGATATTTTAAACGTATCGTTCTATTCGTTTCCGTTTCTCCACAAGGCTTGTCCGGATTAGCCGATCCCAGTAATGGATCGGCTAATCCGGACAAGCCTTGTAGAGAATTGTTATTTTGTTCAAAATCCAAAATGGCTAGCGTGGGTTGGGAGCTAACTACACCAGAAATTTGATATAGGTCCCACTGGCGGCGATCTTGTTTGACAGGGTGGGGGGACACTTTAGAACTGATCTGGTGAAAAAAGTTTTGAACTTATCTCGTGAAAAAAGAGGTAAAAATTTTTTTTCGTAAAACACTGTTGACCTTTTTTTGCTGTTTCTTCAAAATGTGGGGGTTCCGATGTATGGTGTGTCCCCTACTCTTAAAGGTGGGGGTCTTGTCCCCTCGACCCCGGGATCGCCGCCCATGATAGGTCCTACTATTAAACCTGAGGTCATGTTAAAGGTTTGGCCTGAGATTGCTGCTGCTGCATGGCCCCATGGGATAGCTGATAATGGAATCATAACAAGGGTGTTATTTTCATATAGTAGGCCTACGTGTGTGGGGTCGACATACGGCTTTAAAAGAAAGCTGATGCAACGGCCTATTGCCCTGGGATGACTTGGATCAAGTTGGATCACAACTATAAAGCGGAGAAGAAGAAGAAGAAGAAGAAGAAGAAGAAGAAGAAGAAGAAGAAGAAGAAGAAGAAGAAGAAGAAGAAGAAGAGGAAGAGGAAGAGGACGAGGACGAGGACGAAGAGGAGAAGAAGAAGAACAGTCTTTTAAGCTAGCCCCGAGGCAGCCATGAAGTGTTAGCGACTTCATTTTCATAGCCTCGGCCAGTCCTCACCCTCGCCGTCTCATTTTCCCACCAACAGTGTACCGTCTGTGTACTCATAATAGTTGAGTTGGCTACCTCCATTTAAATTCAGGGTTCTACCAAACCTTGCCACGGGATCATCTCTGTATCGTACGTCGATCACCTGTACGGCTGAAATCGGTCTGTCTGACTGCATGAGATTCTGCTCGTGGTCTCCAACTGCGTATTTAAGTACTTACGTACTTCTATATATCGTGGATTAATAATATTAACATCGAGACTGAAAGATCAGTTCGTCTTGTCGCGTTTACTCTAGAGGCATTTCGACATTCAAGCAGTCATGTAGTCCTATGGCTCAGGCCAATCTCAGCATTCTCAGTCTGCATTGGAACATATTAGTCTATTACTTTGTTTCGTTAGAACTAATAAATAGTTCATGCTTAAGTATAAGCTTACTCATTTATATATCTTACCGTGTGTGTCTTTGTCTTTATCTGTATGTTCATTTGTGTCTGTCCGTCTGTGTCTGTCTGTCTGTCTGTCTGTCTGTCTGTCTGTCTGTCTGTCTGTCTGTCTGTCTGTCCAAAGGCCTACCTCTGTATAACTAAATACACAGTGATGGGGATCGAGAAACAGCAATACTTTGACGTGACGAGCAGAAAGTTGATCTGGTCACTTGCAATGGTCAGTGATAGGCATTGTTTATTCACGATGTGGAAAGTGGATGATACCGTACCCATTCCATGAAGTTAGTTACGGGTATTACGTAGGCTATTTATCCAGAAATTAGGACTACGCCTGTGCTTGGATATGCATCGCATTGGCTGCTTTCAGTTTCGCATTCCTGAAAGAAAAAGCTGCGACGAAGATTTCTTCGCCTTTTCTTCGGACAGTCGGAATGTAAATTGACACTTGTTTCACTGCAAGAGTTCTTTGTGGAACAATTGATGAAGTAATTTCGTCTACTAATTGGGAGTGTAATTATACGCCTCTTATTAACCCTGCGGCTTTCGACAACCTATAGAGCTGCTAAATTTAGCTACGTAGTTATACTATGTGGCGCAGGCCAACGTCATACAATATGTAGGACTATCGTTTTGCGCTATGCATACTGTTTAATGGACTGCTCGAATGTCCTTTACTCGGGTGAAGATACTGACCTCATTTCCATCGCCCATGGTCAGTTGTTGTTGGTCGCAATTCTCGTAATTCGCCGTTTTTTAAGTCTTCGCTCGGACCTTCCAGCACAGAAAACTTATGACCAGCCGCTTGTTCTGGGAAATTCCCAAGACACCTGCGCCATCTAGCGATTGTTAACAACCCTCCTCCTCTATCCCTCTTTTAGCAACGACGAGGGAAGATGACGGTGGCTATAGCACACCAAACGTTATACAATAAACCCTATATAACATAACATAACAAGGGTTTTAAGTGGTTCAGAAGACGTGTAGTCTGTGTTAGAACCACTGCAAATTTACCTCGAACGCTTAATAGCCCAATTTTCCTAGCTTCTTCTTAAAAGTAACTGTTATAGTGTCCACTGAGACAGTAGGCCTACTATCGTCCAAACCATTCCACAGGTCTACAACTCTTGCACTAAAGAATTTCTGCCCTAATGTTCCCTTCGGCCTCTTAAATAATTTATACCTGTGTCCCCGAGTTGCCGGTTGGAGAATGTTCGGTGCTAATTCAAAGAACCTCTCCCACTGCAGTGCTTCCTTTCCAGTGATAATCTTATAAGCTTCAATCAGATCTCCTCTGCTCCTCCTTTTCTCCAATGTTGTTAGTCCACACCTTTTCAACCTTTCTTCATAGATCAGATCCTTATAGCCACAAATCATTTTCGTAGCTCTTCTTTGTACTTTCTCCAGTTTTTCCATGTCCTGTTTCAGGTATGGATTCCATACCTGGATCATGCTGGATGCAGTATTCCAACTGTACGTGGCCTAACCAGTGATTTGTACAACCTTAAGCTTATTTATAAATTATTATTATATCTTTGTCTCTGGTGACTATTGTCCTTTTTATCATACCTAAAGTTGAATTAGCCTTTTTTGCTGCTTCAGCACATTGCCTTGAAGGTTTTGCACTCTTGTGCATAATCACTCCCAAGTCCCTTTCTCCATCACTCACTTTCAACACCGTGCCCCCGATTTCATATGAAAACTCGTTGTTTCTCCTCCCCATATGCATCACTGAGCACTTTTCCAAATTGAAGAGCATTTGCCAGTCTTGTGACCATCTGAACATTCTTCTTAGATCTTCCCGCAGTATCTCTGCTTCTTCTTCATCATCCACTGCTCTACATAGTTTTGTATCATCCGCAAACTTAGAAATTTTAGATAAAATCCCATCGTCTATGTCATTAATAAAAAGTACGAAAAGCAGTGGCCCAAGCACTGATCCTTGTGGCACTCCACTTAGCACTGTCGTCCAGCCAGAATGTTTATCACCTATGCCCACCTTTTGTCTTCTACCTGATAACCAGCTTTGAATCCATCTTAGTACCTGCCCTCTAATCCCACCTGCCTGTAACTATATATATATGTGCAGTTAGTAATTATTTTGTTTAAACAGTCTGATGAAATTCTTCCGATGTTGCAGTGAGCCGATAGCGAGGATATGGTTATCCATAAAGCATACCTTGCCGTTTTTTAAGTCCTCGCTCGAGGATATGGTTCCAGCTTTCGTGACTATTAGCTGGTGCCCTGCACTCATCGTCAGAGTAGCGCTTCAGATTTTAGAGTTTGCGATTACGTCGCAAGGGCGTAGAAGTTGGCTTTTCATAGTAGCGACATCTATGGAGAAGGAAGTGTTTTTCTGTCGTAGTGTTGTAAATACTTAGGCCTAAACCTAAACCGAAAGTCCCAGGTAGGCCTATGGCTTTTAAGTTTCATGTTTTCCTGTTTGCAGAGACGTAACTAACGTTGGGCTTGGGGGCTTAACGAAGCTGAACCCCTCCCCAATAAATCAAGCTGTTGTGTGCTTACGGCTAAAAAATTCGCATGAACACTGTAATCATGTTGCTATGATCAAGGCTTAAGCTCCCCCCAAAAACGAATCGTAATCTCCAATTTTCTAAAGCGCCACTGCAAAGCTGAGCGCAAAGCACCAGCTTATTCACGAGCGCTGCGACGTTTCCGAGGAGTTGTCCAAAGATCGATGTCCGTTGGTGGTCCGAGTCTGGTTGCAAGAGAGACCAGAGAGAGAGGCAGAGCAGCTGTTACGCAGTTTTAATCTAGACGTCTTTGGGGGGTAAAGTTCCCCCCAGGATTGATGTTTCCCCCCCAGAGGCCGGCAATATTATAATGTTGAGAGCTTTTGGGGAGGCAAATTCCCCCCAGGATACATGGTGATATATGGTTTCCCCCCCTCCCCCCGAGAGGTGTGTAGTTGTTTGAGAGGCAAATTCCTATGGGAAAAGTGACAAAATTGGGCGATGACTAAAAAAAAAAAGGTTGGAAGATGAAAGTTGAAAAAGTCTGGATGAAAGTTAGAAAAATCTGGATGAAAGTTGAAAAAGTCTGACAAATTGGCTGGTCCCCCCAGAAACCTGGTTTCCCCTCCCAGAAGAGGGGGACTAGATTAAACACTGGCTGTTACGGAGGGTTTCGTTGAGAACGAGATAGCTTGGAAGGCAGAGGATCCGATGGATTAGGATAATAAATCTTGAAGAGGTGAGTTTTCAGTTTGGAGTGGAAAGCCTGTGGAGTGATGAGTAGAGGAGCCCGAGGTAGATGACGATGAGTGAGTGGCGGTATTGGTGGAGGAACTGAGAAAATGCGGAATTCGGGAGGAAGTTCGTTCCAGAGTTTAGGTGCAGTTTGGGACATATATGGATCGGTTGGAGAATTGAGGCGAGCAGTGACTGGGGGGACGGGAGAGAGTGAGATATATGGATGAACGGGTAGACCGGGCCCCGGGGTGGCTGGATAGTGAAGAGTTCGCGTAGGTACTTTGGTTGGGAGTATTGTAGTGTGTTGTAGGTTAGCGATAAGACTTTGAAGTGGATTCGCTCAGGGATTTTCAGCCAGTGGAGCGATTTAAGAACAAGGGTGTAATATGGTGATGCTTAGATGTCCTGGTGACGGCTCGGGCGAGAGAATTTTGGATGAGTTGTAGACGCTTAATTTGGGTGGATTCGAGGTTAAGGAAAATGGAATTGCAGTAATCAAGCTTAGAGTCGACAATGGTGGGAGCGATAGTGAATGCAGTTTTAAAGTCGAGGATGGGTCGGATGCGGCGGATGTCACGAATATAGCCTACATGAAGCAGGTGCGCAAGAGGTTGGAGATGTGATTAGAGAAGGATAAATGTGGATCAAAGGTAACGCCAAGATTGCGAACAGGTAAGTCGGAGGTGAAAGTGAGAGATGAAAAGCTGGTGTGTAAGTTTATGGAAGGTCGGGGATTTTCTTGATCTGATCTGCAAGGCCAAGGATAGTGAATTCAGTTTTGGCAGGGTTGAGACAGAGGAGGTTGGAGGACATCCATTTAGACATTAGGTTGACCACACCGAGTAGTTGAGCAATGGAGGTAGAGAAAGAGCTAGGGGAGAAGGATATGAAGAGTTGAGTGTCGTCTGCGTATACAGATGGTGGTCAACAGAAGAGAATTTTATGAGATGGCTCAGGGGTGTAGTGTAGAGGATGAAGAGAAGTGGACCTAGGACGGAGCCTTGAGGAACACCACAAGAGAGTGGGAGGGCTTGTGACGAGTGGCTGGAGGCTTTAACAGAGAAGGAGCGTGAAGACAAGTAAGACTGGAACCATAGTAGAGCATTGCCAGAGACGTCAAACAGCCGAAGGAGAAGTAGTTCGTGAACTATGGTGTCAAACGCGGCAGAGATGTCGAGGAGACAGAGACAGGAGACTTGTTGACGACTTACAGCAGAGACTAGTTTATTATACAGAGAGACAAGGAGAGTTTCTGTGGAGTGATGTTTAGTAAAACCAGATTGAGGGGGTTGAGGAGTGAGTTACAAGAAAGGTAGTCATTCATCCGGGCAAGGACAATGGGTTCAGTTAGTTTAGATAAAAAGGAAAGATTGGAAATAGGGCGATAGTTTGAGAGGTTTTCCTTGTCGAGATTGGCTTTTTTGAAGGGAGGGGGTGACAAGAGATTGCGTGAAGGCGGTGGGGAAGCGACCAGTAGAGAGAGAGGTTGATAATTTTAGTGATGACAGGAACCAGAACAGAGGCACAATCTTTGAGAAGTGAGGTGGGAATAGGATCGATTTCACATTGTTTGTTAGGGGGAGAATTTAGTAGGCGACTAGGCGCGGCACGGTGGCACTTCAGATTCAGAGGTTGGGAGAAGAGTTAGGAGAGAAGATTGAGAGGCAGGCGGAGTGGAATTTAGATGATGCATTGATTCGGTGCTAGAGGAAGACGCAGGTGTAGATTGTGAATTGAGCAGGGACTGCAAGGAGAAGCGAAGAGACGAGGGTTTAGCAGAGAAAAGGAAGACTTACGATGAAGAAGAGAGTTAACGGCTTTCCAGAGAAGTCTTGGATTGGAAGAGCTGGAGTGGATGAGTGATGAATGATACTTTTTCTTAGCGGCAGCAATAAGTTTATGGTATTGTTGGTGACAGATTTGAGAGCGATAAGGGCTGCAGTCTTGGCGATGGGATCGATGGTGCGCTTGTAGGAGTGTTTGAGGCGTCTGCGGAAGGCTTTAAATGCCTGAAGATAGGAAGTGAACCAAGAGTTATTGGTGTGGGTGCTGTGCCTGGTTAGGAGTGGGGCATGGATATCAAGAAGACTAAAGAGTGTGGAATTGTAGCAGGAACGGAGGTCGTCGAGAGAAGAGGGAGGGTTAAGAACCAGTTGGGATTCAAGAATATCTTGCATGAAGGCCTTCTGGTCGATGGCCTCAATGCGCCGGAAAGAATACGAGGATGCAGGAGGCCGAGGAAGAGGTTTAATTTCGAGATCAGCAATGATTAAGTAATGATCTGTGATGTTGAGAACGGAGTGAGACAGTTTAGAAGATAGGAGTGAAGTTGAGGATGTGATGATGAGATCAAGGGTTTGGTTCTTGATGTGAGTCGGAAAGTTGATATGTTGAATGAGGTTGACCGAGGAAAGGAGATTCAGAAAGTCAGACGCAAGAGGATCAGATAGATTGTCAACATGGGTGTTGAAGTCCCCTATGAGTATGAACTCGTTAGGAGTAGTGGCAGGATGTGTTAGAAGAGAGGCAAACTCGTCAAGAAACACAGAGGGTTTGGAGGAGTAGGAAACGGTGTAGGAGGACGGTACATGTTGAAGACGGTTAGCAGGTCAGAGGCGAGTCGGAGAATGATAGAGGCACATTCAAAGGATCGACAGTTATGACGGAAGAAGTCGAGGGCGACGGCCGGTTCGCGAACCATGAATGCGATGCTGCCGCCAAGGGATTTTGAGGATTTAGATGAGGATGTTATACGAGGAGCACTGTGTAGAGAGTAACCAGACGGAGTGCTGTCAGAGAGATGGGCGTTAGTAGATGAGGCGGTGACCCAGGTTTCTGTCAAGGCGATGAGATCAGGAGGGCGGCAGGAGGAGACAAGATCCCTCAGAATGATTGAATTTTTGGGGTTTAGTAGTGATCTGATGTTAAGAGAATGGAGAAGGAATTTCCTGCTAGTGGACGAGGCTAAGAAAGAGGTAGAGCTGGTTGTACAATGGCTGTAAGGGCCGGGGTTGGGACGGATATAACCAGAAAGTAGCAGGGCCTACTGTAAGCAGCAATGTTAGTGGATTTTTGGCGGACGAGTGTAGAGTCGGACGGCGAGCGTGAAGGAATTAAGCAGAGCGAACGGAAAGTAGATGACCATGTAGTATTCTATAATCATACTACAAATTAAAGCTAGTTACACCTACCTGCCATTTTTAAACTAGCCGAACGAAGCATTAGTTATAAAAGAAATCGAAACGACGCCAGAAAGGAATCACTCGCAATAATCGAAATAAATCCAAAAGCATGTAATCCACCATGAAACGGAGCTCCTCCTGTCCGCAGCACCATTCTCTCTGATAGCGTTGCTTCTTCCTTTTCTCACTTAAAATCCTGCTTTTTCTGAATTTTCTCTATTTAAAACGAGCGTCGAGATCTGTTTTGGAAGTAATTGCTCTTCCGCTGCTCTGAGTCGATCTTATTCCGATATCTTACTGACTAACATTGGAATGGTGCCTCTTAGAAACACTGAAACTTCAAGCCTGCTGTTTACGCCAATGCCAGGGCTAATAAAAGATTATGTTTCGAATGAGCACGTTGTTTAACATTAACACCCTATTGCCACAGTATAAATAATTACTTATCAATCAATCAATCAATCGATCAGTTTATTGATCCACAAAGCAAACGTGACAATATACAAGAAAATATAATTTCAATAGCCACTATGATGATGAAAAGGTTTGAAACATTAAGATTTTAATGGGTTTAGAAGGCTATATCATGCTGTGAGTGGTCAATAGGAAGCCCTAAAAGGACCAGGGTCCCGCTAGGAAGGGCCCCCATTTACTTAACAAAAACTCGACGACGGCCATGTACACATGAGCCTTTATACTGTGCTATTGCCTTGTAGTTAATAGTTAATAAGTTCTGCATGCCTTACAAAAGCTTATTCGTATTCAACGCTCATGAATAAGCTGATGCCATGCGCTTAGTTTCAGAGTAGCGCTTTAGAAATTTGGAGTTGACGATTACGATAACCATAGCTGCTTGCAAATGTTGAAGCCTCTTCCTGTTATGTAATATGTAAAGGCGCTACAAAACTACTATTTCGAAAATAAAATTGGGAATAAAACCGGAAGTGGACTTGTCAGAAAATTCTCAGTTGTCGAATTTTTTACTTCATTTTGGATTGTTTTCTTCATTTTTACAGAAATTTTGAAAGGTTCACAAATAAGTCAGGCTAGCGTAAAATCTGGTATTCGAATCAGCACTCATCTAAATAACAAGTACAATTCCTGTTATGTATTAGTTTGCATTGGAAATTATAATAAACCTTTTATTACGTTGCTGACTGAGGGAAGAAGTGCTCAGTCCGTTAAGTTAATATGCACCGTGAAGCAGCCATTGGTATGAAGTGTTAGCGATTTCATTTTCTTAGCCTCTGCATTTGAAGGCAGGTAGCTGGTCCTTTCCCTCGCCGTCTCGTCTTCCCACAGAGGGTGTAGGGTCAGTGTGCTCATTATAGCTGAGTTGGCTAGGGGGCGCAGGTAGAGCAGAAATCTCGAACCAAATTTCAGCCCTGGCGGGGATTTGAACCCCCGACCTCTCGAATGACAATCCAGCACGCTAACCACCACATTATTGAAACTGGCCTTTAAATGTGTTACTGTCAAGTGGTGAAATTATGCAGAGCGCAATTGTGAAAAACATATATAGCATATTTAAAGTACTTCACAAAAGCGTTGCACATGACTATCTAACACAGGGTCTGGCCCGAATTCCCGAAACCCGAATCCCTGAAATGAATTTCGGCCGGATCCCCAAAATCGATTAGTGATGAAAATGTAACTGAAAGTAGAAGTCTGATGAATGCAAGGCCACATTAGATCTATGTCGCGTATAACAGTTTAAAATTTATCTTTGAATAGTGTTCGGAAGTTCGGCCGCTTTCTATAAAACTGTTTTCTGGAAATCGGGCTTTTGCGTATTTCAGCGTTTTCAGGCATTCGGGTTTCGGCTATTCGGGTTGACCCCCTAACACAGAGGTGGGCAAACTTTTGGCACATGGGGCCACATTATACGCCAAAAAAATTCAGAGGGCAGGATAACAAATTTTAATAACGACTAACATGAACAGTGGTTTACTTATTTATAATATATTAAATACTCGTTGGCTGTTACTAATGAGATGTATGTGACTGTGAACATGCATGCATTTAGTTAACAAGTTTCCCATAATCCAGAGTGATGTGCTGGTTGCAATTCACAGTTTGAGTTCAAGTTTAGATCACTTAACTGAGACCTGTACTTGGATTTGTTTATCTTCATAGTTAAAAATCTTTGTTGATAGATGTAAGTGGATGCGAATAACTCAAACATTTTAAAGCAAAAGTTTTTAGATTTGAGAATGTTTCCTTCCTGAGTGAAGAAAAGAATGTTATCAGGTCTGATCCTGTGAGCTGTTCTTTGAGAACAATGTCACGTTGTGGGTTGGTTAACTCCAGCTGAAGTTCCGTATGTGAGCTAATTGTCAATGTCAAATTATGTGAACGGTATAATAAGCACAGCAAATTCAGTCTCAACTGATTTAAAATCCACAAATCGTCTGGAGAATTCTTCTTTCAAACTTGACAGCTGAAGTTCTTGTAGTTTTGTTCTTTCATCTGCTTTGAATGCAACATTAGCTTTACTTGAACAGATTTCACTTCTGCGTATACAGATCATGTACAAAAACCTCTGCAGGGAAGTGGGGCAGATGGGCAGAGTTAATGCATAGAGTTATTATTAAAGACGAGACCGGAATATTAAGCAAGAGAGCAGCGCCACTTGAGTAAAACGAAGAAAACTTCTCGTGGTCTAAATAAAAAAAAAATTTCTGAAGAATTGTGGGGCCGGATAAAAGGTGTTGGCGGGCCGGATCCGGCCCACGGGCCGTAGTTTCCCACCTCTGATCTAACAGGTCTAACCAGGTGTATTTTCAGACAGTTTGTAAATGTGTATGCTGCACTACATGTGAATCCAAGGCCTCAGTTAGTAATTGTAATGGGAGACTTTCAGGAGGATGGTCCATTTGTGTGAGAAGACATGATGGGCTCGGGCCAGTGTCTATTACATTCTTTCGTTATGTTGCTGTACTTTGTATAATAGTCATTATACTCTAGTTAATTATTACACTAGTGTATAATTACACTAGTGTATAACTGACAGATAAATTACTGAATTATGTTATTGATGTTATCTGTAAAGGATTAAGAAATTAAGTAAGTAAGTAATCCTTTAATAGTACAAGACAAACGCTCATACTTTACAACAATACATACAAAGAGATCACAATATGAGTAAGAGACATAAGACAAATTAAACACAAGCAGTATTATAAACAATTTGATAATGCCTTATTTACTTACATATCTATAACTAAAGTTGTGATCTAAGGAACGTAAGCATTACTCGGGTCTACAAAAAGAGCCAGGTTACATATCAGAACAGGTACTAGAGCATTGGTTGACTCTTAGTTGGACTAGGTTCCTTTTGGGCATACCATCGACATTGACCTGCATTATGACAATATGATTGCAGTGTGCATGAAATTTGATGCTAAATAAAGTGTTGTTGGATTTGATTTCTTCTTAGAGTGAATCGATTGGTTAAGCTTGCATTTGTGAGAAGATGAAGCCAGACCAGGAGAAGGTGAGAGATTTACTCATGGATACTGTCGGTTTGCTCTGTAAGAACGGACTTGTCTTCAAGAAGAAGCTGAAGATCGAAGGTCTTCTGGGGATCACAGTCGACAACACAGACGTCTTCATTGTACATATCGATGAAGTGTTTCCTGGCTCAGCTGTGCCTAAGATAGACAATGCATCAAGCGCAAGTGATGACCATGCCCCTCCTGTAAAAATGGTGCCTGCACCAGTTGCTGAGTACAATCAGGTGCTGGCACCATCAAGGCCTCATACTGTGCCTCTCCGATCGGTTCCAAAGACTGGTCGCAAACGCCTGAGTTCGGGAAAGACAATGCCCGTCAAGCGAGAGAGGGCGGAGTGGAGAGAAGAAGCCAGACCGGAAGCGGTAGCAACAAGTGCCTGGAATGAAGCTCTGGACTTTGGAGCGAGCGGAAGCACAGAACACTGCAGTCCAAACGGCGGTGATGGTGTTTATCTCAAGTCAGAAGGTGATCAACGATCGGGTAAAATAGACGACGAACTGCTGTGGATGAACGCAATCAACGACTCTAATAACAGTCAGTGCCAGATGGATTTTGTATCTAATTCAGCTCAACACTTTGATGGCGCAAGTGTCTTGGATTCGTTCGATGTAACATCTCACAATGAGTCATTCGTTGCAAATGTTAGTGAATTGTCTGATGGTCCGAACTGCAGTGGGCCTCAGAAAAAACAGCAGGAGGATGACGGTCCAGAAATGAAGCCAGACGGGAGCGGCAGCCAAAGTCAACGACGCTCCTCGGGCAGAAGAAAAAGGAATGCTAGAATGACTTTCCCGAACGCTGGTTCGTCGATTCTCCTAGCAGATGATGATGATGGAACTAATTGGGATGCAGACGACAAGGGTCAGTATTGTGTGGCAACAGAAATAGATTGGGGCAACGAAAACGGACTTGAAGAGGATCAGGCTGAACAGGTGAAGTAGAGTCCTTGTCATCTTCTTACCAAGTGCTGTTTCCATCAGCCCTATACCTAGTGTTGTTTCAGTTTACAGAGTTTGTTACATGTTGTTTCAGTTCATAGAGCTTTCGGTATTGCTTCAGTTTACAGAGTTTTAAATAAACTGTTTCAGTTTACAGAAGAATATTTGAATGTCAGTTGTTAAGGTAAAGAAGTTCTGAGCATTCACTGTTAGGAACGTCTTCCAAACATTAAGAACTTTCGATAAGTTTTGTTGTTCTGAGTTTTTGGTGATTGTCAGTTTTGCGTTTCATTAGTTTGTTTTGCTTTTATTGGACTTTGAGCAGAATATGTCTTGAGTGTATCTAATAAGTGATACAGTCTAAGCATAGATGACCAAACTAATGCTGAATTTACTGCCAGTAACTCGTAGGATGGCAGGCGTGATGACACTTCTGTGCTGAATGTGGACTGATTTGATCATCCAAACATGCTGGTCATTGTCTCGTTCCTCTTTGATGCTTTGAGCTTCCCTTTGATGAGTTCCAATGCTTCGTTTGTGTTTTTGTGGTTGGACTTTTGACACAATACCTGTATTGATTTCACACAATACCTGAATTAATTTTGACACAATACATGAATTAATTTTACATGTTCATTTTCAATTTTATTTGCATGCAGGACTAATGATAGTGTAAAATATAATGAAGCAAGTTGTATTCTTTGATTAAAGTCTATTCGAAATCAATAACAATAGATCATCTTTTCTTGGATAATTTCTGCAATTAAATTGGGGAACTATATTTGTTGAAAAGTAAGAAAGCCAAATTGTGCACTGCACAGAAATTTGTTGATGAATTACACTGAATATCGGCACTGTTTGTTGCAGTGGTCCAATTGGGAAGGCAATGGTGGTGGTCGTGGGGCGGGACGAAGGGCAGCTCAGGGCAGCGACGAACGAGAGAAGTCATTCGTTTGTCAATATGATCAATGTGACAAGGCCTTCTTTCGTAAGGACCATCTTATTCGGCACCAGCGCATTAAGCACGGCAAACCGTATGGCGTCGATACCCAGGTCGTCTACTATTGTCATTTTGCTGACTGCGGCCGAATGTTCTATAAAAATGCATCCCTACATCGGCACATGAATGATGCACATGGATATGGTAAGCAACAGTTTGTCACAGAGACTGGCAGCTTGCTGACCTTGTTTAACGCAAGTTGTTAAATGGCATCTCTGTGTATTTGAGCACTTGCACTTTTTAAGAACCTTTTTCTGCAATCATTGGGATATGCTTGATCTTAATGAGGTCAAGATTTTGGTCTCAATTTATCCAGCACCTTATTTAAAACCTCTTGTGCAGGCAGATATTTTCTTTTGATTCTTAGGTAAATGCTTTTTTATTGATAAAGAATTTGGTTTAGTTAACTGTTTTGTTGTGAGGTTTCGTTTTTATGTTTGAAATAGACATCCTTTAGCTTAGTTTAAGTAAATTTGCTGTACTTTCAAACAATGTAATGTACAACTGTTAAGACTGATCGTTTCTTACATTTTCATAATAAATGTAGCTATAATATTCAGACAAATAGCTTCTATTTTCCTTCTTATGTGATGAAGTTGAAAGCAAACAGAAAAAGGTCCCCTTGAGCAACTTTCAAACTGTGTTTGGTTTCATATTTCAAAATCTGAGCTTAACAACCAGCAACCAGCATGACTATTGACTACATGTACTGATTTGAAATTCAAACACTTGACAAGTACTTGGAAGGCTCAATTAAAAGGAAATTTAAAAAAAAATTCAATATAATTGAAGTAATTGAAAATTAGTGTCAACAATATCATCATCTTGTTTCTTTTTGTTTGCTTGATGCAAGAAAATTCGCCCTTTGTTAAATTTCAAGCAACTTTAGAGCCAATGTGTTGGGTAGTGGGTACCAAATAAACCAAATCCTAATTAAATAATTTTAATTGTTATGACTTTACTTCAGAGTTTAATAAAAGGTATTAACCAAATTTTCTATCCAACCAAAATTACAGAAAATTTTCACTTGATCTCTGGCAGATCAGTGAGTTTTTCGTTAGAAATTTGGTATGTTTGCAGAAGGTGTTTCAAATCAACTGTAAATTAAGTAATTCATTTATAATTTTGACTCATACCCTTTCCAGTAAAGTGTATTTAATTCCATGTTCTATAAGTATGTGTTTTCAGTTAACTGATCAATTCAGTTCATTCCAGTCACCCTATAGCCATTGTCTTAACTCATGACATTATTTTACTGCCATTTCTGTTCTTGAAATTTATTGTTAGCCTCAGAGTTCTTGCAGTCCAAATATTCGCTGCAAGTGGATTAACCCTCGACGAGCCTGTACCAAAATCCATGGAAAACTAATCCCTCTCGTCGTTAAAGGATTAAAGTGAAGCACGAAGTAGAACTTTGAGTTGAAGGATGGAGATGAAATGCACTGCATTCTGAAATTCTAATTTGTCATTCATGAATTTAATTTCTGTTTCAGTTCGGCAGGAATGACGTGAGCACAGGCTCTGGCTACATATGCAGATGGCAACAAGAGGAGGAACATGGAGAAGAAAAACAGTCTGCACAGAATCATAGGAATTATTCGTCTGTAGATCTATTATCTCATCCGCTGCAACCCAGGTCCTCGGCTTCCCGAGCAGTGGTCAGGCCTTTTATCTGCCAATATGAGGGCTGTGGTCGAACTTTTATTCAGAAGAAGCATATGACTTGGCACCAGAGAGAGAAACACGGAAGACCATTTGGCATTGAACGCGAGTTCTCCTTTCCATGTCAGTTTCGCGGCTGTCACCGAGTCTTCTACAAGGTCGGCTACCTTCGAAATCACATGGAGAGTGAGCATGGATATGATCAAACTTGGACAACACAGTTTGCTCAGGTGTAATCAGGCCATCTGGTGGTCGTATTTTGGGTTTCTGTTTTTGTTGTGTCCTATGATAATTTTCATGGAACTGGTTTTCTGTTGCTGTAAAAGCTTAACAGCTGATATGTTTTGTTTGGTCTACCAATAAGTTGGACTTCAGTAAGAGAAAATAGTAATACACTGACCTCTTCTGAATGCATGACAGTTCTCTTCCATGGAGGTGATTTGTATTTTGTCATTGGCTGACCCTACTTTTGTCATGCTTTTGCTTCACTCACCACCTTTCCATACACATGTGTCTAGTGCTGATTAAATTAACTGACTAGATTCCGTAGGCTTGACCCTAGTGCTGGTGAAATTAATGAATCCTTAGCGTTCCATAGACATATTCTGGTGTTGGGGAATTTATTAACACATCGGCTTACCTTAGAGACGTTCTGCTGAAATTGTGATCCGTGACTGTTTGGGGGTTTTCACTTGTCCTGCAAAATCCACTCGTGCATTGGAAGACAATTGTGCGCTGGAGAGACTAGGGGGTTTCGTTGTTTGGGAGTTGAATGGTTAAGTTGTTGAAGGGCTTGTGTAATGCAAACTGAATATAGGTTTCGATTGTTTTATGAAGATATTTGTTGGATAGGAAACTGATCTGTATGTCATACAGTCATAGGGCATTGCAATGATACTTTGAGCACTCTTCCTCTGCCTTCTTGTGGACTGTGATTCTCTCAGATAACCACCGTCTCATGTGCATGTGAATATATCTGTCTCATGTGCGTGGGATATCGGTCTCCTATGAGAATATCCAACTTCTGTAGAGATATCAACACCTGTTAAGATACCCATCACATATTCTGACCCTGCTTTGAGGTCAGACTGTTTCTATCTCTTCATTCCCTTCTTTCAGTTGTCGTTGTCCTGTTAATTTTCGATAACCTTTCAGCACCAGAGAAATGGTTTTAAGTTATTCAAAGGAGATCGATAACCTTTCAGCACCAGAGAAATGGTTTTAAGTTATTCAAAGGAGATCGATAACCTTTCAGCACCAGAGAAATGGTTTTAAGTTATTCAAAGGAGATCGATAACCTTTCAGCACCAGAGAAATGGTTTTAAGTTATTCAAAGGAGATGCTGTGCATGCACAAGTTTTTGTTCTTACACTGTTTTGTCAGTAACTGGTGTTCCACATCAGTTGCTTTGTTGCTTGTTGTAAGTTATTGGAAGAATTGTTTTTATTAATTTTATTAATAATTGTACAGGTGATTTCTCTCTGTTGCTGTTCTAATTATTCATGTTTTGCAGACTAAAGGCATTAAGTTAGTTGTGATCTTTTCTTTTAGTTTCTCATAAGAATTATTGTAAGTGATCTTTTTGATTGATTTAAATGCAGACTTAAATCTGTGAGTCTGGCCGTGATAGGTGGAGGTGGTGGTGTACGCAGTGCGACGTGTTGGCTTTAGAATTTACGAAACTAGTGAATTGATTACATTCGTGATTACAAGGAAAACAGAGTCCATTAATATGTCAATATAATTTTAAACATTTTCAGCGGTGTCATAAGTTTCTAGTGCTTTGTTTAAACCAATTTTCTTGTTCAAATAATTTTCTCTCTAAGTGTTGCCTGTTCTTGTTAACTAAACTCGCAGAGTTTGTTCTTATTTTGTTATTTATTTAACTAAGATCAGTAAATTAATTGCAATGAATGGTGTTATTTATTTCTTTAAAGGTCTTAGGGGTCATCCATAAAGGACATCCGCAATGAGGGGTCATCAAAATGCGGACAAGGGGGAGGGAGGGTTATGACCAGTGCGGACGTCTGCATCTAAACTTTTAAATTTGATAGTTTTTTAACCACCACCTTGTTTCAACCTTCCCCAAAAGATGAACGGTCAGTGAAGTGATTGCCTAAAACTTCATGCATGATGCATGGTATAACCTTTAGTGCGACTTTAAAGAGGTTTTTATTACTGCACGTTCTGCGATATGAAACCCAAACTGTCACTTAGACGTACACACAAATTGTGGAATAATTGTAAAAATAATGATGACAACATTAAAAGTATTAGGCGTGCGGACGTCCGCAGAGGGGAGGAAGGGGTGGTAAGGTTGTTTGCGGACAAGGGGGAGGGAGAGGTCCAAAGTAGGTCATATTTTGCGGACGTCCTTTATGGACGACCCCTTATCGGTCTTTCTTAGGATGCAAATGATAAATTATGTATGCAGCCTGATCTCGTATGCGTTGAGGAAATTCGTCATGTGATTAATCCAGAGTCCAATGCGTGAGGGTCGTCATGACGACAGTCGTTGCCATGGTGCCGGCTGTTGTCACCTTGTGATGAATAATTAATTAATGGTGTCCCAAAAATGTTGTGTGTTGGGACGGACAGTTGCTGATTCGTATTGGCGCTACAATAAGGACTTCTTTTCTTACTGGTGTATACGGTTTGCACATGCTTTGGCTGGGATCATGGTTTAATGGTAGATGCAGAGTCTACTGGCGTGTCTGCCCTGCACAGACACGTACGGCAGCAGATCTCTTCTGCACTGTCCACTTATTTGTAATGGGCGATTGGGTTGGCCATGGTCAACGTGAAGAAGTGGTTTCGAAGAGCGTTTGATGGGGTCTTTCACACGGGGAGACTGACTTGTCCTCTGGGGCCATCCATTTAGTATGTACGCGTACTGGAGGGGTGGAGGTTAACCCAAAAGCATATACTTGCTTATAGGGGAGTACTGGTACTGTACGTACGTATAGGAAATTGGGAGGATGTGGGGTACCTTTAATTTGTCTATTGGCCTTCAAATTGATTGGCCTTCAAATGAGCTACAGTTCATTTTTTCAGCTATCAGACAAGTACTACCGGGAGAAGTAGGACTGTGGGAGAGAGGTCACTTGTAGGCCCTATACCATCTCACCTCTGACTGTTATTATTAAACTATCACGCAGCTCAGCAGCGAGTTCGACACAGCCTGTGTCCTGACCCATGGATTAAACGTCTCAATCTGGGGTGGGGGTGCGTCACGCGTATGTACGCAGGTGGGGGTGTAAAAGAGTACACTTGCGTACAGAGGTAAAACAGAGACAGTTTTTTCCGGATTTCTGCATACATACTAAACGGATGCCCTGTTGGCTTCGTCGCCTCGAACTTCATCCACAAATTTGTTATTCATTTGTTGTTAATTTCTATCACGACTGGGGATATAGTTTCAATGAACTTCAGTCTGCTCCTGTCTTGAACACAGTCCGTCGGCGTACCTCCTTGTCAGCATGTCCATATCCCTTCCAAGTTCCTGCATGTCACTGCATGTTTGCTTAGAGCTGTGCGTTGTAGTGGTGCCGGTCGTTTAATGATGGTTGGCGTTGTTAATGGCGCAACGGTTGTTTGCTAATGTTTCTATGGTCCAGGTAGAGTTTAACTATATTATGCGTAAGGTCAACGATTTAATTACGACGCCTGAAACTGCCACTTAGCGCACCTGAATGATGAGTAGACCAAGGACAACTGCTGCTGCGACCGCTTTAATAGTATACCCTCCCCACCCAAACACTCTTCTTTGACGCTTGAGCGAACTAGCTTTTATCGACAGGCGGAGGAATGCGTGATTCGGGTAATAAAGAACGGGTTTTTCTGGATTCGTCCAGAGTGCTCTTCGCGTGTATGCCACAGGAACCCAGATAATACAGAACTGCCGAACTTTCTTAGTCGATCCGCTACCTCCTTGCAATTGTTTCTCTTCCTCGTTCATCCTCGTTGCTTTATTTGTCTAATTTCCTTCGGGTCTGGTCGTTATATGTTTGGCCCAGTTTGGGGTTAAGTTAGGGGAGAAGGACAAGGGGAAGATCAATACAGCTGATGCTAGATGAAGGAGAGATAGGAGACTCGAAGAAGAGATTCAACATCGAGAAGACTTTGAACCTGCCTGAAGGCAGAGAACCAGAAGACGTTATTGGATGCCCACTCTGTATATTTGGATTGTGCGGCTGTGTTGGCCTTTTTAACTGTCTCTGTCTGTCTCTCTATCTCTGGGTGTGCGTGTGTACACCCGCACATATGGTCTGTTGTAATTTTTAGTAGACCAAGGACATGCTGACCCTAAACCGATTGGTCGGTATCAACTACGTCGTCATGGATGAGCGTTGTTGAGACTTTGGCCAACTACAGTTCACTGCATGGTCACATGGAATTTATGCGAGAACCAACGCTGTATTTAAATACCTACAGTAGAGGCCTACAGGTGTGAATTACTTAAGGAGACGGGCACCTGTACGACACCGATTTCTTCTAACTCCTTCGTGAGCAACGAACGAACGTACGAACCGTCGAGAAGTTTCTTCGCTGAATCGGATTCGTTTCATCGCTTGTAAGTATATCCAGAGCGCACTGGATGGAGATAGGGATAAGGCAATTGATATATACGCGGTTGGCAGCAGTCCAAGTCGATGGGATGCTACCAGGTTCCCAGGTTAATGGGTATAGCCTACATATGTCTCAAGATATATCGTCTGAGGATGGATGTTAATCTAATCACAAACCGATTTCATAGCGCCCATAATAATTATCATAATGCACAATAGGCATCAATCGAATGAGACCGCAGTCAATCAATATCGTAACCCCCTTTAGAAGCCCGATTATATATTTATAATTTTATTCCGGATATTTCTATAGCGCCTCTCGAAGTCTACTACTACTCAGAGGCGCTCCGGACTACAGCATTTGATACTATGCTGGAATTTTCACGCCGAAGCGCCACGAGCAATTGCGAGTGAAGGACTTGCCCAAGGTCCGTACGCAGCGGCTAGAGTGGCCCGGGATTCGAACCTGCAACCCTCCGGTCATAAGACTTACCACTGAGCCACCACGCCCCACGCCCCGATTTATATCCAGTGAGTCAGAGTAACCAGATTAAGTGAAGCTACGGTGGATCAGCAAGTTAGGCAGAAGAGTCTTAATTCAGTTTATAACGGAATGACCATGGACGTCATCTCAGCGTTGGGGGGGCAGGGACGTCATTTGAGTATTTTTCCGGGTACTTGGCCAAATTCATCAAAAATTTTAGAGATTTTTTAGGCAACAAAATAACTTTTGTGTCCTAATATAATCAACCTCAGACTGCTCTGTCGTAAGTACTGTTCAACCATTTCAATACTTGCACATGTATTATGCACTTCACTGTGATTTTTTTTCTTGAAACCAGTGCATGTGAAAAAAGTGAGAAAGTTTGTAGTAGGGACCTGCGAAGCTTCGATATTCGATTCGAAAACGAATCGGGCGGCGGTATTCGATTCGATTCGAAAATGATGTCACGATTCGAAAAATTTCGAATCTTTTTTGGAAAAATGATTAGCCCTTTGTTGTAAACCAAAGTGTATAGAAGGCCAAGTGTGCTCACTCCCGATTTTACGCGGTCCTTTTGAGTTTCCTTTCGCCAGGTGGCGCCATTGTGAAATGATGTTGGCGTGCAGCATTATTCGCAATGCCGAAACATCGTATAGTACTATTGCTCGGGGTATGTAATTAGGCCTACATAAAATTATAATGCATGCATCTACCCGCTGAGCATACAGGTAATAGATAGTATTATAATGCAGGTAATTGTAATTGAACATTTATATAGCGCCACTCTAATCAGTGGCGCTCTCGACCCGCATCACTGCCAAAACAGGCAAAAAGAAAGGTTTTCAAGCGTCTACGGAACTGAAGAGGAGAGAAGACAAGAAGCTCTTAGCGGAAGGACTGGGGAAGACTGTTCCAGGCCGAAAGACCCACATAAGCAAAGCTCCTGGATTGGGCCGTGGAAGAGTGCATACGCGGAACAACCATAAGGCCACGGGCCGAGGATCGCAAGGAGGCCCTCTCAGGCAGGGAAGAACCGGGTGTGCAGAAATTCATTAGGTAAGATGGAGCAGACGGTGCTGCAGACCCAGTGAGGTAGTTGCGCACGAGGGTGATGCTTTTGAACTGAATTCTCTGTTGGGCAGGAAGCCAGTGGAGGGAGTCACGAATAAAGGCAGAGATGTGGGCACACTTAGGAATATCACCCGAGCAGAAGCATTGAGTATAGACTGAAGTTTGTGTATATTGGAGGAGGAAATGCCAGTGTACACAGCATTACCAAAGTCATCCCGAGTGCAGATCAAGGTGTGGACCAGTGTAGAGACAGCATGGACCGAAATACTCCTGCAGATGGATCGAAGCTGGCATAGATGATAAAAGCAAGATTGCGATACATTACCAAAGTCAACCCGAGGTCCGAAGTATAGAGTATGAAGAGCAGAGGAACGAGAACAGCGACCCAAGGAGTGCAATGGGTTCCAAAGACCACAGAGATGGATCTGTCAGAGAGGAAAGAGCGGAACCACAAGAGAGCACTGTCACGCTTTCGTCTGTTCTGTCTAGACTATTGCTCTTTTCTTAACACTGGTCTTCCTCAAGTCCGCCCTTGATAGGGTCTTACGGTCTGCGGTGCGCCTTGTTGGATCTATACCTCGTTATGGTAGTGTATCCTCCTATATGCATCGTACTTTACACTGGCTCCCCTTCTGCAGCGCATCCTGTATCGGCTCTGCTCTCTTGTCTGGCAAAGCGTCTTGGGCACAGCTCCTCGCTACTTATGCTCCATCTTTACACTCTCTTCCTCTTTCACGGGTCGTGTGGACTCAATCTTAGACTGGAAGAAGTTCAAGAAATCGGTAGCCGTAAACTTATCTTTACTTATCTTTAACACATTAACATCCATGCATATACAACAACCATATTATGATGTGGATAGTACTGACTTTATTGTTCCCAGAAACACAATGCATAAAACAATTATCTACATCACATAGTTCATTAACACTCGATCATTGTCTAGGGAACAAAGGTGGCCTAGATGGGCCATAAGCCACGCTAAATTAGGGTAACCCTCTTTCTTTATTGGACAATGGTTGGATAATCAGCTGTAAAGTAAGTAAGTAAGTAGTTTAGTCGCCACGAAAGTAAACAATCACAGCAATAACATATTATACAGATATAGTGGCAGGCTACCGGAGAAGTCTTGTAGGACTCATCTTGCTGGTCGTCCAAATAATACATATCAAATCACATGCTCATTATAACACAAAAAACACCGGACATTACATACACACAGCACTGTCTTAATAATAGCAATCATAGCACTAACATTAATCACCATTGCTAAAAACCAACAAGTATGTCAGCTACCGGAGAAGTCTTGTAGGATAAAGCCTTTCGACCGAGACATTGAAAGCATCAAAACAATGATGCTAACAGTACCGGTAACTAAGAACATTAAGACCATCAAAACAATTAATGTGAAGTTATGTATTGGAACACCCAAGCTATCCACAATGTATCCAATCTTTCAACAGTTCTTCAAGTAGTTACTCATTTACTCAACTACTCCAGAGTGCCTTAAATCGCATGTAAGTGGGTGCATTTGGAATATTCATTGGTACAGCATTCCAAATTTTAAGACAAATGCAACAAACTGAAAATCGCCGGTAATTAGTACGTGCGTAAAAGACACATAAACCAAAGGAGGCCCTTGTACAATGATCATGCACATCTACTACCTTGGTGCTAAAAGTTAAGAATACTTCCGGTAGCAAGTTGTTGACAACTTATACATAAAGTTATCCAATTGGTAGTGGTTTGGTAACTTGTTGGCTAAAGTACTGTGGAAGATTTGGGAAAATGCATGGCACTGCATCTGCATGTAGCAGAGGCCTTCCACGTGGCAGAATAACTGTCTCACCGCCCACAGTAAATTTATCTTCACGAATAATATGGTGAGAATGAAAATGTAATTCGCAAACACGATCTTTGAGGCTCAACTCTTTGTCTGCACGAGGTATAGCCTTATTCCATAGTAGAAGGTTCTTGGCAGATGGTGAAAAAAGGCTACATTTAACTTCTGTCTCTGATTTGACTTTCCTTCTGTAACCAGTTTTGCATCCAGGAACAAAACAGTGGCTGTTTCTGGTGGTGGTGGACATTGCGAACTGCACATAAACAACCACGTACAGTATTGTACCTGATTCGCAAAATAAGACTAGCTTTTCTGCTAAAACTATAGGCTATGTGTAATTCATAGGAAACACGAAATACCACCACAATCCATAATTATTCGTAATGTACCATCCTAGAACGTTAACTCGTGTATCTGTGCCATTTTTAATGTGCTTGTCCTTCTATAGTTAGGCTATGTATAATTCATACGAAAAACAAGTAGAAGTATGAAGAGCAGCATTCTCTTAAGCCAGCCCTGAGGAAGCCATGAGTATGAAATGTTAGCGACTACATTTTCTTAACCTCGGCATAAGAGTGCGGGTGGATCTCGGTGGCCAGACCTCTCCCTCTGCGTCTTATCTTCCAAACGGGTGCAGGTGGAGCAGAAATCTCGAACCAAATTTCTGCCCTGGTGGGGATTTGAAGCCCCGACCTCCCAGTTAACAGTTCTGCACGCTAACCACTACAGAATCGATCACCTCCAAGTATTCATAGAGTGTCCGAGAATGTTAACTCATATACAGGGGTTAGTACGGTCCGTGCACGAAGAACTTAAATGGCGTGGTGCCTAATCAAACGGTTAGCGATGGTGAAGGACATCACCCGATCAATTCATTGAAAAATAAGCAGGGTTGAGGCCATACGGTCGCTATATGAAATCGTGTACATTTACATATACATAGGCCTATCTGTGACATTTTGACGCAGACGGCGACTGTCCGTATAATTTTATCACAAACTAGCACGAAACTCTTAATAAATGTTACATTTTAATATTCTGCAACGCCAACGCCATTAAATATCCAAAACACTTACGTGTCAAGTCTACGAAAATTGAAAACACGGCAAAATAAGTGAAAAATAGGTGAAATTATTCAATACACAAATTCTTTTCTACACAAATAGCGTAAACATTGCCGAGTTCCGGCAGGCCAACACAAATCTACGCTGCCGCCACCTGGCGAAAGAAAACACGAAGGACATAAACGACGCAGTGTTAAAGCCTGGAGTGGGCACACTTGGCCTTCTATACACTTTGGTTGTAAACTAATTGTTGAATCCGGTGCAGTGTCAGATCTCACCTTAATCATTATTATAGGGCCTATATTAAATATTGCACATCTAGCAAATGGATGAATTGTACAGACTAACAGTTTTATGTATTTTTAAAACTGAAGAAACTTGAAACATATTTTGTTTTTTTATTGTAGTGTAGAACTGTAGGCATTAGGAAAATTATGTTTTCATCATAAAAATTATATTCATTTATTTTAAACTTGAAGTTTAACCGAAATTAATATTTTCTCATTTTCTGGGGCAGATTAATCTGCAAAAATTAGCCTGCGATTGGCATACGGCCCAGAGCTGCCCTTAAAATCTTAGGGCGGCCCTCTATTAGGCCTAAAAGAAGTTGCCCATGCCTGGCTTAGATGAATGTTCACCAAAGTGTGGTTATGCAATTGGTACAATAAAGAAAATACTTAACTCATAAATTATTTGTAAGTTATTCTGTTAATTAGCTTAATGATTAGTTTAATTGAGTTTAAACTGCAGAAATGTTATTGAGATAGGCCTATTGATACGGTGGTACGCCTGTGCTATCACATAGGCTACACACTACTTTAAGATCAAAACATGGTTTTGGTACCCGCTGATTCGATTCGAGATTCGATTCGAATCTTAACCCCCGATTCGATTCGAGATTCGATTCGACGGAAATTTGTGATTCGCAGGTCCCTAGTTTGTAGCCTACTTCAGAATCCATGGGTTGGTCTGTTGTGCTAACTATAGGGTTTTTGCATAGGCCTACAATGTTATCTGTGAAGATGGTTGCCTTCTGATTGCATTTGAAAATAATGGAGTCGTGATTCAATGCTTAGGTAGGAGAAAATGCCGCCCAAGAAAGCAGGAGACAAGAAGGCCGAGGCGACAACTGAGAAGACAGGAGGAACAGCGGCACAGACCAAGGACAGTTCTAAGACCGTCGGAGGAGGAGGAGGAGCTGGAGGAGCAGCCGGAGGAAAAAAGAAGGAGCAGGCGGCACCAAAACAGAAATAAACGAAGACGACATTCTTGGCTGCTCTCTGTGGCGAACAACTGGCAGACGATGATGTTCTGCATTGGTCGAAATGCGACAGATGACTTTGACGATCGAGTTGTTAATTGTTCTTTTAGAGGCCTGTACAGTCTGTATGTATAGGTCTCTGGCAGAAGCAGAAACTCTGGCACTCGATTCGTCTGCATTAGACATTCGAGTTACATAACAAAATTATTAAACAAAATATTATGCCTAATGTTTCACCTAGAACAGTTTTGTTTTGCCAAGTGTATTGTTCGCCACATATATATGCGTCATAAATGCGTTTCAGAACAAATTTGACGAAACCATCGTAGATCACTGCGTTATGTAAGTAAGTTAGGCTGTGTTTGAGGGGATATATAGGCCTAGTGTTTTCATTGTTGGGAGGTGGGGTACGTGGGGGTCAAACCCCTAGCATATGCTGACCCTCTTCATGCAGCCACCTGAAAAGATCTGAGCTTAACATCTTTCTCTGAGAGCCTCGGCTGGAAGGTCGAGGTAGGGCCTATATAGAGGAGTAGCTTTCCTCTACAAGGTACTATGATCGTAAACTGTGGGGGGGGGGAGGGAATATAAAATCTAGCCAGTCGTCGGCTGTTTTGTCTGGTGCAACATATATAGTGACATTAGATTTTGATCTGCGTTCGTGTAACCTACTTTGGTAATTTGTAAAATGTTCGACCCCCTCAGCTTTTATTGACAACTAGGCCTAGGCTACAACACTGCATGGGGATATGCATGAGGATTCATACACAACAAATGCCATACTATAGGCCTATATACCATGCCATCCTAGCCAATTTATCTGGCGCCCCTTCTGGTCGGCTCCACCACCGCTGCAACGTGTTCAACGCCACTGCCAATCTCAATGTGTCCCACGCCAGCATTTTTATGGGCATTAGCCGATACCCTTGTGGGCTTTATCCGGGTCAATATGGGCAAGTGGACCCTACACGAGTTCCATCATGTGAGCATATGCTGGCAGGCCGTGCATAGACCGTGCTAGCCCGAGATTGAAATCTCTGAATCGAGCCACCTTCGGTAAGCGAACTTGCAGCCTCACGCACAGAAGTGCATGGGCAGCGATCCCAAGGTGTCGAGGGAGACAAGACCCCACCTTTAACAGCGGGGAACATAGCATACAGTTCCCCAAATTTTGAAGAAACACCAAAAAAGTTAAACATTTTAGACCAGATCAGTTTGTGTCCCGTGTCCCCCCCCCACCTGTCAGATAAGATCGCCGCCAGTGATGGGACGTGCGCCCTAACTAACCGGGATAGACGGATAATGATGACGTCGTTGCGATCAAGATGATGACCAGGATTATTATGATCACAGTTAGAAGAAAGAAAAAAGAACAGCAGCAGCAACCATTTCGGGCAAACATTAATGATGATGACGCCGTCATGATGACATAATTTCGACGACGATGCCTTCCGGATTGTTACCTCGTTAGTTACAATCATGCCCCATAACCCGCGCCGTGCCTGGGTCAGTTGGTCAACGGCTGCAGCTCTTGATACACTAGGTAGAGAAAACTTTCACTGGCAACCGGTGATGTTGAAATAAATTCTGATCCAGCTATAGAATTCAGAATCTGGTTATTGCATGGTCAATAATATTTTTGTGGTTCTGTTCGAAATAACGCGAAGCTTAACATAAATGTCTTTATGAGCATTCTTTACGTAGGCATATGTCAGATTTAAAGGTGGAAACGTCTAGTTTTTCCACGTGCAGAAGGTGATTCAGGAGTAGGTAACAGCAAGGGCAATATGATCGAATAGACGTTTCACAAGGGAAGTTTCTTAACAGTGGAAGAGGAGGAGCTGCAAATCATCAAGAGAACTAACGTATGACCCACATCACGAGTCGGATAGGAAACACAGCTCACGGACAAAGGTGGTCCTTGTATTTTAATGAGTTTGTCTGAAGTATCCATACTACTATAGAAATCGCATACATAATGTGTTACAATTAATTCTGAAGGAAAGGAGACCAAGCACTCAAGTAAAGTTTGAAATTCTGTAAGGAAGCCAGACAGCAAAGTGACGAAGGTCTTCTATGTCAGTAAACATTTGGGTGTGGACTTGGAACTCTTCCAGCATATATGGCATGTTCATAAGCAATTGATGGGACCATGTGGGTCTGTAACAGTCCCACATTGTAATATATTGGCCTCAGATGGCATGCTGGTAGGGAAAAGGGAAACGAGACAGTTTATGATAGGACCTTGTAGAGAAAAGCTAGCCCTCTATATACATGTACATGTAGGCCTATATACCTCGACCTTACAGCCAAGGCTCTGAGAAAAAGATGGAGACATTCGGTGGGCGGTGGCCCAGGAAGTGTTCAAAAGTTGTGTGAGCCAAGGACAGACCGAAAGTGGATAAAATTATACATTATATCCAATGAAACCTTTAGGAATATTTTGTCAAGGGCTGTACCGAATATTCGCTTCGTATTCGCTTTGGGGCCGAATAGTGGGCCAAATACCTATTCGGTATTCGGCCGAATAGTAGCGGTCGGACCGAATACGAATAGTGGTCACGTGACATCTGTTTCGGTTGAAAGCTAACGCAGCATTCATGCGTTAACTTAGCTGTAAGTGACAATTTCTAAGTTTAGTAAATTAGTTCCATTCCTAGTTTACACAGACTGGCTAAAGGATGCAAAAATTGCATGTAGTTAACTGTTTACTTGTAGTTTATGTATTAAATTTACTGAACTGAAACCTTTGCTTACATTTGAAATCTTGAATGTTGTCGGTAGACCTATTTTGTACACTATTCGTATTCGAATTCGGCCGAATAGTTGGTCCAATTATTCGTATTCGGCCGAATAGTGATAATCACCTATTCGGTACAGCCCTAATTTTGTCATTTTTACAGCCACTGGAAAAGTTTATTATACTATATACTGATGAAGTGAAAAGCGTCTATAGCACATTAAGTCAGTAACTACTTTAGTATGCATCAAATACAAAGCACTAGCTAAAAAGTTGTGTGAGCATGCTTCTGCCTTGGTGTCACCAGAGGCGCGTTTACCATTAGGCGCACTAGGCGCGCGCCTAGGGCCCCCAAATCTCGGAGGGGCCCCAAACGAACGAAAATTTTTTTAGTTATAAAAAATAAAATTTTGACTGTATTTACTAAAATTATGATATGAAATAACTTCACATTCCTTGAAAATATCTTTTATAACTAATCATAATTACAGTGCCAATAATACTCACAAAAACGGTTTCAAGTTCAGCTTCGTGGATTTTTGCACATGATCGGCTAAACACCACAAGAGTATCAGACTCTCAGTCTACAAGTTCAGAAGGACCCCCAAATATGTTTGCGCCTAGGGCCCCGTTTTCTGTAAACGCGCCTCTGGGTGTCACAGAACCAAAACTTGTGTGAGAAGTGGCGCCTTTGGGCCAAACCATGGCTCCCAAAGATATTACATCAGAAATGAATGAAGGTGCTTAGTGCAACTGAAGCCTGGTTTCTATCAAAGTAAAAATATAAATGGAATAATAACAGATATAATTTAGTAGTGATGGAGATTTTTAGCAGTGAAGTGAATTAGGTGACAGAAATCAATGGTGTAAAGACAACCAAGGCCAGGATTCAGTTCACGGTCACTAGACAGAAGAAGCAGAAGGCAAGCAAGTGAAAATATTATGTTAACGAGTGATCTAGAACGCGATGGGGATGTAGTGCAATGTGAAGCGTGACCAATGTCAGCCAAAAAGAGACGTGCTGGCCGCTTGCATGTAGTTGGTTTAACGAGACAAAAAAGAATGTACGAGAATGACTTCTGCAAGTGATAGCCAACTTTGTTCAAACAGTGACAATGTTCTGGTTGGCAGAAGCATGTATGCATCCGGCATATTGAATAAAGGAACAGGTACCCTTAGAAATGCAGCACCAAACGTTACCGGTTGATAAACTTCAGCCACTAGGATCATTTGCATATTGAGAGCATCATTTGAATATTGTGCATTCTTAGTGGCATGTAGAGTAGGCTTTTTGCCTTTCTCTGCAGTGGTCATTTGAAGTATTGTTGACGTATCAGACAGAATATGTTAATGAAACTCAATACTCATTTCACCTTAGCATCACGTGCTTTAACTGAACAGTTTCAAAGTTTCTGTGCAATTTCAGAAGTTCATAGCAGACAATTTTATAACACATTAACCATCGAAACAGAGTATTACTTGTAAAAAGAAGCCCCTATTGGCTGCACGATCTGCTTGTCCGTGTAATTGGTTCACATGAAAACAAATTAACAGTCATACTCTTCATGATCTCTGAGGTAATCTGACTATATCCAATCATCCAAACTAGACAGCTAATCCAACAAAATGATGTCGGATAGCACAAACCAAATTAATTTAGTTTGTAACCGACTTAACCTGAAATAAATGCCATTAGCCTATCAAACTAGAAACTACAATCATAATCTAAAACTAAATATCTGTAAGTTTTCCGATATTTCAGAATCCAAAAAACAATTGAAACGAAGCTAAGTTTGTAACATTACAGGTTGTCTGGCTGCACAAAAATTGACAAATATGCATATGGCGTATTATAAAAAAATACATGCAGATTTAACACTGTTACAACCAGAACAATGCTACAAACAGTCATGCATTTCAGATTACTGTTTGAACCAAAGTCTGCTCAACTAAACACCAATCCACCTACTTTGTAGCCCTTCAGTAGGCAACCGAGTCATTCAGTTACAAGAAAACTGTTCAAAAAGAAATGCCTTAAAACTCAAACTTAAAACAAACAGAGGACAAAATAAAGAACCAATATCGGCAACACTCCATTCGCAAACAGCAACAGAACATCAAAGAAAGAAAAGACGGTCGGAGAGAAGCTGACTAGGTTCTTTGCGGATGTTCTGTCCAACCAAATAAGCCAGTTTGTGAGCATACTGCAAAGAAAAACAAACAGCTCTGGTGTACTGAGACACTGGTTAATAAACAAGGTTCCATATGCAACCAATTCTATGATGCCTACCGTTCTGAATCATTATGCAGGCATTTTAGTTTCATGGCACTTGCAGCAGCTAGCTAAGAGGTCCTAGAATGAACTAGGAGAAGCAGCACTGCAGAGGAATAGCAGTGTCCAGTATATAACGACATCTTATAGCTGCCAGGGACATAGCCTCTTTTACCTTACAACAGGGATTCCCAACCCGGGGTGCCCGCACCCACAGAAGGAGCGAGATGGCATTTCAAGGGGTGCGACAAAGAGGGAAAGTATGTTAATATTGTACCGATTGTTTACAAATTTTTCCAATTGCTCAATTTATATTTGCATTTTATGCACAGGGTTAAAAGCTTATGTTTGTTAGTTCAATTTGTTCACCCACAGTACTGCATGAGTGTGTGTGGTTCAATCTGTGCTTCAAAAAATAGAAATTTGACTTATTCATCTTCAAATGTGATATTTTTTTGTAGGAGGGTGTGATCATTAATGAAATATGTCATAGGGGTGCAGGGCATAGCAAGCTTGGGAACCCCTGCCTTATAACAATAAAAAAGGTAAAAACATTCTCCTAAAGAAGTGTAGATTGCGGTTGGGTACTGCACAGCCACTGATAACTATAGAATTATTAAGCAACATTAACCACGGAGAGAAAACACTTCTGAAAATGGTCTGCCATGTGTAACTTGGACATGGCCAATGAATACGTGTAACCATTCTTGCATCAGTTTGCTGCTTTGTCACATATTATATTGTGCTGCCAAATTCTGGATGATGAACCTCAAATATGCCATTTTGTCAACTGCAGAGGTTATGTGTGTCTGTAAAATGTCTGTTATTTAAGACTTATTCAAGCTACATTAGCATCATCCAGATAAAAAAGCCTCTTAAAATGGGAAGATAATAGACATGTAAGTTATGGTGGTAATCCTAAAATGAAAATCAAACAACTGTAGTATTTCATAGCCAACGTATGATAGAGAACACATAATCAGTAGTATTTACCCTCCATAGACACATTTGGCTGTCACATATTGTATTGTATTGTATTGTATTTAAACATTTATAAAGCGCCCCTAGTAGGGTGAACCGTTCAGAGGCGCTCATCATACAATCAACATATACCTAGTAGCATTCAAAGCTGTTTAAACACAACCATAGATTTCTATACTAAAACTCAAGAAGATTTTATATACATGGATAAGAAAAACTAATGACAAGACAGACCTGACACGGGGCTGGAACACGCACAGTTCCTGGCCAGTTGTAGTACAAGTGAGTCATCTTGTATGACAAACTTTGCAATTTATCCACATCCCAGTTTGAAGTGTCATGGACTACAATGTAGTGAGTTGGCGAGACAGTTCCCTGTCGAACATGCTGACTGACAAGAAAAAAGTCATACCTACAAAAAAGTCAACAGTTTTCATAGACAAATACTGAGTACTGATTTCTCACAGCTGCACGTTTCAGTAATCATTTGTACATGTGTAAGCATTGGGAAGGTAGCTCTATCTTAATTAGATATTCTGCTGGAAAACAAACTAAAACCTAGGCAGCCATGTGGCTTTGTTGAGATAGTGTTGGCAGGTGCAGTGACGTCAATACAAACAGAGTCGATGAAAAGTATTTGGTTAGATGGAATGTCATGCTACCCGGCACCATCTCAGCACCGCATCATTTTATTTGCTGGTTAATGAGTACCAGTATATCTTTTTAAGTACTGTTAAATTGACAAGTTTCAGCACCCCTGAAAGGCACTACATAAAAGCTCAATGACATACATTCATACATACACGACTTCCATGAGCACAAATATCTAAATATACAATCAATGAAAACTTCCAACACATACCAATCCTTTCGAGTAACCGTGTGATCCAGAATGGAACCAGGAGGAGGATTATCCAGTACAGCATTTGGTCCACTCCCCTATTTGAAAAGCAGACACTTCATCATGAATAAAACAGGTGGGAGGAAGAAATGTCCCCAATTAAGCTAATGATCAAATGCATTGTGTAATCATAACTGCAGTCACACATTTGTATGACACCTCTTGAAGAGAAAATCCTCAGACAAACTCTCGAACTAAAAAGCCATGATCTAAAAGAATGACAGGTTGGAGGCAAACTACTATTCACAATCAACATACCAGTATAATTAAAATTCAATTGTTACAGTTGTTAAATAACTAGGTCATTACTTATTTTGTTATCTTAATAGTTAAACAATCAAAGTGCTACTTGGCTGTGATTTTGTTTTACAGACCCGGAATTCAGAATCAGCAAAAGTACTTAGACACACACTGCCGTGCACCAGTGTGTATGCATGTATGTACCAGTATGTACTGGTATGTATGTACAATTGTACATACATGTATGCATGTATGTACATATGTATTTATGTATGCCTCTGAGCCTTTGTACAGCACATTTCAAGGAACTCTAAAAAGTGCTGTGAACACCACAGCACATCACCATTGATCATCATCACTGTCTAGCCATCTACGATAAACCCAGTTCAGGTATTCTGTATGGAGTTCAGAGTTTCTCCAACTCATTCTGATGTTAAAGAACTGATAGAAAACACAGGCCAGTGAATTTCAAAACTTGAGCCCAGCAATAATGATCACCCGAAAGCCCAAAAACAGTTCTGTTGCTGATTTGCATATGGCCAGAACACAATCAGAAAAAGACAAAGTGGAGTAAAAGTGTATGCCTAAACTGCATGCATGTTCGGTGTGTGATCAATGAACAAAAATAAAAACCATGCTTAAGAGTGATTTGCTTCTTGAATCATATTATCAAACCTTTCTAGCCAATATTCGAGTATTGATCCTCTTCTGTACGATAACAACTGCCAAGTTTGGTTCATAATCAGACCCAAAGTGCTTGAAACATTCCATCAGCTGGACCACTTCATAGTTGGCAACTGTTGTCAGCTGTCCGTCTCCAACTCCATCTCGGTAGATAATGATTCTCTCTGGAAGCTTGTGATTAATCTCGTGATACTTCCTCAGTGCTGCAGTAAAGCAGAGCTGGAGTCCATGAACAAGTTCTTCTCCTGGCGCCTGCATACACACACGTGAATACCACCGTGTACAGGTAACATTGACACTGCTAACAAATCCTGCCACAGAATTCTTTCTCTGTCCAGCATCATGGTGAGTGTCTATTCCACAAACCATCAGTCCTTTCTAAAAAAAACACAATTAACATCAGGATAAGTTAAGCAAACTCTTAAAATAACTGATCCTTAGACGTAGCCTTTGCTATGAAAAAGTTCTCTCTAAACAGTTAAACTTTCAGCGTAACTTCTAATATGGTGAATGGGGCAGATCCATAGTAAAGTCTAGTTACAGCATGCTATTATTGCTCACCAGGTACACACCTTTTGGAGTAATAAAGATTGTCTAAGCATTTTAAAATTTATCTTAACACTATCACAACTGCCGTTTCACTTATAATTTATTTTAAAAATAAAAGCTTGCTACTCTAAGTAAAATCAACATGTGCCAAAAAATTGGTCAAAACCACTCAGGCCATCGACAGAGAGAGTAAAACAGCTTCCAGGTGAATTGGTCATGATCAAAAAGTTAACACACACCCTGTGAAACAAAGTCTGGACACAAACAGATTTCCAGAGCTTGAGGACAACCAAAAGAAAAGCTGTGCTCGTCAAGAAAAGCCTTTGCCTTCAGAGGAACTGAAGTAGTGGTTAGACTTTGGTAGCAATATGTATACGTATATGTATTGTATGCAAGTAAGTATCAGAGCATCTTTCAAGAACCTCTTCTAAAAGCACAAAAATTCAGCCAGCAGAAAGTAATGACATTAAGGCCAGTGGCAAAGGCCCTTGTTCTGGTTCTGGGCAGATGTTTTAGGTTTTGGTCAATTTCACCCCTTAAGAGTAAAAACATTATATCTCATCACCTGTATCAACGATCCATAAATTGTGAGTGTGAATGCTCCTTACAACTTTTTCTCAGAAACAAAGTAGTTGGTCATCTTTAGGCTTTTAGTTTGACAAGCTTCTGGGGATACACTGAGATACACTTTGGTACATTTGTTCCAGTTAACATCAACGAACCTCACTGCAAATTTAGTCCAGAAATCCCAAATTTAGTTCATTTTCTCCCAGAAAATCACATTACACTAAAACAAGTCACAATCACTATCTATTTGATGTCATTTAGAAAATTAATTGTTTACCGTAGGAATTTTGACCGCCCACAACTCTCCTCCAAGCTTACAGTTGATCTGCAGTGCAATTTTTTGAGTAACGCTGCGTAGCTTTTGTTGCTGACTGATTGTTTTTGCATTGATGACCTGCGATGGAACAGGACATTCCACGCAGCACAGCTTCTTAATCGCATTGTATCGATCGTCTCTGCTTGAAGGAAATATTGTTACAACCATCTGGACCTGTGATTCACACAAGACACATTGAGCACAAACTGAAAACAAGGACAGAATTAAAGAGCCAAGCACATTATCAGAATATAAATTGCAGCTTTTAAAAAAGAACTTCAAAAGATGAAACTTAAAAACTTAAGCAAGTCGTAAATGACTAAAGAATGCAGGAAAGATAATAAACCTATTTTTACTATTTCAATAAGAATGACAAAATCGAATACTGACGTACAAAACATGCAACTTTGATAGCCCTGTAGTAACTGACAGGGCACATACAGCTAGATTGAACTATAACCACCTGAGCTTAGAAGCATCAGCTTGTATTAATTTGCCCTGACATACCAAATTAATCACATGAGGAGTAAGCATTGGGCCGCCAGCATAGTGAATGCAGTACAGTCACATGTTGTTATTTTGGAACTTTGTAATGGCTCTGGTCAGGTATTTCTGAACCATTCACACTTTCTGCAAATCTTTCTTAGTAAAACCAGTGAGAATTTAATTACAGTAGTCAAGCTGACTAGAAACCAAAGCATTTGCTAGTGAAACCACGGCAGTTTGAAATATATATGATCTGATTTGACAGATGTTCCATATGTGAAGTGAACTGAATTGCCAATCGCCCAAACATGATCAGCAAATGATATTGTAGAGAACATAACAAGCCCAAACTACAAGTACATTTAGTATGATAAACAATTCACCCAACTCAAGAGACATAAGCCAATCGAATATCAAGCTGTAGCTTTGATTACAGGAGATGAAATCCAGTCTTATAAGATCAAAATGAAGTTTATTACCAGCAGAACTGTCAAATGAAAGGAATAGTTGAGCATCACCTGCATGGATGGAGTTGATCTTAGCTGCAAAATGCTCCTTAACTATTCGACACTTTCATCCCATTGTTGCCCTACTGAATTGTTACATTTTTATAGGGCCACTATCTAACAGCAAAGGAAGGTTTGAACCTGCAAGCTCCATCTGACCAGATAAGCTCTTGTGCTACACACATTTTATATTACCCACTAAAATGTTCACAAGTATTTTACAAACGGTGCACGTTCACTAATTATATTTGCTGTACTTGCATTACAAGTTATTTTTACAATCTTTCTAGGCCACATAACACACATGTGATTGCGAGATGCAAATAAAGACTACTTTGTCCATTGTGTGCACAAATGCTAATGCATTAACAGCTTCACCTGATCATTCATTTTTTGTCGTATTTCGCGCAGATATGTTTCTGTTCTGTCATTTTGCAATTGGTAGACTGCTGGTTTCTCGACCCGGATGCCCATGTCACGAGCACACTGTACGTACATGTTGACGAACTCCAGTGACTTGCTGGCATCACGTGATGTTGTAACCAGCATCCAGTTCACCAAATCAACCTGCAATCAAAAGTAAACATTCACACGTGAAGAGTCATTCACTGAACACCTTCAGTAGCCATTTCTAAAAAAAAAACCTTGAAGATAATTACTAAAAATTATTGAGGTTGAGACTTCTCCTAACTAACTTGAAAGTTGCTTACAGTGCAATTCTGAAGACATTAAGTCTGCAACTGGAAACCTTGGAGGAAGCTGAAGAACTAAGTGAGCAGCTGTACACAGAACTGATTGTAAAGGCCACAAGGAAGAGAACCGAGTATTGAAATGCAATAGTCCATGCCTGATAGAACGAGTGAGCAGACATAATCAGGGGCAGCATCTTGAGTTAGAACGAACGAGTAGGTAGAAGTTCCTTCATGTAAAATTAACAGGATCATATAGCATTGATAACATTGAGATTCCAATGTCAACTGTGACTCAACAGTCACACCTAGGTCATAATCTTGGAGCACTGAATCTATATATTTGGTAGGAAAATTGGAATGTTATGCAGATATGTAGTAAACTAGCCACGGATTTGACCAGTAAGTCCACAGCTACTGACTAATATCTCCAGAATAATACTAGGATCAACTGTTTCATATGCAAAACTTAAGTGTATTGGCCCGCATCACCAGATGTTAATCGGTCTTTCATAACACAAGTATGGTAATTTTCTGTGGAATGCATAACCAATAGGCACATTGAGAGCAGGAAGTTGTCATTAGGGGTCGTCCATAAAGGACGTCTGCAAAATATGACCCACTTTTGACCCCTCCCTCCCCCCTTGTCCGCATTTGACCTTACCCTCCCTCCCTCCCCCTTGCGGACGTCCGCACGCCTAAGCCAATTTTCAATGTCGTTATCATTATTTTTACAATTATTCCACAGTTCTTGTGCACGTTTAAGTGACAGTTCAGGTTTCATATCGCAGGATGTGCAGTAATAAAAGCCTCTTTAAAGTCGCAGTAAAGGTTATACCATGCATGAGGTTTTATGCAATCACTTCACTGACCTTCTCATCTTTCAGGGAAGGCTGAAACAAGGTGGTATTTAAAAAACTATAAAATTTAAAAGTTTAGATGCGGACGTCCGCACTGGTCATAACCCTCCCTCCCCCATTGTCCGCATTTCGATGACCCCTCCCCCTCATTGCGGACGTCCTTTATGGATGACCCCTTAAGGCAATTAATAAGAATGTTACAATGAAACTGGTTTACAGTCTGGAAATAAACAGAAGGATCTTCAATGTTCTTTTGAGAACCAGTACCACAAAAGCACATTTAAGTGAATAATTAAAAGTTCCTGAACTGAGGGACTTGTTGCAAATTTATGTTAAGAAAGGAGCCAGTGCCTCAGCAAACTTTTCGATGAGCCACACTAGAACAGGGTCAAGGTTGCATGTCTTTTCTAGAGATCTCTTTATTATGGACAAAACCTGCTTGGCTGACTCGTTCAAATTAACTAAAGTTTACTGTTGCAAGCAGAATATGTTGGCTGAGGTGCCCCTGCAGTTAACGGTAGTCATCTTATCAACTGAATTATGCAAATTATTAACTTAATTGCCCAAATGAACAAAACATCTAAACAGGCCATATGTCCACCGCTAAACCTAGCAAATAATATAACATTGTCTAGCAACATCAAGTCAAATTATCAATGTGCTGATTATAATAAATGCACAATTAACACACTTAGCCAAGTTGGATGAATGACTTACAGCAGTGATGACATGATCGCGTGTTAGAGCTCGACTCCAATCTGCTTCCACACCTGAATCTACTTGTCGGTTCTTTAGCAAAATTTTCTCTTGCCCAAGTATTCTGCCTTCCAACTACAAAATAAACAGCAGAATGAAATAACCTCTTAACAGAACCACACTTGATGGCTTCTTTGTGTTATCACTTATAACTGCCACATTTGTAAACTTCACTGCCACTTCATTGTCAAGTTGTGCTAAACGAAAATTTAACATGTAATAGCTAAAACATATTCAACAAAGTCACCTGAGTCAGAGAAATGGATGTTCCATGACTTCCATTACTGCATTATTACTGCGGCGGCGTCACACAATGTTTCAATGAGACTTTGGTATAATAATCTTCGTTTAATATCTTCAAACTGACAATAACGCAGTATGATCACAAATCAGTATGAACGGATGATCACAAGTTATTACAGGAGTCGAATTTAACTGTACACGACAGCCATGCAAGACGCCCATCACATCCTACATTTTAACAATGTGCCATCTCGCGAATGAAAGGCTGAGTGGACCTAAATTTGGGGAGGTTGCTGGAAGCAATCCCGCTACTTCTTGCTCTTCAGGCCAGTGATGTTGGTATAAAAACATTAAGAAAATAAATGTGATAAGGTATAGTTTTTTCCAGTCATTCTTCTGCCTTTTGAAATCAACTGAAGAAACCAAAAGCAGAAAGGACAAAAATGCTCACCTCCATTATGTCATTATCCAGTTCTAAACCCCACTTTTGCAACTCTGCTTTAGCCTCAGGCACGGAGTTAACACTTTTGCAGAAATTCCTCAAAGAAATTCGTCGTTGAGCAGGAGTTATTCGTGTATGAGTCGCTAAATCCTGTACATAAATGCTTGTGGTTAATTCTCATGCATTTGGACATTTATATATTCCTTTTTAGCAAACTTTCACACGGCACTACTCGTCTCTGTAAGAATAATCACTAACAAACACTTTCAGAGTGCTTCTGTGAGTAAAATAACATTATCAAACCGAACTGTCTGCTTGCAAAATAAAGGTCAACAAGAGTTAAAACATTCATGTCACAGGTTACATGGAAAAATATACCCAACTGTATAACACAGGGCTGTTGGCTGAGCACGGTAACAGAAAAATAAATTATGTATCACAGTTAAAGAGCAAAGTCATTTCAAGGTTGCTTTACAAACTCCTGTGAAGCAGATTGTGAATTGCAAAGACAGTTTTTGTGCCTGTCTTTAACTGTGTCTGGCATGTGGCCAGTCAGTCATAAGTACTGTGTTTAGGCATGGTTAAGCCAAAGCTGGTTTGATGACATCCATCCCTGAGCTTTCCATAGTCGACAAGACTTTACACATTAGACCGTTCAACAGATGAGACAATGTAATGTCATCGTAATCACAAGTGCACATTCATATAGCACATCATTCAAAATAACGCATCTCCTTGAAGATGTGCTATATAGAAGATCTTTATATAGCACTCCTAAGAAGTTCTTCACACGTGACAACTCAAGACCAGAATCAAATAGAATGGTCTTCAACCATTAGCAAAACAGAAGCAGAGCAAGGAAAGGAAGCCTATGCTGCATGCTGAACAGCAGCCTGTTCCAGAATGAGGAGCTGACCAAGGCAATGCTACCATGTTGCACTGTAGAAGTATGGTAAGGAGGAATAACCATTTCATCCTGTTTTACAGCGTCAAGAGATTTACGGTCAGTCACAGATGACACTGAAATACATAGCTCCATATGATACAAAGAAGCACATCTAGCCAGGCAGTGACACAATGCATCTTTGCATGGGCAACAAATGCAGTATATCCCATATGTCATTACCTAAATGACTACACTTTGAATCCCACTGATTAGTCAAGCAGCAGTGTTCAAAACAGACTGTGTTGGTTAGTGTGAAAAAGAAAAAGGTCTGCATAAATGACAATGCCATATTCAATTGTACTGTATAAATGCAAGTACCAGGGTAGAACCCACTTTGGTAGACAGCGAGAGGAGCATTATGTCTGCAACTATTCAGCACTGCTCAGACTAGCTGATACACCACCTGCTCTAGCTGCTTCATGACTCAACTGCCTATTTTTGGTTGATTTCCAAGACTTAGCACCTCAACACAGAAACATGATCAACATTTTTAACTGAACTGACTTACTATACAGAGTTCATAATCAAAGTATAAATTTCAGTTTATTTCTGATTCTACCTTCATCACTCTGAAATCCTGCCTGATTTCATCTGTTAAGCCCGTCATATATGACAGTTCCGGAATGAGACAGATAACTTCCAGCCCCTTCTGCAATATCAAAGCAAAATGACATAGAGGAAAACAAGTACACAATTAACATATGCAACTGCCTGAGGAAACCATCAAAATCTCGATCAAATAATTTATGTGAGAAACAGACTCATGTGGCCATTACACATAAATGAGACTGAAATAGTTTTGTGTATGATTTAGATAGAGATGTGCAATATATAACTCAGAAGAGTTCATGTTTACTTTCAGGTCACATGACTAATTTGCACGTAAAAATCTATTTTAAATCAGACATCTAAATGTTATTTAAGATTTAACTGGTGATTTATCAAAACTTCATATGGAGATGCACACATTCAGTTTTTTTACTACTTGTGACAAAACCAAGTGGTTTTCACCAAACTATTTAGCACTTCTGGCCTAATTCAATATTATACCAATTTTTGACTATTTCTGACTTAACACATTGACCGCCACCACGGTTTGCAGCCCTACGCCACCAAAATTTTCAAAAAAACGGGAAAATTTTTTTTCACTGTTTTAGTATTTATAGTTTTTTTTTTTACTATTTTCAACATATATACATAAAAATTACATGTTTTCAGTCTTGTCTGACATTCCTCTTATATTTTAGCTTTGGTGTGGTAGATTTCAAAACATGGAACGCCACGAAGTGCTGGCTTCGACAAATGCGTTTAGCATGTTCAGTAACGTCATTCCCTCCGAATGCCTCCCTTGTTGCATAGGACACACTTGTTGGTTGGAGTTGACTTACTCTCAGTTGGTGGCAACACGTCCAGGAAGCGTTGTTCGCTAAGTCGGACATGTCCGATGCTTTGTATCAACAAATGCACGACGCTCAGATGCCAGAACTGGGCAAGAACTGGGCTGCCAGAACTGGGCAAATGACATCTTTCAACAGACTGCGAGGTGACTTGCAGTCTAAACCATTCATAACTTTTGATACCGCCACATTTCTTATATAGTAAATACGAATTTGGCAGTGCTATATATAGGAGGTGCAGAACGTTCTTCCGATTCCACTTCAGTGTCTTGTGAAGAGGAGAACAGTAAGGAATCAGTTGGTCGCTTCGGTCAACTCTGCACATGTTGAAGTGGTAGGTGAGGATGGAATCTGGTTTCCATAGAGGCTCTCTGTGTAGGTTCAATTTCGCTGAAGCCGTCAATTTCCTAGTATGATGTGTGCTCAGTATCATAACACCTCGTTTGTCCTTCCATTTTGTGACAACGATCTGCCCGTTTCGACGAGAAACAAAGTCATCTTTTCTCAACTTTGCTGTCACAACCTTTTGAGGCAAATGTTTGCGGTTGCTTCTCTATAGGCAAAAGATAAGAATCAAGCAGTCGCATTTATTCCTGCCTTCCAGGTGCACCAGTGACTCAAATATCTGTTGGCAGAACGTATCTGTCGCCCACCATCGATGCATCAGTCCATAGGTTGGCAAGTGGTTCGTTATCGCTGTCATTTTCATGGTCACAGTCTGAACCGACTGAGTTACGATGGCTGGACGGTTTTGTTCATCTTCACCAGCTTGAGAAATACTGGGAATGTAGTCAGAATCTCTATGAGAGATTCGGACGTCATTAGATCTGCGTCAAATCATCATCTGACATGTCACAAATTTATAAAGAACTTCTGCTGCAGCATTGCATTTTCCGCTGGAAGCCGACATTTTGACCAAAAAACAACGATACAAAAAGTCATAAAAAAAATATTTTTTTGGTTCAAATTTTGAAAAAAAATAATTTCCTAGTGTCACTAGTGTATTCTGCTATTATTCCCATGCCAATAGATATATTACCCAGACGCCAGATATTACATAGCAATAGTTCTGTGAAGGACGAGTTAACTCGTCTTCGGCGCCTGCATAAACTTCTGTAGGACGAGTTAACTCGTCCCTGGCGGTCAACGTGTTAACGAGGGTATTCTCAGACACATAGCAAAGTTGTCACATCATTTTTAAAACTCTCAATTCTGAACTCTTACTGGTTTATTTATGTGTATTTCTCTGGCTATTTATGTAGCACCACTTTTAAACTCATAAGGGTGCGACTTAAGCTGGCTTGAAAATATGTCCCAAGCTGTCTATGGAAGAATAGCATGTATATTTTGAGGGAAGACTACTCCAGAAGGATGGTCAATGCACAAGAAAGTGTTGTGTACCCACATTGTCATACAGAAGCACAACATAAAGTCCCCACACGACTGGCTGAAGACAGGAAAGCAGAGCGCTCTCATGTATTCTGAGCTGCGCTGACCCATATAGAGCAGTGGTTCTCAACCTTTTTAGACTCGAGGACCACTTCTAACTTTTGTGTCTCGGTCGCGGACCACCACCAAAAATTGTGCCAAAAGCAAATTAATACAAAATATTTTGTTGCCATAAATCCTCGCATTATTAGTCTCATGCTGCCATCTAGCCGATTATAGTGATTGAAATTAAACAGAAATTTTTAAAATTGACAAAATTTGTCTGTTTGTATGCTTTTAATTGTAAAAAAATCTAAATTGTAGACCTTGCTCGCGGACCACCAGGCAGTTGGCCGCGGACCACCAGTGGTCCGCAGACCACAGATTGAGAACCACTGATATAGAGGATCTTAAACTCAATCCTCTCGAAGCCAGAGTAGCTCTCTTGCATGTAGCTCAAAACATGCAAGAACTTTGGCAGTTTAAAGTTGATTGTGTGGCACAACTAAGGAAAGACTGAAACTGTTGTATGTGGAACTTCAGTCGGCCTGCAAGAACAGAGTTACAATATACCCGGTATTTCAGAATAGAAGGGTGGACAAGAGTTGCAGCAGCGCCAACTGATAAATTTTGACAAGCGACTCTGACCTGAGGGAACTCATAAAAGCAGGACCTGCTTAGATTTTTATGACTACCCTGTGGAATTGTCAGCCAAACTGATTCCACATGATGGTTTGTCTATCAGTTGCACCTAACAGAGGCAACAGATTAAGTTCTCTGCAAACTACTGCTATGGAGGTCACTACAGATACCAGACAGCTTTCATATTAGACTACATCATCACAAGACAAGTCTTCTTAATTTATGTGAACTGCCTTTGACGATGTGTGAAGATGAAGAATTCAATTATTTTTGTAATTTGTGTCCTCCTCTCTTTCCTGTCCAGTTTCGCAAGCGCCTGAAAACATTTCTCTTTGTCAATGAAGACACTGACCCAGGTTAGGAGCGCCTCTGATTTTGAGTGGCGCTATATAAATTCTTCATTACAATTACAATTTGCTGCATTTTTCTGCTGGCACTTCAGGCATCAATTTTTAATTGGTTAATGCAGCTGTCAACCATCACTATCAAACGACAGCACAAAGACCAGGTCAATAATGCATGCTACACAATATTAGATACTGAAAAGTATGAGAAAGGCATTACATAAATGCCAGTCTAAGGACTGAATGCAGGATGATACTTACTTTACCCTTTGGAGCTGCCCTCATTTCCTTTTTCTTCGGAATATGAATGAGGAGTGGCTGCTGGTTATCTCGAATTACTTTGTTGTAAGCAGTTCTAAAACAGAAAATTAATTAAATCAGTTTCTTTTAATTGTAGCTATATAACCGACTCAAACATAACACAATATACAAGAAAACACTCATATATTTCCTTAGCACTGCTACCTAATAAAAAGACATCAACTCATCATCATCGTCATTTTATTATATGAAAATTTATAAAGCGCAAGTTAATTCTGTAGTAGTCTGTCGTAACTAAATACACTGCACATGCACTAATTCTATGTAAAGGATCTGCTAAAGCTCTGGCACTACACAGTCAGTACACTTCTTGTTGAACTGCTGTGGTCATGAATATGCTTCACTTATCACTCAAATAAGTGATCATTATTGGAATCAAGTATGGAAGGACAAAAATCCCGAGAAAAACGAGATTGGGGGTTGGGAGAGCTCTCAAAAACAGTTCACAACACTGAAATTAAATTAAAATAACTAAATTATTGTTTTTATTTTAAAAATAAATTAATTGTTTTTTAGTAACTGAAAAAAGGTGCCGGAACGCCGTTCCAGTGCGTTCCGGCTGAGAAAAAGCACTGACCCTGCCATCCATCCAGAGTCAGTAAATGACCAAGCTGAAAGGTTAACACTTTAACAAAGAGCTGCATTGGTTTTCCAGTCGCTTTTAGTACACTCTCATCACTAAAGGGTTAAAAGACCTAAAAAAAGGCAAGCCCTGTTGTTGGATTGCCTGGGTTTTGTTTACTGTAAGTCCTTCAACCCTATTACCAGCATCTCAAGCGTTTCTATAAACACTTCTAAACACAGTTATTTTTGCCTTGTATCTTCAGCAGCTGTAGCCATCAAAATTGGAACTTTAAGCCATACACAGCTGAAGATACACTTTCAGCTTACTTAAGACACACTTTGTTAGATCTGTGAGGTAGCCGTGCTTCAGTGCCATTTGTGAGGTGTTTTAACAGCATTATGTAAATGTTCATATACAAATATACATGCACGCATACATTTAATACAACACTGACCTGTAATAGTCAACAAATGTGATGTCTTCTCCAGATACAGATGCAAAAGATGACGTCGGGTTTCTGTCCCAAGCAATGTCGTCAATTCGGTAAGTTTTGTTGTTATAACGTGTCAGCACCATACAACCTATGAGTTGCTTGTTAATATCATCCTGGTATCCTCTTGGATTGTTTCGGATAATATCACTTCTGCAAGAAGTAAAAGACACACAATAACCATAAAAGTCTGTTAAAAATTCCCTTGACATAAGAAAATGGGCAAGGCGCCAACTTGTTTTATTTTACCAAAATTATCCTCTAAATTAGTCTCAAGCTTGTAAATGACTTGCAATTCTGCAGGAGTTATTTTGCCTTGGAGCTTAAATTTGTAATTTTAAAAGCGATTTAAATGAGGGTGCACCTAATAACCTAAGAAACATTATGACTTCGAATTTTTTTTAAACTTCGATTCTTCTCAATTGATAGAAATTGAATAATGGAAAATCGAAGAATGACATAACTGAAATTTAACCAAAAAGCAGCACTTTGCTCATTTCTACGTCAAGACCTTTCACTCAATCAAAGACGGGTGCAAACAGATGTAAGAGACACATTACTGTGGTAACCTATCCTTGAAAAATGGGTGTTGTTTATAAAGTTGCCATTGGTGAACTTCCTGGTTATAGTTTGTTGTCTTGAAAAGGGTTTCTGGCAAGTCTTGCACAAACTGTCTTGGTTTCTTGCACTTCAAATGGGCCCACTCTGATACAAAGCAGTAACTCGGTGGTCAAAAGTGGAACTGGACCAAAAGTTCTGAAAATAAGTCTTTCTTGCCAAGTGGGCAGCTCTAACCCAATTGATGGAAAAAACTGCAACATAATGTGAGGTAAAATCGCTTGCAATTTGCACAGAACAATTAGTTTTTCTTACAATTATGAAAAAATGAAAAAGTGGTGTGCGCTTGTTGGACGCATACACTGCTATAACTGAAATTATTTAACCACTCCAACTTCTCTAAATAAGCTATTTTGCAAATTCATAAGTTAGATTTATTTATATATTTACATGGAATAGCATTGAGGCTGATAATCATTTCTACTGTTTGGACTTCATATCCAAAAGCCACAATCTTGGACTGTCTTGAACTTCATGGCTTGGTCTCATTATCTGTCTTTGAAACCCAAAGTGTTGGCACCAGTCTTGGTTTTGTCTTTTGGGCTTGAATTTTTAAGTCTTGCATAGAACACTGGATAATCTTGAAGCATGCTACATGCCTTCACTACACACTCAGTTCTATATATTTGTGATAAAATCTTTAGTAAAGATAAAAGCAATTTCAAGCTGCTACTCCAACCATTATGCAGACATCACATTGCAAGACAGCTATGATCAAACATAAATGCAAAATATTTTAATCTGCAATTCATTAGCACATTTCTAGCACTACAAAGTCACAGCTGAACAATATATGCAACTAAACATTTATACAGAACCTTTTAGGTGACACTGTTGTGTTTCCCTGAAAAGTCTTGTTCATTTTGGGCAAGAAAGTTGTCATTCATAGAATTTGCTTGAAAATTCTCTTATGTTCAAATACTTACTGTTTTGGACTCTGTGCTTTGGCATAATACTGCAAGTTTGCTTTGGATTTAACACGTTTCTTGAGTGGTACTCAGAAACATGTCTGCACAGCCCAACTCCTTTTCAACTGACTGACCTATAATCAATTTGCCTTCTGATTGGGTGGTTGCAAGTCCAGACTTACATATGTTACCTTAAATTAAAAGATGAAAATGGTGTCAGCTACAATTACAATAAAATTTGAAATCTATGCTACATGAATCTATTTCTGTCTTCTAACTTCTGTTGCAAATAGAAACAAAAGCTCACATAACATCCAAAACCGTTGCAGTCCTGAGTACTCGATGGGATACATCCGTAAGCAACATCACGCCACCTTCATACTCATCAACTGCAGTGACATAGCCTGGCCATACTTCCAGCCTAAATACCAAGATGCAAAACTCAATCAGAAATAATACTGAAAAGTCTTTGACATAAACAAAACAGACAATCAGAGCTGACTTAACTAATTAGGTCATTCCAAGGTCAATTACAGGGAACTGTTTCAGTTTTTAAAGATTATTTTAGTAAGTTTGCAGTAAATCAAGAGAAAGACAAAGTTCGTCCAATTGAAACTAAAAGAAAACTTGCAACAATAATTGCACATCGCATTGTGGCAGTCCAACAGGGACAGAGATCATAAGTGAAAGACTGTTCCTGAAGTTCCAATTCACAAATAACACTTGCATCTGTATTCTGTATTGTCATGTGCAAGGGTGGGAAAAGTATGTCCTCGTGGGTTACACAAGCTTGATGATTGGAGACAGGAAAAGCACAGCTATTCAAGGAATTCTGGGGTCACACTACCATCAAGTCTTGCTCCATGAGGAGGATCTTTAATTAAATCCTGTCCTTGACTGTAAGCCTGTTCAGTGTGCCTTGTATATAGCTTAACGAGATAATTTTGCCAGTTTAGGGATTATTCGGGCAGCACAGCCAAGAATCGACAGAAACAGATGTTTCCAGGACTTCTGCACGCCTGCATGCACAGCATTGCAACAGTCTAGGCATATCAGAATAAAGAAGCGGACAAGAGTTGCAGTGGCATTGAAGGATAAATAGTTTATATATGACTCTGACTCATGCACTTAGTAGAAGGAATTCCCTGCAGAGGGAATTGACCTGCTCTGTACTGAATATGTTGTCATCAAGGTCCCACACAATGCTATGTGCTTACCAACCCATCCAGGAAGCACAACACACTGTCCTTGCACAGTCATACCTGCTCCAACTTTCAGTCATCCATGTTGTGTTGTGCATATGGTGAACAGATTTCTTTTTATTCTTTACCATCTGTTTATATTTCATTCAACATTTTATGCAAGAGTTGTTTGACCTTAATACGGGTAATTATAAGCTACATAATCAGTAGAGAAAAGCGGTCTGTTCTTGAATCTCTATTGAAGTACGTGTGTTTCAGCAAAAAGATTGTTCAACCCGCGTTTCTTACACGAAACTGATAGACATGTAGCTGGTACTGTTTGATACACCAACAACAATCTTAGGGTACCAACCATGTGCCATTTTCAACAGAAATACCAAAATTTAACTACTTTCAATTGACCAACACAGTAACATGAACTTGTAGTGAGGCCCTAAAGAAAGAACATTCACATTTCTACAGGTAACTTCGTCCTAAAGTTTTATGCTAATGGGAAACTTAGAACAAACCTGTGTTGAGGTACAGGCACTGCTCCAGATGGTAAGAAGTAATTTCGACCAACTTGGACCATCTTAAGAATGGACATGATTCTAAGGACAGAAAGAAAAGATTTACATCTAACAATGCTGCTGCTCGGCTTATAGGTGACATTCCCAAGTTTGCCCACATTTCTGCCTTTATCCGTGATTCCCTCCACTGGCTCCCTGCTCAACAGCGAATTCAGTTTAAAACCCTCACTCTCATGCGCAACTGCCTTACTGCCTCTGCTCCGTCTTACCTAATGAATTTTTGCAACCCAGCTTCTTCCTTGCCTGCGAGGGCTTCCGTGCGATCTTCGGCTCGCGGCCTTATGGTTGTCCCTCGCATGCGATCTTCCACGGCACAATCCAGAAGTTTCACCTATGTTGGCCCCTCTGCTTGGAACTGTCTCCCCTTATTTCTCCGCCAAGAGCTTCTTGCCCTCTCTCCTCTCCAGTTCCATAGACGCCTGAAAACTTTCCTTTTTGCCGGTGCCGGCATTGATGCGGGTTGAAAGCGCCGCTGATTTGAGTGGCGCTATATAAGTTTTCGGTTACAATTACAATTAACGTGGCCATGGCTAAAGTTCCAAGGATACCAGAATTTAACACAAATCACTGCTGTAATGATAAAAAAAAATAAAGCACAATAAATAATCATCCCTGATATTGTAAGTACTGATCCACTTATTAAGCTACACTGCTGCAAGTAAGTTTTCACATGTTAACAGTTGTAAAATGAATGCATGTCCTTTCTTTCCAAATTATCAAGGGTTACCTTTGTTAATTGCTAATTCAAACTTCTGTGCGTTGAGCACCTCATAATTAATCACAAATTTGCAAGATCAGAGGGCATGGAACAACAAGTCTACATTTCAATTACATTTTATCATATAACCCACAGTACTGATTCTTACATGCAATGAAGGCCTAGGAAGTGTCATATACCTAGACTTAAGATTTTGTTTAACTTTTAATTTAGCATTATAAATTCTTCACTTTCAAGAACGCAAGAGAAAGTACAACCTTACGTTTCTCCAACTACTTCCCATTCCTAATCTCAGCCTAATTTCCAAAAACCATCAAAATGGTTAATCAGTTAAAGTGTGAGCTTTCGTCTCATTCCACGTTCCATCTTCTCCAATCAGTCGGCTGCAAATACCTTTTTTTAGACCTACTTCCTGTCTATAACTGCATAATTGTGTCATTCAAGAGGATGCTATCACTTTCTTTACAATCAGTCCTTAAAATGAACTGTAATAAGTGTCTACATAAAAACATACAACCTAACCTAACTTTACATGTTCTAACTTTCACATCTTGCTCTCATTTGGTCTGCATTTAGCGAACATCCTTCTGCTTAAATAGTTCATTCAAATCAGTCAATTCTCCATTCACTTCCTTTATATCACTTCAATTAATGCATCACTCTCTAGACTTACTCTAAATAAATAAATTTTATATTTACTATTTAAAGCATAAACATTGTTAGGCAAAAACTCTGAATCAAACCTTCGAAAGACAACATTATACAGCTGACGACAGGCAGCAGGTGGTAACACCTTCACAAGCTGTATCCTGATTGTTATTTCTTGACCATCACTTTGTCTAACTGATCTAAGCACAGTTTCCTGTGAAAACAGAATGCAAAATAAACGCTGTAGCACAACCTAAGAACCACTTTACACTTGTAGTCTATAGCACAGCTATCATAACAATCAAGCCAACAGTTGATGGTCAGTTTTAAGAATCACAAAAAGAAATCCCAAACCAGTGCTCAGGTAACTGTCACACACACACAGAACTGAATCAGAAGACTGAACAAAGTCCCACCCAGGGTTGATAGCTGACACCGTATTCAAAGGTCCTGGTATAAGCTAAGTCAGGATATGGAATGACAACAGTGCAGCTTGCCATATGTTGCTCACAGGATGGTATTCTTTGGGCTGATGGTAAAAGGCACCATGTCTAAATATACCTGATGACACAAAGTTTTTGCAGCAAAAACTATGCCATGGTAAAGTGCTTACAATAAACAATGTAGGCAGCAAAACATTACATTTCATTCACAATAATAGGATTAATCACAGTATTAAACTTTACTTCTCCATTTAAAAATAGTCAGTAACCTCAAAACCAAGGTTGTGTGCCTTGTGAAAGAATAAGAAAAAAAGGATTAGCAAGTTTACATGTAAAAACAAAAGAAACTGTAATTCACACCTTACTCCAGGCACCTGCTATACAACCGTAAAATACTTCTTTTTATAACTGTACATCATTCAAGGTAGACCTGTGCTACACATGAAAACTTGGGAGAGTGTAATTTATTTCTCTCAATTTAAACGGCACCAACATCTCATGACACGAATCCCCCTGTCCATCAGAAACCACTGCAGGGATGCTGAAACCTTTACATACTATGTTAGAGACTAACTCTCAACCGATTTGCTACAGCAATGTCCAACTGTTACCGATCATAATACTAGACCTGGTTGGTGGTTTCATTCTCACCTGATCACGTAACTGGATAGGCAGAAATAGAATCGCTCCATCAAAGGCTTTGGTTTCTCCAATCACACTTTTGTGTTCATTCATCATTTTGAATCTCATTCCACGACTGTCAACAGCTGGATGAAAACTTACAGCGTACTGATAGACGCCTGCGTTCACACATCGCAGTGCAATGTAGTTGGCACTGAATGAAATTCTACAAAGAAAAACATTTACAATCTACCAATACCCTGTGACAGTTTCAAATGATTGGAAGAGCAAATAATTACTTTGCAGTCCTTAAAGTTTTACAGATTCCCCTGTAAAAGGTAGCAAAATATTAGTTCAACATTTACAGATACAACAAAGCTTGTGCCACCCACAGTTATGGCAAAACCCTCAATGCATTACAAAGTTCATTGCAGCAAGCCAATTAATGCATATAGGCGGTCATACAGCTACTAAATCAAACAAAAATGAACCAGTAAAATATTATTTACGACGCACAAAAGATAATATTTCACATATATGATCACAGCCTTACGACATTCCGTTCCTCTACTTCTGCCTACTATTCAAGGAGACACAGTCTGAAGTTGGAAATCACAAGACCATTAAGCCTTTTGCCAGAGCCTGCTCAACTGTCTTCTTCTTTGGCTACCCAAACATGCTGCCCTGTCCTGTGCAGGGCATTTCAACCTCTACGAATCTACACTCGAGTCCATCATCAATCGCCTGTTTCCATCATGCTGTTTGCATCATATGCCACCATCTCACCCTGTGGTTTTACTAGTGTACAGTGATATGTAACCAGTTAGTGAGGTGAGCAAAATAAGACCAAATTTTGACGTATGAAAAAGACAATTACTTTTGCCCCAAAGAACCTTTTCTGATAACCGGGGCTTGATCTTTTTCAAGACGATCCAGCATTCTTTGAAGACTTGAGGGTTCCTCTTTTGCAACTGGTGAATCAGGATGCGCTTCTTCAACCATCTCGACCTTTGACACACCAGAAACAGATTCCTGAGGGCTGTGAAAGAAAGAAAAATTAAATCACTAATCACAGCAACAAAATAACAAGGAAAAATCCTTATCCCAGGGCAACAGACCATATTTTTTTATTTCTTGGTACTCCAAGCATCCATGTACAATTGTACATATGTATCTAGACACTTACTACACTAGACACTTACTACACTGCATAGCACCTTTTACGAACCTTTTCTCCTTTCTGCTAGCTGAAAACTTCGATTATGGCTGGTAGTACTGAGAACTGGAGGCATTTTAAAAACATTTAAATGCAGGTCACTTCATGCAACACATCACTTGTTCTTTTTTTTACAACTGTCCAGTCAGCAACACTAATGTAGCATTATTGTGAAATTGGGACAGAAGTAGGGAAATAGCTATGAAAATCTACTGAAATCTACTAAAGCTGAGATCTGGGAGAATGAGAAAATATGATTTAGAAAATTTACCAAACTAGATCAGTTTGTAAAGTTGTTGTCTAATGAGTTAGTAAGAATAGGCAGAATGGAAAGTACGCTTACAGTGCTGCAGAGAGTTCTCTCATAGATCTCAGCCCAGACTGTGCGGACATTGAGGTAGCTGCATCCAGACCAGAAGTCATGCCTGTCTGGCTCAACAAAGCTGCGCGGCCCAAACCTTTGGAAGGACCGGCAACAGCGGTATCTAAGAAAATTTAACAAAAACATGAAAATGTCTCCTCAACAGCAATAATCCCGAAGCCAATCTGCAAACCACAGCAGGAATAACTTAAACCAAACTGGAACAACAAACGCAGCAATAAATAAAAATGATGCTGATAACAGCAGGACCTTAGGCTTATATTTTTTATATACAGTAATATGTTTCATTAAAGTAAATCTCTATTTAATGTCAAGAAATTGGCTTGACAATGTTACATATGTTTTTGTTAAAACGCCTTCCCATTGGTACCAAATTTAAGAACCTTTGCTGCTTCCTAATTGCTAAGACCTTCAATTATGGCTGGTAGTACTGAGAACTGGAGGCATTTAAGAAACATTATAAATGCAGGTAAGTTCATGTAACATATCAAGTAATATGTTATTTGAAGCGACCTAAATATAACATGTTTCTTAACTTTTAGCACTCTCACTATCATGGCAGATATAAAGCAGGAAATTTTGATACGATGACGTGTAGACATACACAATTAGCCTTTGAGATCAAGTATTTATATGGCCTCTACTTTCATTAAATTAATGCCTTTTGTCAGTTTTGCCATGCCAATGCCCAAAGCCATTCTCTGTTCAATGGTTTTAGTAACAGGCTTTGAGCAGCTTCTTACAACACTGAAGCACTGGCATTTCAACTCTCCACGAGTTGAAAAACAGATTACACTCATTAAAAATCTTAAAGCTAATTTTAATCACTTATAATATGTACTATGAAAACTCGATTCAAATTATGTAATGAATAGAAATACAAAATTATATGTGCATTACAACACAATAAAAGCACGATATCAGTGTTATTTTCGTTCCTAAAATCATTTTAGTTTTAGTTTCTATTTCTGTCAGGTGTCAATCATTTCTATTTAGTTTCAGTTTTAGTTTTTCATTTTTCAATCATTTTCGTTTCTATTTCGTTTCTATTCCTGAAATCATTTTAGTTTTAGTTTAGTTTCAGTTTCTCAAAAACAAATCATTTTAGTTTTCGTTTTTCAAATCATTTTAGTTTTAGTTTTCGTTTTTCACATCATTTTACTTTGAATGTAAGTTCTGAAAAAGTAGGTTAGCATACCTTTAATGAAGAAGAAAGTACTCGAGACCCTTATTAGCGGGACTTGGGTCCTTTCATGTGCCTCAATTGTGCTCATCCGAGCATTCATAGTGCAAGACGATTTATGTATAACTCGTACTGTAAACGTTTTGATGGACCAATAAACTGGTGGTTATGGTAACTTATGGTCATAAAAAAGTTGGTTATAGACTCTAGTCGCCTTATATATTCTGTAGAATCAGGTTCTTTCCTTGAAATGCAAGCATCCAGATTCTGTATTGACGGGCTTTCCCTATCCCCCACTTTAGGCTTAGACTGTGTTTTCTTGTTTCTATCTTCCTTTGAATTTAAGAGTGTGTGAACCTCGGCATGGTTATGACTTATGTGTGTTTTACGATTTGTTGGCTTTTACCTGTAATAAAAAATTACAAAACATGTTTCTTAGTGTGATTACTACTGTATATTTTCACATACTAAAGCAAGGGTGTGTAGCCAAAAGAAGAATACGGAAAAAGTAGCGAGTATGATGCGTAAATTGCGTAGTTACGTACCAGCTATGCGAACCCCACACGGCTCTCCTTTATCATTCAGAACTGTACATCGGCTTTTGTCGTTATCTTCTTCATATATAAAGTATTCCCATACAATACTTTCGCATCTCCTACCGGATAAAAGCTTTACTAGACTCATTATTAATAACAAATTTCTTAAACACGAACCCACCGTTTGAAATAAGTTGTAGACCGCAAACAGGAAGTTGTATCCTGACAATAGTTTTAGACATGTAGACATGCGCCGTTCAACAGTCGCGCCGATAATTTAATAATAGAGATCGTTTGAATTTTCAATTTCGAATCTCGTTTTTAATAAAATACATGGTTGGATTTTCAATACTTTTCGTTCCAAAAATCATTTTCGTTTTAGTTTTTATTAGTTTTACATCCATTCTTTTTCGTTTTTATTTAGTTTTCGTTTCCAAAATCTTTTTCGTTTTCGTTTTTATTTCGTTTCCATTTCTAAAATCTTTTTCGTTTTAGTTTTCGTTTTCGTTAACGATTGACTTTTCTTTTTCGTTTTTATTTCGTTTTCGTTAACGATAATATCACTGCACGATATACAGTAGTATTTCAGAACTTGTCTTATGCAGCTCCCATTAAACAGTATAAACAAGGTTTGGATTCACCTATGGGTGCTCTAATTCATTATAAAACGTCCTATTTGAACAAGGAGCCTTTATTTCTTTAACATTTATACATTTTTGCTTCCAAACAACAGTTTTTAAGCTGCCTAACATAAAGACTCATTATTTATTTATTTATTTTTTTTTATTCCGGATATTTCTATAGCGCCTCTCGAAGTCAACTACTACTCAGAGGCGCTCCCGACTACAGCATTTGATACTGTGCCGGAGTTTTCACGCCGAAGTGCCACGAGCAATTGCGAGTGAAGGACTTGCCCAAGGTCCGTACGCAGCGGCTAGAGTGGGATTTGAACCTGCAACCCTCCGGTCACAAGGCGCCGAATTTACCACTGAGCCACCACGCCCCACGTAACAAAATTCAAAAAAAGACTGTTGTTGGAAAAATGTTTGTTAATAATGAAGTCAGCCGAGTCATTCACATCCGTTGGTGTTGATACAAGATGTCTCCCTTTGGGCTGCATACATTATACCCTAACATCTAATTTTAAACAATTTCATAAGACTCATTGAAACACGGAAATCTAACACAGTTTTAATCTACAAGGAAGTATAAAGACACAGGATAATGCATGCTAGGTAAATGAGTTTACCTGAGAGAGAAGAACGAGCCGAGTCTGGTTGAGTCATTGCTCCTACCACCGGCTGCTGAGCTTGGAGCTGCTGTGGTTGTTGGGAAAGCATCTGTTGTATTAAGGCACCTCTCCCCGATGGCCGAGGCAAGTTAATCTACAAAACATCGGTCTATGCTATAAAACCAGTCTTCAGAATTACGTGACAAACAATTGTTTGTGGATAAGTTGTGCCATGACTTAGTTGGAACCTATCTTGAAATAGAAGCGTCATATGTCTGGTACAGACAATACAAGACAATGGAAATAACCCAACGTCCCAGCATATTTACCTGAGCGCCCAGAAGGTGCAACCTCTAACAACAGATATATTGTCTGCACAGAGAAGTACAAAGTGACCAAGCGGGTACATCCAGAATCCCAGGAAAAGGACTTGCCCAGGCACTATAAAACTGTATACTCACTGCCAAGGCACCCCCGATTATATGTGCAGAATGGCTAGGGAGCATAGGGTTCAAAAGGTTTAGCAATACAATAGGCAGCCATGAGTATCATGCGTTGGCAGCTTCATTTTCAGAACAACGGTTCATAAAGGTGAGCTGCAAATCCAATACTATGCTGTCCAATATTCTGACCGAAAATGTACAGTTCATATATGATCTTTTTATGGCCAATTTCATGACGGAGTGCTAGTGGATATGAACTCTTAAACCATGCTCAACTGCTTCTCACTGGTTCCATTGAGGCTCTCTCTAAAGATCTCCATTGCTGGATGTCTTCAAACCGCCTTTCTCTAAACTCTTCCAAAACTCAATTCATCTGGTTTGGCACCCCTCAGCAACTCAAAAAGCTTGATTTCGTGCTCCTGTCTGATAGGTTTCCTCACTTCACTTTCTCGTCCAGTGTTCGTGACTTAGGTGTCACTCTGGACAGCGCGCTCACTTTTGCTGAGCACATTTCCAACCTCACGCGCTCCTCTTACTTCCACTTAAGGCGTCTCCGGGCTATTCGGCGGTCTGTCTCATCTTCGACCTTCACCTCAATTGTTCATGCATTCGTGTGCTCTCGGATTGACTACTGTAATTCTCTCCTTATTGGCCTTCCCAAGATCCGTCTTTCTCCTCTCCAGTCCGTACTCAATGCTGCTGCTAGACTCATTGCCCGCCTTCCTCGGTTCTCCCATATCTCCACCTTCATGGTTGAACACCTCCATTGGCTCCCTCTCTCTGCCCATATACAATTCAAAGTGCTTATTCTTGTGCTTAAATCTCAGCTGGGTCTTGCTCCACAGTACTTACGTGATCTGTTTCAACGGCCTCATTCTGCTGCTTCGCTGCGTCGTCTCCGATCTTCTGATCGTCTTGACCTCTTAGTTCCTCGTGTCAGGACAACTATGGCTCAGTCCAGGTCCTTTGCCTGCATAGGTCCCTCACTTTGGAACCGACTTCCTCCTTCTGTCCGCACCACCATTCTCTCTGGTAGCGTTGCTTCTTCCTTTTCTCACTTTAAATCCTGCTTTTTCTCTCGGGTCTCGCGCACTGGGAGCGCCTCTGAATGGTATATACCGCGAGAGGCGCTTTATAAATGCCCATATACAATACAATACAATACAATACAATCTTTCTGTTCTTGTGGAACTTGAAACCCTAAAACTCTGGGTTGACACCCCAGCACACAAACTAGGGGCCATCCACATATTACATATGCATGGAGGGGAGGGGGTGACCAAAATGCATGTGCTTGTGTACGCTCGCAAATGGGGGTGGGGTCTACTGATAATGTATGTACTCAAATTGATTGGCCTTCAAGTGAGCTATCTGGTACTACCCAAGGAAGTAGGACTATGGGAGAGGTGTCACTTGTATGCCACCTTACCTCTGAACGCTATTATTAAACTACCAGACAACTCAACAGCGAGTCCATGGATTACTCATCCTTCAATCTGGCCTAAAGTGCAGACAGTCGCTGCCTGGACCTGTGTAACTGACACATTCTGCAGCTGGTCTTGGGGGGTGTCAACTGTATGTACGCAAGTGGAGGTGGGTGGAAACAAGTATGCACGCGAACAGGGAGGGGTCCAATTTTCCCGGATTTTTGCGCACGTAATATATGGATGGCACCCTTTTGGTTTGGTGTTCTAAGTAATAGCTCCTTATCAGTCATCAAAGACTGCAAATTGTCAAAGACCTCCAAAACAAGCCTAGGACAACTGGAAGATGAGTTTTCAGAAGATATATCAAACGGCTTTCATCATATTTTCCAGTGAAGTTAAGCAACACTGAATTGAGACAAATACAAAGAAAGTAAACTAACTGGAGGCACAGCTGGTAAATCTGTTGCACTTGCCGACTGCAACACAGCAGCAGGCTGATGTGATGTAATAGGAGACTGTGAAGGCTCAGCAGCACTTGCGCTGGAATGTAACAGACCAGGCTGTGGAGGAGCGGCTGACTGAGTGGGCCCTTCCCGGGGCTGATCTGCACTGTCACCAGGTCGTCTAACTGGATTGCTGAGGAGCTGCAGCAGTGCTGCTCCTCTGCCTCCTCTGCCATAACCATTTCCACTCGCCATTCGCTTCCACAGGTTAAGACACTTCCTGCAATACACAACAAAAACTACACAATAACAATACATCTGTTGATGTAATGGCAAGGTTATCACGTCTCTTTATGTTATGCACATTATGCGCGTCCTCGTGATCTTTGTGCCAGCGTGTTATTCAACCATCTCTCCTGCCCAAATAATTGGTTGTGATATAGGTAATCATGCAGACTGAGTGCCTGTGTATATAAACAATAAAGTTGCCACTGACTTTGCTCAACAGAGTGCTGTGGGGTCAACCCGAATCCCTGAAAATGCTGAAAGTACACAACAGCTCGATTTCCCGAAAACAGTTTTGTAGAAATTAGTCGACATCCCTAAAAACTATTTGAACTCTGATACATGACATAGACCTAACGTGGCCTTTATGTATCTCAGGAGGCCACATATGTGCATCCTAATTAGGCTTGATAGTGTCGATTTCGATTTTGGGGGTCTGGACGAAATTCGTTTCGGGGATTCGGTACGCAACCGAGCACTGCTACCTACCAGCCATATCCTATAATGCAATTCTCTAAGTAAGTAACAAACATGGGTTATACTGCAAACGGCGGTCCCAAATTATCAAATTAAATAAACGGGTATGTAGTAATGGGTTCACATAGGAATTTAATATAAAGACAAGAAATGTATGTGTGTATATATGTATGTATGTATGTATGTATGTATGAATGTATGTATGTATGTATGTATATATGTATATATGTATGTATGTATGTATGTATGTATGTATGTATGTATGTATGTACATGTGTATCTATGTATGTATGTATGTATGACATTGTATGTATGTATGTACGTGTGTATGCATGTACGTGTGTATGTATGTATGTATGTATGCACATACATAAATACACACACATACATGCCTACACACATACATACACACACGTACATACATACATACATACATACATACATACAAAGATACATGTACGTACGTACGTACATACATACATACATACATACATACACACGTACATACATACATACATACACACGTACATACATATATACACATGTACATACATACATACACATGTACATACATACATACATACATACATACATACATACAGTCCGGTCTCGTTAACACGCCCCCCTTGGGGGACATGCCTTATGATACAGCGCGTAAACCGGACCGCGCGTTAAACGGGATAACACTTGAGTTAAATAGTAACAATGTCTAATGACCTGAAATGTTCTCCAATCATGCCACTGTGCGGTTCTCCTAGCCAGACGCGAGTTGAAGTTACTTTGTTTCAGTTAAAAATATTACAAAAATAAATGAACGCTACGTGTAGTTTTTGATCTAATTTTAAAGTATAATGCTGAAATACTGTAACCCAATAACCTAATAAATAAAATTTAATAAAAACTCGCCGAAGTCACCCGATATTTGCATCCCATTTTCCCGCTCGGACAACATACTCCGCATGCCACGTGTAAACTAGCGTCAAAGTCAGAATGCCTTTGCCCAAAGCCACTTTATTTTCGTCACTTGATACCTCAGAGGGTTTTTTATTGTTAGATTCATCGAAATTGTCATCATTTGAATTTAATTCCTCAAGCAAACGTCGATTTAGAATGTCCGCGAGTGTCCGCCATCTTGGATTATTTACACACGCGATAGATTTAGATATCAGTTTTCATTGGTTGAAATACGCGTTTGCGTTCTCATTCTACAAATATCTTCCACTTATTTCTTTGCTGAATTATATTATCTTGGCCTAGATGAGGTAAAGTTTCCAAAAAATGACAAATAAATGCGCTGTTCAGAGCATGTGCCATGATTGAATTAGAGTTACATCCGGCTGTAAAAGTCGATATTATAGCGCTGTACAACGGTCCATGTAAGCCACACGCGTTAACCGGTATGGCGTGTTATGTTAATTGCTTTGGGGGACATAAAACGACTTCGCGTTAAGCGGAATGGCGTGTAAAACGGGGGCGTGTTAACGAGACCAGACTGTACATATATACACATGTACATACATACATACATATATACACATGTACATACATACATACATACATACATACATACATATATACACATGTACATACATGCATACGTACATATGTGAATACATAGCGATTTTATAATTTGGGACCGCCGTTTGCAGTATTACCCAAACATGAACTATAATGAGCATCTCACAAAACAGAAATAAAGTAGTAAGTGTCTGAAATGGCAACAGAGTGCGAATATAAATGCCTTCTTTCACGTTTTCTAAATTCGAATACACACGAATACGAACTGTAATAAAAATTCATGTTCGTGACTTACTTACTTAGCGAATTGCATTATGGGATGTGTCTGGTAAGTAGCAGCGCTCTACTGGAGCGAAGTCAGTGGCAACCATGTTGTTTATATACAGGCACTCAGTCTGCAAGATTACCGTGATATGCATACACGTTCATTTATTCAGGTTTCTTCCAAATTCATTTTGGTTCTGGTTGTTTATGCTTATTTTACACATTATCATAGACTTGAGAACTTTTGCAGGTGAACGTTGAAATCAGTTTGTGATGCTGAAACCATATAGAATGGTGGAATAATTTTGGACGTTAAAACGATAGATTACCCCTTCTTACTGAGCGAGTGTACATTTACTTCTCAATCACATTGCTACCGAGTTCCACGCTATTTTTTTTACATTAGTCTGAACAAGTAGTTTTATGTAATCCATTGACGTAGGCAACGCGCAAGACTGTCCCACGCAACATAATAACTTTTTAAACTTTATATACGACTTTTAAACATTAAAATTATGTCTGCGGTTGATGAAATTCCTGCACGGCCCACAGATGAACTTCCACTCCACAGTAAGTTCAAATTGTGCTATTTTTTTAAAACAAACTCCCAGTATTCAAAATTCAAACCGACCTGTTCCAAAAAAGAACTCTGCCACGTGCCAATAAATTTCAAACTTTCATTATTTGTCATATAATTATATCAACCGCAACTTCTCCATAACTTCTTACCAAGAACCATAAATTTCATAAATGAACACTTCTAATTTAATGTCCTGTGATTAGTTTGAGGGCGCCCTCTGGCGAACAGGAAACATCACGTCTTGTTTAGATCACAGTTGCATTTAGTAAATTTTATAAATTATATAGTATTTAATAGGTTAAATAGATCGGTAAATTTTAGATATAATATTGAATAGATTAAATAGATCAGATATAATTATTTAGTTGACTTTCTTTCATTAATATATGAAAACGCATAAAAATTCAAGTTGGGTGACATCTGTGGTTACGGATGTAACCTGATGTAGGATTTTCACGAGTTCCATTCCTCTCTATATATAGAAAACAAGCTAAACCATAGATCAAAGATAACAGACACCAGCTGGGGCCGCAGAAAGAGCGTCATCGTAACCTAAATAAGTAAGTGAAGTTTCATTTGTTTCTGACCAGCGACGCTTAAGTTCACGCATAATTGTTGCCATGCTGGTTTGCTTCTAATTACTTTCCTTGTCATTGTGATCCTGTCCACATCAAAGAATTTACCTAAGCAGCTGTTTTGGGCTGTGATGTGTACCACATATAGTATACGCCTATATCCCTATGCAAAGCTATAGGCCTAGTAGATTACGTAACGTTTCGATCAGTTTCCGATAAAACGTACTATAGGCAGCAACAAAGGCCAAACAGACATGTACACGTAGGCATTATTTGTTCATCAACAACATCGATCATAGATGGCATAATATCGTAATTGTAATCGTATTCCCCAAACTTCTAAGGCGCCACTCGAAGGCCAAGTGCAAGGCACTAGCTTATTCACGAGCGCTGTCAAATCAGAGGGAGTTTCCAGAGAGTACGTAGTCCAAAAGAGGTCTGAGCAGGGCTGTATAGTCGAGGGTATAGGCCTACGCGGGTATATATAGCGTGTACGTACTCATCCCTAAAGACCATGCATAGGCCTACTGACCTTGAAAATTAGCTATTCTGTTTTTTAATCATAATTATTACGAATTAAGTTTGAGAAATAACTTTAAATAAACTAGGATTAGAAGACTTAATCGGCTACAAGACAAGTTCATACTGAGTCTAGAACCTATAAAACGACTACTTTTCTCTTTTTTGTTGTCGAATATTAAGAACTAAACTTTTATTTTGTTACCCATCGTCTTGTGTAACCTGGGACTAACATTTGCAAATGTTAGTCCCAGGTGTAACAGAACTTGCGTTTTGTATTGTATTAAAACATTTATAGGCCTAAAGCGCCTCTAGTAGGGTGATCCGTTCAGAGGCGCTCCCAGTGCTCAAGGCCAAGAGAAAAGAAATAAGTCTTGAGGAAAGCAAAAGAAGACGAGGGGTTACCTATTAAAATTTGAGAGCGAGTAGGAGACAATGTATTCCAGAGAGAGGGACCAATTGAGGCAAAAGATCGGGACTTCGCCATAGCTGTTCTAGTATGAGGAACTGCAACCACAACTTGCTTAGTACGAGTTTGTTATGTAGGCCCTAGTAAACTGAAATGTGTGAATACATCTTAGAAGTTAGAACAAGTTGAATAACACAATTAGCCTAAGAGTCCTGCAAAATCCACAAAACATAATGTTTACTTTAAAAATTTGCTTCGGCATCAGACATGATCACTGTTGCAGACAGACCTTAACACAACATTCCAAAACATATTTAGGCACCACAAAATGTTGCTTTTATTGGCTTTAAAATGCTCTAAAACTCGAGTAGGCCTACTAGCATCAAAATATAAAAAAATTGACCGGGACCTCCACTAAAAAAGAAGGGGTTGGGGAGCGGGTGGGAAGGGTTTGGGAAGGCAGGGAATAGGGTGGGACGGGGCGGGACGGGGAGGCATTGAATGGGAAGGTGAGGGGAAAGGACAAAAGGAGAGTTGAGGTAAGGATATGGAAGCGGAGAGGAATAGGGACGGGACGGGGATGGAAAGGGATTTGCCTCGTCTTGATTTTGCCTCTGACTACGGGCCTGGGCGCGAGTACAAAGCTCGCGCAGATAGGAGCTCGGGAGCACGGCCAACCTGATCACATTGGCAGACAATGGAGGCGACCCGGTTGACAACGCGTTGCTTAACTGAAGGCCTTCCTCGGAGAAAATAATAATGGGCATTGTTTCTTCTGGCCATGAAAAGTGGGGGTACGAAACACTCCAGTCCAAAAAGTGAGAGATAGCCTACGGCATGTATCCTTCGTACTCCCACAAACTGCCAGTGATGGCCAATAGTTAACTAAAAAGTTGCTAACTTTTAGTTTAACTAAAAATTTTAGTTAAGGAAGAAGTTTAACTAAAAAAAGTCTAGTTAAACACATAGTTTAACTAAAAAATTTAGTTGCTAACTAAAAAGTTTAACTAAAAAAATCAGCAATATGCAACTATTTTTCCACAGTGAACATTGAACACTGTCAGCAAAAAAACACTTTAACACTGCATGGTTTTCAAATATTATTCATACACTAGTTACAGTACACGTGTAACTGTATGCCAGAACAGCACACATTGCACAGTTTGAAGGTGAAATTGTCATTGACGCTCTGCATTATTACGATTCACTAAACGTCTTTTATTGTGAAAATGTTTGTCGTAAAAAGTTGGAAAAAGTTTAACTACTTTTTTTTAGTTTAGTTAACTAATTTCCAAAATCAGTTGCCAACTTTAGTTAAACTATTTTTTTAAGTTTGAAAACAGTTTTAGTTTAACTAAATAAAAATAGTTTAGTGCCTATCACTGCAAATTTCACCTATGCCCTAGGTAGACATTTTTCATGTAGGCCTACCCAACGAGGTAGGCCCCTAACAGAAGAACGGGCCTACCTCATGAATTGAAATGACGTGTCTGGTTTATGGAATAAATGACGTCATTTAGAGTTCTCTAAGTAACGCGAATCGTTTCCCTTCGATACACATTTCGATGAACATTTCGCAGTTTTGCTCAGCTGTAAGGACGGTGTTTGATTATTAGATTTTCTTTCAAAACGAATTTTATCACTCTTCGTCCTAATTAGCATGCAGTATTTGCCTTGGTGTCATGCCTTCGATTTGCAAGTTTTTCCGGACGACTGGAAGACGACTGAAGAAATCGTAAGTTGACAAAAACTTCCTGAATTATTTGGCGCGCTGCCATTAACTCCTGCATGGTAGATGTAAAATATCATTACAAGAGTAGGCCTAAGCTTAATTTTGACTTGTTGATAATAGCAAGATAGTCAGAAAGGATGCTGAGATTGGCATAAAATGTGATGTTCGTGGAAAACGTAAAGTACTTTTTAGTTCCTAGCGTAGGCCTAGGCCTAAGCGACACGATGAGCTAAATTTGGACCTGAATATACATGTAGGCCTATAATTTCTTGAGGTGAAAACTGTTCAGGTTTTACTAAATCGAGTGACATAAACATAACACGATAAGAATTTTCTTTTTTTTAAACAACAATCGATTCATGGTTGAATGAATGATCGATTGAAAGATTAGCATTCAGTCACAGGCTCTCCTTCAGAAAGACAGTTCGCACAAGCAGCCGTTTGCTTTTGCTAAAGAAAGCATTATGGGAGTTTATGAGAATGAGCCTCATACTCCCACAATGCTTTTCGCGATCGAAAAGCATTATGGGAGTTGCATTCAGTCTCATCCACGATGTAAGAATCTCTTACATTATGGTCTCATCCAAATTGCAAAAAGTCGTCTGGGAATCTTGGAGTAGACGATAATGAATCGTAATTTCGAAATTCTTCAGCACCTAAATAAGCGAAGTAACGGGAAACAACGTATTCACAGACGAAGCATAGACGAATATGGAGATTAAGTGTAAGAACTTATAAAAACTCGTTGTCCCGTTTGAATAATAATGAATTAAGGAATAGTCTAACTGTCAATAACATAAGAATTACTTGCAAGACATGAACAATTATTGAATGCCGTTTAAGGTTTCTCCTTTTGAAATCTAATTGTGATGCCGACTAGCTATTTATAAATCAAATTGCAATTTTATAGACTGTATAAAATAGTAGGATTTATGGAGGCGCAGGCAACAACTATTTATAATTCTAATGTAAAGTGTAATTTCATTGCCTGCAGAGACTTTTTGAGGTTACGAAGGCGATCGCCGGCTAATTCGTACATTAAAATATAAATCGCAGTGTGGAATAATAATCGTAGGATGCATGGAGGAACTAGTGAACCGTATAAATAAAATGCAAGGACTCTTTATGCAAATATAGAATCCTTGAATAAAATGTAAACTACACTGTGCATAGCCCTATTAGGATTTATGATCTATGTTACTTACAAAATAATGTAACGGTCTTTCTATACACTGTTTTGTCCATCGACCTGTATTATATACAGGTCGATGGTTTTGTCATTGGTGACGTATAGCTGTTAAAATTTTCCCAGAATGCTCGTGTTCGTATCGCGGGGAAAGAGATGCATAAAAACTACAAGACCCTAGCAGTGGAAGGATTGTTGCGCAAAAATAAAAAAAAATTAAGCGAAGAAAATCCATAAACGAAATCGGGCTTTATATGGATAGTGAAAAAGATGAGCGAAGATGTAGGTGTTAAGTTACCAAGGAAATAGTTACCGATTGTCGACATTCTTGCAGAGGCTATGGATGCTGATGTGTTACGGACTGAGCATCACGTGAAGGTTAATTTATAATTTGACGCCTGAATATCTAACTGTTCTTCACTTGATGACTGACTAACTACTGCAACTCTGATTGTATTTCTGTGTGATCCTTTGCAGCGCATAAAATTTTTTGTAATGATAATTAATAATATAAACGAACGGAAATGTCATGAAGTCAACTTTTGATGTTAAACAACTTAAACTCCTCTCATTGGCTGCTTCCAAGTTCCAACTATTGAATATTCATGACTAATGATGTAACTGTTTACAAATGGTGACATTTCAATGGACCTTCATTTCGCACATCACATAATGTAAACTTAAATATACCGTAAATGGCTGCTGTTTTAAACTAATAGCTTAAAACGTGCTTAAACTAATTTACTTAGGTGGCGAACAGGCTGAAACGAACGACCTTAACGGGTTTAAATGGGCCAATTTACTATTTTCACACATTTTTAAACTATGAAGGTTATAATAAATTTCATGCACATTGGAAAATACATTTTCTTAACCCCTTTAGCGTGGAATTATTTTTTTGTTAACTCTCGTATAATGTGGAATTTTTTTGCCAAATATTTTTTCAGATATTGGTGTTTTAATGATGCTATGATTGTCCTGGAAATAATCCATTAAGTTTTTTTTGCATTATTACATCACCCAAAAATTTTTTTTTATTCACTTGAAAATAAGTTTTCTGCACATTTTCGGCAGAAGTACAACAGAAAAATACCCATGAAGCACCGTGGCATGTCAAAATATGTGGTCAGAACCACAAAGAATATAAAGTTATCATATGAAAGTGACCGTGTTATTTCTTCCCTAGACAAACCACGTTTGCGACCTGCCATTTTGAACTAAAATATGGACACGACGACGGCCGGCTAGTAGTCGCCAGTGACCACGTGACTAGGCCAAGGTACAACATAAAAACACCCGTGAAGCACCATGGCATGTCAAAATATGTGGTCAGAACCACAAAGAATATAAAGTTATCATATGAAAGTGACCGTGTTATTTCTTCAATAGACAAACCACGTTTGCGACCTGCCATTTTGACCTAAAATATGGACACGACGACGGCCGGCTAGTAGTCACCAGTGACCACGTGACTAGGCCAAGGTTACCCCACGGCTGCTACAACATGTACTATACTCCCTCTGCACAACAGACATGACCTTCAAACATTATCCCGAGTTTATACGGGCTCCACGCTTACTAGGTGGTGAATTCTATCCTTGCCCGAGTTAACTCGGGATCCACGCTATGGGAACGGATTCCATAGCCCGAGTATACTCGGGATCCACGCTAAAGGGGTTAAACCGTCTTAGGACAGGCAATAATCTAGTAATATTAATAATAATGTTATTAATTTCCAGAACTTCCGTTCCGCTGACCTGCTGAGGTGAATCTGGCATAAGAATGAGTTCACCATACATTGACCATGCTGTGCAATGATCAGGCAATGTGGATAAGAAATGGCAGTGTTCCTCGTACACTAAAGCTCAAAATTAGGAAGTCACAAAGACGTCGTCATTCCTGTGGTTGCATCTTGGCGCAGTTGGCCATCAGTACAAGCTTTGCTTTGCAAGGATGTTTAGAGCACTGTTGTCTGAGGTACGATCACAGATGACATATTTCTGTTAGGTAACTGAATCATGAGTTTTACTTGACTCAAACATTAAATTCTGCAAAACTAATTTCAAATGAAATTGATTTTGTTAGACATTAAGAGCTTTCGAACACTTCAGTCTGTTGTGCAACATAGCAATGTGCTATTTTGTGAGTAGTTGCCATCAAATAGTAATTAGGTAAAACTAATATTAATAACAGTGTTAAATTGTTTACCAGGAATGAATAATTACTAATCAACTGGTTAGAACTTATGCTGCTAATGTAAAAAATATTTGTTTTTTTGTCTTTCAGTCACTATGAAGTCATCACAAACGGTAAATAGATGATGATGATTTTTCGTAGATTTGATGACACTGACAAACGGCTTAATTGAAAACTGTTATTTGTTAGACACATCATCAGTTTTGATGTCTGGTCCGTATATAATGGTTCTTAATTCGGATATTATCTTAAGTTGATTTAAAACAGAAGTAAAATTCCTTGGGGAAGAAATTGTTAGTTGAGCATGCTGTTTTTCTTAGAGGCATTCTCTTCTTTAGGAGTCTGACTGATGATTTCTTTATGTAATGATTTGCTGCTTCCATATTTCATAATTACAGCAAAACTTCATCATATCAAGGCTCAAGGGACCATCTTCAGTTGTTCGTTATATCCGAGGCACAAGATAAATAAGATATGCATGTTGAGCTTTATCTGACTCTATGCAAATGGAAAAGTACAGTTGTACACGCTTTTCTGTAGTGACTATGACCTCAACCGCGCTCATATTTCAATCGATTGACACCCTTCACCACTGCTGTCCATTTGAATGGGTGCTACACCTTTTTTAGTCCCGTATATGGACAGTGCTAGCCCGAGATTCAAATATCTAAAATAAGCCACCATTGGTATAGGAACCATGCTAAATGCAGAGGCTCATGGGACGTGCGCCAGTATAGGCAACCGAATCATAGTTACATTTTCGGCTATACACCATTTTTGGTGTATAGAATTTGTTATATTCTGTACATTGTCTAATAACTATTAGCACTTTGCTAATAGTTTTTAGACAATATACAGAATGGCAACGGAAATTTGCACCGACACCTGTGCCAATTGCTTCCCTCTGCAGAAAAATTCAGTTTTTATTTTTATTCACAGAAACTTTATGTCTATCTACAGGTAGATGAAATTAGTGCTGTATAGCTGGAAGGTGAAAATTTATATAAAATTTTGTACTAAATTATTTGACAAGTTCGTGTCTTAACCCGGGAGGGGTTATCAGTCATATTGAGGGAGTGGTTGAGAGAGGCTGCAAACATTTCATGATGTTGTAATAGCAGTATTAAGATTCTGATTTTCAATTGTAGGTTCGGGATGCTCGATGCAGAGTTCGATGCCAGGCAGGCCTTAGCCAGAAATACAGAGTAGCCCGTCCAAGAGCATTCGAAGTCGTGACCGCCCGATGCCGTGAAACTAAAATGTCGTGATTGTCCGAAGTCCCGCCGCCGTGTTAGTCCAACTGCAGTGCCTCTGTGCTGTTTACAGTGCTGTTTACAGAACCTAATATCAACCCGTGCTCCTTACAGAACTCATCTGAACGCTTGCAGTGGCTCTAGAAAAGAAGCTGTATGGTGCTGGAGGAGAATCATGCACAATTTTTACCCGTCCAAAATAATTTTCGACGGGCGGCTGGCTAAGGGCCTGATGCCAGGTAATCCCGAATTTGTTTGTCAGAAATTTTTTTAAAGTTATTTGGTGATGAAGCAGCTTTCTCTGACTTGCAGATTCAGTGCTAATTTTAGCCTGCAGGGACTTGCTTTGTATATTATCTCAAATAAAATTCACGATGTAGTTGGAAGGTGTTGCATTGTGAAAATTATATATCAAAAATTGTAATTTATTTGGCAAGTTAATTTTTCATAAGATGTGGAGGGGATGTCCTCACATCCTGGTAGTACCAGAGTGACATTTCATGATTTTGAGGCAGCAGATGAAACAGCAGATGCTTTTCTCTTGTAGATTCTGGATGTTCCATACAGAGTTCGATACCAGGTAATCCCGAATTTTTTCTCATGAAATTTACCGAATAACATGAAAACAAAAGGAATGTAATTATTTGCATGGTTAATAGCTAATGAGGTTTCCCAAACTAGACCTAGATTTTGGAACTCTCCCTATATCTGTCCTTTCTGCTCAGTTGCTTATTTTATTTCGTTCTCGACTTCAGACTTTCCTTTTTGAAATTACTTGCCTCTATAGTTCCCCCTCTGTCATGCTGACTATCTTCTGGATAATGACCTGATTACAATTTGGATTTGAGGCACCATCAGTCGATGCCTGGTGCATTAGACATCGGTGTGATAGAAGTGATTACATTACTATTTCACCAATCAAACACGGGATAATCTGCTTGGGATTATACTCTGCTTCATTATCGAAAATAGTAATTTTGCACAATAAATTGTGATCTGTCAAATGTACTAGCAATAATAACAGATTGCTCCTTTTATATTCCAGATTCCTTGTCCCAGTCAGCATCTAAAGCGCTCGTGAATAAGCTAGTGCCCTGATCTTAGCTTTCAAGTGGTGCTTTAGAAATTTGGAGTTTATGATTGCAAATTATTTGAGATGAGAAGGTAATTTCTTTGTCATAAAAAATTGTATTTGTTGAGCAACAGTAAAATTTGTATTTTTAGTGACAGTAAATAAATTATTTATTTAAGATTCCGTTTTATACCAGTTACATCTGAAGGAACTGAACTAGGTATTTATATGATACCTTGAAAAAGTTTTATATTAGATTATTATTTAAGATGAAAAGATAAGTTCTTTGCCAGAAATTATGTATGTTGAACAACAATGAAACTGTTTATTTTTACTAGCATCAGTGAGAACTTCAGTTTTATGTATTTCAGAATCCTTGTTGTACCAGTCTGCAGCCTTTATACGTTCTTAGCCAGAAATTATATCTGTTGAGCAAAAATAAAATATTTATTTTTACCAGCAACAGTATAAACCGCTATTCTTGTGTTGCAGAATTGTTGTCGTACCCGTCAGCATCTGAAGAGAGTGACCAAGGTATTTATGTGATTTCTTCAAGAATTTTTTATGATAAATTACTTACGATCAAAATGTGATTTCTTTGCCAGAAATTATCTGTATGTAAGTATGTATCTGGCTATTTATGAAGCACCTTTTAAGAATCTCCAAAGGGTCCTTAACATGGCCAAACTAAAAGCTGTATGCTGAACAGAGAGAGGATCTCGGAGCTCTGTGATGTAGTCTGGTGCTGCACTGACATCGAAGCTCTTCCCATGAGGATGATCTTGATCCTGTCCTCGACTGCAAGCGAGTGCAGTGTCTCTCACATATAACTTGAAGCATGAGAGAATTTGAGCACGTTAGCAGCAGTGGCACAGTTGAGGATGGATTGAAGTTGCATATTGTATTGTATTGTATTTGGATATTTATAAAGCGCTTCTAGCGGGAGGGCCATTCAGAAGCGCTCCCAGTGCGAGAGACCCCGAGAGAAAAAGCAAGTTTTAAGAAACTTAAAAGAGGAAGAGACGTTACCTGAGAGAATAGAAGAACGAACGTACGGAGGAAGCTCATTCCAAAGAGCAGGGCCAATGGAGGCAAAAGACCTAGATTGAGCCAGAGAAGTCCTGACACGGGGAACGAGGAGGTCCAAGCGGTCAGATGAACGAAGAGGACGAAGAGAAGCAGCAGAGTGAGGGCGATGAATTAAGTCACATAAATATTTTGGAGCGAAACCAAGTTGAGCCTTACACACAAGGATGAGGACCTTAAATTGGATGCGGGCAGAAAGCGGGAGCCAGTGGAGTTCTTCTGTCATAAAGGTGGTGATATGAGAGAATCGAGGAAGACGGGCAATTAATCTAGCAGCAGCATTGAGAACGGACTGAAGAGGAGCAAGACGGACTTTAGGAAGACCAATGAGGAGGGAATTGCAATAGTCAAGTCTAGAGCAGACAAATGCATGGACAATTGAAGTGAAAATTGGAGATGAGAGAGAGCGACGGATAGCTCTGAGGCGCCTTAGGTGAAAATAGGAAGTGCGAGTGAGTTTGGAAATGTGTTCAGTAAAGGTCAGAGAATTGTCAAGGGTCACTCCTAGATCACGAACGCTAGACGAGAAAGTTAAAAGCGGAAATCTTTGAGACAGCACATCAAAGTCGAGTTTTAGAAGTTGCTGAGGAGTGCCAAACCAGATATATTGGGTTTTGGACGAATTAAGGGAGAGGCGATTGCAAGACATCCAGGTATGAAGATCATGAGAAAGAGCTTCGATGCGCTGAGCAAGAAGAAGCTGAGAGGAAGGAGGCCCATGGACATAAGCCTGGACATCGTCAGCAAAGAGATGGCCTGAAGCCCCATGGATGGGGAGCAGATATGGGATACCGGCCGTGTACAAAATAAAGAGGAGAGGGCCTAGAACAGAGCCCTGCGGAACACCCAGTTTGATAGGGACCCACAGAGTTCTAGATTCACCAGAGATAACCATCTGAGTGCGATCAGACAGGTATGACCGGAACCACTGGAGAGGGGGGCCCTTCAGACCGCAAGAGGTTTCAAGGCGCTGAAGAAGAATGGTGTGGTCAACCATGTCAAAGGCTGAGGAGACATCATATAGTGCCAGAAGAGTGAGTTCGGACCTATCAACAGCTGAATAAATGTCAGAAAGCAAAGACAGGAGGGCTGTTTCAGTGGAGTGGTGAGCCCTAAAACCTGATTGAAAGGGAGGTAGAAGTCCAGATTGTTCCAGATAGGGAAGAAGTTGAAGAGAGACAAGGCGTTCAAGGGTTTTGGAGAGAAATGATAGATTAGAGATAGGACGGTAGTTTTGGGGGAGGTTTGTGTCAAGATTGGGCTTCTTGAGTGAGGGAAAAACAATGGCCCTCTTTTGCGAGGCGGGGACACAACCTTCAGAGAGGGACCTATTAAACAGATAAAGCAGAAATGGGGCAAAATCGTCTAAAATGTCACTAAGAATGAAAGGGGGAAGAGGATCTAATTCACAAGAATTTAAATTAACTGATGAAAGAACTGTACGAAGGTCCGAGTACAATATGGGTCGGAAATCGTCAAAAACAGAAAACGTTGTGGTAAAGGTCGGTGGAGGAGCATCCGATGTGGAGGCTCTAAGTCGATCAGTCTTTTCCGTGAGCATAGTCAAGAATTCATTTGCGGAGAAGGCAGGAATTTCTGAAGGGCGAGAAGACCGGCCCAGCAGACCCGAGATGGAAGACCAAAGGCGTCTTGGGTTTTTGAGATTGCGTGAGACCAGCTTCTCCCAGTGAGCAGCCTCCTTGCGATGGTAGAGACGATGAAGGGCACGAAGCTGGGTAATCCAGGCCAACCGGTCATTGGGATCCTTGGTCCGGCGAGATCGTCGCTCCAAGCAACGGGTGCGACGGCGAAGTTTATGACAGTCGGCGTCGAACCAGACGGCCAATGGTCGATGACGGGTCTTTACTTGACGACATGGAAGCATGGAATCCAGCAGACCGGTAACGGTGGAGGTGTAGAGATCAAATAGTTGAGGAACTGTGAGAGTGTCCAGTGCAGGACCCGGTGACGAAAGGAGAGTGTCTCTGATAGTGATGCTGAAAGCCTGAGAGTCAAACGATTTCCATCCTCGCATCTTCCGAATGGAGTGGATTGGCTGTAGGTGAACTGAGGGGAGAGTAAATTTGATATACGAATGATCGGAGATCGTAGGAGGAAGGATCAGAAGGTCCGTAACTTGGTCGTCATCAGAGGTAATGACGAGATCAAGCCATCATATGTTGATTAACAACAAAAACTTAAAGATTATATTTAAAGAATCATTTCTTTTGAAGAAATTGTTGAGCTATTTTGACTAGTAGTGACATTTAAAAACTTCCATTATTGTTTTCCAGGTTGTATGAAATACATTTCTGCAGCAGAAGAACAGGAGACGAAAGGTCCTGGTCCTAAGATCTTCATGTCACCAGAGGAGGAAACCTGTGTAGGTTTCTTGTAAAATTTTATACTGAATTAGGGGATAAAAATTGTGATTATCTTTACACAAAATTGTTGAAATATTACATTAGAGAAAAATGATTGAACAAGAAATTGCTTGCCTAATATACACAATAACAGACTGTAGTTGCAGACAGGGAACTTTGTAAATAAGCACTCATTTTTTAGAATTAATTATAATAAATTATGTAGAAATATAATTGCACAGTACATTGTTGAACTGCTTAATGTTCTAGCAACAATAACAAATAAATAATTGATTATTATTTTTTACCTAAATAATTTATTATTACAGTAATTACAACAATAACAAAATACTATTGTTCTACAGACTTGGTTTGTAGTTGAGAATGTTTTAAAAAATATGATGGTTATATCATGAAGTTATATAATGACGTTTCTTAATTTTTTTAAATTAAATTGTCCTGAAGAAATAACTGCACAGAAAATTCCCTTTAGCTGTCTTATTGTGATTGGAAATTTATATAGCACCACTTCAAAAAAGTAATCAGAGGTGCACAATAGTGTCTAATAGAAACAATAACCAACTGCTCTTTTTGTCTTGCATTTTCATCTGCAGATCAATATAACCCCAAATTGCTTGCTGCTGTTCTTTAACTCTTGTTCTCGGCACGCTATGTAAATGCAAGATGTATATTAGTAAGTACTTTTAATGGCAAATGAGAGTTAATGAAAAGAAGATGATGTTTTTACACGTGTACAGAAACTCACAAAGACTCCAGTATCATTTTAAAAAATTGTTCGATTAAGACAGATTCTTTGATTTTGACATGATCATAGCAGTTCAACAAGGGACAACATCAATTAATGTTCATCCCAAATTGTGGTCCTATTAATTCCCAAATGGATGGAGGAATGAGTGGGTACCAGATTGTATGGTGTTCTCTGAATGATGACCTATTTAAGTACTACTATAATATTGTGATGTGCATGATACATTAATGATTTATTGTTACAAGTGTTAACAGAAGCCTGTATTTCTTTATGCATTTGGTGTATTATGTAGGAGAGAATCTGCTACATATACAGCTGGCCAGTATGCTGGCTGTCTGCCCATTCTTTTATGGGGAACAACGTAGAATGGACCGAACTAACCAGAACGAAATGGTAGAAGATTTCCGAGAACAGTACAGACAAGAATATTTTGCAGCAGCCATAACAGAATGTAATTATATAACGATTTTGCTCAAAATGTTGTCTTAAATTATTTAGAAAGAAATTTATTTGCAAGAAAATTTTCCAGGCAATTAGGATTTTTCCTAGAATTTTTAACATAACGTAACATTTTATTGGTCCAAGTAACAGTGAAAAAGAAACAAAATGCAAGTGTGTCAACCGATACTAGATATATAATGCCATAACATGTATAGCGCCATAACTGCTACTATCTATATAGCTATATTTAAGTATAAATTGTCCTTGCTTTGCAAGAGCTTGTCGAGCTGTATCATTTATAAATAAGAAACTGCATTATTTCTCTTCCATGTATGATCACTTCTCTCTCTGCTGAAAAAAGGTAACTACACGTTTTTGGAATAAACTTGTGTATTTATTTAAGATACAAATTACCATGAGAAACTCGGGCAGCATTTTTTCTCAAAAGAACGCAGTAATTATGTACTTGTCTTCACTCCAGTGTTATATTTTAGGAAAGATTATTGCATGAGAAATTGTTGAGCTGTATCCAGTATAATGGTCTGCTGTTATTTGAGATTTTAATTAAATTTGTTGCTTCGAACTACGATTTTAATGCTGTTGCTGTCAAAATTGTCCTTGTTTACCAACTAATCGTAATCACAAATTTATACTGTGCCACTTCGGAGACAACTCCGAGGCACTTCTGATGTGAGAACATGAAACCACAATCAGATGAGTTTAAAAAAAAGTTCTTACGGAAAAGAGACGATGCAAAACACTTAGCGTATATCGCTTTTCTAGCTTAATCACTGTATTGGCAAATTTTTTGCATATTGCTGAAGTAAAGCTGCTGCAATTGCTAGCCAGGGAGTGTATTTCTTCCACAATTCTGCAACTGAAAAGAACGAGACCTGTAAAGTTGAATGGAAATATTAGTTTTTCTGTAGTGCAAAAGTGTTTTAGGTATTGTAAAGAAACGAGAGTTAATTTTTTGTTGTTGGTATCTTACTGATAGTTCTTGTTTTATAGGTCGATGTAATCCCGAGCTTCTGAAAACCTCTGGATGTGTCGTCGTTACTACAGTCGTCCATGGTTTCCTTGGTGGAAGATCATCTTCAGTATATGCACGCATCAGTGTTGATGTCTGCATTGTCTGCGTGAGCAACAGGCTGTTCTTATAGCACTTTTGAGAACCCATCTCAAGGGTTTTCTTCTGGTTAGATCAACTGTTTACATGCACTGTTTATGTGCAAGGTACAATGGCCATGGTCTCTGTTGTCGCAACATCATATTGCATAGCTGCCCATACCTTTTTTATATTTTTGCTTATCCAGAACTGAAGCACCATAGTTGGTACATAGTTACCTTTATCAGTTGCACTTGTAATATATAAATTGGTGGTTGAAAAGTGCAGCAGAGGCAAAAGCGTCACCCAGTGACATAGCCAGACTTAAATTCAAGAGGAGGCAATTCCGGGAGACATCCAGTTATAGTAGGGGTGAGGAGGTATAACCCACGGAAAATTTTTTAATTCTAAAAAAGCAAGAGGTGGCAATTACTTCCTCTTGCCTCGATATGGGCCTCAATGTGGCTATGCCTATGGCGTCACCTTCATTTTTCACATTTATATCCTTATCCAGTGGTTTTGTTTATGGCAATTTAGTTTCCATTTTGCTTACTTAATGCCTTCCCCCATTTTTCCAGAACCTTTAGCCCTGCGGAGTAGCTTTGTTGCTTAGAAGCAGCACTATATAAGTTAGGAGAATTTTTAGGAATTAGGAATTGAGTTATTAGAAATGGAGTCCTTCTTATCTTGAATTTCACCAGATGTGCTGTGATCATCTTTATTTTAATTGGTGTTGTCATAACCATTTATCTGAGGTCGTTATCACTAGGCAATAGTAGCAGAGCTCAGAGTTGGGTACACATAATAATTTGTTGAGAACTTGTCATGTAAACTCTATTGTTGGGGTTGAGCCTCTCTTGGAGGGTGTAGAGACCTTGAGCAAGTTCAATCTGCACTATTTGGCAGCATCAATGGATGCTTTTCTTTGGTATGGTTTTCTTTTTCAGGGTCTACTCAAAGTCTTTTCTTCTCTTTTCTCTTGCAAATCAGTTTTGGTCATGGTAGTCAGTGCAGTCTGATGTGTCAATGCTCTTTTAAATGGCATGCCAACAAATGACATCTTTTGTAATGTACACTTTGCTAAGCTAGATGACACCTTGCAGGAAAAGGGACAATATGGAACACAGGTGCTGTGAGGTGTAGTTCCACTGTAGCTCCAGCGTTTATATATTGCAGTTATTTGTGTCCTATATGTCGCACCCAACTCTCCCATTGCCTCAATTTTAAAGTTTAAATATTTTAAATAATTTCTAATTTAACTATAAGTTGGACAACCTATCTGCACAGCCTATGTTGTCACATAAATAAGATGGAATAATTGTAATCAAATATACATTTTTTAATTATTTTTTAAATATACATATTTTCACTATATTTCACTTTATTCTTGTAATTATAAGTTGTATTCATGCACCAATCATTTGTGCATCATGTTTTTCCTCAATATGTTGGAAAATCGACTAAAATGGACCATTTTATTTCTACCATTTATTATTTTCATACATTTTAATCTATTTTAACACACCTTATTACATTTAAGAAAAATAAATAATAATATATATGATGCTATATATATACATTTAATGGTCAAATTGTATGTGCTGATTACATTGAGATTGCATTGTGATTGGCCATATATTGCGGCCATGGAGACAGACTGACAGACAGAGAGAAAAAAGGACAGGGAGACAGACATGGAAGCAGACAGACGTTTGGGCAGACAAACATAGGGAGAAAGGGAAAGACACACAGGGGTAGGTCATGTGCCTTGGCGCCCTTATTTCAAGATCGTTAGGCGTTCTGACAAGACGTTTGCAATACGGATAGAAGGATTTTTCGTTTGGCAGAATATGGCCTCGCTTGGCTATACGATGATACGATGATATATATACACGTTTAATGGTCAAATTGTATGTGCTGATTACACTGAATTGCATTGTGATTGGTGATATATGCCAGCTATGGAGACAGACGGACGGACGGACAGACAGATAGAAGGACAGCCTGACAGATATATATGTATCTATATGTGCGTTTGACAGATATATCTGTATACCGGTATATCAATCAATCAATCAACGGAATTTATATAGCGCCCCTTCAAGGCAACTACTCAGAGGCACTCCCGACCCAAGCCCGGTCAAAAAGAAAAGTCTTAAGGTTCTTATAAAAGGTACTAGACATGACCCGAGGGAGAGAGCGCAGGTCAGAGGGTAAGCCATTCCACAGAGAGGGACCTACGACCGAGAAAGCCCTATGCTGTCTAGTGGCAGTGCGTGCTCGTGGGACTACAAAGTCACCTCTGGTAGCCGAGCGCAGAGATCGGCGACCAGAGCAGGCCGAGGTCAAGGTAAAGAGCTCCCGAAGGTAAGCTGGCGCTGTGCCGAGAAGACAATGCCAGACTATGCAATAGACTCTATAGTGAATGCGCTGCTGGACCGGAAGCCAGTGGAGGGTATCCCGCATGTACGCAGAGATGTGACCATATTTGGGGACACCACCCACCAGACGAGCAGCAGCCCGCAAGACCCCCTCCAGGGGATGCAGTCGGACCTGTGGAAGCCCAAAGTAGAGGGAGGAACAGTAGTCAAGGCGATTAACGATGAAGGCATGGACCAAGGTGGAAGCAGAGGAGGGAGAGAGAGAGCGGGACACTACCCGTAGTTGGCGCAGGCAGTAGTAGCAAGAACGGGTCAGGGCCGCGATATGCGGCACAAAAGTCAGTTCTTGGTCCAGGACCACCCCCAAGTTCCGGACAGAGGTGGAGAAGACGAAGGTGGGAAAATCGGAGGAGAGAGACCCCAGGTCCAGCTTATCCAACTGCTGGCGGGTACCAAGCCAGATATAGTTAGTTTTACACGGGTTAAGGCGTAATCGATTTGAAGCCATCCAGGAAGTAAGAGCATCGGTGGCATGCGACACAAGTCTGATCGCAGAACCAGTCTGGGATGCTAGACAATGCGTATAAGACTGGACATCGTCAGCGTAAGAATGGCTCGAGAGGGAGCAAGATGCAAGGATAGTTCCAATATCTGCAGTAAAGAGAATATAGAGGAGTGGCCCAAGAACAGAACCTTGTGGGAGACCAAAAGGAGCAGGACGCCAGCACGATCTAGATGAGTGAAAGATAACAGAGTAGGAGCGCTCCGAGAGGTAAGAAGAGATCCAGAGAAGTGGTAGGTCCCGGATACCAAAAGTTAAGGAGAGACGACTCGGGAGGAGACTGTGGTCTACCGAGTCAAAGGCAGCGCTCACATCATAAAGGGCCAGCAGAGTGAGCTGGGATGAGTCCATGGCACCATAGACGTCTGAGAGAAGGCGGAGAAGGAGGGACTCAGTAGAGTGACCCTTACGGAACCCAGATTGGGATGGAGGAAGCAGATTATTGGCGTCCAAATAGCTAAACAGCTGACTAGCAATCAATTTTTCAATAATTTTAGAGATGAATGTGGTATAGATATATATAGACACAGACTGACATTTAAACAGAGAGAGATGGGAGAGAGGAAACAACACGGGTAAGGTCATTTGCCTTGGCGCACTTGTGTCAATATTATTAGGCGTTCTGACAACACGTTTGCAGTAGGATAGAAGTCTTTTTCATTTTCCGGAATTTGCTTGGCTATGTCATAATAACCATAACCATAACCATAAATTTTATTGATTTCCATCAAATGCAGGAACAGATAGTGTGAAACAAACATGAATTCAGCAGTTGAGGAGAACAATGGGAATAGAAAAACCCTAAAGGGAACAAGTCCCGGCTAGCATATTATATATATATATATATATATATATATATAATCTATATACATGTTTAATGGTCAAATTGTATGTGCTGATTACATTGAGATTGCATTGTGATTGGTGATATATGGCAGCCATGGAGACAGACAGACAGACAGAAAGGGAGGACAATCAGACAGATATAGAAGCAAATAGACAGACATAGGGAGAGAGGGAAAGCCACACAGGGGAAGGTCATGTGCCTTGACGTTCTTGTGTCAACATTGTTAGGCATTCTGACAAGACGTTCGCAGCACAGATCTATAGTATTTTTCGTTTTCTGGGATTTGGCGCACTAGGCTATGTGATGATATATAAAATTATATATGCCTGTTTAATGGTAAATTTGTATGTGCTGATTACATTGAGATTTTTTTCTAATCCAAAGTTTAAAGTCGTCAAAATGGCAACGTAGGCTGTTGACGACAGTTCCAAATTATGTACAATACAGTAAAACAAAGAATTTACAGAGTTCAAAAGACACCATTTAATGGTGTTAAAACAATACTTTATAATGTCACTAACATACTTTACAATGTCGATAACATTCGTTGTTTAGCAGCATAAAATAATTAAACAACATAATAACGGTTGTACATCTGTCTGTCCCGTAACAAACACTATTGTGACGTCACTATACTGCCGCCTTGGCGACGGCTGTCTTGACGATGACGGGCATGACGACGGCGTTTAGAGCATTTTAACCAACGTCATAATTACACCGTGATTTTTCACGGGTTACAGCTAGTACATCTAATAATGTTCATTATATACTTATTACAGTCAGATGATTTCATGCAAGTGAAACATTGGTTTCCAGCAAATGTCATAGAAAAAATTTGTTTAAATTTAAAAGAAAGATTCTTACTGAACAATCATAATGTACAAGAGACTCTTAATCTACTGTTTTAAAATAATAAAACAGCTTTGTTTGTAAGTTTACAGATTCTGTAATAATGACTAAGATTTTATTCTACTTTTCAATTTTCAAGAATTTATCATTTAATGCAGTCAAACAATTTTATGGAAGCACTTGCAATGATGTAAATATTTAAAACAATATTTCTTTCTCGTATGTTACAGATATTGAATATAAAAGAAAACTGTAATTTCCTCGGAGTCTTAATGAAATACTTTTAATATTTGATACATTTTAATAATTATTTATTAAACATATAATTTTGACATGAGATTCTTATTACAGTTTTAAATTTTACATAAATAATTACTCAATATAAACAAGCAATATTAACGTAGCCTAATGTATTCAAACAGTTAAAAAACTTTAAACACAATTATATTATGTACATATTAGAATCCAATAACTAAAAATATACAGAGCCACGAACCAAAATTCTATAGACAACACTAGAAGCAGTCCTTTGCAATACAGGTCATGTCTTGCACGAGCTGCTTCCACCTGTTAAGCCGAGGGTTTATGGTTTAAGGCCTAGATCCCATGACAGGGCTTTACCCCAAGCCGACAACAGCATGAAAAAACCTTTATTGTCAGAATGCTGTATACTTACTAACCAACTGGACCTATGCTATATAGTAATACATATATATATATATATATATATATATACATATTATGGTTAGTGCTATGTATATATATACCAATGTATGTTTGTTTATTAACTTTTGAAGATCTATTTAACAGATGTTGTTCACCAGAGTGCTGTTTGGCAGCTGGTTTAATAAAGAATATACTTACTTACTTACTTAATATAACCTACAAACTCTTTCCTTTACTGACAAGGTTGACCAGCCTAAATACTTCACTTTGTATGCAGCCCACACCAAGCAAGTTCTTAATGTCAAAATGTAGTTTAAATAATTCACACTTGTCTGTTAACATATTGGAGATATCTTCTTTCTTACAGTGTAATAATAGATGATCTATATTTTCTTTAACTTGACAATAACTGCACAATCCTTTATCATGTTTCTTCATTAACCCTTTAAAGGGCATAATGGCCCTGAACAGTTACAACAATAATAATTACACATTATATGCCTGCTAAGTAACCATATAGAGGGAATATATTCGTCATGTGGAAAAGTTGACTTTAAAAAAATGGCAATATTGTGTCCTATATCCACGAAGCCGAAACTTGTAGTGGCAACATTGTCGCCACTGCCCATGAAGCCGAAACTTGTAGTGGCAACATTGTCGCCACTGCCCACTAAGCCCAAATGAACGAATTAGAAACAAGTGAAACCAAAAAGCAGTGTTGTTGTCAATCATGTAAGAAACATTAGTAAAAACAATAGGAAATTACAGAGTACGGTTTCGTACTAAGTGGCAGGCCTAGTTGTGTTTCAAGTGGAGTTCACTTATGAAAATCTGCGAAACATGGGTATATGCATAGAGCGACACCGCACGAACTACAGGCAATCTTCGACCGTTTATTGTTCAGCTGGGTGCTGCAAACCGGCACCTGCGATATTTATCTATGCGCTGCGGCATGTGGACTCCCACTGATGACAGACGAATGTTGTCTGGAACACCAGCTCCTTTACGGTTGAGTGGGTTTCGACGTGATTTGCGCCTAATGAAAGAGCCACCTTGTAAGCTTGACCGCCGTTCAGCTAAAAAACCGGAAATACGTCACACACCTACATCTATTTTTAGTTCTGAATTTCTTAGAGTCTACCATAGTGACATCTGGTGAATGAAAACATAATACTATGCTTGCAGGAACGTCTCCAGTGCCTTCTAAGTACATCAACCAGTAGGAAAACATAATATTGCCTCTACCCTTTAAAGGGTTAAAAGAAGTCTTAACTTTCCCCATTTTAATCTGGAGATTTGCACTTCGTTTTTCATACTAAGATCCATGAATTTATTATTTGTGTCTACTACAGGGCAAATGTTCTTATAATGAATACCCTTAATATCACTATCGTATTCCTTCTTCCATTTAGATATGATATGAGATTTAATTATTGAAAATACTTCTTGTAATTCCAAATAATCTGTGGAGTTAACTGTGGGTAGATCTGATGATTGCTTTGGTAAGGAATCAGCTCTTTCATTACCCAATGCTCTTATAATGAATACCCTTAGTATCACTGTCATATTCCTTCTGCCATTTAGATATGATATGAAATTTAATGATTGAAAATATTTCTTGTAATTCCTAATAATCTGTAGAGTTAACTATGGGTAGATCTAATGATTGCTTTGCTAAGGATTCAGCAGTGTATCTACATGACTAGTGATCCATATCAATTGTACCTCAGTTATCTTTATTTGATTAAAGATTCTTATTGTATCCTGTAATAAAATGGGTCTGGACTTAGAAAAGGATTTCTTTATAGGAGTAAGCACACTTAAAGAATCAGAAAATATAGCAAAATGTTTAGAGCCCTGATTTTCATTCCAGGTAAAGGCTTCTTTCATAGCAGTCATTTCAGCAGCATAGTGCCTGGAATTAGCACAAAGGCGTAACTTTTATCTATGTCTAGGTTTGGTACGGTATAGGCAGCGGCAACTAAGCTATAATAGCTCCTTAGAACCATATATGAGTATCAGCATTGTATTTACTTATGTGTTCCAGAGTGAAAAGCTTTAGAGTTTCAGGATTATCGTCTTTTTTACTAATACATTTGTGGTGGCTAATATCAACATGAATATCTTTATTTAGCTAAGGAGGATCTGAAGGAAAAGATGGAGCCCTGTAAGGAAGGTTAGAGGAGGAAAAGAAGTCAAGTGTGCGTTGATATGTAGACACTTTTTTATCATCTCTCGTCTTAAACTCGTTAGTCCAATGAAGTTGGTATATTGTTTTCATTGGATGATTAGGATTTCCAATGACTTTCGCAACTAGCTTAAGTGAATTCTGTAAGCTTCTTATATGCAAAGGAGGTTCACGACATTCATTTTGAAGTGCCACAGCTGCAGTTCCTTTAGTAGCACCACAGCAGAATCTCAATGAGCACTTCAGTTTGAATAGATACTAATTTATTCAAATGATTGTTAGAAGCAGAAGCATAGGATACATCACCATATTCAATTAGAGATCGAATTAAGGCTCTATGTATGTTGAGCAGGGCCTTCTTTGAAGCTCCCCAGTGTAGATCAGAAATTGTTCTCATTAGATTCATAATTTTTTGCATTTATTTATTATATATTCTATATTTCTATGTGTAGTTTCCAAGATTACTTAATATGTGCCTTGGTGCATAATCAAGATTGTTAGGTGTTCTGGTAAGACGTTTACAATACTGATAGCAGTATTTTTCTTTTTCCAGATGTTGGGGATGTTGGGCTGTAGGATGATATATATGCAAGTTTAATGGTCAGATTGTATGTGCTGATTACATTGAGATTGCGTGGTGATTGGTAATTTATGGCAGCCATAGAGACAGACAGACAGACCTAGAAGCAGACAGACATGGACAGCCAGACATATGGAGAGAGGAAAAGACACACAGGGTCAGGTCATGTACCTTGTCGCACTTGTGTCAAGATTGTTAGGTGTTCTGGCAAGACGTTTACAATACTGATTCCAGTATTTTTCGTTATGGCAAGATGTTTACAATACTGATTGCAGTATTTTTAGTTTTCCGGAATTTGGCAAAGGTGGGCTATATGATGATATGTAAATACACATTTAATGGTCACATTGTATGTGCTGATTACATTGAGATTGCGTGGTGATTGGTGATATATGGCAGCCATGGAGACAGAGAGGCAGACAGACAGACAGCGAGAAGAACAGGCAGACAGACATAGAAGCATACAGACATATAGACAGGGAGAGGGAAAGACACACAGGGGGAGGTCATGTGCCTTGGCGCACTTGTGTCAACACTGTTAGGCGTTCTGAAAAGAGGTTTGGTATACGGATTGAAGTTTTTTTTTTCCGTTTTTTTTCCCAAAGTTTAGTGTCGTCATATGACAACATAGGTCGTTGACGAAAATTCCAATTTATGTACAATACAGGAAAAACAAAGAATTTACAGAGTTCAAAATACACCATTTGAAGGTGTCAAGACAATGCTTTACAATGTCACTAACATTCATTGTTTAGCAGCATAAAATAATACATCTAATAATGTTTATTATACATGTATTGTAATCAGATGATCTTTGATGCAAGGTACACATTGTTTTCCAGCATTAATGTCATACAGGAAATTTGTTTAAAGTTTAAAAGAAGATTCTTAATGAACATTCATAATGTACATGAGATTCTTAAACTGGTTTTTTTAAATAATAAAATAGTTTTGATTGAAAGTTTACAATATCTGTAATTATGACAAGGTATTTTATTCTACTTTTCAATTTTCAAGAATTTATCATTTATTGCAATAAAACAATTTTATGGAAATACTTGCAGTGATGTAGACATTTAAAACAATATTTCTTTATCACATGTTACAGAATTGAAAACAAAAGAAAACTCTAATTTTCTCTGAGTCTAAATTAATTACTTTTAATATTTAATACATTTTAATAATTATTTATTAAACATAATTTTGACATGAGATTCTCATTGCTGTTATAAATTTTACACGAGTAATTACTGAATACAAAGAAGCAATATTAACATAGCCTAATGCAGCGGTTCTCAACCTTTTTAGACTCGAGGACCACTTATAAATTTTGTGTCTCGGTTGCGGACCACCACTAAAAATTATGCCAAAAGGAAATTAAAACAAAATAATTTTTTGCCATAAATCCTTGCATTATTAGTTCTTGCTGCCATCTAGCCAATTCTAGCGATTTAAATGAAACAGAAATTTAAAAACTTGACCAAAATTTGTCTGTTTGCATGCTTTTAATTGTAAAAAATCTAAATTGTAGACCTTGCTCGCGGACCACCAGGCAGATGGCCGCGGACCACCAGTGGTCCGCGGACCACAGGTTGAGAACCACTGGCCTAATGTATTCAAAAAGGTAAAATCCTTAAACACAAAATATATTATGTACATATTAGAATACAATAACTAAAAATGTACAGAACCACGAACCAAAATCTATAGACAACACTAGAAGCAATGTAACCTACAAAATCTTTCCTTCACTGATGAGGTTGACCAGCCTAAATACTTCACTTTGTATGCAACCCACACCAAGCAAGTTCTTAATGTCAAAATGTAGTTTAAATAATTCACACTTGTCTCTTAATATATTGGAGATATTTTCTATGTTACAGTGTAATAATAGATGATCTATATTTTCTTTAACTTGACAATAACTGCACAATCCTTTATCATGTTTCTTCATTAAAAGAAGTCTTAACTTTCCCCATCGTAATCTGGAGATTTGCACTTCGTTTTTCCTGCTAAGATCCGTGAATTTATTATATGTGTCTACTACAGGTCAAATGCTCTTATAATGAATACCCTTAATATCACTATCATATTGCTTCTACCATTTAGAGGTGATATGAGATGTAATGATTGAAAATACTTCGTGTAATTCGAAATAGTCTGTGCAGTTAAGTGTGGGTAGATCTAATGATTGCTTTGCCAAGGAATCAGCTCTTTCATTACCCAGGATATCTACATGATAAGGGATACATATCAAATGTACCTCTATTATCTTTATTTGATTAAAGATTCTTATTGTGTCGTGCAATAAAATGGGTCTGGACTTAGAAAAGGATTTCTTTATAGGTGAAGCACACTTAAAGAATCAAAAAATATTTATAGCAAAATGTTTAAAGCCCTGATTTTCATTTCAGGTAAAGGCTTCTTTCATAGCAGTCATGTCAATCAATCAATATCATTTATTGACAATTTGGCATGAACGACAGTATTTCATCATGAACTGTGAATGTTTTACATAAGAACTCGATAGTATATGCCGACTCGCATTATAATGCAAAAGAAAAAAAATTAAAACTCATTTGGTAATAACATTTGGAATTCGTCGTGAGTTCTTTAAATATGTCAGTATAATGAAATCTTTAGTACCTGGTAAATAAAACATAGAAATGTCATCAACAGCAAATGGCAGCCCCTAAGGGATATAGATCCCACTATGCAGGGATGCCGATATGACAATATACATTATTCAAATTGATGCAGTAGGACTGTGGTATCTTTTCATTTCATACTACATAATCAGGTGAGATGCACGCAAAGAGTGGATCTTAACTATCCTTAACTACTGTTTCCGTCTCCAGTGTGACGCCCGTTCAGTTATTATATTCATCTTAGATAATCATATCCTGAGGCTGACTCAATTCATATCAGAGGATGAGAGGAAATATCGTAGTTTCTTTTTAAATAGAAACATTCTCTTACTAGATCTTATGTCATGAGGCAGTGAATTCCAAACGGATGGACCCATTGATTTTATAGAAAACAATCTAATATTAGCGCGTGCTTTGACTAGGCGATATAAGGAGGCTCACCTTGTGTTATGCTCATGCACCGTGGAAGCCTGAGCAAAGTGCCCAGTGAATGAGACTGGAAGTGAGTTATTTATATATCTATAGAATAGTTCTCCAACTTGAAAGATCCTTATTTGTTTTAATTTAAGGAGATTGAGTTCTTTAAATATGGGTAAAGTATGGGATCTATAGGAGGAGTTACTTATTCTTATCGCTTTTTTTGCAATATATGTTATTTGTGGAGGCGTGATTCATGGTTTGAAGCCCATATGATATTGCAGTAACTTAAGTAGGGAAATATCAAGGAGTAATAGAGGTTTAATTTAATATCTTTTGGAAGAACCCTGGAGACTCAAGAAATTATTCCAATTTTTTTCGCCACCTTTGACGCAACGTGATTAATGTGAGAAATCTTTTCAGCAGCATAGATACTGAAATTAGCACAAAGGCATAACTTTTTATCTATGTCTAGGTTTTGGTACAGTATAGGCAGCGGCAACTAAGCTATCTGCTCTAGAACCATCTGTATATATTTGTGTATAAGCATTGTATTTACTTATGTGTTCCAGAGTGAGAAGCTTTAGAGTTGCAGGATTATCATCTTTTTTACTAATAGATTTATGAAGGCTAATATCAACATGAATATCTTTATTTAGCCAAGGAAGATCTGAAGGACAAGATGGACCCTTATAAGGAAGGTCAAAGGAGGAATAGAAGTCAATTGTGCATTGATATGTAGACACATTTTTATTATCTCTAGTCTTAAACTCATTAGTCCAATGAGGTTGGAAAATTGTTTTCATTGGATGATTAGGATTTCCAATGACTTTCGCTCCTAGCTTAAGTGAATTCTGTAAGCTTCTTATATGCTAAGGAGGTTCACGGCATTCATTCTGAAGTGCCACAGCTGCAGTTCCTTTAGTAGCGCCACAGCCAGTGGCGTGACAGCCATATAACGAGGGTGGACAAAGTCCAGGGGCCCCCGAGGTCTCAGGGGCCCCGCCGCCCCAAGCTTTTTTACTGCGCACCCTGTGTCACAGTCTGCTTTAGGGCCATATTCTTTCATTTTCCCCCAAGCACAAATTTTTTTAATATGGTTAATTGTTCCATCTGATGAGGGAAGTGCCACAGCAAGACCCATGTAGGTCTGAGCCTCTCTGCAGCCTGGAGTAGGTTAGCCTGTATATATATGACGGATGCTTCATGATATAGGGGTATACACCATAGACGTATGTACGTGTGGTGTCTATCTATAGGTCACCGGGTCGCCGAGGTCGGGGTATCTGACCCTGATCGTAGTAGAATCAAGTTTCTATGAGTCAGATTCTCCCTTTCAGGCGTAACCACTGCATACACTACGCGCTGACTACGGTATACGCATATCTCTCAGCTCCAATCCTAAGAAATGCCTGAAATAATATATGCCTAATTGTTCGTCTGTCTGTTGCTCTCTCACTCCCTCTCTCACTCACTCGCTCGCTCTCTGTCACTGTCTCTCTCGTATCTCGCTCTGTCTCTGTCGCACTCTGTATGTCTCTCTTTCTCTCTCTCTCAATGTCTGTCTCAATGTCTCTCTACAAGTCTTGTGGGCTACACACTCTACACACGACTGTAGTCTTAATTTTTCATGCTCCTCAGCCTTATGTGAAAGTATAGTCTTTATTGTTCACTTACTTTTAAACAAAAAACGATTTCTAATTAAATTTTCAATCAACGGCTACAAGTGGCTAGGAATATGACTCAACTGACGGTAAGGAATTAACTTTTAAATTTAGAATAGCAGTTGCTGTTGCTTTCCTTTTTGAAGTAGTATGATTATATAAGTAACCTGCTGCACTTCGTGAAACATTACTAATGCCTTTTACTCAATAATGATCTTCTTTATTAGTTCAAACTGACATACGCAGGTAGATTATAGTGAAACATGACAGTATACAATCAAGATCTTAATTAAACACTCGTTATGGCAAGGCCGCAACCATGCAAGGCTTCGCCCTATAGAGTTTGTTACGGGTATCGAACCGAAATCTAATGCTCTTCTGGCCATGAGTGTTACCATTACTCTATACCCTCCCCTTAAACGTTACGCTGTGAATCTGTTAAAATAAGAAAGTAGTATTCCGTGATTGTCTAAAATTCTATGCTTCCGGAGATCGACCTATATCAGCCCAAGTATGTATGGGATATCTGAAGACACCAAGATCACAATTCTAAGTGAACAAGAACCTGAGATATTGAAAAATCTGTTTTTGCAGTCGGTCATTTTAGAAAATGGCTGTCATTAAGGCCAGGGGCTACATAGATCTGCGATGGCCCTATAGCCAGTGGCAGAGCGCTCCTTCTCCAAATTGAAACTTATGCAGATGTAGGCTACGCCTATCTTAGCTTCACTATCTAACAGGACAGGCTTGATGGTCTTGCTCTTCTTGCGATAGAAAACGAATGCGCAAAACAATTGAATATTGATGAATTGATAGACACATTTGCTAATAGTAAAGCTAGAATAGCCAAATTCATTAAGCAATTTTCTGAAGAAGCGCTTCGCACTGACGACGGTGACTGGGAGAGTGACAAACAGCACACAAGCAGTAGCAAGTTCTGGGATAGATGACGTGATGTGAGAGCTCAATATGAGAACTACAACAGACATTACATTACTGTGTACGTAGGCAATACATTTTTGGTGTATTCTTGTTCTGTCTTGCACCATTAATGTGACTTGAACTATGGACCAATAATCAGAACGTTTAATACTCCTTTTTAACTTAACTGCAGTTTAAAATAGCTATCTCATTATTTTCACTTTTTAATTGGTAAGGGCCCCCAAGCTTCGAATGTCCAAGGGCCCCCGGCTAGGTTGTTACGCCACTGGCCACAGCAGAGTCTCAATGCTTCAGTTTGAATAGATACTAATTTGTTCAAATGATTCTTAGAAGCAGAAGCATAGGGTACATCTCCATATTCAATTAGGGATTGAATGAAGGCTCTATATATGTTGAGCAGGGCCTTTTTTGAAGCTCCCCAGTGTAGACCAGAAATTGTTTTCATGAGATTCATAATTTTTTTGCATTTTTTTATTATATATTCTATGTGTAGTTTCCAAGATAACTTATTATGTGCCTTGGCGCATAATCAAGATTGTTAGGTGTTCTGGTAAGACGTTTACAATACTGATAGCAGTATTTTTCGTTTTCCAGATATTGGGGATGCTGGGCTGTAGGATGATATATATACAGGTTTAATGGTGAGATTGTATGTGCTGATTACATTGAGATTGCGTGGTGATTGGTAATTTATGGCGGCCATGGAGACAGAGAGACAGACAGACCTAGAAGCAGAGAGACACATGGACAGCCAGACATATGGAGAGAGGGAAAGACACACAGGGTCAGGTCATGTAACTTGTCGCACTTGTGTCAAGATTGTTAGGTGTTCTGGCAAAACGTTTGCAATACTGATAGTGCTCAGTATTTTTCGTTTTCCGGAATTTGGCGAAGCTGGGCTATATGATGATATATATATACACATTTAATGGTCACATTGTATGTGCTGATTACATTGAGATTGCATTGTGATTGGTGATATATGGTAGCCATGGAGACAGACAGACAGACAGCGAGAAGAACAGGCAGACAGACATAGAAGCATACAGACATATAGACAGAGAGAGGGAAAGACACACAGGGGAGGTCATGTCCCTTGGCGCACTTGTGTCAACACTGTTAGGCGTTTTGACAAGAGGTTTGGTATACGGATGGAAGGATTTTTCCGTTTTTTTTGTCCAAAGTTTAGTGTCGTCATTTGACAACATAGGTCATTGACGACAATTCCAATTTATGTACAATACAGGAAAAACAAAGAATTTACACAGTTCAAAAGACACCATTTAAAGGTGTCAAGACAATGCTTTACAATGTCACTAACATTCTTGAAAATGCTCTAGAACTCATAATTCAAAAGTGCAACTCCAATTTCATATTAATAAAAACATTTTCCACAGTAATAAGCAGAAATGATGAAAAGCTTGAAATTTGAGGTATCATTTGAAATATTTATTCTCTAATAATTCTAATTATGACATTTGAACTATGTTAATTCTAATTAATTAGATGCAAAATCAATTTCTCATACCTGCGGAATGAAGATGCATCACAGTGTCCCAGTTATTCCTGGACTTGCGAGGCCTTCATGAACAATGTTTGTCCGGTAATGTGCAGAAGATCAAACACTTCAAAAGGCAAAATAATAATTTCATCTTCTCCATATTTGGAAAGGTTTTCAATTCGTGCAGCGCGACATGACTGTTCTGTCTGGAACACAAGTATCGTACCTTTGACCCAGCAAATTGCCTTGCAGTTTCAAAATTCATGGAAGCTGATGTGAAACCTTTCCAGAAGAAACGTGTCGCTGTCGGCGGTTTCAGCCTGGAGCTAAGTCCTCGATAGAGAGTGGTATTTGGAGGTACAGGGAAGACCTTACCAAGCTTCAAAATGGCCGATGTTAGGAGAGTAGTGTATATTCTGTAGCTTTCCCAGCTTTTCTTGGTGGAGGCGATGTTATACGTCTTATAGAAAGCCTTTGCAGAGCTGTCGTCGGTGAACATCGTCACCGCCACACATTCGGCACGGGTCAACCCTACCACGGACTGGTTGAAATTGACAGCCCTTTGGAAGCACTCAAACATAGAGGTGATTTTCTTGGCTTCATCCTCCAACAGCTCAATGGATGGCATTTCTTGTCTTGTCACCATTTCATACCACTTCTGTACGATGTGTAGCTCTGTCGTGGCATCGTAGTGCTCCAGGCTGTTCGACCCAAAGACATTTGACAACTGGTCATTGTATTGTATTGTATTTAAACACTTATAATTGTACTTTATATTTTACGCTCAAACCCCACGAAGCTCCCCAGTGTAGACCAGATATTCTCCTCATTAGATTCATAAGTTTTTTGCATTTATTTTTTATATGTTCTATGTGTAGTTCCCAAGATAACTTATTATGTGCCTTGGCGCATAATCAAGATTGTTAGGTGTTCTGGTAAGACGTTTACAATACTGATAGCAGTATTTTTCATTTTCCAGATTTTGGGGATGCTGGGCTGTAGGATGATATATATACAGGTTTAATGGTGAGATTGTATGTGCTGATTACATTGAGATTGCGTGGTGATTGGTAATTTATGGCGGCCATGGAGACAGAGAGACAGACAGACCTAGAAGCAGAGAGACACATGGACAGCCAGACATATGGAGAGAGGGAAAGACACACAGGGTCAGGTCATGTAACTTGTCGCACTTGTGTCAAGATTGTTAGGTGTTCTGGCAAAACGTTTGCAATACTGATAGTGCTCAGTATTTTTCGTTTTCCGGAATTTGGCAAAGCTGGGCTATATGATGAATTGATGATATATATATATACACATTTAATGGTCACATTGTATGTGCTGATTACATTGAGATTGCATTGTGATTGGTGATATATGGTAGCCATGGAGACAGACAGACAGACAGCGAGAAGAACAGGCAGACAGACATAGAAGCATACAGACATATAGACAGAGAGAGGGAAAGACACACAGGGGAGGTCATGTCCCTTGGCGCACTTGTGTCAACACTGTTAGGCGTTTTGACAAGAGGTTTGGTATACGGATGGAAGGATTTTTTCCCGTTTTTTTTTGTCCAAAGTTTAGTGTCGTCATTTGACAACATAGGTCGTTGACGACAATTCCAATTTATGTACAATACAGGAAAAACAAAGAATTTACACAGTTCAAAAGACACCATTTAAAGGTGTCAAGACAATACTTTACAATGTCACTAACATTCATTGTTTAGCAACATAAAATAATACATCTAATAATGTTTATTATACATGTATTGCAATCAGATGATCTTTGATGCAAGGTAAACATTGTTTTCCAGCATTAATGTCATACAGGAAATTTGTTTAAAGTTAAAAGGAAGATTCTTAATGAACATTCATAATGTACATGAGATCCTTAAGATGGTTTTTTAAAATAATAAAATAGTTCTGATTGTAAGTTTACAGTAATTATGACAAGAGATTTTCTTCTACTTTTCAATTTTCAAGAATTTATCATTTATTGCAATCATACAGTTTTATGGAAATACTTGTAATGATGTAAACATTTAAAACATTATTTCTTTATCATATGTTACAGATATTGAAAAAAAACTAATTTCCTCCGAGTCTAAATCAATTACTTTTAATATTTAATACATTTTAATAATTATTTATTAAACATAATTTTGACATGGGATTCTTATTACTTTTATAAATTTTACATAAGTTATTACTGAATACAAACAAGCAATATTAACAATTATTTTTTTTTTATCTGACGGTAATAAGTACATTGTTTTCTTTATGTGATGGCGATGAAGCTGTTGGCTGGCTGTGTTGTTAACCGCTGCCACTTGGGCTACGGGGTGATCTGCGACGCATGGCTGATGGTAGAACTCTTCTCTGCTCCTTTTGTCTGAATCCTGTTCAAACTGTTGCATCAACCAACCCATGTAGAACCGGGGGGGCTGAGTTCTGTATGGGGTGCGGGGAGGGATGTAATCCCAGTTGTTATAGGGAGCAATATAAATCCAGTCCTGATAATCGATGGCTGTGCGGTAACTGTTTAGCTAACATCTTTCCCTTTGGATCTGTGATCAGTGATAAAGAATTTCTAGACATAAATAGCCCTGACCCACAAGTACCCAAATGTATTACCGAACTAAATGCAGGTTCTAGGCTGGAGATAGCCTCGGAAATTGACGACCATCCCCTATTAAATAATAGCGATATTGACCCCGACCCTAATTTGTATGCGGGCCTTTCGTGGGATAGTCCATACTCCACACCTGAATCCATCGCTCAGAAACTCAACACAGATAATCACTTTAACATAATGCACGTAAATTGCAGAAGCCTATTGAACAAGATAGAGGAAATAGAAGAATTATTGTCACAGTTGCCAATCTCAGTACTTGCTCTTACCGAAACTTGGCTCGAGCCCCACGTAGTGGATACCATAGTAATACCTGGCTACTACTTTGTCCACAACTCAAGATCTTCTGGTAGAGGTGGTGGAGTGGGTTTTCTAATAAAAGAGGGTATCACCTTCCATATTTTAGATAAGCTAATTCCTGATACCCCCCTTAGAACTTTTGAGGGTTTATTCATAAAAATTATAACAACGAAGGGGTCCAGTATCTTGGGAACTATTTATAGACCGCCCGGTACTAACCTGGAAGAGTTCTGCTCAGAAATTGACTCAGTATTAGCAACATTTTCCACAAAGAATTGCAATTTATTTTTACTAGGTGATTTTAACATTGATTTATTGCGAGCAGAGAACCACCACGGTACTAGTACGTTCCTTGATGGCTTGGCTTCTTACAATCTTCTTCCCTCTATTACAAGGCCCACTAGAATCACAACCCACTCCTCGACATTAATAGATAACATCTTTAGCAATGTCTGGGCAAGAATTGCTCTATCTTCTATTATTGTATCTGACATTTCCGACCATTTATCTGTTCTCGCTAGCTTTGAGTTGGATTCTCCTAATCCCAAATACTTTGAAAATAATGAGCGCCGACTAATTAACGAGGAGCAAAAACAGATCTTCCTAAGCAGGTTAAGTGAAATTGATTGGTCCCCTATTTATGATGCATGTAACAGTAATAATGCCAACTTAGCTTATGATCTTTTTTTAGATAAATTTAAAACTATCTACGATATTGCATTTCCCCGTTTAGAATCCAAAATAAATAAAGAGCATAAGATAAAACACCCCTGGATGACTCTAGGGTTACTTAAATCTAGGAAAAAGAAGGCCCTCTATCTGAAATTCATAAAAAATCCTACTCCATTTAAGAAAAAGAAATTCACTACCTTTAGGAACATTTTTAAAACTGTCAGAAATAATGCTGAAAAAAGCTATTATTCGGCCGAATTTGCTAAGCATAGTGGCAATCTAAAGAAAACCTGGAGCCTCATTCGTACTATAATAAAATTAGGCGATCGGGATCCTCCAATACAATCACTTAAGGTTGGAAATACTGAAAGCAAAGATCCCCTAATTATGGCTACTGCTTTAAACACCTATTTTACCAATATAGCCCAGACCTTAGCCGACCACATTCCAGCATCTCACACCTCGTTCCATCAATACCTCAATTCCCCCATGCCCTGCTCCTTTGGACTAATTCCCACCTCCCCAGAGGAACTACTGCAAGTAAGCCCCTCGATTCGCGCTACCCATAGCAAAGGAACGGACGACATTGATCCTACACTAGCTGTCAGTAGTCTGCCCCTAATTGCCATCCCCCTAGCAGAGCTCATAAACTGCTCCCTAAACACAGGCGTTGTTCCTCAGGCAATAAAAATTGCAAAAGTTATCCCGATATTCAAAAAAGGGAATAGAGAGGAGGTCTCAAACTATAGGCCCATATCTATTCTCCCATATTTCGCAAAGTTCTATGAGAAAATAATGTCCAATAGACTTACCAACTATATACAAAAATCGCACATTGTTTTTCATTCCCAGCATGGCTTCCAGGCGGGCCAGTCTCCTTCCCTGGCTCTCATTAACATGTATGACAAAATTTCCAGCACCTTCGATAATAATGAGTACTCCATAGGAATATTTTTAGATCTGGCCAAAGCGTTCGACACGGTAAACCACGATATTCTCCTTCATAAATTATCCAATTACGGAATAAGAGGTACACAGTTAGCTTGGTTTGCGAGCTACCTGAGTAACCGACTTCAATATGTTTTTTGTAATGGTGCCCGATCTGAAGAATTAACTGTTAAATTTGGAGTTCCCCAGGGTTCTAATTTGGGACCACTACTCTTCTTACTCTACATAAATGACTTACCAAATGCCTCATCTGTATTATCCTTTATTTTATTTGCCGATGACACTAATATATTTCACTCTGACAAATCTTACACTAATCTAGTACTTACTATGAACAGCGAGCTTAAGCGAGTAACTGAATGGTTGCTATCGAACAAACTATCCCTAAACTTAGACAAGACTTCCTTTATACTGTTTAAGTCACATAGAAAGGTGGGGCCACCCGATGACTCGCTTGGACTCCTAATAAATAATACTCCAATTACTCTAGTTAACTGTACTAAGTTCTTAGGGGTCATGGTTGACCAACATCTGACCTGGGATCAGCATATTAAATGCATCTCCACTAAAATTGCTAAGAATCTAGGGGTAATTCATCGTGCCTCAAACAAACTTCCCCCCTCCATTCGTATTCAATTATATTATACTCTAATATACCCCTATCTATCTTATTGTAGTGTAGTATGGGCTTCAACTTACAACACCAGACTCCAAAAATTGGTGATCTTGCAGAAAAGAGCAGTGCGTTATATTAGTAATTCCCCTTGGAGCTCCCATACCAATCCCATCTTCTCCAGGTATAGGATGCTAAAAATTGACCAAATAAGGAACTTTCAGATCGGTGTGTTTATGTATAAATTTACACGAGATCTTTTACCTGCTAAATTTAAAACTCTATACCGTATGGGCTCTGACATCCACTCCCACTTCACAAGGAGTGCTAACAAATATAGGCCCTCGTTTGCTCACTCCAATCCACGTCGATTCTCCATCAACGTCACAGGACCGCTGATATGGAATGCTCTCCCTCTCTCGCTACAGCAGATGGGATCACTTACAGGATTCAAAAGACAGCTTCGCCAATACCTCATTGAGAATGACCTCGCCATTTGCCTCACCCGCCGTTGACCGTGCCTCAATGCCTCCTAGTTAAGAATTGCAGTTATTAATTTTTATTCCGCCCCCTTGATGAGCGGAGTCCCTAAGTTTCTTTTGTTTTTTTCTTTTCTACTAGTTAAGCATTGCGTTATGAGATCATTTACTCTGCCCCTTGTTGAGCGGAGTCTCTTAGTTTTTTTCCTCCACTGCCCAATTGGCGGCAATCCTTATATAGTTCCATTTACCCAGATTCTTGTTTAGAAATACTAATTGAAAGTTTAAGCCTCAAGTTGGTTCTCGCCATGTCAATACAAGTAGTAAGTAGGTGTCCCTACTAGCGGGAGTCATCCCTTCAGGGCCTACCTTTGCGACCATCTTGAATTGTTTTCAGTGTGTACTGCTGCTTGTTATATGTTTTGGTTTCAATAAAGAAAATGTCATAGCCTAATGTATTCAAAAAGTTAAAATGCTTAAACACAAAATATATTATGTACAGATTAGAATACAATAACTAAAAATGTACAGAACCACGAAGCAAAATCTATAGACAACACTACAGTAGAAGCAATATAACCTACACAATCTTCCCTTCACTGATGAGGTTGACCAGCCTAAATACTTCACTTTGTATGCAACCCACACCAAGCAAGTTCTTAATGTCAAAATGTAGTTTAAATAATTCACACAAGTTTGTCTCTTAGTATATTTGAGATATTTTCTATGTTGCAGTGTAATAATAGATGATCTATATTTTCTTTAACTTGACAATAACTGCACAATCCTTTATCATGTTTCTTCATTAAAAGAAGTCTTAACTTTCGCCATCGTAATCTGGAGATTTGCACTTCGTTTTTCCTACTAAGATCCATGAATTTATTATTTGTGTCTACTACAGCGAAAATGCTCTTATAATGAATACCCTTAATATCACTATCATATTGCTTCTGCCATTTAGAGGTGATTTGAAATGTAATGATTGAAAATATTTGTTGTAATTCGAAATAGTCTGTGGAGTTAAGTGTGGGTAGTTCTAATGATTGCTTTGCTACAGAATCAGCTCTTTCGTTACCCAGTATATGTACATGACTAGGGATACATATCAAATGTACCTCTATTATCTTTATTTGATTAAAGATTCTTATTGTATACTGTAATAAAATGGGTCTGGACTTAGAAAGGGATTTCTTTATAGGAGTAAGCACACTTAAAGAATCAGAAAATATAGCAAAATGTTTAAAGCCCTGATTTTCATTTCAGGTAAAGGCTTCTTTCATAGCAGTCATTTCAGCAGCCTAGATACTGGAATTAGCACAAAGGCATAACTTTTTATCTATGTATAGGTTTGGTACAGTATAGGCAGCGGCAACTAAGCTATCTGCCTTAGAACCATGTATGAATATCAGCATTGTATTTACTTATGTGTTCCAGAGTGAAAAGCTTAAGAGTTTCAGGATTATCATCTTTTTTACTAATACATTTATGGAGGCTTATATCAACATGAATATCTTTATTTAGCTAAGGAGGATCTGAAGGAAAAGATGGACCCTTATAAGGAAGGTCAAAGGAGGAAAAGAAGTCAAGTGTGCGTTGATATGTAGACACATTTTTATTATCTCTAGTCTTAAACTCATTAATAGTCCAATGAGGTTGGAAAATTGTTTTCATTGGATGATTAGGATTTCCAATGACTTTCGCTCCTAGCTTAAGTGAATTCTGTAAGCTTCTTATAATTATGCTAAGGAGGTTCACGACATTCATTCTGAAGTGCCACAGCTGCAGTTCCTTTAGTAGCACCACAGCAGAGTCTCAATGCTTCAGTTTGAATAGATACTAATTTCTTCAAATGATTCTTAGAAGCAGAAGCATAGGGTACATCTCCATATTCAATTACAGATCGAATTAAGGCTCTATATATGTTGAGCAGGGCCTTCTTTGAAGCTCCCCAGTGGAGACCAGATATTGTTCTCATTAGATTCATAAGTTTTTTTGTATTTATTTTTTATATGTTCTATGTGTAGTTCCCAAGATAACTTATTATGTGCCATGGTGCATAATCAAGATTGTTAGGTGTTCTGGTAAGACGTTTACAATACTGATAGCAGTATTTTTCGTTTTCCAGATATTGGGGATGCTGGGCTGTAGGATGATATATATATACACGTTTAATGGTGAGATTGTATGTGCTGATTACATTGAGATTGCGTGGTGATTGGTAATTTATGGCAGCCATAGAGACAGACAGACAGACCTAGAAGCAGACAGACATGGACAGCCAGACATATGGAGAGAGGAAAAGACACACAGGGTCAGGTCATGTACCTTGTCGCACTTGTGTCAAGATTGTTAGGTGTTCTGGTAAGACGTTTACAATACTGATAGCAGTATTTTTCGTTTTCCAGATATTGGGGATGCTGGGCTGTAGGATGATATATATATACACGTTTAATGGTGAGATTGTATGTGCTGATTACATTGAGATTGCGTGGTGATTGGTAATTTATGGCGGCCGTGGAGACAGACAGACAGACAGACAGACCTAGAAGCAGAGAGACACATGGACAGCCAGACATATGGAGAGAGGGAAAGACACACAGGGGGAGGTCATGTACCTTGGCACACTTGTGTCAAGATTGTTAGGTGTTCTGGCAAGACGTTTTCAATACTGATAGCAGTCGTCCATTAATTCAAAACTGGTAGCATCTTCTACCTCTAAATTAGATCATTTCAGTTCGTCTTTTCAGTCCTTGCCATTTGTTACCATTAGAACTTACCTAGAGAATTCGCTGGATTTCAAATAGAACATTCAAGAATATCTCAACTCAATTTTCCTTCCTTTAAGTCAGTAGTTCCCAAAACCATCCAGCTTTGTTTAGAACAAACAGCGGGGCTACCATGATTGGAACCTGCCATACCAGACCCGTTGCCTGGTCGATCAGATCGGACAGTTGACTAAGGAAGGCCGTCTCCATTATGGGTTCTCGGAGGGCAATGAAAGCTCTTACAACATCTATTGCTAACGTCCATGACTCAAACGTCCAAAAGTTGAACCCTTCCCACGGTTTAAAACCCTCGGTGAGGCCTGCACCTACTGTAAGGTGCAAAGCTCCTCTGCAGGTATCTCCTTCCCAACAGCGCAATACACTTGTCAGGGAAGATACCCGCTAAAACTTGTATCGTAACTACCACTAAAGGAATGGCTTCTTCCAAATTAAGTAAGGCGGAAGACGACTGCGTCAACACATGAACATCTTCATCAGTAATGTCTAGACGCCTATGTGTGTGGAGATGCTTCAAGATTACCCAGATCACCCCTCCAAGAGTCACCCAGGATGTGTGGGCAATCTGAATCCTGGTCCGATCTTTACCCGCCGGTGCTACCATTATAGGTGACGGGACCCTCAGTAAAGTTTCTAACTTCAACCGACAGGTAGGGAAGGTCTTCATCAACCTGTTCATCCCGACATCCTTCGGGATTTCCACCCGAGGCCTGGGGAGCATTTAAACTTGGCTCCAGTCCCACCCGTTTCGGGACGGAGTGCCCGACCTAGAAGGTTCTGGGGTCAATTCAGAAAGTTCTTCGTAACAGAAAAGATCAACATCTACATCTGACTCATCCAAAAGAATTGGACCAGTCTCCTCCCATTGTGAGCTGGTTCCTGGTTGGCAGTCCATAGTCGGAAAGGTTATAATGGTGTAACAACCCCTATACGCTACCATGATTACCTATACAAACAAGACAGCACATACAAAGAAAAAGGCTTCCTCCATCTGCTTTCAGTCTCGATATCTAGCTGACCTCACAGCTCTCCTTTTTCGGCACTGTGTACTTAAAGCTTCGCCATCCTCATTGTCACTCATTGGGGATTGAAACTCTTAAATTTCTCCACGCTGCCTAGGACAGCTTTCTCCTTCATACCTCTTCAGTTTATCTGCATACACGATCTTGGGCTGAGATAGCAGGGACTTTTGGATTCGGTACAGAACCGATATTAATAATTAAACGAACTTTCACGTTCGTTAAATATATATATATATATATATATATATATATATATATATATTTGGGATAGACACACACACACATATATATATATATATATATATATATATATACGTTTAATGGTCAAATTGTATTTGCTTATTACATTGTGACTGCATTGTGATTGGCAATAAATGGCGGACAGACAGACAGACAGACAGACAAAAGGGAAGTCAGACAGACAGAAGCAGACAGACATATGGACAGACAGACATGATGAGAGAGGGATAGACACACAGGGAGAGGTCATGTGCCTTGGCGCATTTGTGTCAACATTGTTAGGCATTCCGACAAGACGTTTTCAATACGGATAGAAGTATTTTTCTTTTTCTGGATTTTGGCGACGCTTGGCCATATGGCGATGTATGTCCGAACCCGAACCCCTGGACCATGCTTGCGTTGATTTGCAAGCGTATGTGGAATGGCGAACATAGTCGAATGCTTTTGACACAGGGTAAGGTCATGTGCTGGAATTTGGCGACGCTGGGCTGTATGATGATATATATAATCACGTTTAATGGTCAAATTGTATGTGCTGATTACATTATTACATTGAGATTGCATTGTGATTGGCAACATGGTGGCCATGGAGACAGGCAGACAGACAGACAGAAGGTCAGGCAGACAGATATAGAAGCACACAGACATACAGACAGACACAAATAGGAGAAAGGGAAAGACACACAGGGTCAGGTCATGTGCCTTGGAACACTTGTGTTAACATTGTTATTCGTTCTGACAAGATGTTTGCAATGCGAAATTGCGTTTTCCGGTTTTGGCGATGCTGTGCTGTATATATAATGATATATATATGTTACAGGCAATTTGTAAAATCCCTGATTCACTCAGGCACTTTACAAAATCCCTGAAAAAACCAGGGATTTGTAAAATCCATGAAATCTGATGACGAAAATTTGACAGATTGCCTGAAATGAAAATGACGAGCATAATCGTAATTGTAATCTCAAAATTTCTACAGCGCCAAAAGAAAGCGAAGTCGCGGGAACCAGCTTATTCACAGGCGCTTAGTCAAATCAAATACACGAAGTTTATTATGCACACAAACCATATTGACAAAGGATTAACATTTGTAGATGGTATTACCATATATCTTAAGTTCAGTTCATGAAGGCTACATCAGTTTTCTGTTTTCACACGACATACTCGAATGACATCGACAGTTGCATTTGACTTTCCCTTTGCAACATTTGCACCTATTTGTGTTTCTGCGCCCAACCCCTGAACAGTTGCATTTCAGAAATCCTTGCCCACCACATTTGGACTCAAATTGAACAGCACTTCGGAGTCCTATTACCTGCTCTGTCGAAACGTCAGTGTTAGTTAGTATAGCTTGTGTTTGTGTTTCGAGGATCTCCCCATCCTCTGTCAATGAGGGGTATAGCTATAGTAACCTTGTCTCCTGGGTTTGCAGCAATGTTTTTATTATTATTATTATTATTATTATTATTATTATTAAGGAGTTTTATATAGCGCCTCTTCAAGGTGATCTATTCAGGAGTGCTCCCAGTCCAACCACGGCTAAGAGAGTAGTCTCGAAGTTGGTAGGGTGAGTCATAGGGACCAGGCGGAGTTCAACAGGGAGGCCATTCCAGGTTGCGGGGCCAGCGACCGAAAAAGAACTGCGCTGCATAATGATTATTCGTGTGCAAGGGACCAAGAGCTTGAACTGTTCAGGCGAGCGAAGAGCAGAACGCTGCAGGATCCCCGAGGTAGGGCGACATAGTTCCCGCAGGTATGAGGGGTGGGTAAGTCCCTCCAGAGTCCAGGCAACGCCTGACCAGTGCAGAGACCCTGTAGGCGATCCGCAGCAGTTTCACTCAGGTTCGCTTTACCATACGCTATGCCTGATCAACAATATGGCATCCCGAGGTTGCTTACATTGTGCTTGAATTGTAACATGATTCTGTTCAAGTGCTGAACTATTTCGCACTCAACCTCGTCCATCACATCTTCCACCAAAACAGGATGGTTGTCGACTGTCTGTCGTTCCAATATAACTAGACCTGATTCATTGGTGACTGCTACCACTATTGATGTGTTAAGACCTGATTTGTGTTCCCACTTTTGAACAATTACATCAAGCCTTGAAAAACACATATATTTTAAACATATAAATGATAATTAATTGGTACACCGTACAGACAGAGATGGTACCGTATGAATTATTTATTATTAATTAACACAAACGTTTGCGAAATTTCTTTGCAGAGAATTTATTTATAATTGGCTTGAAGTGAATGGTCTTCAGAGTGTCATTTTCTATGCACATGAGTGAAAGCCAGTTCTAAAAGCTGCTGCCCAATTGTGCTGCGAATCTGATTCTCTAATTATAAGTTTCAGTGTTGAAATGAACAATCCCTCGTACAGTTGAGTGCAATTTCAACATTGGGGAATTCAGATTTCAAGTTGTCCGAATTATTTTTCTGTACAATGCAGGGAGAGTCTCACAATTTTCATCAAGAACCATGCAGTGTTTGAGATGCGTGCATTAATATATAGAAGGTCACCATAACTAAGTTCTTGGTGATACACGTTAGCCAGATGGTCAAATTGTATGTGCTGATTACATTGAGATTGTATTGTGATTGGTAATATATGGAGGCCATGGAGACAGACAGACAGACAGACAGACAGACAGAAGAACAGACAGAAGAACAGGCAGACAGACATACAAGCAGACAGACATATAGACAGACAGACATAGGAAGAGACAGCACTTAAGTCAACATTGTTAGGCGTTCTGACAACACGTTTTCAATACGGATAGAAGTATTTTACCTTTTCTGGAATTTGGCAATGATGGGATATATGCTGATATATATATACACGTTTAATGGTCAAATTGTATGTGCTGATTACATTAAGATTGCATTGTGATTGGTAATATATGGTGGCCATGGAGACAGAGACAGAAGGACAGGCAGACAGGTATAGAACCAGACAGACATACAGACAGAAAGAAAGAGGGAGAGAGGGAATAACACACAGCGGGAGGTCATTTGCCTTGGCGCATTTGTGTCAACTTGTTATTTGTTCTGACAAGATGTTTGCAATAAAAATAGAAGTATTTTTCGTTTTCCGGATTTTGGTGACGCTGGGCTATATGATGACATAATTATATACACGTTTAATGGTCAAATTGTATGTGCTCATTACATAGAAATTGCATTGCGATTGGTCACATATGGCGGCCATAGCAAAGATAGGCAGTCAGGAGGACCAGCAGACGGACGTAGATGCAGGCATATAGACAGACAGACATAGGGAGAGAGGGAAAGAGACACAGGGGCTGGTCATATGCCTTCGCACACTTGTGTCAACATTGTTAAGCGTTCTGATAAGACGTTTGCAGTACAGATCTATAGCATTTTTCGTTTTCTGGAATTTGGCGCACTAGGCTATATGATGACATTTATGCATGTTTAATGGTCAAATTGTATGTGCTGATTACGCTGAGATTTTTTAAAATCCAAAGTTTAACGTCATCATATGACAACATAGGCCATTGATGACAATTCAAAATTGTGTACAACACAGTAAAGACAAAGAATTTATAGAGTTCAAAAGACACCATTTAAAGGTGTCAAAACAATACTTTACAATGTCACTAACATTCAATGTTAGGCAGCATAAAATAATACATCTATTAATAATAATAATAATAATAATAATAATAATAATAATAATAATAATAATAATAATAATAATAATAATAATAATAATAATAATAATAATAATAATAATAATAATAATAATCTTCTTTATTGATTCATGCTGACAAACGCAGTAAGATTACGTTGAAACAGACAGTACAATCAAGATCTTAATTAAACACACGGTGTGGCAGCCATGTAAGGCTCCGCTCTAGAGGAGGTTACGAGTATGGAACCGCGATCCTAATGCTCTCCTGGCCATGAGTGTTACCATTACTCTATCCCCCTCCCCGAGATTATACATGTATTGCAATCAGATGATCTTTGATGCAAATTAAACATTGTTTTGCAGCAAATGTCATACACAAGAAATTTGTTTAAAGTTAAAAGAAAGATTCTTAATGAACATTCATAAATGTACATGAGATTAATCTAGCTTTGATTGTAAGTTTACAATATCTGTAATTATGACAAGATATTTTTATTGTACTTTTCAATTTTCAAGAACTTTATCATTTAATGCAATCAAACACTTTTATGGAAATACTTGCAGTGATGTAAACATTTAAAACAGTAGTTCTTTATCATATGTTGTAGATTTGAAAATACAAGAAAACTGTAATTTCTCCTGAGTCTAAATAAAATACTTTCAATATTTAATTCACTTTAATAATTAGTTATTAAACATATAATTTTGACATGAGATTCTTATTTCAGTTAGAAATTTTACATGAGTCATCGCTCAATACAACCAAGCAATATACTAGAGCTTTGGGGACTAAATAAATTTTTATATGTTTGGGCTGAGAGCTGAATATTTCTATAATAAGTCCTTAATTTCCCGAAAATTTATATATGCATATATTTTTATATGTATACATATATATACTTATATCTATACATATGTATATATACATATGTGTATATATATTTACATATGTATATAAATGCATGCTTATACATGTTTGCATATATATATTTGTATACCCGGTATGTCCATTTATATATATTTATTTATATATATACATATATATGAATTTATCTATGTATCTGCTTGTATATATATCTGTATTTATATGTATAAATTTATGTGTATAATATATGTATATATATATGTGTGTGTGTGAATTATGGCATATATTTTTATATTTTATTTTATTTATTTATTCCGGATATTTCTATAGCGCCTCTCGTAGTCTACCACCACTCAGAGGCGCTCCCGACTACAGCATTGATACTGTGTCGGAGTTTTCACGCCGAAGCGCCACGAGCAATTGCGAGTGAAGGACTTGCCCAAGGTCCGTGCGCAGCGGCTAGAGTGGGATTCGAACCTGCAACCCTCCGGTCACAAGGCGCCGAACTTACCACTGAGCCACCACGCCATATGTATACAAATATATTTGTATATATTTGTACATATATGTATGTATAAATATATTTGTATATAGTTGTACATATATGTATATGCATAGACTTGTATATGTGTACATACACAGGCCGGTTTGTATTTAATATCTTCATATTTGGCTGGAAAACGCCATTCAGTTAGTCTGCTTGGCAATGCTTTCTTAGATCTATGGCCTTCCTCGCTTTGCAGTTTCAACTGGAACATACTCAGATAGCATCCTCGACTTTCTTGCGGAATCAGCAGCAGTCTTGCTTATAAATTATGTATCCATTGGTCAGAGCAATTTCACGCACTCGGTGATACATAGCATTATACCATTTGACTCACCTGTGACAATAGGCCACTGAACGAACAACACAGGCTAATGTGGGGTATTTATTTGTGTTTTGGCATCAGGAGTAGGTCAAACCAAAGTAGTGACATGTAAGGTGACGCTATCCAGCTACTAAAACCAAATCATATTCTTTGGGCGACATATGTCGACGTTTAGCATTGCTTGCAGCCCTCTACCCATAGATGTCGACTTTCGTCGACAACCGCCCTCAGCCTTAGTGTCGACTTTCGTCGACAACAGCCCCCAAAGAGTTAACATAGCCTAATAGATACAAACAATTAAAAACCTATTACACAATTATATTATATACATTTTAGAATCAAATAACTAAAAATATACAAAACCACGAACCAAATCTATAGACAACACTAAAAGCATTGTAACCTATTAAATCTTTCCTTTACTGATAAGGATGACCAGCCTAAATGCTTTAATTTGTATGCAGCCCACACCAAGCAAGTTCTTAAAATGTCAAAATGTAGTTTAAATAATTCACACTTGTCTCTTAATATATTGGAGATATTTTCTTTGTTACAGTGTAGTAATACATGATCTATATTTTCTTTAACTTGACAGTAACTGCCCAATCCATTATAGTGTTTCTTCATTAAAAGAAGGCTTAACTTTCCCTATCTTAATCTGGAGATGTGCACTTCCTTTTTCCTACTAAGATCCATGAATTTATTATTTGTGTCTACTACAGGGCAAATGCTCTTATAATGAATATGCATAGTATCGCTATCATATTCCTACTGCCATTTAGATATGATATGAGATTTAATTATTGAAAATATTTCTTGTAATTTCAAATAATCTCTGTAGTTAATTGTGGGTAGATCTAATGATTGCTTTGCTAAGGAATCAGCTCTTTCATTACCCAGTATATCTGCATGACTAGGGATACATATCAAATGTACCTCTATTATCTTTATTTGATTAAAGATTCTTATTGTATCCTGTAGTAAAATGGGTCTGGACTTAGAAAAGGATTTCTTTATAGGTGAAGCACACTTAAAGAATCAGAAAATATAGCAAAATGTTTAAAGCCCTGATTTTCATTCCAGGTAAAGGCTTTTTTCATAGCAGTCATTTCAGCAGCATAGATACTGAAATTAGCACAAAGGCATAACTTTTTATCTATGTCTAGGTTTGGTACAGTATAGGCAGCGGCAACTAAGGGATCTGCATCAGAACCATGTGTATATATTTGAATATAAGCATTGTATTTACTTATGTGCTCCAGAGTAAGAAGCTTTAGAGTTTCAGGATTATCATCTCTTTTACTAATAGATTTATGGAGGCTAATATCAACATGAATATCTTTATTTAGCCAAGGAAGATCTGAAGGAAAAGATGGAGCCTTATAAGGAAGGTCAAAGGAGGAAAAGAAGTCAAGTGTGTGTTGATGTGTAGAGAGTTTTATTATTTCTAGTCTGAAACTCGTTAGTCCAATGAGGTTGGAAGATTGTTTTCATTGGATGATTAGGATTTCCAATGACTTTCACTCCTAGCTTAAGTGAATTCTGTAAGTTTCTTATATGCAAAGGGGGTTCACCACATTCATTCCGAAGTGCCGCAGCTGCAGTTCCTTTAGTAGCACCACGGCAAAGTCTCAGTGCTTCAGTTTGAATAGATACTAATTTCTTCAAATGATTCTTAGAAGCAGAAGCATAGGGTACATCTCCATATTCAATTACAGTTCTAAATAAGGCTCTATATATGTTGAGTAGGGCCTTCTTTGAAGCTCCCCAGTGTATACATTGTTCTCATTAGATTCATACGTATTTTTTGCATTTATTTATTATGTATTCTATGAATGTTTCCATGACAACTTGTTATGTGCCATGGCGCATAATCAAGATTGTTAGGTGTTCTGGCAAGACGTTTACAATACTGATAGAAGTATTTTTCGTTTTCCGGAATTTGGCGACTCTGTGCTGTATATATGATGATAATGTCTATAGACGTTTAATGGTAAAATTGTATGTGCTGATTACATTGAGACTGCATTGCGATCGGTAATATATGACAGCCACGGAGACAGACAGTCAGAAGGACAGGCAGACAGACATTCAAGCATACAGACATATAGACAGAGAGAGGGAAAAACACACAGGGGAGGTCATGTGCCTTGGCGCACTTGTGTCAACACTCTTAGGCATTCTGACAAGAGGTTTGCTATACGGATGGAAGGATTCTTCGTTTTCCAGTTTTTTTTGTCGAAAGTTTAGCGTCGTCATATGACAACATAGGTCGTTGATGACAATTCCAATTTATGTACAATACAGGAAAAACAAAGAATTTACAGAGTTCAAAAGACACAATTTAAATGTGTCAAGACAATGCTTAACAATGTCACTAACATTCATTGTTTAGCAGAATAAAATAATACATGTAATAATGTTTATTATATATGTATTTCAATCAGATGATCTTCGATGCAAGGTAAACATTGTTTTCCAGCATTAATGTCATACAGGAAATTTGTTTAAAGTTAAAAGAAAGATTCTTAATGAACATTCATAATGTACATGAGATTCTTAAGCTGGTTTTTTAAAATAATAAAATAGCTTGAGTGTAAGTTTACAGTATCTGTAATTATGACAGGAGATTTTATTCTACTTTTCAATTTTCAAGAATTTATAATTTATTGCAATCAAACAATTTTATGGAAATACTTGCGATGATGTAAACATTTAAAACAATAGTTCTTTATCATATGTTTTAGATATTGAAGATAAAAAAACTGTAATTTCATCTGAGTCTAAATCAATTACTTTTAATATTTAATATATTTTAATAATTATTTATTAAACATAATTGTGACATGAGATTCTTATTACTGTTATAAATTTTACATAAGTAATTACTGAATAAAAACAGGCATCTACAAAATCTTTCCTTCACTGATAAGGTTGACCAGCCTAAATACTTCACTTTGTATGCAGCCCACACAAAGCAAGTTCTTAATGTCAAAATGTAGTTTAAATAATTCACACTTGTCTCTTAATATATTGGAGATATTTTCTATGTTACAGTGTAATAATTGATGATCTATATTTTCTTTAACTAGACAATAACTGCACAATCCATTATCATGTTTCGTCATTAAAAGAAGTCTTTCATTAAGGTCGACTTTCCCCAATCTTAGTCTGGAGATTTGCACTTCGTTTTTCCTACTAAGATCCATGAATTTATTATTTGTGTCTACTACAGGGCAAATGCACTTATAATGAATACCATTAATATCACTATCATATTTCTTCTGCCATTTAGAGATGATATGAGATTTAATGATTGAAAATATTTGTTGTAATTCTAAATAGTCTGTGGAGTTAAGTGTGGGTAGATCTAATGATTGCTTTGCTAAGGAATCACTCTTTCATTACTCAGTATATCTACATGACTAGGGATCCATATCAAATATACCTCACTTATCTTCATTTGATTAAAGATTCTTATTGTGTCGTGCAATAAAATGGGTCTGGACTTAGAAAAGGATTTCTTTATAGAAGTAAGCACACTTAAAGAATCAGAAAATATATAGCAAAATGTTTAAAGCCCTGATTTTCATTCCAGGTGATTGGTAATTTATGGTGGCCATGGAGACAGACAGACAGACATATGGACAGCCAGACATAGGGCGAGAGGGAAAGACACACAGGGCAGGTCATGTACCTCGGTGCACTTGTGTCAAGATTGTTAGGTGTTCTGGCAAGACGTTTACAATACTGATAGAAGTATTTATCGTTTTCCGGAATTTTGCGACTCTGGGCTGTATATATATGATGATGATGTCTATGGACGTTTAATGGTAAAATTGTATGTGCTGATTACATTGAGACTGCATTGCAATTGGTAATATATGACAGCCATGGAGACAGACAGGCAGAAGAACAGGCAGACAGACATAGAAGCATACAGACATATAGACAGAGAGAGGGAAAGACACACACGGGAAAGTCATGTGCCTTGGCGCACTTGTGTCAACACGGTTAGGCGTTCTGACAAGAGGTTTGCTATACGGATGGAAGGATTTTTCGTTATCTGGTTTTTTTGTCCAAAGTTTAGCGTCGTCATATGACAACATAGGTCGTTGATGACAATTCCAATTTATGTACAAAACAGGAAAAACAAAGAATTTACAGAGTTCAGAAGACACAATTTAAAGGTGTCAAGACAATGCTTTACAATGCCACTAACATTCATTGTTTAGCAGCATAAAATAATACATCTAATAATGTTTATTATACATGTATGATCTTTGATGCAAGGTAAACATTGTTTTCCAGCATTAATGTCATACAGGAAATATTTGTTTAAAGTTAAAAGGAAGATTCTTAATGAACATTCATAATGTACATGAGATTCTTAAGCTAGTTTTTTTAAATAATAAAATAGCTTGAGTGTAAATTTACAGTATCTGTAATTATGACAGGAGATTTTATTCTACTTTTCAGTTTTCAAGAATTTATTATTTATTGCAATTAAACAGTTTTTTGGAAATACTTGCAATGATGTAAACATTTAAAACAATAGTTCTTTATCATATGTTTTAGATATTGAAAATAAAAAAAACTGTAATTTCCTCTGAGTCTAAATCAATTCTTTTAATATTTAATACATTTTAATAATTATTTATTAAACATAATTTTGACATGAGATTCTTATTTATGTTTTAAATTTTACATAAGTAATTACTGAATAAAAACAAGCAATATTAACATAGCCTAATGTATTCGGAAAGTTAAAATCCTTAAACACAGTTACCGGTATATTGTATCAACATGAATATCTATATTTAGCCAAGGAGGATCTGAAGGAAAAGTTGGAGCCTTATAAGGATGGTCAAAGGAAGAAAAGAAGTCAAGTGTGCGTTGATATGTAGACACATTTTTATTATCTCTTGTCTTAAACTCGTTAGTCCAATGAGGTTGGAAGATTGTTTTCATTCGATGATTAGGATTTCCAATGACTTTCACTCCTAGCTTAAGTGAATTCTGTGAGCTTCTTATATGCAAAGGGGTTCACGACATTCATTCTGAAGTGCCACGGTTGCAGTTCCTTTAGTAGCACCACAGCAGAATCTCATTGCTTCAGTTTGAATAGATACTAATTTCTTCAAATGATTCTTAGAAGCAGAAGCATAGGCTACATCTCCATATTCAATTACAGATCGAATTAAGGCTCTATATATGTTGAGCAGGGCCTTCTTTGAAGCTCCCTAGTATAGACCAGAAATTGTTCTCATTAGATTCATACGTTTTTTGCATTTATTTATTATATATTCTATGTGTGGTTTCCAAGATAACTTGTTATGTGCTTTGGCGCATAATCAAGATTGTTAGGCGTTCTGGTAAGACGTTTACAATACTGAAAGCAGTATTTTTCGTTTTCCAGATTTTGGCGACGATGGGCTGTATGATGATATGGTGGCCATGCAGACAGACAGACAGACAGACAGAAGGACAGACAAATATATACACGTTTAATGGTCAGATTGTAGGTGCTGATTACATTGAGATTTCGTGGTGATTGGTAATTTATGGCGTCCATGCAGACAGACAGACAGACCTAGAAGCAGACAGACATATGGACAGCCAGACATAGGGAGATGGAAAGACACACAGGGTCAGGTCATGTACCTCGGCGCACTTGTGTCAAGATTGTTAGGTGTTCTGGCAAGACGTTTACAATACTGATAGAAGTATTTATCGTTTTCCGGAATTTTGCGACTCTGGGCTGTATATGTATGATGATGATGTCTATGGACGTTTAATGGTAAAATTGTATGTGCTGATTACATTGAGACTGCATTGCGATTGGTAATATATGACACCCATGGAGACAGGCAGAAGAACAGGCAGACAGACATAAAAGCATACAGACATATAGACAGAGAGAGGGAAAGACACACACGGGAAAGTCATGTGCCTTGGCGCACTTGTGTCAACACGGTTAGGCGTTCTGACAAGAGGTTTGCTATACGGATGGAAGGATTTTTCGTTATCTGGTTTTTTTTGTCCAAAGTTTAGCGTCGTCATATGACAACATAGGTCGTTGATGACAATTCCAATTTATGTACAAAACAGGAAAACAAAGAATTTACAGAGTTCAGAAGACACAATTTAAAGGTGTCAAGACAATGCTTTACAATGCCACTAACATTCATTGTTTAGCAGCATAAAATAATATATCTAATAATGTTTATTATACATGTATGATCTTTGATGCAAGGTAAACATTGTTTTCCAGCATTAATGTCATACAGGAAATATTTGTTTAAAGTTAAAAGAAAGATTCTTAATGAACATTCATAATGTACATAAGATTCTTAAGCTAGTTTTTTTTAAATAATAAATTGCTTGAGTGTAAATTTACAGTATCTGTAATTATGACAAGAGATTTTATTCTACTTTTCAATTTTCAAGAATTTATCATTTATTGTAATCAAACAATTTTATGGAAATACTTGCAATGATGTAAACATTGAAAACAATGGTTCTTTATCATATGTTTTAGATATTGAAAATTAAAAAAAACTGTAATTTCCTCTGAGTCTAAATCAATTCTTTAATATTTAATACATTTTAATAATTATTTATTAAACATAATTTTGACATGAGATTCTTATTTATGTTTTAAATTTTACATAAGTTATTACTGAATAAAAACAAGCAATATTAACATAGCCTAATGTATTCGAAAAGTTAAAATCCTTAAATACAGTTACCGGTATATTGTATCAACATGAATATCTATATTTAGCCAAGGAGGATCTGAAGGAAAAGTTGGAGCCTTATAAGAATGGTCAAAGGAAGAAAAGAAGTCAAGTGTGCTTTGATATGTATTCTGAAACTCATTAGTCCAATGAGGTTGGAAGATTGCTTTCATTAGATGATTAGGATTTCCAATGACTTTCGCTCCTAGCTTAAGTGAATTCTGTAAGCTTCTTATATACAAAGGGGTTCACGACATTCATTCTGAAGTGCCACAGCTGCAGTTCCTTTAGTAGCACCACAGCAGAATCTCATTGCTTCAGTTTGAATAGATACTAATTGTTTTTCAATAAGAATGTCTTCAAGAATTTTACCTTTTTCATTTACAGTTGTACATCCCCCAGCTGTGATTTTGACACTGAAATCTCCGATTAAGGCTCTTTAAGAAGGATAGATTTTTCCAGTTGTCCTTTCATAATTTTATTAATTGGTGAAATATAAGTATTTAAGATGTTCAAATAACCAATTTCAATTTTAATTGTTATGCATTGAATTTCAATATTGTTAATTTCATCTACGTCCAAAATAGTGAAACTAATTCCATTTTTGACAAGGATGGCCAGTTCACCCCTAGTACATTGTGTAAAATCCTTTCGGATTACATTGTACCGTAATTATCAAATTTAGGTGTTTTATTTTTTTTTTTTTAAAGTGTCTTGGAGACAGGTAACATCTGGAAGAATTTTAACCTAAGCTAAATAATTTTCGAACTGGAAAAGATGGGTGTTCCAATGAGCAACAACTGTGACAATAAAAAATGAAGAAATTCAGGCTACCAGAGATGATTTAAGGAAATTAATCGAAAGAAGAATCTGAAAGATCCTTACATTTCAAATCCATCTCTTTATTAAAAAGGAGTACAGGTCCAGCTTCACAAATCAGATATTTTGCATAATTTTTAGAGTCAGCTTTATCAATGGTCGCCATAGCACCAAGAATAAAAGCCATGATGTTAATGGTGATCAGATCGTACTCTTTTTCACTGTCAATAATTACTTAATTGAAAGGTTTTATTCACTTTATAATCTTCACTGTTGAAGGATAAAACTTCTTTGATAGATTCTGTTGATGTTGTTTGAATATGTTTGGAATTTATTATCTGAATTTTTGATGTAGCATTCAAAGAGTCAATAACAGAGCTTTCCTCTACTTCCAATCCAGTTCAGTAGGCATTGAGGTCGTAGAAACCATGGCACTCTGTCTCTGGCTTTACTTTGGGCTTCATTTACTTGTTTATAAGCAAGAGCAAAAGGAATGTTTTTTCTGCTCTTAACTTAAGCACAGCTTAGTCTTTAGAAAGGACAGGCATTGCTTATAGGCAGCACCATGCCCTTGCCGACAATTCGCACATTTCATAAGATGTTTGTCCAGACACTCTAAATAAGCATGATTTCCACTACATCTGCTGCAGATGACATTACCTGTACATTCAAGATGTGACTGTCCAAAATGATGACGTACATTACAGCGCATGGGTTTAGGCACGAACGGGTAGACTTTGTATCTTGTTTCGTCTACCTCTTTGCTGAATTTGGCAATGCTGGACTATATGATGATTAATATACAAGTTTAATGGTCAAATTGTATGGGCTGATTACATTGAGATTGCACTGTGATTGGTCATATATGGCGTATGGGCTGATTACAATGAAATTGCATTGTGATTGGTCATATATGGCGGCCATGGACACAAACAGACAGACAGACAGAAGGACTGGCAGACAGATATAGAAGCAGACAGACATATAGACAGACAGACAGACAGAGAGGGAAAGAAACAGGGGGAGGTCATGTACCTTTGCACCCTTGTGTCAACATTATTAGGCGATCTGACAAGACGTTTGCAATACGGATCGAAGTTTTTTCATTTTCCGGAATTTCGCGCGCTCGGCTATATGATGAAATATATGCACTTAACACATTTTAATGATCAAATTGTATGTACTGATTACATTGAGATTGCATTGTGTTTGGCAATATATGGTGGCCATGCAGACAGACAGACAGACAGAAGGACAGACAAATATACAAGCAGACAGACATATGGACAAACAGACATAGGGAGATACAGAAAGACACACAGGGGGAGGTCAAGTGCCTTGGCGCACTTGTGTCAACGTTGTTAAGCATTCTGACCAGACGTTTGTAATACGGATAGAAGTATTTTTCGTTTTCCGGATTTTGGTGATGCAGGGCTATATGATGAGATATATACACGTTTAATGGTAAAATTGTATGTGCTGATTACATTGAGATTGCATTGTGATTGGTAAGATATGGCGGCCATTGAGTGAAAGAGACAGACATATAGACAGACAGACGGACAGCCAGAAAGACCTAGATGCAGACATACATAGATGCAGACATATAAAGTCAAACATAAGGAGATAGGGAAAGACACACATGGGTAGGTCATACATGCCTTGGCGCCCTTGTGTCAACAGTGTTAGGCTTTCTGACAAGACGTTTGCAAAACGGATAGAAGTATTTTTCGTTTACCGGAATTTGGCGCACGGGGCTATATGATCAAATATACTGTATACACATAACACATTTAATGGTCAAATTGTATGTACTGATTACATTGAGATTGCATTGTGTTTGGTAATATAAGGCAGCCATGCAGACAGACAGACAGAGTGAAGGACAGACAGATATAGAAGCAGACAGATGTATGGACAAACAGACATAGCAAGAGAAGGAAAGACACAGGGGTAGGTCATGTGCCTTGGCGCCCTTGTGTCAACATTGTTAGGTGTTCTGACAAGACGTTTGCAATACGGATAGAAGTATTTTTCGTTTTCCGGAATTTGGTGTACCTGGGCTATATCAATCTTTAATTCACCAAAACTTGGTAGTACAAAACAAGAAGAATATGAAACACGAAACAAAGAACTCAATCACTTATGGTGTTTGAGAGAAAGCACATACAAATCTGACAACATCATTGTCATGTGAAAGGCACCTCTGGGTAAATCGCAGTCTCCTAGATAACCAACAGCCTTTAATTTTCATGCATGAAAAATGCAGAACTGATACAACACTACAATGACAGATTTTGAAAATTGTACATAATGCAGAGCTGTATTAAAGTGTATTATAAAAAATTTAGTTCACTGTTGGTGGGGCTGAAAGCTTCCAATCCATAACTTTAGGAGAAATGGTTTACAGTGTGCATTAACCAAATGTAACAAAACAGGTTCACTAAATTTGTAGCATTTGCTATGCAAAGAATTAAATGACTTGTAAAACGTAACACGCATTTCATGGATACTAATTTTAAATGGCTGCAACCAGAAAGCAGCCAAGATATTTTAGCTTATCTATATAACTGATCTGTACTCCATTGACACTAATGCTCTTACACATATTTATTTATGGAACTGTGATCCAATCCTTACGACTTGAGATTTGGCTACATTTAGCTTCATATCAATACTTTCTAGCTCCACAGAGCATATGTCAACCATAGCTTGGAGGTCACACAGGGATGCTGATTTTAAAATACGGTCATCTGCATACATTACACACCCCAAGTACGTCTCTCCAATTCTACACCCATGACTGGATCGACTTAGCTTTTCAATGATGCTGTTGACATAAACAGCAAACAGAACAGGAGATAGAACACCACCCTGCCTAAGTCCACAGGTTACAGTTATCATGTCTGATAATTTATTATCCCACCTCACAAAAGCTGCACTCAGATTATAAGAGTGGTTAGAACTGCATGAGGAATTAGCTTATTGAACAAAGCATAGTGATTCACTTTGTCAAAGGCTTTTGAAATGTCCAATGCACATAAGTTGACGGTGGACTCATGATTGTAAAGTAGTCTACTACCTGCTCTGACTGCAAGGATTGCATGTGAACATCCCAATCCCTTTTTGAATTCAAGCTGCAACTCTGAAGTGCACAAATAGCTGCCATTTAGCCCATTATGCTCAAGAATACACATTTAAAAAAGTTTAGATAAATTTGAACTTATTGTGATGCCACGATAGTTATCACTATTTTATCTAAGGTTGGCCCTTTTTCCAAGGGTATGATTATGCCCAGACCAAAACTGGTGGGAACTCTGCCATGCACCGGCATTGGTTGAATAATGACAGTAAAACAACCAGTCTAGGATGAGCATGAATTAGATGCTCTGTCTCAGCGCTATCCAAACCAGGAGCTTTACCCCGTTTCATTTTACGAATACATTGGTCAACTAGTTCTACTGATATCACTTTATACTGAGAAGTTGGTGTATATTGGCTAAACCTATAATTGTGAAATCGCTTACTAAGCTGCCATGCACCGGCATTGGTTCTTGCATTATTAGGTGCAGTGCTCGAAATGGACCGGAACGCACCGGAACGCCGTTCCGGTTCGTCAGCGTTCCGTTCCGGTTCGTCAAATGAATTATTGTGGAAAATACTATGAAATTAACGTGAATGCTCCCATATCTTTGACTAGCGTTCCGTTTCGTAAAATTTTCCATTTCGAGCACTGATTAGGTGAGCATGCACCTCTAAAATTGATGATATATATTCACGTTTAATGGTCAAGTTGTATGTGCTGATTACTTTAGGATTGAAACAGACATCCTTCAATTCACAGGGGCAGGTCATGTGATTGGTAATATATGGCGGTCATGTGATTGGTAATATATGGCGGCCATGGAGACATACAGACAGACAGAAGGACAGCCAGACAGATATAGAAGCAGACAGACATATAGACACACAGACATAGAGAGAGGGAAAGACGCACAGGGGAGTTCATGTGCCTTGGTGCACTTGTGTCAACATTGTTAGGCATTCTGACAAGACGTTTGCAATGCGGATAGAAGTATGTATGGTTTTCCGGAATTTGGCGATGCAGGGCTATATCAGGCATGGGCAACTTCTTTTAATAGAGGGCCGCCCTAAGATTTTAAGGACAGCTCTGAGGCTGTATATGCCAATCACAGGCTAATTTTTTGCAGATTAATTTGCCCCAGAAAATGAGACAATATTAATTTTTTCAATTAATTAATTAATTCAAAATAAATATTTTGGAATAATTGTTACAGTTAAACTTCAAGTTCAAGTACCATGGAGAGCATAAGGTTTCAAGCCTGCACTCGGGTGTAAGGACCTTGAGCAAGTCCTTCTGTCACATTGCCTCAGCGCCATTGATGTGCTGTTGTATGGTCGTTCATTTCTGAACTTTGGAAGGAAGGCAATATCAAATGCAGCTCTATTCAGTGATATTTTCGTTAACGAAAACTAAAATTAGAAGTATAAATAAGTGATTTCGTTAACGAAACCTAGAAGTAAATGAAAATAATTTTTATGATGAAAACATAATTATCCTAATACCTACAGTCCTACACTATAATAAAAACAAAATATGTTTCAAGGTTCTTCATTTTAAAATACATATAACTGTTAGTCTGTACAATGTATCCATTTGCTGGTGTGTAATATTTAATATAATAATGATCAATGTGAGATCTGACACTTTCTCACAACACAAATCTGGAATGTTTGCTTTTATGTTCGTCATGGCAAAACGAAGTTCATTGGAGAGATTCTCATCTATTAGTCTGCATCCGTTTTTACATTCTGTTAGTTTCATCTTTGAGAAGAACTGTTCACAAGTATAGGTGCTTGGAAACAGTGCAACCATTTTCAGGGCATGAAATGTAAGTGAAGGGTAAGAATCCTGAGAAATGTACAGTTTGTAGAACTAAATCAGAGGTACCTCACAAAATTTCCTTTCCAATTTACTGTTGCATTGGAGTTCAATCAATTCCAATTGCATGGAGTCTGGTGCGGAATTGGCATCAATGTAAAAGGGAGATCCAAACAATTTGAAGTCTAGTTCATGAGCAGTAAAATCATCTAACCGGGACTGTAACCTACTCACTCTGTGGTCTTGTTTCATGCAGAGAGTCACTATATTGATGAGTAGTGAACTAGTTGACTAGACGAGGGGCCTGATTCTTAATAAATAAGAAACGGATGTTTTATTGTCGACCTACGTACAGAAATCCAGATATATTCCTGTGGGGCCGGAGAAAAGGTTCCCATGTGTCAGGTAAATGCTAATATAAAAGACATGTCAAGGGCCTGTCCAAGGTCTCCAAGGGCCGGACCCGGCCAGCGGGCCGTATGTTGCGCACCCCTGGGCTATACAATGATATATACACGTTTAATGGTCAAATTGTATGTGCTGATTACATTGAGATTGCATTGTGATTGGTAATATGTGGCGGCCATGGAGAAAGAAAGACAAACCGACACAAAGAAGGACTGCCAGACAAATATAAAAGCAGACAGACTTATAGTCATACATAGGGAGAGATGGAAGGGAAAGACACACAGGGGCTGGTCATGTGCCTTCGCACACTTGTGTCAATACTATTAGGCGTTCTGACAACACGTTTGCAATACGGATAGAAGTTTTTTTTCGTTTTCCGGAATTTGGTGATGCAGGGCTATATGATGCTATATAATTATACACGTTTAATGGTCAAATTGTATGTGCTGATTACATTGAGGTTGCGTTGTGATTTATATATATGGCAGCTATTGAGGGAGAGAGACAGAGCCAGACAGACGGACGGACAGCCAGACAGACAGACATAGAGACAGAGAGATGACACACAGGGTATGGTCATGTGCCTGTACACACCTGTGTGAACATTTTTATAGGCTGCTTGGAAATACAGATAAAATATTATGGATACGGAAATGGAAAACAAAATTTTTATGGATACAGAATGTTTTTGTGCCGTTGGTTTTACCGAGGTAAAATTATACTAGGGTTGAAACTGTGCTTAAAGCAACATATTTTGCAGAAAACCTTTTATATTAAATAAATGCACAATTTTCCAAGTCATGCAATTAATTACTTCATTGACTTCTTCAGCAGAAACAGAAATGATTGTATGTGGAATCGAAAAATCAGAGTTTGTTGTTTATAAATAACAGATTTTTCATGATTTTTTATTAATTTAAGTATAAATTTACCATGATTTTTTTAGAAAACTATATTTATGTAAGATGAGTCAACCATTTATTTTGCACTCTGTTGCCTGCTGTGGTTGTGGTGTGTCTTATGTAATATTATATATAAAAGTAGCAAATTGGTATATTTCCATTTTACAGAAACAGAAGTTGGGATTTTTATAAAGATTAAAGGATTACTTTAAACGATAGTCCATAGATGCCAGCAGAAACAAGAAGTTTGAGCAATGCTCGAAATTGGCCTATAGTTGTTCAAGGGTTATCGGTGCTATAGGCTCTATTGGATTGATAACGGTGGTTACGGTGCCTTGCTTGTCTTTATAGTGCTTAGCATGTGATAATCTTCTGTTGACTAACTTTTCTTTTCTGGTTATTTTCTTGACCAGGGTAGATGTAATAACTTGTTTTATTACTTTTTTGTATTGAGCTCCTTCTTGTTGTTCCCGGTCTTCCTTGTGTGTCTGAACATATCTCATCACATTACCTCTTCATCTGCATAAATTATTGCTTATGATTAACAAAACCTACTCTTCCTACCGCTGGTTTTAAGAATTTATTGAGACTTGTATTGATTGGGTTGTAACATGGAGAATTGTTTAGATCATCCCCATTGTCACCACCACTCGTGTTGTCTTTGTTGCTTGTAATCATTTGGGTGTTGTTTTGTTGGTGTTGGTTGTTGTCTATGTTCTTGCTGTTATGTCAGTGTTATGACTGTAGCTGTCTGCTGACATTCAAGACAGGGAAGGAAGTTTGGAGTGTACTGGCCCTCAGGGTGATTTAGGCTTAGGGTTAGGGCTAAATTTTGGGCATTCTCTTCTGTTCCATTATCTTATAATAATAATAGCAGAGATTTAAGTGCCATAGTTCGTAAACAGTCGAAAGGAAATCGATGCAACGATTCAGAAGCACCACCTTCTCCCCATTTTTGCTGCACTTTTCACACTAAGGGTCATCTTTGATGAATTGAAATGTACCTAATGTTTGCTCCCTACCTTCCTTTATCAGAAACTATTGTGTAAGATACTACAATTATTGCAAAAGCCCTGTGTGTTAACAGGCCTAACGTTTTAATGTAATGCTCCATATCTAGTCATTTCCACTTTTCATTGTCAAAGACATAACTTAGCTAGGACAACTGCTGTCGTCAAGTGTGCAAATGCAATGTGTTTGTCTCATGCCTATTGTTATTGCTTGTCTAAGATAGGAAAAACTGTTGCATAAGCCACATGCCCTATAATTAAAATATAAGCCATATGTTTTTCTCCTGATAGAAACATTTCTGTGAAATGGTAACTTTGTAAAGTTCTTACAACTCGGTGCAGAACAGGTACTTGTAGGATGAACTGAATTGCTATTGAAAAACTGTTAACAAGATTTGGACTGTTGCAAAAAACTGTTTGTTCACACTGCTAATTTGTAAACTAAATAATTGTAATGTTTTAAAAAGTGTTAGTTTATATATTGCGTTTAAAAATGTGTTATCACACTGATTGACTGTTGTGAAAAATTGATACATGTATATGAATTGGTTAGTTTTAAAATGTTTAAAAAAATAATTTGTTGATCAAAAAACTGTTCTGGATTTTGTTTTTATGCATGCCATTGATTGATGCGTGATCGCTTTGTGATGTGTTCTGTCAAGACTGTCATACTTTGTTTCTTCCTTCCTTTGTTCTGCCTACCTTGCTTGTGTTGGGTACAGCAGCCAAATGGATAGATTGCTTGGCCTGTAGTCCTGTTACTCCTGTACCATGGAGAGCATAAGGTTTCAAGCCTGCACTCGGGTGTAAGGACCTTGAGCAAGTCCTTCTGTCACATTGCCTCAGCGCCATTGATGTGCTGTTGTATGGTCGTTCATTTCTGAACTTTGGAAGGAAGGCAATATCAAATGCAGCTCTATTCAGTGATATTTTCGTTAACGAAAACTAAAATTAGAAGTATAAATAAGTGATTTCGTTAACGAAACCTAGAAGTAAAATTAAGAATTATTTCAGCAGCAAAAACGAAATTAGGAATTGAATTTTAGGATTTATTTGCTGAACTAAAATTATGAACGAAATTAGGAATTATTTTCAGAACTAAAATCATTTTACTTCTTGTGGCGCTTAAGTTGAGACAAAGGCCAGTAACATTGCATGCGATCCAAACACATAATCCATTGGAAAAACTTCGGTTGAGATGAAAACGCTGGCCATACCATTCTCGATGTAGGCCCTAATCTACTATCTCTGGTCTTCATTGTCTAATAATTGTCCCCACTTAATTGCGTTCCAACGACCTCAGTTTCATACGCCATTTTATTTTGGGTTTGATCGTTAAATTGTAAAATTAGGCCTACGAGTTTATCGAGAATGTTGGCCAGAAGAAAGCGAGATTGCCCGAATTTCGGTTTATCATTTTGACAAAGCTATAGGCAGATCTACGTATATGCCAAATAGGACTACTAAACGGGGGAAATGATGGAATTTGTGGAACATCACTTGCTAGAGAAATACAAGTCTTGAGAGGGGGATAGATGAATGGTAACATGCTGGCATAAGAGCATTAATCACTATACATGTACATTGTTAGACTAACGTTCACCCCTTATTTTACTTCAAAAAGTTTTTTCTTTATTGAGACAAGTTTGGTGTGCTTCTCTATGCAAGCGTTGCATACTTTTACAGCGCGGAAATTAATAATTATTTGGAAAACTAAAATTAGAAGTAAAATTATTTGAGAACTAAAATAGGAATGATAAGTAAAATTATTTGTGAAGTAAATTTAGAATTCGAGAGCTCAGAACTGAATTAAAACTGAATTAGGAATTATTTTCAGAAGTAAAATATCGCTGGCTCTATTATATTGTATTGATTGATGAATGATCGTATTGTGATGTATTCTGTCATACTTTCTTCCTTCCTTTGTTCTGCCTTCCTTGTTCTTGTTGGGCACAGTAGCCAAATGGTCATTACGCTTAGCCTGTACCATGGAGAGCACAGGGTTTCAAGCCTGCACTTGGGCATAATGTGCAAGGACCTTGAGCAAGTCCTCTCACATTAGATCAGCACCATCTACAATGTATGTGCTGTCGTATGGTCGTTCATTTCTGAACTTTGGATATCAGGCCAAGCGATCATTATCAAATACAATTGTACTGTATTGTACACCACAGAGTTCACCTGTTACCGTTTGGCACCAGACTATCTGGCTGCTCCTCGCACCGGTCTCAAGCTGACCCAGCCGCTGCCGGCTGCGTTCGGTGTCCCATGGCCAGTTTAAGGTCCTGCACTTTTGCAAGCAGGCAGGCGCGCCTTTTCCTCTGTGGGTCCACCTCTCCAGAACACCCTGCCACCGGACATAAGATCACTAGCATCTTCAACAGTTCCGGAAACATTTTCTGCTCAACTTAGGACACATTTGTTCGGTGATCCTAGGTAACTGTGCTGGAGTGCCCTTGTGAGTTACTTACAGGGTGCTATAAAAGTGTTCTGATACACACACACATGCATCATTATTCACAGAAACCGATCAGTTGGGCCGCTAGCCTTTTATTGCATCACTCGTTAATTGTCAGATGACAAGAAATACAGTAATTGTGAAACATCTTGCACCAGTCATCATTCATGCTTGGCACTGGGCGTTTCACACTTGGAGGACAATCTGTCTGGACTAGGTAGCTACCGCATGGCTTCTGTAATCGCCATCCATCAATCAATCAATTTAGGCATTTGTAATGTTCATTCCAGCGCATTCACACGACAGCCTAGGCTCCAAGAGTTGTGAAACTCAAAAGCCTATACAGTAATAATAATAATAATAATATAAATAATAATAATAATATAAGCAAGACAAATCCAAAATGAAATGTTCTGCTATCTTAGATTCATTTTAGCAATCGATGCTAGCAATATACTACATGTACATAGTTTAGGTATGTATGAGCCTGTACAAATATATATATGCATGTGCTGTAGACCTCAGAGTTCAGCTGTCAAAATTTTAACATGCTCTTAGTGTTCATACAGCATGGCCAAGTAGAACGATTGCCTAGCGCATGTCTAATTTAGTGTTCCAATTGTACTTTATCTTGGTGTAAATGCACCGTTTAATAGCAATACTCTACAACATACAGAATAATCTAAAATTTACAGCATCAATTAACATACTAAAGCAACCAATTTGTTTTTTTTCTCAGAATTTGACCATTCAGACTAATTAGATGATTAGGTACAGGAAACTGCAGCAGCACCCAATGACAAGTCTTACAGTTGAAATTACAAAACAGAATTATTACCAAGTCAGTCCAAAAAACCTTTAGCCAGATCACGAATGCATTCAAGATTGCACGAGAATCACTAAGATTTACTTTTATATTTATAAATAAAAGACAACTATATGCTGGCAAAGTGCTGTTTTATTTTTAAAGCAAATTAAGCAACTTATACCAGTTGTCAAAATCAGGAGTACCAAATTACAATCAGTAATGTTTCAAGATAGTTTCATCGAAAGTCTGTTTATACATAGAAAGAACAATTCATCAGCGGCCTTCTTTTAACATGGCAATTCCGTCCCTTGCTGTCAGATTTACAATTAACGGTTATCCAGTCACTAGACCAAAAATGTGGTGTTTAGCCAGGCAAGAATAATACACATGTACATTGTACAAGAATTTACTTGTTCAATCATGTATAGTTTTGTATCTCACAGGAAAACATTTCCTTGTTATTTTAAACAATAGTAACGGCAACTTGTAATAGAGATTTTAAATCACATGCTGACAATCAGCCGACAATCAACTGATTATCAAGCAACTTCATGCTGATATATGACATGACAAGACCTTATTCAACACGTTGACCATCGACCTATGATAACAAATTACGAATTTCTTTGTGAATATGACAAAGAAAGTCAACATAAGATGAGCTGCCACCACTGCCTCGGTCTTCCATAAGATACATCTGAAATACTGGCTCCAGTCGGTCTCTTTGCCTAATAATAATCAGCTGAAAACAAAATAAAAAGCCTGTTAATAACCTAAAGTCAACTACAGGTTCAGTGCAAAATTATAATGCCCACTGTGCTGCAAGTATGGGTTTTGGCAGCAAGTTTTCATCACTGTTCTATTACAAATTGCAAAGTAAGTACCACGTGAAAACTTGCCGTTCAAGAAAAAAAAAGAGCTGACTGGAAGACAGGTGGGTTTATGCCAAGTAACTGGACAAAGGTAATCAGCTTCCAAGACTTCTAGGAATTGCAGTCTTCTAAAGGCACGGATTCATGACTGAGATCAAGGCAAGGATTCTTGACTGAGGTCAAGGCTAATCAGATGCACAAAGCTAAGGTCAAAGGTTATTGGTTCGACACATCCAAATTTATTATTATTATTTTCTATTATATTAATATTATTAGTAATACATGTACCATATGATGATGACGAGTTCTCTGCCCGATGGCAGGTTCATTGGCTTTACGCCACCCGGGGATGCACCATATATAATATATTAATTAAGCTAAGTGTAATGCAGTCGTTTGTAGAAGTAACTACGGTAGAAACAATAAGTGACTGTGCCTGAGAAGACTATTACAAAGTCAGAAACATCAACTGTGATATCAGCAAACCATGATGCTCTCTCTGGTGCCTTTGTTTGGATATGCTGAAATCATAGGTGCTTAATGTTTTGTCTCTTTTAATCCACTTTACTTTGAATGTGTTGAGTGGTAGGTACCTCAATGCTTTTGCTACACTAGTAATAGAATCGGTGTTTTATACAGTAACGCATCTGTTTTGTTATCCACAGACAGATTGTTTCTCATTTGTGATCCCATTATTAAAAACACTTCTATTAAAGATTGTACTCAATACTTAGTTCACAAACATGCAGCATGGTCAGTCTTTGTAAAGTGGGGCATCAGCACTCTTGCCTTTTGGAAGCTCCTCAGTCAGGATTTTGGTTAGTAAAATGAGGCCAGTATAAGAAAGTGCAGTTGGAGTACACCTAGCCTTAATTGACGTACTCCATCCCTCAATGCAACGCAAAACTTCAACATAGTGTCAACCATCAATTCTAGATGGGAATCTGTTGGTTGGGCTCTACGTGTGGTTGACAGCCTGCCAGTGGCGATTTTTCCAGTTATCTAAGCATTCTTGCTTACAGAAGAGCGTGATGTTCTTAAACAACTTTACCACGGCAGGCATTGTTACGAGATACTTTTTAAAGACATATTAAAATATATACATTGCATGTTTTTGGAGCCTAGGATGCTTCAACTGGACATCAGCATCATCATATCATGAACAGCATTACATAACTATTCACTTTTCTTAGCATTAGGCTACATTGGATGGCCATCAAATTTTAAAAACGTTTAAAGGTCATGTTCCCTAACCTTCATGTGTCGGTGTCTCTCTTCTCTAACTCTCTTAACAATGCCTCTTACGCGAACTGACAGTGGATTGTCAAGGTCTTGAAGTCTTGTCTGAAAGAAAAACAGCAAGTAAATGTAAAGTTATTAACACAAAATTACTTTCATAAAGCGCATGGTGTGTAAATATGATTCCTGCTTGTACGTCACTGCAGTACACATTCATGAACAATCACCAATACTTGGTGGCCAGTGGTGCACCATGATTTCTGGATTTAACTGATTCCTGCAGAAAGGGAAGTGAAAACAATATTATAACAATGTTCAACATTCCAGACTGTATGTACGAAAGTATGTATCAAGAGCAAACACAAAAACCTCTCAAAAATGCTACCCAAGCCAGATGAAACGGCATGTATAATGCAAGGAATACATGCTCTCTCCTTTTTCGGACTGTTACAGCTTTTTGATGTATGCTGAAGTTAAGCCAACAAGTGAGTTCTATTTATGCCAGCAAGAGGATCTAGAAGGTTGCCGGTATTCGTTCTGCATCAAGCAGCCCATGCAGTTCTTCACAAATACATTCAGATATTAGTATTTTTACATGTTTTTACACAGCTCAAGCATCAACCACAGATGTACAGGCGATGGAGCAACCGAATTTTTGACCCATATCTGGTGCACTTGATAGAAGCAGATGGACTTGTGGTTTGTTAGCACATGCTTAATTACTTACTTATTTAAATGCTTCAAAAGAAGTCTACATGGTCAGGTACAAAAGCACAATGGCCAGTAATGCAGGACAGTAATGATCTGGGTCTGCTCAGCTGTGTGAAGGGCATAAAGAGACATCTCAAGTAGAGAGTACCAATTCCATTCTCATAGAACACTTCACGTAACTGTCGCTCAAATGCATTCAAAGCCCATGGTCACCATAAACATCTGTCCAACCAAGAAGAAGAGAATTACTATCCCACCACTTTAACTATCAACCTCCATCCAACCAAGAATGAATTAAACCCGCCACTTTAACTTCCTGAGTGTTTCACTGAATAAAATTGAACTAGTCAAAACACTCCCAAGTTTATTATTCCAACTATATGATACTAATCAAATACAAACTATACCTTATCGATGTCTATCTGAGCAGCTGATGGCACTCCAAACACATTGCGCACCCAGTCAGGGTTGATACCAAGACCAATCCACATAAACATCACTAGTCCAGTCTCTGAAACCAGAACAAGACATAAACAAGTGAGACATGTAAGAGTGAATGCAGCAACAGTAGATGGTAACAGAGGCCTGAAATAAAGAAATGACAAGCATCAGACAGCTGACATCATTGAGTAATAGAGTTTAGGGGAGGAAACTGGAATTATTTGGAAGAGAGACAAACTGCAGAAAGCAAATGTTGCATGTTGTTTCTTTTGTACTGTCAATCCATATTTCCAATACAGCTGGTCACATAACATTATCAGCATGGGCCAGTTACCTGCCATCATAAGTGACTTTTAAAAGGTTAAACCGTTAAAAGATGTAAACAAATGTTCTATTACAACTTCAATTACATTATATTAAAAAATTGGTTCTGTCTATTGCATTATTTGCACTTCAGTTAAACGATGTAAAAATTCTTACCCAGCAAATAGACACCATTGTCTCGCAATCTCTCGTATGAACATCGAATTGGTGAAGGCAAGGACTGAGAGTTCACATCCAGCTCATGCTATAAAACAAGCAATTTTACTTGAAATAAATATTAAATTCTGTAGTTTAAGATTTCTTTTAATTCTTAAATTTGAAGTGTGAAAGCAAGATGATTTGTCGATAAGCCTAGAGACTCAGAAGAGCTTTACATGTAATTTTGGTATGTACTAACAAAATGTAATTAAATATTCAATGTTGCCTCAAAGACAACTGTTCAGTGGTATTTTTAAGAGTTAGTTGCCTTGACGACGGCCTTTGGCTGTCTGTGATCTGCTGGCATTTTCTTTTGATTATTGAGAACTATGGAAGCAAGTCCATCTCCCCTCCTCCTTTCGCCTATACACCGACAATTTCCTTTGATTATTGAGAGCTCCAGCAAGTCCCACTCCCTCCTTTCGCTTATGCCCCGACAATTTCCTTTGATTGTTGAGAACTCCAGCAAGTCCCACTCCCCTCCTCCTTTCGCCTATACGCCAAGAATTTCCTTTAATTATAGAGAGCTTCAGCAAGTTCCTCTCCCCTCCTCCTTTTGCCTAAACATCGACAATTTCCTTTGATTATTGAGAGCTCCAGTAAGTCCCTCTCCCTCCTTTCACTCAATTCTCTTTGATTATTGAGAACCCAGCAGTCCCTCTCTCCCACCCTTTTCGACCATTGCAGATGTTTTCCTTGTTTATTAAAATGTTCTGAAGTTGATTCGTAGAGTGTAGAGTGGAGTTATTTTTTGGGGACTTTGTGTTGGGATTAGAGATTTGAGATTACTTTTAGTTGTAATACCCGGACCCGGTAGGTTTTATTCAAAATACCAGACCCGGTACTCGGTTGAAAAACGGCACCCGGCTATACCCTTTAGTACTGGTAAAGCTTTTACACATGTAAAACAAACAGATGCCACAACACATTAAAAGTCATTGCAACGATGAACCTGTTTGGCACGTGCAGTGGTGCACATCAAAAAGATGAAGAAGGAAATTTTTAAGGCACAACCTCACAGGGAACAAATGGAGATATTTCTTAAACAATTAAATTACATCTGATAGTGTTATGACTAAGGAACTAACTAATCAGAAATATTTTACAAACCAGTGGAAAAAGTCGTGGGTAGAAGTAGACAGTTGAGTCACAGACACTCATAGCATTCACCAGATGCATGACATAACTTCTATCATCCGTGGTGATATCAACTGAAAATTAGATTTATCAACCATCAACATAATAAAACGGACACCACTCTACTGAAATGCTTAACTGTGTGCTCAAGATTGCTTAGCAAACCTCCTTAGTTCATATTTAGTTTAATCATTCTTCGATTAAACTTCTCATGTCCATACCCTAAAAACTCGTGTCAGTTTCCGAAGTTATGAGGTTCAAAAAGTCAGTTAACACACCTGGTACCATTCGATAAAAAAATGCATAACTGCATGCTTAAAAATGCATAGGCAAATGATTTTGAGAAGTTTAAAGTATGTACTACACAGAAGTCCAGATCTGATACATACATACTAGAGTTCATATTGCAAGACTACAAAAATCTCGATTTTTGTTTGAGTAACAATGCCATTTCTAAAGATTTTGTTTGGCATTCTCAATCCATTTACATATTGCAAAATGCTGTAATATATTACACATTATTACTTGTAACAGTGTTTTACAATTTATTACAAAATCAAACTTTGCATCTCAGTGATCCCGTTGTTGAACAGTAATCCTCAAGCAATCTTGCAGCAACGGAATGAGAAACAGCAATTGCACCTTCTACTCTTGAGCTCTACCCTTAATGATTCATATGACATTACGTTTGTAAAGTGTAATGCTTAAAAAATGTGGCGTTGCAAATTATTTTTAAAGCTAATAAACAGGTCACATATGTAAAGCATAATCTGAATGAATTATTTGCATTAATACAATAAAACTGATTGGTTTTGAGGGGCATAAACATGCTTCCATCAATTAAAGATCACAGGAACTAATGACCTTTTTGAAACTGGTAAATTTCAGTCAGTAACACCATACCTGCTTGCAAAATCCCACTCTTGATGACTGAATTTACATAAACTGGCAAAAGTTTCATGCCCTCAGGCAATATCAGCTGTCCAGCAGACGACGGGCTTGCACAGTTTTTGCGGTAACATGCCAATATGTGGGCACATTGATTCATAAGGTTATCTCTGACTTGCTTTGACGTTGAATTCAAACACTCTCGTATTGCTGAAACAATTACATGACATTTAAAAAAACAATTCCTGGAACGCTACTACAATACAACTTAACACAACATAACATCAAATTTTCTATTTGCTACGAACACCTATACTGACGAAAATGTGTTCCTAATACCTACGGCAACCACGGCCAGTGCTTCCCAGGCAGAACTGCAAGTCCTTCACTTTCATAAATGATATCGAGAAAACTTTGCAATGTTTAGCATCTGTTTATCCCCTGGGATGTCTTGAATGTCTTCAAGTGAACATACCATATTTTGTACACAAGCACATCTAGGGGGCTGCATCTTGTTACAAGGAGTGGCTTGCACAAGATTTTTAACAAATCTGAACTACCCCGACATACAAGACATTTACATTAAGTTCCCAGATCATGACTGTGAGCTCGGAAATCTATGCCAATAATGTCTTTCTAAACACAACTACACCATAATTGATTTCTGATGTCCAATTACAAAAAATGCTGTCCAAAAACATATGGCTTTCAACTACAAATTACCTTGTTTGGCCATGTAATTGATAACCATATCCAGTTCACAGCTCTTGAACAAGTCGGCAATCTGTGTGCAGCAGTTGAATGCCGCATTGAGTACACGCAACTTCCTCTTGCCACTGATGCTGGTATATAGGACAGCCGCTTGAATGTATGCTCCCTCGGCTTCCGACAATTTGTCATCGTGTTTGATTTCCACTGAAATAGCTTTGTCGCAGTCAATGTTTGCCATTTCTATGTCTGTTGTATTGGACATGTAAAAATTTCCAAAGAAGTCCACTGCTCGAATTCCTAGTCATGAAGATAAAACAGAAAATTTTTCTACTTCAAAAAGACAACAAAATGCTTCCATTAATTTCCTGGTCTATTTGTCACACTTCTTAGCACTATAAAAATAACACAGATCTATGTGAGATAGCCAGTTAAGAGGTATTATAATGTTGAAACTGATTAAACCACTGAAAGGGTCAACAAATTTTGACAGAAAATATGAAACTCAAATTATTTTTCTCATTCAAGAAATTTCTCAGAATTCACTACTTCTCACTGGCTTTCAGATATTTGGATATCAAACTGTACTACCTCCTGCAACTGACTGGATGCACCACAGATCACAGTTTTCTTTAATACTTAGTGTGTTACTAATTCTCTTAAGGTTACCGTAATAATTGATCAGCTATGACCTTTCAAGGAAATATAGATTGCTGCAGCAGTAATTATTTTATCTATTTAAAAGAATCTTTATAAACACCAATTCCATAAATCTGACTCTGAGGCTGTTTAGAAGAGAAAGAAATGAAGCTAAGCCAAATTCTCGAGTAATACAGTTTTGACAAATGATGTTAATGTCAATCACAAATTTGCCAGTTGCGCATTTGTAGCACTTGATTCCATATAAGCAACTGCAAGCACAAGATCTCACTCTTTCCTTATAGCTTGTAGCAAGCCAGTATCAGAAGAACGCAGCAATGGATAACTGGATTAGCACTAAACGTAAACAAAGGCATGGTACATGTTTTATGCCTCCATTAGAAGTCAAAAACTCCTCAGAAGCATGGTCCAGAAATTAAACATGGTTGCTGATAGTGCCTAGTTAATCTACACAAGGCTGGGCATGTAAGTTTGTCATCTGTGGATTTCTGTTCCAGTCTGCATTCCTGAGTTATTTTGGAGTACACGTGTAGGATTTCATGTGATTTTTGTATAGCCCTTGGACATCTGCCATAGATGTTCAATAGCAATTCAAACAAGTCTAGCTATGAATAGGTTCACCCATTGCTGTTTGGACAGTGTCAAGCTTGACTTACACGTGACGTGCTATCAACAACTGTGAATTCTCAGATTTGGTGATACAACGGCAAGCCAAAATCTTTGGACGTGTGTCAAATGTTTGCCATGGAATGACTCTGCAATTGGACAGGTGTCAAATGTTTGCCATGGAATGACTCTGCAATCAATCACCTACTAATGAATGAGAGTCCAGTACAGATCTCCTGGAACTCCAACATGGTATTGACTAGCACCCCAGGGACTATTAGAATGGAACTTGTGCACAAAAGTTTGCAAGTGGTGACTTTGTCCAGAAAATTGAGTAGCACTTTTCCAGCTAATGAACATTATTATAGAGCTTCTATTTGTACCAATGCATCACTTACATAGAGAGGAAGAAAAGTCAGAAGCAGTTAATACAGTTTAGTTTCAAGATTACTAAATACCTGTGCTAGTTCGTATTCTAATTACAGCATCAAATGCAACAGGTCTCGAAATGTTCGTCTTCAGATCGGCCATCAGAAGATCACCATCCAGATCTGCCTGTTCATCGAAAAGACAAGTATAAACAGTCACATCAATGCTGGCAATGCTATGATGACGCAACGTACAAACTGCACTTTTCCTGTGTTGCAACTATGCAAAGGCTCAAATTCTATTACTGTTTGCAAAGCGACCTCAAGTTAAACCAACAGCTTCTTTTATATTTTTTAAGTTCAGTTGAAATATAAACAAGTGGCAGTGGGCAGGGACATTAACTTCAAGTGTACTTGCCTGAAAGTAGGCATATTTGTAGACAGTACCACCAGTCAACCGTGACACTTCAGAAACAGTAGCGACATCCATATAACCATTCGGAAATAGGAAGAGGTCGACAGCACACCCAGCAGCCACGCAGTCTTGACCCAGCTTGGTGTAGAAATTGGTCTGTGGAGCCAAGAGAGTCTAAAAATAACCACCAGCAACAAAAAACTGACTTGAACTTCTTTAAAAGTAAAAACAAAACATTAACTAAACACAACATTTAACTTGCTTTTGCCAAATAACCATTTTCCCAAGTTGAACTAGGTCAGAGAATTTCTTTTTCAGTATTTATCTGTTGAACTTGCTGTCATTCCATATCCATCTACCTGTTTTGGAGTTATCAGTTGGCATTATGCTGTACAACACAGTGGTAGCGTGCTCTCACCTGTGATTTAATAATTTAATGCTTTGGGATACTAAATAGTCTCTATGTAATGACCTTAGCAAGCTGTCCATCCACATCTACCCCTACACCAAAAGGTACAGAATGGTGCCAGCATCAGCTAAGAAGTAACCAACATGACCTTTGATGCACCAGCCCCATATGCAAGACTTGAAATCATTCTTTGCCAGCTCAAGGGGCTACGAAAAATAAACCAGTGCCTCCCACAGGGTACACTATACGATATGGAAGACTTAGTGCCAAAACTATACTGCAGTTTTCTATATCTGGACCACTTCCACCGCTACAGTTCAATCACCATTATGGACAGGTTTGATTGAGCACATCAGCCCATTCAACATGTGTATTAATAACCAATTGGAAAAATGTAGCTTATTTATAGCTCTAACTAATGGTTAACTTATTTACATAGCATGAATGCTGGTTCCCTAACTTTCAACCCCTTTAGTAAGCGCAACTAAAATATTACAATTTTGCACCTCTTGCCTCCATGTCAAGTTATCCAATGCCGCAATTTTGCGCCAAGGGCAAGCAAAGGGTTACAGTAATAGCTAAGGAATGTAACACTTCACATTTTTAAGAATGATTAATTAAGTCTTGCTAAAAAAAACTGTTGCACAAACATTAACTAGTTTTATGTTAATTTAGCGAATATAAAACTATGCTGGTAAATGGCTGGTACAGCAGTTCTTTCAGTCAGACTTAATCATTCTTAGAAATACAAAATGTTATTAAAAAGAATTAATTACAAAAATATTAATCAAATTTCAAGAGTTACTAACCTTCTCCTTGTCAGTGCCCAGAAGTTTTCTGTCATCTCTGTCTTTTAGTTTCCCTGGAGCCTCAGCCTTAGGCAGAGACGAATGGAAAATTATAAGCTTGCCAGAACGTTCAGAAGATTTCAGAGCATCTAATCCTGCCTGAATAACTGGGCCCAAAACCACTTCTGTTTCTTGGCTTTCAGTGAACATTTGAGATATCTGTATCAACAGACTGCGAACAAAAAAAAGATATATTCCAACTTTTTGATAAAATACTTCTGCTTGTCAATTTATTATCAAGTCAAAAAATCATATACTACTCTTGAATGAAACTCTATCTGTATAAACATAAATAGCAGATTACTGACAGGAATGCAGTGCTTTCTGATATATTCTGGGGCGCACAAACTTCCAAAGCTTGCTCACTGAGGAAGATGTGGGGCGTGGTGGCTCAGTGGTAAAGTTCGGCGCCTTGTGACCGGAGGGTTGCAGGTTCGAATCCCACTCTACCCGCTACGTACGGACCTTGGGCAAGGCCTTCACTCGCAATTGCTCGTGACGCTTCGGCGTGAAAACTCCGACACAGTATCAATGCTGTAGTCGGGAGCACCTCCAAGTAGTAGTAGACTTGAGGAGGCGCTATACAAATATCCGAAATAAATAAAATAAATAAAATAAATGTAATCCTGTATTTGACCAGGGAGGAGCATCTCCCTCACATAGCTCAAAACATGCAACAATTTTAGGTTGGTGACTATTCTGGCAACACAAATGAAGCCAATGGAACTTCTGCAGGTCTGCAAGGACAGTGTGACCGTACTCTAGCTATGTCAGAATGAAGCAGTAGACAGGAGCCGCAGTGCAACAAAGGATAATGTTGCTATATGACTTACCTGATGCATTTAATAAGAAGTAGGACCAGCAGATGAAATTTATATGCTCCATCATGTAAAGGTTTTCCTGCAGAAGCTAGCTAAGGACCCAGAGAGTATTAATGCGCTGTACTAGGTATCACAGTTCTTCCTCTAGAAGTAAACCAAAGCCCAAGACAAAGTGTTGTGGTTTCCAACCCTGCAATGTGTCTTGTCCGTCTTGGCAAGTGTCTGTCATATATCCAGCATTATGAACTTCATTTTTGCTGCATTTACTTCATCTTGTCGGGGAGCAATTGTCTGAGCATTTCTGTCTTAGGTGCTTTTGTTGGTGCAATACAGCAAACCGAAACTAGCTGCTATCACAATGCACAAGCCACTAATAATTGGCTTTAAGTTAAATCATACTACACAATCTTAATCCCTTGAACTGCAACACGTATTAAGGCTCGCACTACAAACTAGAATTCCATGAAAAAGGAACAGACTGAAGGCAGCCATACTTTTATAATTTTTAACAATGTAATACCTGTCGATAATAGCTTCCGACTCTGATGGCTTAACTAGGAAGCCTTCAAGCAATGGTACAAACACATCCTGTACATCGGAAACTACCATCATCTGCGGCTGTGCTAACGAACCCTGACAAAGAAAATATGATCGTTAAGTCACAGGTTACATATTGCAAAGCAAACCTCAAATTATTCATAAAAATATTTGGTTGTTTGAATGGGCACTGGGCAGGTTAGTGCAAATAAATAGCAAGCAACAGAATAGTATACCATGGGGTTTGCTGGTATGCTTTGATGTGAAAGGCATATTTGGGCTAATATACTATACACATCCATACAGATCTGAAGCACATCCATGACAAATCTGAAGTTAAAATTAGTATTCTGGAACTGAAGTCATCTGATAATACCTCAAAACTACCGAGCACATTATTATGAATCACATATCAAGCAAATGAGTTACCTTAATGTTGTAGAAATGCAGCTCTTTGCCATATGTCACAAAACCAACACGAATTTCTGATTCATTCTCACCCGACTCCCTGGAAATAAATATTTCTCATTTGTTTAATCTAACGTGAATTGGAATCATAGCTATGATATAGCTAACATCATGATATAACACCCATCAGTGAAAATTTCTTTCAAGAAATGCCACAGAACTAAACTGTTTCTCATTGGCTTTCAAACATCTGGCTATCTTACTTACTGACTTACTTACTAATGGCTCTTCATCTGGCAGCTGACTAACTGCACCTCAGATTCGTATTTTTTTTAATTTGTGCATATTAAAAATGATCAAGATAACAATAACAATAATAATGATAATGAAGCAATCACCATACTTAGGTAAATGAAGTAAGATGTCTTCTTTAAGTCTCGTACACAGAAGATTGACTAGGCCACTTCGCACACTCATATATGAGACATCGATCATAAAGATGTAAGCAGGTGGATTTGGCAACTTGTTATCCTGAAAAACAGCAACAATCACTTAAAAAATTCATTAAAACAAGATTTTGACCTATTATAAACAGCAATGAAACCATAAGAAAATCATTAAGAAACAAGTTAGACAAATGTTAGTTGCTTTAATACTGGGCGAGGTAAAATTACAAAAATATATAAGAATCACTTCCATGGGATGGGAGTAAACCAAAGCAATGTTTTGTACAAAAGAAATATTTCAAATTTGGAAACCAAAGGATCCAAACCTTGCAGTAGTCGGCTGTAGCTATGAATTCGTATGCTCCGAGACACAATTCTGGACGATCATAGCAATCCACTCTTCGGCCAGTATGGTCAAGGTGGGCAAAGTACTCAGGTGGCACTATTGACAAATAAATTACGAATTGTACGAAAAACAGACAAATGAATAAATAACACATCTATCACAATATTCAGAGTCATTAACAAAAGTCCTGGATACATTATATACAAGAAATAAATTCTTATAAGGAGCAAACAGCAGTTTTAACACGAGTCCAATCTTCATTCTTATAAGTGGATATTTGCATAGCACCTTGTCTCTTTTATGTGATTGTAACATGAAACCATCTCAGCAGTTTTCAGCCACAAGCCATAACTACCTGGTCACTTTAAATACCGGCAGCAGTGAATACAGCGGCAATGACAACAGCATTCTTCTTCTCCGCTGAACATTCTAGAAACATCTAGTAGTCCTTGACTAAATGTGAAGATCTAGAGAAACAGATTATCAAATACATTGCTTTTGGGTACTGAATCCCGCACTGGAGCTCCTGCTATTGCTGAACCTAGCTGCACGGTTATACTGGTGAGCAGCCTTACCACCAAATGATGACACAACACTACTGGACGTGCCCAGACCCGCCGAGAGGGTGGGGCAGGGGGGGCAAATGCCCAGGGGCCCGGCAACTTTTTAGGGGCCCGGGCCGGGCCCGCAATCAACTTGTGAAAAATATTATATTCTGTTATACAAAGTTTATGATTTATGCCTTTTAAAATATATTATCTGACGAATAAAAAATACAATGAGTTTAAACTTCAAGCATCTGAATAAATCATAGTTGTATATAGTATATATAAATATAATATTATACAGTCGTACACGCACTTTTATTATTTCAATTTGTTTTTTTTCGTACGACCGTACGATATTATATTTATATAAAGCCTAAAGGTAGTTTAAAGGCCCGTAACTGCTCTGCCTAGGGGCCCATGACTGCTCTGCCCTTTGGGCCCGTGACTGTTCTGCCTAGGGGCCCGGAATCTCTGTCGGCGGCCCTGGACGTGCCAGATTGATATGCTAGTGGTGATGTCCCACATCTAACCCAGGACTGACAGAACGAATCATGAGGAAATGCAGTCATTGTTTCACAAACAAACTCATCCATCTATGCATCAAGGCAACTACCTTAATCACATGTTTCTCAATCACAGGATCAGCAACTGTGGTCATCGTCTTTAACCCTTTAATGATGAGCGTGCACTAAAATGTACGGAAAACTAATCCCTCTCGTCACTAAAGGGTTAAACTACACAAACCTGGTCCCCAGCACCAACCTAGTATCTGCCATGGAAACTGAATAAATTCTAAATACCGATGCTGGTGACTCTGTATCAAACAGCTCAGCAGTAGAACAGTAAGAACGACTTTAGGCTAAAGATATGCATGCTAACATTTCTGCTTTGCAACCAGCATGTGCCTCTTGTTTCGATGGAAGGCAATGGTGGAACACTATTTTTGTCATCACTGAGTCCAACCACATCAATAGCACTGTGAGACATGTTGCTACTGTGGATTAAGTCTGTGTGGTGCAGATAAGTTACCAAAGGTAAACAAAGCTTCACAGTCCAACACAGCTGAAATTATATAATGTACTCACATTAGAATCATTATGAGGTACCTGAATTGCAAAGATGAAAGCACAAATCCAAGCTGGTAGTTAAAGCGATAGTGAGTAAGAAATACAAAAGATTTAGATTAAAGCAGCAATAATGACCTTCTGTATTGCAGCTACAGAAACTGCACTGGAACTTGCGACCACCATCGGTAAACAACATGTATGGACACATGTAAGCCTTGCACCTGTTGCATCGAACAGGACCCATCTGCCCCAGGTCCACGGTAGGCGGTGGTGACTGAAACAAGCAAAAAAGTATCAATATAAGCAATTTTCAATATGACTTCACACACATTCACATATACTCTTTCATTATCAGCACCAACTTACAACAATGAAACAAAAATTCAGGCAACTCCATCAGACAAAACTCTACCACACAAAGCAAGTCACTTAACTTAAAAGTTTGTTCACATAGTTTCGTGTACAATGTAAACTACCAAGTTATTTTGTACCCGAGTACACTCTGTATCATTTTTCAAATCTGTCCAAGTTTTTGCATGTTTTTCAAAAGACTTAGTAACTAGTTGTCATGATGAAACAGCACCCATTTTGGACAGCACTTAGTGCTTCCTTTGAGAATTATAAACAAGCCTTCTCCTACCCTGGTGATTGTCAAAACTTAAGTTATGCACCAATATGATACAGAAAATTGAAGTTATTCACAGTATAGTTACACACCGCCGTGAACTGTTTTGCAAAACTGAGCCAAAGGAAATTACAGGAGGAATAACAGCAAGGTTTACATTTAACCACGAGAGTTTGACCAGAAATGTCTGTCAATTCTCCAAGCAACAAACACTCAGATATGACACCATACATATTTACATAGCTACCTTTAGATTGCTTTTAGAATGTTCCACATGAAGAAACTTAAACTTATATCAGTCAAAAAACAGAGGCTTTATTACGCCAACAAGGTCAACAGTCGTATCCATCTACCATCAACTGTTGGTAGGCACTACCATTTTCATGGGTGCTGTTTTAATACAGTAAACTTAGGTATAAGAACATGTCAAGGTTTTGAACGACAATGCAAATTTGATAGCATGTGCCTCCCAGTACGGCTGTCCCCGACCTCAAGAACGCTGATCAATTACAGATTCCCTTATGTTAAGACTTAGAGCAGAGCTCTCTGAGAGATTCAGTACAAATATTTACTCACAGATCCGATTTAAAACAGCAGAAATTCAAGCAAACAACTACCTCTTTTGGATGCAGTCGTGCAAAAGGAACAAGCGTCACAACAAATGGCAGATGACTCTGCTTGAGTAATTCTCCGGTACAAGGTATGTTGTACATAGTAGAACGAAGAAATCTTGGGCTACAGGTACCTGAACAAACAAGAACATTTTAAGCCAGTGATAAACAAGTCTTATTAGAAATGCAGTATCTGCAAAAACCAAAGTTAAATCCGCAACTGCTATTTTGATATGTTGATACATTAGCAGTGCCTAACAGTCCTGAGATGGCACACCTCAGCCATTTCAGGTTGTCCTCATTTGGGCAAAAATAGTTTCCCAGGGTTCTGCCTTCATTTTAGCTTCATTTTTTATGGAACAGTCACTATAAGACTGAAACTTTATGATTCATATAAAGCAGTGAACTGGATAATTCACATGGCTTTGCTCCATCTGATGACACCCTTTAATTAGATAAAATCACTGCACTACACAAGTTCAATGTTCATCTATTATTATAATATCAAGACTTATAAATCACAAGTTAATATAACTAAATCCACCACATATGCGCTAAATGTATATATATCTATACAGCATGACCAGAAAGCAAATTGCCTAGCAGCATGGTGATTGAGATGACACATAACTGGTTCGGAAATTTCATATGGACACTGTTTTTCTTGTGGCTCACTGGGTTTCATCCTTGGGCCACTTCCTTCCTCTGCAGGTCTGGTTTCAATCAAATGAATCAAAACAGGGTCATTCAGTCAAGCATAACCATTAGTGCTGTTTGGACCCTGAAGCATTTCGTCTATTGTAACACAGTCTTTCCATGCATGCCAAACTCCGAGATATTCCAGCTAAAGTCCATCTGTGCTGCTCAAACTGAGACAAATCAGCAAAAATTCCAGTACTTGTGTATGAGACTATGTGCAAGAAACATTGCACTGGCTTCCATTCATGGAAAGAATCAATTTACAGTCCTTGTCTCTAGAACAAAAGCAGATATTTAATTGATGTAATTCACCGGCCTCTTTCTGTCTCTTCGCATCGTCCACTTCGCTCCTCAAACAGATTTGATCTCTCAGTTCCTCATACTAGAACAGTTATGGCTCAGTCCTGATCTTTTGCCTCAATTGGTCCCTCTCTCTGGAATACACTGTCTCCTTCTACTCGCTCTCAAATTTTAATAAGTAACCCCTCATCTTCTTTTGCTTTCCTCAAGACTTATTTCTTTTCTCTTGGCCTTGCGCACTGGGAGCGCCTCTGAACGGTTCACCCTACTAGAGGCGCTTTATAAATGTTTAAATACAATACAATACAATACAATACAGATGAGGATTTGTCAAATAAAATATCAGCTAAAAACATAAAGTAATGCTGAGTTGTGATCTGTACAAGTAACTGTACCGAAACTTGAAGCAAAAAGAACAAATTCTAATGCTGCAGTTATACAAACCTTGGTCTTCTGCAATGTAACTTGTTGTCACCAACGGAGGAACAAGTCCCTTCTGCCCAGTTTGAAAAAGTCCACCACGATTACGCTTGTCATCTTCTATTACTTGTATCTGTCAGAAAATTTAAAATTTAATTAGTGGTGTCAAAATTTGGTACAATACATTCTGGCTATATAATCCTGCTCAGGATTGGGTACCATCCTGAGCAGGTACCCAATTACCCATCCCTCTACTGACTTGTAAAGACAATAGAAATTTGTTATTCTACATGCTTCACTGATTGCAACTCCCACCCTATGGCTTCAAGGGCTATAGACAACTGCACAATATTAACTTTATAAAAAATTTGTATTAATTGATTAACTCTTTAACGACCACATGGTAGTGAATGGTAGTACTGTACACAACCAGATGGCAGCAAATGGTAGGTACTAGGCAGGTTTAGCCTTCTATCAAATCACAGTCGCTATAATTTTAGAATACGGCGTCATTCATGTCACTTGGTATAATTTTGAAGAAAATTAAGTCATGGAATTCCTTGAAAACGTGTAAATATATTAAAAACAACCAATCAAAATGGCCACTTAAATCATGTTACGTGTAGCTATAAATAGACACCTAAATGAGTCAAGATGGCGAGGCAATGTTTACTAGCAGATGAAATTCGCAGATTTCTTGACATATGGTCGTTTGCCAATGTAAATATTAATCTTTCTGATGAAAAAAACATGTCAATTGGATTGCATCAGACTGATAGTGGGTGCATTACGTGAACTACGAGTCAGATGTTGATATGAAGTTAGATGATTACTGCATCCACGTGTGTGTGCTAAGAAAAATGGGTCAGACTCGGACACAACAACTAATTGTGCAAATTATTTGCAATTTCATTTTGAGGTTTTTGTTTCCTATAAAAGGTACTCTTGTAAAAATAAAATTTTAAAGCATTAAACTAGATAAACAGACAACTTGACTTAGAAGAGGCAGCTAATTATAGAAACATTTAGGATTAGGTGACATCATCATTAGTGGTTAGAAGTAGACCTCACAGAAAACAGAAGTGCTCATTAGTTATCCCTGGGATGATCAGTCGCTAAGCCTCACCTAAGCTGGCTGTGCTTCATTCCGCTTGGTGCAATTTATCTCTCGCACAATCCAGACCAGGGACTCTGCATACGAGTCAAATCGTAGCTTTACACCCTTGAGTTCTGCACTTTGCACACACATGGCAAATCTTTTATCCTAATATTTAAAGTAATTTGACTACTCCTTCCACCTTCCACTAAACACCAATTCAGAATTGGTTGTCATATGACTAAAAGAAAAAAAGCATATCTGCATTCACTTACTGGACTGGGCATCTGGTCAGGATCTAGACGTCTAGGTTGCTGCGGCTGAGTGGGCAAAGCTCCACCTGATGAAGGTGGCAAGTTTTTCCCGCCATAGGCTGAACTCTGACTACCAGGTGTGAATGAACCCTGGCTTTGACCAAGAGAACCAGAGGGAGGCATCTGGCCACCATAAGATGCAGGATTTGCAAAGGCAGGGTCATGTGGTGACCCAATACTCATCTGCATGGCTGTTGGTGGGGGATGAGATGTACTCTGAGCAGGAACTTGGCCAGGTCCCATAAAAGGAGGACCTGCATGAGAAGAAGCAGGAAGAGGAGCAGCCGGAGGAGGAGGACCACCGGTGTAGACAGACGCCGCTGGTGGTGGCATATTACCACTGCTGTATGGTGGCTGTGAATATGCAGGATTATTAAATTCTGCTGCACTTCCACTCGATGAAGCTGGATTCATCAACGGACGTGGATATCCTGGCTGCGAAACTGGTCCAGCAGATCCCGGAAACGGATGGCCACCAGCAGGATGCTGCTGATGCATGGGTGGTCTCATCTGAGGAGGCATCCCATGCTGTCCAGTTGCAGGTGGTTGCCTTAGATGCTGAGGAGTTGTTCCAACCTACAAATTATAGGTCATCACTACCATCATCATCACCACTCACAAAAGACTACAGCCCTTGTTTAATGGAATTCTGAACAAATCTTATAACTTTTATAGCAAATTGCAAGACCAATAATAATACATGACATTACTTTAAATAAACCAAAATCCAACATTTGATTCAAAAAGTTGGAATCTGAAGAGTTCTAAAATGGACACTTGTTCGTGTCATCTGTATTTGGTGGAACATCTCTTAAACAAAGTCAAGGCACCAAATTCATTGCTGTAGAGTCACTCTCCTATCACTGCCTTTAAAACTTGGGACTCCTCTGTGTGTTATAAATAAACCAGCTTCATATCTGTGGAATTTCAAGCAACTGTTTGTCAGTTGCTGCCAACTAACTAGGATCAGTTTTGAATTCTTCCACACCAATTTTGCTATAATATAATATTTATAAACATCTACCAGAATGCTGAATTTCAATATCATATGGTATTTTTTCTCATTATTGTGCATCACAGATCCTTAAATCTTTTTAAACCCTCAATTATAGAGGGAAGTCCAGAGGTCCATTTTATCTGCTCAAAGTAAATTCCATTTCAGTGCCATTCCTACTCATATCAGATCATTTACATGTTTTCTGCAATATTATTATATCCATTTGGTTCATTTTGCACATTCAGGGATCAAGATCAAAGCAGCTATCCTATCTCAATGTCAGTCAAAATGTTAAGAAAGTAAAACAAGACATTCAATAGTCATGCTCATTGTGCTCAAGGGCACAGCTAACCCACGACATCTCCGTCAAAATTGACTTTTTTGTAAGATGACACAGATATATTCGGCAGAGATGAACGGTTGTTACAAGCTACCAAAATGGCCCACGATCAAAGTAGTCTGAGTTGTAATTAAATAATTTTGCATGTAAACAAGTTTTAAGCTTTCGCACCAATGGAAAATAAGAAACCACGATTATTCACTGTTACAATTCAAAAGTAAATAAATATATATGATTTTAATATATAATTTATTATTTCAATGACACTAGCCTGCATGTGAGGATCTGAAATTGTCATTGTCTCCATCTGACCAGCCAGCTGCTGATAACAAAAAGAAGTTAATCACAAAGATGGCAACATAAGTTTGGTACGGTTAGAGGCTCTCACTTATTACACTCAATTTCAACAGTAGTCTTCAGAGGATTGGTTGAAGGATTTTCAACTGCAGCATAAAACTACAACAGCAGTGTAACAACTGGATACGGTACCCTTTCTAGACATCATCTGACAATAAACTATCAACCTCACATTACACCTAACTTCTGGCTCTGTTTTGAAAAGCTGTTTATGATTGTCCTTGCATTTGATAAATAAGTCATAAAATCACTAGTAAGTTGTTTAGCATGCTATGATTCATCATAAAAATACTTTAAACTCTTTTTCCTAAAAAGAATTAACCAAATCCTAAATATCCCACTTGGTCAAGGAAGCAAGATCTGAAAAATTGTGCCTGTCCCCAAGTAGACATGAAATAGGTCCAAAAAAGTTATGTGCATAATTATCACAGAGATGTGCAATACATCACTCAAAAGATCTCATGTAAACTTCAGGCTACATAACAAACATTCATATGCAAAAAAATCCATTTATTCACACTAGACAGCTATAATGTGGTATACACCAAAACTTACAGCTCAATCTAATGCAATATTAAACCAAGTTTATAAACTTTCCGACTTGGCTAGGCTTTCTCAGGCACAGTCCCAACTTTCAGATCAAACAGAGCTGGGCTTTTACATGGGGTATCAGCATTCAGCATCCAATGTAAAATATGCAGATCAATTTAGTTTATTGTGGGTTCATTTAGACAGTAAAGATGCCATTTTCATTACTTCCAGTAGTTCAAGTAACAGCTACCGCAATTTCACATAGTACCTATGGCATATGTGGCAATTACGCTGTAAGCAAAAATAACTGCACTGATACATTACAATTCTTATTTTGCCTAGATCAAACTCACCTGGTTTGGGTGAGAAAATCTGTTTTGCAACTGCGGTTGCATAAACTGTTGTTGACTGTGCAAATCTGAACCTGGTAATGGTTGAGACCAAGGCCCCCTACAATAAATGAAACATATAATCAGCATCTTCATCTTTGGCAATAATCAAACAGAATATTTATCAAAAATCTAACAGCAAAACCTTTTAAAAATTAGGAGTGTTATAACTTTAGTAAATGCTGCTCTGGCATCCCATTTTGAACTGTTTTGAATACACTAATGTTTAAATATAAAACAACATGTATAACAGATCTATGCATGTACATAAATAACTGCATCTATAAACCCGCAGTTATTTGTTGCCCTCCGTCAGAAGTCTCAGACTCGATTCCTGCAATGACAAGACCTGGATAGGTCAGAGTCTAACAGTGCAATCCAATAGGAACTGCCTAAGAATTTTATGACAGTAACCAGAGAACATGACATGGGGAATATCTGATGTGGCTTGTAAACCATCTATATGGGAACAGCTATGATACAGAGACACTAGTGAGTAATTCACTTTCTCATCTCCATTATTCCATATCTTACAGACTAGGTACTTCCATGCAGTGCCATCAACTGTTAGCAGACTGCAAAAACCTTCACCTCTGCTAAAATACAGTAAATCTTCCACATTCTTAGTTTAACATAAGTGAAGTGTTAGGGCATAACCAATTTATTTTTAAGTGCCGATTCTGGAAAACGGATAGTATAGGCATTATTTGCCAATTTCAATTCTGATTAGCAAAAAAGCATGTATTTGTTAAAATATATTTTGTTGTGTATTTATAGAGGCACATTACATTGGGTTAGACGTAAGTAAAACACACAGATCTTCAACTGCACAGCTTCACATGTGACAGACAATGTCTGTTATTAAACCGCGGAACGCAACTAAGCTTTTAAACTTAGTTAATGTATTGTACTTCTTCATTTGGGTCTCTGGAATTTATTTAAGGGCCCAGGTGCAACCCTTCTAATGGGTGCCCAGTTATTCTGGGGCCCATCGACACTCTTAATAAGTAGTAACAATTAAAATTATAATTATATGTGAGTGGCCTATAAATTGTTATTAGTCCATAGCGAAACCATCGAAAAAAAACTGTTATTAATCGGCTGGTTAGACATTCCGGATCCGGATAGTCCAAAAATCGGCAAAATCGGTTTACTGATCCGGATTTCGGTTATGCCATAGTGCTTGTTTCCTACCCTTTAGCCCTTGAGCCAGCAATGGATGAATCCTAAGGTCTACAACACGTACCTGTGCATTGCAGAACTTGCTATCAGTTCCTGGCTTATGCCAGAACAACAAATTCTACTTCTTGGCGACAGAGACACATACCGGTATGCACAAACAAGTTGTTCAGCATGACCACATGGAATCCGCTGAGCAGGCATGAACCCACAATCTTTCGATTACAGATGCAGCATGCTAACCAAGTAGATCACCACGCTGCAGTCAACTATGCTAGCAATGGTTGAATATAAAGAACTCAGGAGTTTGAATTCTAACCGCTAAGGAATTCCATAAAAAATCACTGACATCATCAGAAGCTTCTATGATGGCAGTTAAAGTGCAGTGAGATTTGAGGAAGAGGAGGGTGAATGGTTTCAGATCATGACTGTGTTTCGACAGGATTGTGTCTTGTCACCAATATCTTTGGTGGTCCCTTAGAGAAGGATATGGGGGCGACCACGGAAGAACTGGCCGGGGACCGCTTATGTTGCAGGTTGTTAGGCAGCTTGTTCCAGGAGGATGGGTCAACCACAGCAAAACTTCTATGCTGGATCGTGGAAGTCCAGACCGGTGAAAGTAAGTCGCCATGCATTGTTGATTTGAGGATAATCCTTGAAACCATACCATGATACAAAATATAAGGAAATTTGTTAATTATATGCAATCCTGTGCACCCCAGGTGATGGCATATCAAGACGTGGTGAACACAACCACATAGTGACATAGGATGAAAAGAGGTCTGCTTGAAGATCAAAGACCCAAGATCTTTTAGGGCTCAGATACACTCGACAGCAACTTCTGGCATTCCTTGTTTGTGCTTATTCCTCTGTTTGGTGCCTCTACAGAAGATAAGAAGGTCAAATGTCTCCCCTGCGATGTTCTAGCATGGAATCAATTTAGTAGAATTATTACTGCCTCTGTCCTTCAGAAACTAACTTTAGTCTCTTTCAAATTTCTTTTTGTTTTAGCATATGCATTTCATGTCCAGCGAGATGAAGAGCCAATAGTCTGCCACTGAAGCATGTTGTTGGACGTATATAAAAAATGTATGCCTCAGTCTGTGCTGCATCACATGCACATGAAGGATCAGTAGTTTGTTCCAATTTGATGAGGTTGTATACACAGCAACCTGGTCTGTCTGGAATCATTTAGTTCACCCCAGAGTCGTTCAGGCAAGTTAAAGCCTGGAGGACAGCCAGCTCAGCGATGAGGAAGTGTGAAGTTGCTACCCACTTGTCCCTCCATGCCGAAACCGCCGTCATGTTCCCAGATGACATGTCCAACCAAATTAGGCATCTTGAGCACAGATGTGGTGGTGGATGTGCAGTTATATCAACATAAAGTGGTAAATCTCTTATCTTAGCTTCAATCTTCTTTACGTGGTGATGACAGATCCACGAATTAATATTGCAGTGATTTCTACCACGATGGAGTCTACTAAATGCTGATTGAAAGTATTAGTGCCACATACAGTCTCATCTAACTAATCAAGTACTACAAATAAAGAAAAAACACACATTTGAACTGCTATACCAGGCATGGGCAACTTCTTTTAACAGAGGGCCGCTGTAAGATTTTAAGGGCAACTCAGGGGCCGCATGCCAATCGCGGAATAATTTTTGCAGATTCATTTGCCCAAGAAAATAATACAATATTAATTTTATTCAAACTAACTATTGCGAGAAGACCGCCTATAAGAACTGGCAGATGAACCGACACGATGATGGACGGAGAGCAGAATACAAGGCAACCTGTCGGGAAGCTAAAAGGTCTGTGGCAATAGCCAAAAATAGGGCGTTACAACATATGTACCAGGAGCTAGACACCAAAGAAGGGGAGGGCAAGATATATAAAATAGCAAGGGCAAGACAAAGAAGTCGACAAGATAAACAGTCAGTAAATGTTATTAAGGACAAGAATGGTAAAATACTCATCGATGAGGAGGCAATCAGATCCAGATGGAAAACATACTTCGAGGAACTGCTAAATGAAGAAAACCCAAGGGAGCCTCTACAGGAGACCAACCCTGTAGCAGGACCAGAGATGGAAATCACCTATAAAGAGATTGAGACAGCAATTGCAATGATGAAGAACAACAAGGCACCGGGGCCATCTGGAATGACGGCCGAAATGTTTAAGGCACTGGAACAAAATGGGGTTGAATGGTTATATGTCATCTTAAACAACTTCATGAAGCAGGAAAAACTACCCCAGGATTTGAAAGAAAGTGAAATACTAGCGTTATACAAGCAGAAAGGAGATGTGCTGGAATGCGGGAATTACAGAGGAATCAAATTGTTGGAGGTCGTACTCAAGGTGTATGAAAAGATCATTGAGAGGCGTATCAGAGAGCGGGTTGAGCTACATGACAACCAGTTTGGCTTCAGGCCAGGGAGGGGTACAACAGATGCAGTGTTCATACTGAGACAGGTACAGGAAAAGGTTTTAGAAGGAAACAACAAAAGATACTGGACCTTCGTGGATATGGAAAAAGCTTTTGATAGAGTTCCAAGGGATGTCGTTTACTGGAGTTTGAGGAAGAAGGGAGTCTCGGAGGTAATTGTGCGCTTGGTAGAGTCAATGTATGAAGGTGCAAGAACAACAGTGAGGAGCAGTATAGGCAACACAGGAGAATTCGAGATACGAGTGGGTGTACATCAAGGATCGTGCCTGAGTCCTCTACTGTTTATTATTGTGATGGATGCAATATCAGAACATGTAAGGAGAGAGGTACCTTGGGACATGCTGTATGCGGATGATCTTATACTAGCGGACGATGCAGAGGCGAAGATGCAAGCACGTTTTACAGACTGGCAGATGGCAGTGGAGAGCAAGGGTCTTAAGATAAACATCAATAAGACAGAAACCATGGTCTGCTCAAAAACAACGGAAGCAATTGAGATCAGAGACAATGCAGGAAAGTCACTGAAACAGGTTGAAACATTTAAATATCTGGGATCGACCATGAATGCACAGGGTGGCTGCGAGCATGACATCAGGAACAGGATTAAGGTGGCTTGGCAGAAATGGAGAGAACTAACGGGAGTGTTGTGTGACGCCAAAATGCCAACTCAACTCAAGGGAAAGGTATACAAAACAATGGTAAGACCGGTGATGCTATATGGAGCAGAGGCCTGGGCGCTGACAAAAAGGGATGAAGGGTTACTGGAGAGAACAGAGATGAGAATGCTACGATGGATACTTGGGATCTCACTGAAGGACAGGAAAAGAAATGTGGACATCAGAAAGAAGCTCGGGGTGGCATGTATAACTGACAAAGTACGAGAGACCAGGCTGAGGTGGTATGGACATGTAATGAGAAAAGAGGATGATAGTTGTGTGAAAAGAATCATGAATGCAGAGGTATACGGACGCCGCAGTCGGGGACGACAGAGGAAGAGATGGGAAGACACGATACAACAAGACCTAAAACTCCTAAAACTGAAGAAAGAAGATGCTCAAGAAAGAAACAAGTGGAAGAGAAGGATCCGAGTGGCTGACCCCTCTCCAAAGAGGGATTAATTCGAGCCTGAAGGAAAAGAAGAAAAAGAAGAAGAACTATTGCGATATAACCGTTACGGTTAAATTGATATTAAACTAAATGAAGATAATTTTTATGATGAAAACATAATTATCCTAATTACCTGCAGTCCTACACCACAATAAAATACTAAATATGCTATTAGATTTTTCAGTTTATAAAACAAATAAAACTGTTAGTGTACAATGTATCCACTTGCTTGGTGTCCTATATTTAATGTGAAATCTGACACTTCTCACGACACAATTTATCCAGTATGGTTGCTTTAATGTTCGAAGTGGCACTTCAAATTTCATTGGAAAGATTAATTGTCATTTGTTAGTCTGCATCTGCTTCTGCATTTTGTTAGTTTCACCTTTGAGAAGAACTGTTCACAAATATAGGTTCTTTGAAACAGTGCAAACATTTCCAGGGCATGAAATCTAAGTGAAAGTAGCTTCCAAAGTTTCGAACCTACCCACTCGGTGGTATTGTTTCATGCAGAGAGTAATTACATTGATGAATGAGTAGTGAACTAGCTGACTAGACTACAGGCCGGATTCTTAATAAATAAGAAACAGCTGTTTTAATGTCGGCCTACGTTCAGAGATCCAGACATTCATGTAGGGCCAGATAAAGGGGTCCCAAGTGCCAGACACAATGCTAATATTAAAGACATGCCAAGGGCCGGTTGAAAAGTCCCCGCGGGCCGGATCCGGCCCGCGGGCCATATGTTGCCCACCCCTGTGCTATACTATTAATGCACATACGGTACCTTATCGCCTGGCCTGGATCTTGTTTTGGATATCCACTTTGATCCTGCTGTAGTCCATTGTGGACGGTGGATGGTGGCCCAAAGTTTCCTACATTGCAAGAACAGACATTTTATTTAATCTACATTTAAAAACAAGTCTCATTTTAAGAAAGCCATAGGTTATCGTACTTAACTAGTAGCATAACAGAGGGCCTAACAGTATTATTGAACTAAGTTATGGCATGGTTTTGGTGCAGCAATGGCTGATGCCTAGTGCATTCAATACTGGCATAGTAGAAGTCATTACTAAGCAATTTCTTACTGTTCCTGACATTTAGATTGCTTTTAATGCAACCAGTTACAGTTGTTCATGGAATGCACATTTGCTCCTTCACTGTCCTAACATTATCAGTTCCTGGTGCTAACCATGCTTTGTGCTGTTTCATGAGTTTGTAGAAAGCCACCCAACAAGAACCAGCATTGTCGAAATGGGTGAAGTTATGGATGACATGTGTGTACTATATTGTACCTTACAGATTTATAAAGCACCTCTCGCAGGACAACCTAAACAGAGGTGCTCCTAGTGCGAGGAGCCCCAAAAGAAAAGTCTTAAGAGAAGTAGCAGCAATGCTCCCTATTAGGATCGGAGAACGAGACATGGAAGGGAGATCATTCCAGAGGGATGGGCCAACAGATGCGTAGACATGGTGTCGAGCCATAGAAGTCCGGGTCCGAGGGACCAGGTCAGATTGGTCTAAAGAACGGAGAGGACGGCCAGAGGCAGCCAAAAGAGGTCGACAGATGAGATCGCAGAGATAATGAGAAGCTCGACCTTGGAACGCTCGAGATGTAAGAAAAAGAATATTAAACTGGATATGCGCAGTGAGCGGAAGCCAATTTAAGTGCTCAGACATAAACGTTGAGATAAAATAGAGTAGCGTGGAAGGCAGGCAATCAGTGTACAGCAGATTTTTTTATTATAGCAGAGGTTTAAACATAATTCAACACTGCATGAAAGCCTCAGATTTTCTGGCCAACTTCGGGAACACAGATTTGGAGATAAAGCGACCAAATACATGAAAACATTGGAGCAAAAAGCATAAATAATGATTTAGTGAGCATAATTCAAATGAAAGAAAAATGGTCAGTTGACACATCAGTCTGCCACCTAGTGGGTTGAAGTTCCATGTGCTATTGTATTAGCTAGCAAGGGATGAAAACTAGCCCTTTACACTCCATGCTGATATTACCTTAAAAGAGTTTGATCTTACCTCCATGTACAGGCATCCTTTGTGCTGGTGGAGGTAATCCATTTAAGGCATTCGGGTTTGGTCCCATTGGCGGGGCCTGTGGTCGGTAATGACCAGGTTGAATTCCTTGAGTACCATATGGAAACATATCTTGAGAAGTAATGTTAGGGTCATATCCTCCTTGTGGCTGACCATTCATAAATTGCGCATTCATAATGCAAGCATCACCAACTCCCAACTTCAGAAATTAGCAGTAGTGGCTGTAAGAACAAAAAGTAAGGAAATTAGTGCTTTGTGTAAGGTTCCATCACTACATATAGGTTAAAAATCACTGTTACAAATGCATAAATTTTATGACTTCAATTGCACTAATTGTGAGGAGTTTAAAAATTCTATAATTTTTCAAATTTACATAATAATTTGTAACCCTCTGCCAAATAACATAGCCAATGCCATATTACACATCAATTCAAAGGTAGTCTGCCATTAAAATATTTAACTGACAAAATTATTTTAACAGGCACTTGCAAAGGGGACATTTTCATTCCAGGGTTGTGAATAACATAGTGGATCCATTCATGCCTCGGACGTTAGCAAAAACCCATGGACTAAACTCACGCTAAAGCAAGTCCCGTGAATTAAATTAATCTTTGCATCGTGACGGTCGGTTAGGGTCAGGGTAGGCGTCGTGACGGTCGGTTAGGGCTTAGGGTCAGTGTAGCCTACGTATTCTGTGCGACTAAGAAGCTATAACTGCGAGTGGAAGCTGGATTTTTCATTTTAGAAATTAATTCAGGTGAAATTTTACACTAGTACTGTAAAATATGCGTTGACCAATTACGTAGCGGCCGTTATTCGAGTCCTGTATATAGGCTGGCGAGCATGTCAATCGGGGTGTCTATGTACTATCTGGGTGGGTATCTTTGCATCGTGATGGTCGGTTAGGGTCAGGGTAAGCGTCGTGAGGGTCGGTTAGGGCTTAGGGTTAGGGTCAGTGTAGGCCTAGCCTATGTAATTGTGCGACTAAAAAGCTATACCTGCGAGTGGAAGCTGGATTTTAAAATTCAGGGCTAGGGTTAGGCACCCCGATTGTACATGATCGCCTATAGGCTCACGTTGGGCGTGACTGTAACCGCAACCTATGAATAAAGGCGACAATAAAACACATTTACTAAACTCACGCTAAAGCAAGTCCCTCTTTTTACTCTGTTTGCTTAGAAAAGCATCACATGAAATAAACAGAGCAATAAGTTGGTCAATGACTGAAAAGAATGGAGATTATCCACTCCAACCAATAACTGCCAAATAGTTCGAGTCCGGAAACGATGATGTTACGATCCCGTTTTCTCCACAAGTTAACATGTGGAATATGCAGCTTCCAAAAACCCTGTGAAGTGTGTGAATTCACAGAGCATTCTGGAAGTATTACATGCACCCTCCTGTGTACTTTTGAACCCTGCCGTCTTGTCCTCGAAGCAGAAACGTGGAACGCGACGTATCAGCCCATGTTTACAAAGCTGTAGTCTAGCATACGCTAAGCATTTGCCTACGCCAGTTGCCAAATTTCGTTAAACGACATACTGAAAATGATACAGATAGGGCAGATGGCAAACCGCAGAACAGTCAATTCAAGAACTAAACGAAATTACGTGGTCAGAATTTCTGCATGTATTGATAGCGTATTTCTCATTTACCGCACAATGGTGAAAATATAAGCGACAGCGTTAGCGATATCTAAAATTTAATTTAATCATATCTCTACAAACATTATGTCCATTAAAAAGATATACATACGAATTCGTAAAAGAAATTTAAATCAAGAAATTCGCAGACTATTATATTTTACTAAACAAAGTTCAACTACTTTGTCGAGTTGTCGACTAATAATTATTTATACACACTCCGAGCCAGCCACGTAACCGAATGCCCGGATGCACGCATGCGCAATCTTGCCACGTAAGTCAACGCTGGTTCACTCCACGATGTAAGAAATACTGTATTTCTTACAACGTGGTTTACTCCTAGCTAGCTATTATGATGTACCTAGAAATTCGAATAAATTAATACTTGCCAAAATATATATGCACGTTGCTATATTTATAATTTACACGTGTCTCTTTATTTAGGCTAACTGTGGAAAGTTGTGAAAAGCGGCGCTTCGTACGTATACAGGCGTGAAATGTCAGCATACACATTTTCTCATAGGGACCGTTTGGCCTCGAATCTGCTGCTCTTTCAACGCATTGATCGTTTTTACCACCGCTGCCCGTTTGAATTGGTGCCACGCCATTTAGGGTCCACGTATTAATTAGTTTAATGTAATGCAAATCTCTTAAATTTCTCAGAGCCGAACAAAAGCTGCGTGAAGAGACAAGCTTACAATTCTAACTCTTGAAATTAGTCATTAAAGGTATTTGGAATCCAGCTTCAGAAACCTAAACACTTTTCTCACTCATTCAGCATTCTTTGTTGTTGTCGTTGCTGTTGTTACTACTACTATTGTTATCATTATTATTATTGTTATTGGCATTATTATTATCATCATTATTATTGTCATTGCTGTTGTCGTTATTATTTTTTAATATTATTTGTTGTTACTATTATTGTTATTATTATTATTATAATTATCATTTGAGGAGAAGTTTACTTACTTACTATCTTTTGCTCTACTGGCTAGCTGCATTAAGTAGAAACGCGTGTATGTGTTTCCGATGTTGTTTTCAATAGAGGCCGTGAAGTAACGAAACGGACAGTACAGAGCGATTACGATGGCCTGCGTAAACGACTGTTTGGTGATTTTATGCGGTCTGTTTTGTGCATTTGTCGGATTAACCTCTTCAACTTCAAGTGCCCAAAACTACATGAAACGAGAACATTCGCTTGTCAAGCCATATACCGGTAAGTCCAGTGCAACGATTGTTTAGTTAAGTAGGCCTAAGTAGGGTAATAACGTGTAATGTCCGCCAGCTTTGTCACTCACATTCAGATGCATGTCTTTCAAGCTAAAAGTCATATTCAGATTTTACAATAGAAGACGTGTGTGTGGCCTACCATACTTTCACCAAAAGCCAAACACCAATGCTCGAGAACCTTTCAAAACTTTTAATGCGAAATGTTTTGCGTTCGTTATTATGATTATTACGAACATTTTTAACGCGCGCAAAGTCATATCGAAATGCGAATTTGAGGCGAAATTAGTGAGTCGCCAGGTGAAGAGCAATTAAATGTCCAGATGTTTGAAAACCGGTGAAAAGTAGTTTTGAGGCGTTTCTTTAAAAGAAGAAGAGGTCGAGCAACTGATAAACATTGGTAGTTGATTCCAAATTCATTTTACCACACGAGGACAGCAACAACTATATCCCCCGAATTCTCTATAAGAACTCTTACTAATGGAGCAAACTCTCTTATAATGTACCAGGTTGTGGCATGTCAGCAGAGCTTCCCATTTGAAAATAGTAAGTGGGTTAAAAATCGATCATGCTGGATTGAGTAGGCGAGCGTTGCGCGGTCGACCTCGGGAGCTTTTGTGTACAGCGTATTTTGTGTATCGTATTCATATCGCTGCATACAGTACTCATCTAGTAGGCCTATCTCAATTCAGTTCCATTATCCATCCCGCATCATAGTAAATAAATTAAAGTAATGTAAATTAGGTAAATAAAATATATGGTCTGGCTCCAGGTTCGTCTATCGTCTTGGAGTTGGAGTCTAACTCAAACTCATTGAGTGACGGCGGTCTATGGTGCGACACCTTCGACTAGGAGAGCGATTTACTGCTCGTGCGGACCTGCTAGGCAAGTGACCAAGGAGAGCGATCGATTGCTCGCCTCAAATGGAAATCTCTGCATGTCAGCTTGTTTTCCTTAGTAAACGAATATTGTATTGTATTCCTTGGGGGCTGCAACACAAATGCATGAGGAGAGCCCACGTTGATGATGAATGTGACAATTTCTACAGCCGTTACAAAGGCGCGTGTTCCAGATTGATCCCACGGCAGTCCTACATCTAGGCTCAACCGATAGACCCATAATCGAAGACCACAGACAGTTTGGCTAGGGCTGCCAACCGTCCCGGATTCGCCTGGATTGTCCGATAATCAGCTTTGTGTGTCCATGTCGCTGATTGATCCCAAATTGTCCTGGAACTTGGTGTATATATCCTGTTCACCAACATTTGTTCTTGTTTTTGCACACTTAACTTGGACAGCTGGCCGTAAGTGAGTTTTACAGCGTGGCCATAGAATAGATGGTAGTTAGGTTAGTAATCTACTCTGTATGGTATGGCATACCAATGACAGTCTTGCCGTGTGTAGCATGAATCCAATTATAACTTTTAATGGATTGTTTAACTTGTCTTTTGACGATTTGACTGTAATTTTAACAACTATTTTCAGTCGACTGTAGATCCTACATTAGGCTGGTGCAACATTCATTACATACAGTGATATGGACAGTATGTATATTGGTAATGGCATATCAAGTGACTATATGGGCGTCATGGATTGGCAAAATCAAAAGTTGGCAGCTCTATGCATGGCAGAACGTAAGGAGAGAGTAGTTGTTGATAGGTAGGAGTGCTTGCTGTTTTATAGATCAGACAGACCAGCTTAAATCTTATTCCGAATTCTGCAGAAAGCCAATGCAGCCAATGGAGCAGAGTTAATGAGTTTGAATGAGAAGATGCACACAGCACCACGCAAGCCAGAGAATTTTTGATGCGTTGAAGCCTGGTGACTTGAAGATCTGATATGCTTTCTGGTCTGTGACATGTCTTTTGTAATAACACAGACAATTTCTAGAGCGCCCTAACGCGACCATGCTGCCAGCAGACCTTATGGGATGTATTGCCCTGATATGGTAGAAACAAGATTTGCAAAGGTTTGATATGTGGGATTGGAATGTGAAATTACTATCCAAAGTGACCCTTTAGAAGTGTTTTGACAGTCTTTGATAGAGGAACAACAGTGCCAGCAAGGTCAATGCTAGAATGAGAAAGGAAAGAGCACAGTTGAACAATTTACAATCTGAACATCACTATGATCGGTATCAACTGTATTTATAAACACTCCTATAAAGGTTAAAAATGCCATGTGAAGAAACCTAGCATCAGAAATAGTAAGTAAATTTTTTAATGCAAGACAAATATTTTACACAATGAGCAGTTGTTGTAAAGAGTTACTGTCATTGAATTGGAAAAACCCAAATCGGCTCGTCAGCTACTAGTAGCTGCTATGAACGTTTATGATGCTTGCTTCAAGGTAGTAAACTGTTCAAAGAATGATGAGTTTATTGATAGCCGATTGATGAGCTGCAAAGTGACATATTTGAAATAAAAGTTCTTGATTTAAAAAGACCTCAGCCACAATATTCTTGGTAACAGATGGTGTGTTGCTGGAATCGTGATTGTTCAATTTCTGAAGTCTCTGAAGCATGTGGAAGTCCCAGACTGTTCGTTTTTTTGTTGCTACTAAAAAAAAGATGGTAGCGGCCACTTGGTAATGATTGTATGGCATGGGCGTTAGTAAAATTAAACTAACTAAATAAATTATGTGCAGTTGACATGGTAAATATCACAGGAGTGGACTTGGGTGCAATACTTCCCCGAAAACATGAGATCTTTGCACGCAAACGACTTAAAACCCATCAAATGTGCACATTCCTTTTGAAAAAATTGGCAGTGACAAGATCCTGTGTAGAAGTATATCTGGCAACACAAAAAACATTAAATGCCTTAAAATTAATGATTTCCAGCATACTTTTAGAGGTACACCAAAGTAAAAATATATGCACTGAAGTGATCTAAGTTAAATCGCATTTAAAGTTTCTAATGAATTCTTTGGCAGATATTTTTTAAACGCAGAAACGTTTCTGATGGGTTTTAAGTCGTTTGCGTGCAGTTGACTTGGTAAATATCACAGGAGTGGACTTGGGTGCAATACTTCCCCGAAAACATGAGATCTTTGCATGCAAACGACTTAAAACCCAACAAATGTGCTTCCTTTGGAAAAAAAATTGGCAGTGACAAGATCCTGTGTAGAAGTATATCTGGGAACACATAAAACTTTAAATGCCTTAAAATTAATGATCTCCAGCATACTTTTAGATGTAACAAAAAAGTAAAAATATATGCACTGAAGTGACCTAAGTTAAATCACATTTAAAGTTTCTAATGAATTCTTTGGTAGATATTTTTTAAACGCAGAAACGTGTTGAGGATTTGGTTAAGTACTGAGGCTAATATTGATGAAATCTACAGTGGTAAAGTGATATATAAGCTGTTAGCTTGTGATGAAATTTTCAATCTGGGTTCTTCAACAGGTTATGTATTAACTTTGACTGTGATCGCAATAGAAGCAACCATCAATTGATGACCTCTGGGTTATAGTAACAATGCTAAGGTTGGAAGCATGAAGTGCATAAGTCAGGAAGATGAGACATATGATCCAGAAACGTACTGCTTGGAAATACTGAAAGTCCAGTCTGTCCGCGAGTACTTCAAGGAATTATGTTTTCTGCTGAGGTTCCAGGCATTTAATGTCAAGCCACATCATAGTATATTTCCAGCACCCGTTTTAGTGGACTTACTCACTGGCACTCTAGGCACCAGAATAACAGAAATATTGAAGTCTTTTCCACAGAATGTTTTACTTTCTGGTCTTCACTGTTGTGTGGCTTGAGTGCCTACAAACTACACTTCTGTAGGAAACCTGGCCTTGCTATGTCGGCTACCAACCCAAAGTTTATAAACTTGTAATTCAAAGCAAGAACAAAGTATTCATTTTTTGCCCAGATCTCGTAAACAGAGAAAATATCCACATCATTTAATCTGTGAAAAACAAAAAAGCAGTCAGTCTATACATAATAAGTGTAAATGGGTGTTCCCTATTAAATGTGCCATGTTTAATTAGTTCAGACAGATATTTAAGAACTTTAAACTTAAGATATGCTGTTCTACAAGGATTGTTTGAAATCACCTCTGATATTTTTTGTAGATGATCGATGGGATTTCATTGGTAGTACTATTATCACTAATGGTTATGTCCGACTGACGTCAGATCAGCGAAGTACTTCAGGAGCAATTTGGAATAATGTGGTAAGGCCACAGTTAAGTTATGTTCTCATTTAGCTTGTTTCTCATCTAATCTGACCTTTTAAGGCTTTTCTAATTGCCATCATAGGAATTCAGTGCTTTCTACTTAAGTTTCGTCTGTTTAAACTTGCTTGTATCCTTCATTGCCTGACTTTCAGTTTCCTTGACTGAACAAATTATTTCAACTGAGTTTTTCTAATAAATTATGATTTTTGCCATGGTGTCACATAAAGTGACCATTGATTGATGCATTGTGCTTTATGGTAATGTATGTAAACTATGTATTTAAGTATGTCTGTGTGTGAGTGTGTGTTTGTGACTGTTTGTGTGTGTGTGACTGTGTGTTTTGATCTAGGCAGTCTCTCGCACTCATTATAACCAAAGCAACAGGTGGCGCAGATTCCCACTGTCCCGCTTGATCAGCGAGTTCAAGTAATGCATATCCTTGGCTTGAAATTCAGCATGCATCTTTCATAGTTGGTGAAGCCAGTTAACATGGTCTTCAGCATTTCATGTCGCTTGAAGCATTGCTCAAGTCATCTAACATTTTGGCGAAGGGCTGTCGTATGACGTGGATTCATTGATGGCACAAAGGTCCTCTGTAGAGCAGCTGGCCAACCCTGAGAGATCTCTGCAGAGGGGACCATTTTGTTGGCCAGGCCGGAAGGCAGTCTGATCCAGATTGTTCCAGCCACACATGCGTTGCAGATCATAGATGAGCTGAGTGTGATGATGGACAAGTGTAAATCAGAGTAGGCTATGATCACATAGGGCAGGAGGTTCAACTACCAGATCCAAGATGGTGCAGTTATCCTGCATGATGACGACATCCAGCCAACACCCTATGGTATGTGTGGGATCAGCAATATGTTTGCGTTTCTCTTAATGTGAGAGACACTGTCACTGATAACTTTGCCAGCTGTTCTATCATAAGTTGCATACAGAGGAACTTTAACATAAAATTCAGGCTTTTGAGGAACGCCTTCTAGGGGTACTTGAAGTTACCATTCAGGAAAAAAGTTGTGAGTTTGCACTCGCCTTTTCTGGATCAAAGTATGTATGTCAGTTCTCAATTCAAGATGTTCTGTTGTTTAGCCCTGTCAGCTTCTAGACTGGGAACTCCATGTCCATTTCAAGGTTCATGGATCAGGGACTGAACTCTTTGGAGATGGCTTTTCTATTTGGTATACAAAGAACCGAGTAGAACCAGGTATGTCATGTGATTAGTTGATATAAATGCTAGAGCCTAGGCAAGCTCTGAGCCTATAAAAGCTTATTGCTAATATTAGCGCTTCTAAATTATATGTGACCATATCTGGGATAAGGGACCTAAAGTCGGGTTCTAGTTTCGGAGTTACAGCCTGTTTTAGATAGGCAGTTGTTGGTTGTCGAATTTTTATCGTGAGTCTTCAGAATTGATGTATGTGTTAATAAGTGATTTCTGGCAATAAATTGCAATGTATTTTTGTGTTTTATGTGTCATTTCATAGAGTACATATAGCAGATTGATTCTGGCATGGTGAAAAACTAAACATTTGTTGTTTGTGGTTGCCTTTTCTGAGTGCCATCTTGTTAAATTTTTAAACTTGATATTCTCGAAAAAATGGTTTTATCTAGTACGTTGCTAAATTTTTAATAACTTGATCATTTATGGACCAAACTGAGTGCAGTTTCTTCTGTCTGAAAGCTTGTTTCCAACTGCATTTGAGGATACCAATAACTCCATATCCCACATAAGGTCCCTTTTCCCAGATATGGTCACATATGGTTTGTGAATAAGCTGGTACCCTGCACTTGGCTTTCGAGTGGCGCTTTAGAAGTTTGGAGATTATTGTTATGATTAATTTTGGTTACTGAGTTTTCATCAAAGCTCGAGGGTACGCGTACCCTAAAATAGAATATGTTAAAATACGTACGTACCTTTCAAAAAATACAATACGCGTATGGTACGTATCATACACGAAAATTTTATTTATGGTTTACTCGGCGACCCATAGCCTACGTATAATCTGACGTCAACAGTATGCGTCATTGAAACCGGTACTTCCGGTAGCATAGCAGTAAATTTAATTCGATAAATTCTTCGGTTATAATTAATTTAATGCAAATTGTACTTTCATTCTGAGGAGAGCTAAGTGCACGTCATTGGTTTGCAAATTTCTGTAACTCGAAAGTTAATTGTAGTATATCTTTATACGCATCAGTCAGCGATTCAGCGATGCCCAGAGAACGTGGGAAGGAATGGACGCACGTGAAAGTGTTGAAAAATGTGAAAAACAATTATTTGATTGAATGCAGTTTTTGTGACAAACAGTTCTGGTTGGATCAGGCATTAATGCATTAAGTGCAATGTATGCTGGATAAACATAGACCTACAATATAGCATTGCATCAATTTACTACGCTGTATACTGGGCTGTGATTGTTTGCTTAAATTAAATTGAACATTCTTATAATGAGCAATGACGTGGTTAACGTATTTTTGTATTGTTTAGGCCTACGTACCCTAAAATAGGGTACGTTAAAAACGTACGTACCTTTAAAAAAATAGAATACGTATGGTACGTACCCTCGAGCTTTGGTTTTCATAAATAGTTTTACATTGGTAATTAGTTTAACAGATTTATCTGTTCCATTAACATTTAGTCCAATGTCAAACTTTTTTTGGAGAAAATGTTATAAATAGAGTCACAGGATTATGGAATGACTTTCACGGGTACTTAACTTCTGTACTTATCTGTAGACAAGTTTAGAAAATTTCCCATAACCAAACAGAAGGCTGTTCATGCACATGGGCCAGCAACCAACTGTAAATGTAATTAGTAACTTCTATTGCACCTGTGTCTAATGCACAAGGCATCAACCAATGGCGCACCAAAACCAAGCCGTAATCAGGTCAATATCCAGAAGATTAGTCAGTAAGACAGAGAGGCAGCCTATGGTGGATAACCAATTTGAAACTGGTAAGTTTTACCGTAAGTTGAGAACGAAATGATACAAACGACCGAGTAGAGCGGCGAGTGCACAGACGCAGGCAGAGAGTTACAAAAAGTAGGTCTGGCAACCGAAAAACCTTGTTCACTAAGAACAGTTCTTGATTAGATAAGACCAGACAAAGATAATCAGATGACCTCGTTGAATAGTGATAAGTTTGGGGTAGGGCATAACCGAAATCCGGATCGGTAAACCGATATTGTACTAGTCGGCAAAGACGTTACAGTGGTCAATTCATCTTGATATTAAATTTTGATTACCTAGTTGGCAGGTCACATGCGTAATTTCATATTATTGTATGTTGTATTGTATTCGTTTTGAGGTCTGTATTTAATAACAGAATCATGCTAAATCATATAATACAAATTGCAAGTGTAAAATTGGTACAGTAAAAACAATTTGTAGGCTATCAGCCACCATCACTTCATTCTGTTTACAAAATGCCATAAGAAAATTCTGTTAATAAATATATGTCTGAACATTACTTCAGTAAAGGTGGCAGTTAAGTATGCTTTTACATCACTTCCAGTGTATGTGCTACTAAATATGAGAAAGTTTTGCAAGCTATGCTAATAGTATGCTTGTGTGCCTTGAGATTTATGAGCAAACATTTGGTACTGCTCTGGAATTCAGATCAGAAAAAGGATGGTGACAGCTTGACAGGCCAGTGAGAAGTCCTTCATAACTCTGGTACATGAAGGATTTAAAGCTTCACAGCACAGTAGTGTTACTGTGTGAATTTTGAGGTATATTACTGCAGTACATCATGTGTTTATGCCTTCTTGCAGGATCAGTTTTTGGAAGTAAAGATTACTTTGTTGGCTTGGCTATTTTTCTGGACACCTATGCTAACCAAAATGGTCCTCACAATGTAAGTTTGTTTGACATTTTTGGGTTTGTATGAAGCCAAACTAAAACATTATAGTTTCCATTCATGCAAGTTCACATTTGATGAACTGATATGCATATGCGGGCTTGTTTGTTTACTAAAACTGCTTTTATAGCATCAGCTATGCATCACCTGCAAGTGCTGGATTATATGCATACACATCAATACACTTAATGCAGCACCACTTAAATACCTTTAAAACATGCTGCACATTTGGCTGTCTACTGAGCTAAATCAGTGCAGACCAATTTGAAAATGTTTGATGAAAAGTCAAATGCAATAGTACACACGAGCAGCAGAAGATCAAGTAGAAGGTACAATACAGGATATAGCACAATGTGGTTGAGTTAACATGCAGATTTGTGGTCCTTGTGACTTACATAAATTCTACAAGCAGCAGAGCACAACCATCACTGACCTAGTTGAGTCAAAAACTGGAACACAGCTTAGTGATGTATGCTGGGGGAAGCCATCAACCAAGGCCCACCACAGGACAAGAATCTTGAATGTTATTCTCTCCTCAACGGGGAGCCAATAGGGCATGTACTTCATATAATCGAATGTATGAGAGAACTCTAGCAGATTAACGAGTACATGTGCAGCACAGTTGAGAACTGACTGAAGCTGAGGGATGCTGAACATCAGCAGACCTACAAATGGAGTTGCAGTATTCGCAGCACGTAGGAATGAAACAGTGAATGATAGTTGCTGATTGCACCAGATGATGCAGCTGATAGTAGTAGGGCATTAAGAGAGAGTTTACTTTGACAGCCATGAATTGCAAGACTAAAAGATTATGTAACTGTACTGATATATGTGACTAGTCGCCACGAAACCAGTCGCTTATCGCAAAACGTTATTACGCAGAAAAGCCGATTTATGATGGGTAACCTCAAACCGGTCGTAATTGACATTAATGCAAAAACAATTACAAAAATATATATTTAATACAAATGACATATAAAATATTTGTTTAGACGTATCTAAATGTGTAAAAAACATTTTTAACTAAGAGCCCTATATCTGTTTCAAGATGGAAAAACAGAATCTTAGTCAAAATTTCGCTAACTTTGTTGTGACATTTAATTAGGTTACAGATCGAATTTTCGTGCGTGCTTGGCCTCGTTTTGATCAGGGAAATCTCCTCGGTCTGTTCAATTAATAAAATATGACCTTTCTTTGTGTATTATGCACAGAGATTGGTCCGAAAGAGGTCGACTAACCGTTAAATTTTTGAATTTAGCTAGCAGCGCTGATCACGTGACTAAATTTTGCACCGTGGTTGGCTGAAGGTTTGAAAGGTCGGCCCAGAGCATGCCACTCACGTGACCTGGTTTGTTTAAATGACAGATAAATGGGTCGGGTGAACGGCAAACATTTCTTATTTTGTTCATTTTCGACTTTTAATAAACTTCGAAATTTTCGAAATGGAGGCTATTATTGCGAGTTTGATAAATGCTAAAGGATCGGATCGAGCGAAAGTGCACGAGTTGTTGCGGAAATATTTTACCACAAATCGCGATGAAAGTGAGGACAACAGTGACAATGATGACTAAACTTCAAACGCAGTTTTCTCAAGTAACAATTTATGTAAACCGTCGGATTGAAAATTCTGTAACTTCGGTTGTATGTGAGGTATAAAAAAACCGAAAACAGTTTGAAAAGGTAAATAAAGGATCTACAAGATGGTGTAAAAAACTAAATTTTTATCTTTTTTAAGTTGCGACTGGTTCTGTGGCGATGGGTCACATATTTCATGAACAGTGGTGTTCACACATTACTGTCTGACAATCAGTGAGACTATCAACAGCTGACCATGTTGCCTCTGAGCGTGCTACTGTGTGAAGAGCCTAGAACAGGAGCAGGCAGGGTAAACAGAGCAAAGTCATGTGTTTGTTTGCATGGGTTTGTTTTCAGAGTCAAAAATCTATTCTGGTAGATAGAATTAGTTTGATTTAATGATAGTTATTCTATCTAAAAGGGCATGACAGTGACTGATTTTGAAAGTGTGGAGGAGACATGCCATATTTTCCACTAAAGAGTTTTTGTGTGGTAATTAACTGAACTTCTGAGGACCCAAGAATTCAAGACGATTTATTGGCTCAAATATTGCTAATCAAGAACGATTTACTCTTGTTTCAAATGTATTAAATGACAAAATCAACGTTCACCCTGAGATTGTTGGAACTGATTAGAATCACCATCTTGGCAGCCATTCAGTGAACATCTGTAAAATTAGTTTTAAAATTGCAATTCTTCAGTTACAGAAAGTAACCAATTTGGCAAGATATTTGTATTACATGTATAGCATTTAAAACCCAATAAACAAAGATCTCGAATCTTTGACATTTTCTATTAAATTTTATGTCATAGAAATGCATGTTATTTGGACACCACTTGTGCACTTGCTTACACGCAAAGTCTACAAAAGAACAGGTCACTGATTGGATGCTTGCATAATGCATATATATATTGGGATTTGACAGTTTTCAGAAGCCCTGTAACAATTTCCTGGTGCAGACATCTGTGTATGTTTTATGGGTTGTAGCTTGAATTCTATTTAAGTCAGAAGCAACTTGTTGCAGTAAAAATATACACATTTATTGTGTTTAATTTAGGACTGTTTATTCAGTTGCATCTTGAATTCAATCTTTCTGGTCGTGGAATCACACTTTTTTGCAGAGCTTCAGAGGTCATTTAGTTTGAAAGTTTGAGTTTCAACGGTTGCTTTTGTTATTAGCATGGTCACCCATACATATCTGCTATGGTGAACAATGGTTCTCAGCATTATGATCATGATCGAGATGGGACTCACACTGAACTTGATGGCTGTGAATCACACTTCAGGAAAAGTCTGCATGAGACTTACATAGCTATCAGATATGAGCACAACAAGCTTACAGTAAGTGACTGTTGTCTGTAACTTACTTATATAGTTGAAATACTCAAAACATGGTGTTTGTTGTCACCTGATGTCATACTATTCAGCATCAATATCTTAATTAATATTACACTCCATGATAGAGACTTCATGTTTATCAATATCATAATTAATATTGTAGTGTAAACCGTGATAGATACTTTTTGGTGCAGAGGTTATCAATCCGTTCACTCACACAGCGTCGCTGGCTGGCCTATTTAACATACCTACACAGAGAATGCAGGCATAGATATTCTAAGCCATGCACTGTGCAAATATCACAGAAAGGTGAGAAAGACAGAAATCAAGAGAGAATGAGAGAAAGAACCTCCAGACAGGCAATTACAAGGAGATCTAGTCAGACAAATATGTAAAGAGAGTACAGATTGATGAACAGGTAGATGGATATAAATGTAAGGCAGCTGGACAAAGAAAGAGATCAAATGACTTTGCCATTTTATGTTCTGTTGAGAGGTTCTACTTCATAAGCCCCGTTTGACTGAGGTATTGTCAAGACACCTAATATCGTATCATGAGGTTGAATTTTTTGGGCACCCTTCCTTTGCAATATGGTGGATAAATTGTCAATCACTGCACGTTGTTCAATATCGCATTCTAGTCAATGTGAGACTGTAGTTCATAATTGTTCTGCTGGTGTTGACAATGATGCGATTGATTTCCTCCTTAGCATTACCACTGTTCCAACATCACAAATACTGATGGAGGACTAGCCTTAGAACCATGAGTCTTATTTCCGTAGCACACAATTTCCAGTGTGCTGGTGGTGGTGTTGCTGTGATTATTATTATTGATTATCAATCCCAGTTGCAACAGTGTCTAATGCACAAAGAATCAACAGATGGTGAACCAAAATCAGGTTGCAGGCAGGTCAGTACTCAGAAAGTCAATCCACTGACTGATTATTGACAGGTTGAGAATCCAACTGTTCAGCAATAATGTGTGAGGGTTTAGGTTGTTTCTGATAAATAATGATGCTAATTATAGTTATATATGATTATTTTTAAGGTTTCCACTGATATAGATGGTAAGAACACTTGGAAGCCATGTTTCAGTGTTGATAAAGTTCGCCTTCCAACGGGTTATTACTTTGGTGCCTCTGCCGCAACTGGCGATCTTTCTGGTTAGTCAACTGTTAAGTTTTCTGATGTGAACCCTTCATATATCTTTTAACTGTTTGTCATTATGTGCTATTGTGAGCAGTTCTATTATAGAAAGTAAAATATTTGTAGCCAGGGTCACTGCTCACAGATGGACATCTTTTTGTCAACTTCAAACCAACTTGACATGTGCAGAGCATCTGGTTCTAGTTCAGCAAAACTTCCTTCTGGGAACCCCCTTTTTCCTGTTTCTGTCTCTTGTTGTGTTCTATCTACAATCTCCTATTTCCTCATCTCCCCTCACTGTTATCCCTTCTTCAAGCTTTCTCTGTCCTCCCTCTCTTACATTTATAGACTACCATTCTTCCTCTGCCCGCCCTTCCCTTTCTTCTCCCAAACACCCCTTCCCTCTCCAATATTCCCTCCCAATTCACCTCTGAAAGCCATAGGTTAGCACTATCTATACTGTGTATCTCTATCTTTCCATGTTTATTGGGGCCCATATGCACCAATCTCTTTGGTATGCACTGCCAAAGTAAGTACAGCCTATTGTCTGTATAATATATTATATTGTTTCTTTTTGGAGCTTCGAAAGTTTTACAGCTTAGTATGACGTAAAAGCTGACAGTTGCTGGTCAATCACTTAAATAGAGTAATTTAATTCACTGGCTGTGTTTCTGCTGTTTAATGCAAGTATATGTCTAAGCCTTTTATTATATCAATAGCCATAATAATCAACTGTTAGAAGGAGACAAACAGATTAGCTACCAGTAAGTAATGCTGCATTGGTTTCCTGAAGATTTTATGGTAAGATTCAAAATGACCTGTTTGACCTCTCTGCAGCCTGAGGTCTGCATGTACAAGGCTTTTGGCTGAACCATGATGCACTGTCTTGGGCTGTTGTGTATCCTTAGAAATGGAGCTGCCTGCCAATCTTTCTTCAAAACTTGAATTCTTTGTCTTCAAGAAATGCCTCAAAATTTCGCACCTGTAGGCTTTCAAACGTTTGGATAACTGTTGTTTTCATTTTGTTTTAGATAATCATGATATAATATCAATGAAACTGTACGACATTGGAGTTGATAGACAGGTAAATTCGAATTCAGATATATTATCATTGCTTATTTTGTTGCTCTTGCATACTGATTGTTGTGAGCAGCAGCAGGAAACAGCTTTGTAATGTGTATACAGGTATGTATGGGTCTGGTTATTAATTTTTAACAATTTCTCAAGGCATTGAAACATGGCTGTCTAAATCAATTATAAGCTCCCAAATTACATGAAGACCTAATGAGAGCGACAACAATTCATCCAGGTGAATGGAAGTTAGCCAGTCAGACTTGTGCTTCTGCACTGATGAAGGAATGGTGTTAGAGCATCTCTGATTAGTTTCTCTTGAAATGGTGCTGTATAAATATGCTATATAAATTTTTGTTGTTTTGAGCACCTCTTATCAGTTTCTCTTGAAGCAGGTCAGTTTGAATTTACAATTACAATTACAGATGCAAATAGATGGATTTAAAAGAGGCTAATTGAATGCTGTCTAAGCAAGCTCATCTAAAAATATAGGTGTAAGTCATTACTGGCGCAAAGAAGTAGCCGTGACTCTCTCAAAAGGAAATAAGAAACTGGATGTTGTCACCTAGCACATGGGACTTCACAAGTTAATTAGCCTTGGTGGAATGAAAGCCTTGGAAGATTGAGTGCATATGTCTGAGTAAGAGGCACACCAGTTTACCAGATAGAATATCTGAAAAATCCCAATGTTCATCAGATTTACAAGATGATGATGATAATATTCGTTTATTGTTTATAAAGTAAACACATGCTGACAAACTGCAGCATGGAACAAAGTTAGACAGAGTTTTGAGAAGTAGATAATGTTGAGTATATTGTTCGGGAAATAAAGTCTCAAATATTGTCTTTAACTGGAAGACAGTACTGGTGAATCTGGGGACGTAATGAATACAGTTTTATGGACTGGTGGTAAAAGAGGCCCAAGGATGTCATCGATCTTGGATATACAATGTCGCTAACTGGATAGACAATGTCACTAACTCAAGCAAAAAGTCACATTCACTGAACTATGATGGGTAAACCTTAGAAGCATGACATACTGCATCAGTTCAAGAAAAACTGACAAAAATGCATATTTGAAGACATGGTTGTATTACTTAACTGAGAATCTGCACTGGTAGTCACTCAAGGACACAGCACAAAGAGTTAATAAAATGGTATCAGAAATATTTGTTATATATGAGTAACAATTTTCCTGCCAATAAATTGCTTAAATCTGAGAAATGTAAATTGGTACTGGTCAAATGTGCATTTGTATTCAGCCTAAGAAAGTACTGGCTATTTGTATTTGACTTAATGGTAGTAATCAGTATTTGGTATACCTCTAATGCATACTGGTACATGCATGCACAGTGCACACATACATATGTATGCCATACAGTATCTGTCAAGAATTATGAATAAGTTATTTGTGTGTAAAACTTGCAGGCCAAAGAGGAGATCGACTACAGCAAGATAGAACCATCTGCAGACTTCTTTGCTCCTCCCAGGGGTATCAGTTTTATACTTACTTGTTTCTTAATTTGTATTTTGAAACTATCTTGTACAGCTTTTGATATTCCTTAGTAACCTCTGTTTCTGAAAAATGTGTATTATGTTGCATACTTTTCTTTTGTGAGTGTTTCCTGCAGTCGAGAAAATATTATATGCATGATATCAATTTCATAAATAGCAGATGACATACTAGTTGTGGATTTGCTCAGATGCAATACATACAAGTGATGTTGATGTAGTTAGAGAAAGTTTCCACTGGCCGTCTTGCACAGACATTTAGAGACCAACCAACAAATTTCCCTCCGTGGTTAACATTTGACTTGTATTTCAAGGCCTTGGTCTGGATTGCTTAGAAGATGAGAGATGATGACACTACGTTAAGTATAATGAAGGGCCTCACAGAATACAGTGACAATAATCAACAGTAATTCCAAGGTTAAAAGTTTTTGAGTATCGTGCATTTGGGAGTCTGCCATGTTGTTTCACGAATGAAAGCCACCTAATGAGAACTTCTCAGAAACAGGCAGACTTGATGCTGACTTGAGGAGGTTAGTTCACCAAAGCGGAACTGAATCCGTGACTGTGTGGTCGCAGGCGCATTTAACTTCCGGATCAGCATTGTCCAAACGGACTTGGTTATGGATTACCCGTCTAGTACACATGGGCACTAACGTACTTTAGTCTGATCCATCTGTGTAGCTGATGTTGACAACAGAGGTGAAATAATAGGGCAAATTATTTCGTGTAAGATAAGCTATTTGTTCCTTTTATGTGTTCGCCTTACTGTCACACGGTAGGGTGCCTATAAATCACGTCCAGTGTAAAACTGTTTGAAACATGGTAATACATGGAGTGTAAGCTGTGAGGGACAATTTCCACAAAAATAACACGTTCCTCTACGCTTTCCATGCTTGCTACAAACGTCACACTTCCTGCAAGGTTCTGCTTTGGTTGCAGTTACTGGGGCAACATCCAGTGGATTGCACCGAGTCTGGATAGGTCCAAAGCCTTGTGGTGCTTGATGGCCATGCTGTCCCGTCATTTGAGCTATATATGTGGGTCAGGGGAGACGTGAGAGACTGCAGGCAATCTCCTAAATATTGCCTGCAGTCTCTCACGTCCCCTCTGACCCACATAGCCCCACCAATGCAGTCATTATAGTCAAAAATGCAGTCCAACTTTTTCACAAACTGGCCCCATTGGTTCCTTTTACGAATTTGTATAATACGCGTGGTGGCTCAGTGGTAAGTTCGGCGCCTTGTGACCTGAGGGTTGCAGGTTCGAATCCCACTCTAGCCGCTGCGTACGGACCTTGGGCAAGTCCTTCACTCGCAATTGCTCGTGGCGCTTCGGCTTGAAAACTCTGACACAGTATCAAATGCTGTAGTCGGGAGCGCCTCTGAGTAGTAGTAGACTTGAGGAGGCACTATAGAAATATCCGAAATAAATAAAAATGATGAGTAGACATCATAATGCCCCTCTTGCATTATGATATTGCCATTTTGACAAACAATGTGCTGACCAGCTTGTATAGTTTTGCAGCAGTAACTGCAGCAGTTAGATTCACTAAACAGTGCGCAAACCAGGTAGATTCACTAAACAGTGCGCAAACCAGGTAGATTCACTAAACAGTGCCCAAGCACAGTACATGCATTAGGTAGGTGGCAGTGCATGTCCACTATTACTAATAAGAGGCAGGAAATATTACTGGGACGCTGAACTGCCTCTGAACAGTCGATACCTGAGGGACATGTATACACGCCCAACGTCTGTACCAAATTTAGGATGTGTTAACAGTCCCTAGCAGTCATGGTGTTAATTTAATAATTATTAGACTAAAATTTAAAGGCTTTGATTAAAATATGTGCTTAATGTGTGCTTATTTGTTTAACAGATCATGTTGAAGATCCTAAAGGTTCTTATATGTTATCACGACTGACTGGCTGGAAAGCAACTGTTATAATAGTTTTAGCCATCATTGGACTCATTGTTTGTGGAATGGTTGGGTACATTATGTACAATAAGAGCCAGCAAAACTCAAAGAGGCTTTACTAAACTCACTTTGATGGATAACTGGATTTCAGTTTAATTAATTCCAACTTCTTTTTGTTTTTATGTTTCGTGTTCTATGCAGACTGGTAATATTTGGTCTTCACCTCTCTTCCGCTAGCAGTTAACATAACTTGAGTTGACTGGGCTCAGAATGTAGTTAACACCAGAATACGTTTTTTTGGAGATACTAGATTTAAAGGAGGTGCTTACTGTTTGTCTAACAGCATTTTCTTAAATTCTTTCACCTTTAAATGGTTTCACATTGTGTATTGATTTATATGCGAATTGTTATTACTGAGCCTGATATTGGTTTCATTCTGAGAGAATTGAGGTGAGTCAAGGTGAGAACATAAAACTTTCAAAATTATTATTTGATTATCATTTGATTTTGGCTGCAATACTGTAATTTCTAAGTTATTATTCTAATAGTATGAACAATAAAGACATGAAATAACTCACTTTGCTAAGCACTTATCAAGTAGTCATCTTTGAACCAACTAAGACGCAGCTTATATGGTTTGGTACTCGTCAACAGCTCCTCAAACTAGACTTCCCACTTCTTGCTGAGAAATTCCCGTCATTCACTTTTCTCTCTAGTGTCCGTGACCTTGGTGTTGTCCTTGACAGCAGTGATATTTCAGTTTTGAAAATAATTACAGTTTCAGTTTTTATTCAGTTTTGGGTTCGTAATTTCTATTTCAGTTCAAGTTTCAGTTTTGAAATAATTTCAGTTTCTATTACAGTTTCAGTTTTAAAATAATTTTCGTTTCAGTTTCGGGAAAATTTCAGTTTCAGTTTCTACATAGATATATAATTTGCGTTGACACACAACAGCGGTTCTAAAACTGTATTTTTATTGTACCACCAGGTAACAAAAATCGAATATTGGCATACCACCAGCAAAGGTCAGATCGAAAACAACAGACAAGCGCGAAGTCCCTGTGCAATTAGCGTACAGGAATTTAAACTTTTAAGAAGCGCATGGTGGACGCAGAAAGAAGATGGTAAAACTCATAGAAAATTTAAAGAAACAGAAGCGCATGGTGGACGTGAATAGCGCTCGTAATAGGTTGTAATTGTAATTGTAACCAAAAACTTATATAGCGCCACTCAAATCAGCGGCGCTTTCAACCCGCATCAATGCCGGCACCGGCAAAAAGGAAAGTTTTCAGGCGTCTACGGAACTGGAGAGGAGAGAGGGCAAGAAGCTCTTGGCGGAGAAACAATTAAGGGGAGACAGTTCCAAGCAGAGGGGCCAACATAGGCGAAACTTCTGGATTGTGCCGTGGAAGATCGCATGCGAGGGACAACCATAAGGCCGCGAGCCGAAGATCGCAAGGAAGCCCTCGCAGGCAAGGAAGAAACTGGGTTGCAAAAATTCATTAGGTAAGACGGAGCAGAGGCAGTAAGGCAGTTGCGCATGAGAGTGAGGTTGGTGCCCTGCGCTTAGCCTTCCAGTGGCACTTTAGAAGTTTGGAGATTACAATTACGGTTACGTAGAATAGCGGCTTCAATAGTTAATTGCCAATCAAAGAACGTCTGATCCAACTTTCACTAAACTCTTTTTCGTTTTCTCATCATAAACAAAATACTGCCAGACCGCTTTCGCGCTTGCGTCCAGCCAATAGTCGCGATAAACTAATTCTCAATGGAAAACTTAGCAACCTAACTCTAACAGACAACATAGATTTCGAAGCATGGATATCGAATAGACTAATAACCAGAATAAATGGTCAGCCCAAACCTATAGAGTTACGTAGGCAACGATTGAGCCCAACTAAAACCCAATACAAATGCAGAAAATTTTTACTTATTTTCAACAATTTCCGTTCGGAATTAATTGTCGTTTCTATTTCTATTCCGTTTTGACATTTTCATTTCCGTTTCTATTCAGTTTCCGTTTTGCAAATAATTTCCGTTTCAGTTTCAGTTTTCGTTAAACGGAAATTCATAATTTTCGTTTCAGTTTCTATTTCAGTTAACTGAAATATCACTGCTTGACAGTACGCTCACCTTTTCTGAACACATTGCTAATCTTACCCGTTCTTCTTACTTTCACCTGAGACGGCTTAGAGCAATCAGACGTTCTGTCTCCTCTTCCGTTTTTACCACTATCATCCACGCCTTCATCTGCTCCAGAATTGACTACTGTAATTCTCTTTTAATTGGGCTGCCAAAAGTCCGTCTTTCCCCCCCTCCAGACTGTTTTAAATGCTGCGGCCAGATTAATAGCCCGACTTCCTCGCTGGTCTCATATTTCCTCTTTCATGTTCGATCATCTTCGTTGGGTTCCCCTTAGGGGCCATCCATATATTACGTACACAAAAATCCCGGAAAATTGGAACCCCTCCCCCTGTTCGCAAGCGTACTTTCACACACACCCCGCGTACGTACACTTGACGCACCCCCCCCCCCCCCGGAAGACCAGCTGCAGAAAGTGTCTCGACAGCGCCAGGCTGTCTGAACTTTAGGCCAGATTGAAGGATGAATGAGGGCCAATATAGACAAATTATAGGTGTCTCGTTCACAGCACAGAATAACTGCACATGGCTTTTATATAATGTAATAAAATGCCATAGGACAATACAGAGTTATAAATAGGCTAATGTGGACGTCATAATTAGAAATTTATTTTGCGTACGTACACATTTTGTCCCCCCGTTCGCACCCGTACGCAAAATCGCCTAAATCCGACCCCTCAGTGCGTACGTAATATGTGGATGGCCCCTTACTGCTCGGATTCAGCTTAAGGTTCTCACTTTAGTCCTTCGGTCACGTACAGGCTTAGCACCCAAGTACCTCTGTGACATTGTTCGTCTGCTAGTTTCAGCTACTTCCCTCCGTCCATTGCGATCGCTTAATCGCCATGATCTTCTTGTACAACGAGCCAAGACCACTATGACCAAAACTCGAGCCTTTTCTTGCATTGGTCCTGCTCTATGGAATCAACTCCCTGCAGTGACACGTGCCTCTTTATTAGCTGGTGGCCTAAGTGCCTTGTTCCGCTGTCTCAAAACCACTTTCTATTCACTGGGTCTTTCGCACTGGGAGCGCCTCTGATTAGGGAATACTGTGAGAGGCGCTTTATAAATGTTTAGATACAATACAATACAACTCAGGTTCAGCAACTTTTCCCCCAATGCATTGTCTGCTTTTGAGAGATCTTTGGCATTCTGTAGCTAAACTTCTAGTCAGTTTGCCTGTGACCATGTCAATTAAGTCTCCTGCCTGCATAGATTATTATGCATTGGTCTGCAAACATCTCAACTACTGTAATGTTATTTGCTTTGTACTGGTACCACAAGAGTTCAAAATTTTTTGGGTAGAATCAACTGATGTGGCAACCTGCTGCCCCACGGCCAAGTTGTTTGCCATTGGATGGCAACTTATGGCACAAAACATTAAAGATGGCAACCTTAATTTTTTGGCCATTAGTTCTAAATTTAACTAATACATTATAATTATGTTTATTTGTGTTGACTCGCTCGCTGTTTTAAATTAAATGTTTAATTTTGTGTTTTAAAGTTTTTCTGCCCTCTGGAAAGTGCTGTTTCTATAGGCCATGGCTTCGTTTGTTCCTATAGTAAATCCGCCTCTGCATGATGCCAGGGCTTGAAGCATAGGTCAAATGCTTGTACGTGTAAAACACAAAATTAAATTAAAACTGCGAGCGAGTCGACATTGGTAGGATATATTTTAGAAGTAAATTCACGCGATTCAGAGCGAATATACAACTGATGGTATAAAATAATTGTCAAGAGTAATTCACCTGTAGACATACATGTACATACAAGAAAAGTTTAACACTGCCATGAGCATCAGATGGGACCAATGTGGCCCCTATACGGGTGCTATATGGGCTCGATGTTGGAATGCTAGCAGTGATAGTTCTTTGGGGATTGAGTAGAGCTTCAGCCCTGACAACTGCTTCGCCGGTTTTGCCACTGGCAACACGACGAAAAATAAGGGTTTTAAGCAGGGCTGTAGTCGAGCGTATACGCGGGTATACAGCGTATACTTACCTCTAGAGAAATTTGAGAGCGTATACTCATGGCTGTAGACGAGGGTATACGCGGGTATACAGCGTATACTTACCTCTGGGAACGAAAATTTTTCAAAAAATAGAGGTTTTTAAAGGTTTTTAGGGCGAATGACTAAAAAAAAAAAAAAAAAAAAAAAAAGGTCATCAACTTTTTCAGAGACAAAATCGTAAAAATTCTGAAAATTTTCTGAGAATTGGTGAAAAGTCTGAAATTTTTCCTAAAAAAGGTCTTCAAATTTTTTGTTACGCCGCTGGTCACCGGTAGCGTATACTCACCTCAAATTTTACCACTACAGCCCTGGTTTTAAGACCAGCGTATATAAATTGATTGGATGGCCTTCAGTGGTGGTTTTACTGGAAGACGGGTGGCTGTAGCCCCCTAGCTGGAAAGTTAGCCCTTTCGTTTTCCTTAGCCCCTATACACATTTTAGCCCCACCCCCAGTGTAACGTTTAATTAGCCATACATTGCCTACAATGTTGGTAACAAAGCCTCCTAAATTCCCCGTGCTTAATTCTCATTAGGTCAACTGACTTTTAGCCTGCCCACCCCTAGTCAAAAACTCTAGAACCGCCACTGTTGGCCTCTTCATATAATTTTTATTTGTTGAAACGACGCTGCTGAGCCAGCTAGGTTATGGGCGGCGATCACCGGGGGGGGTCGAGGGGGAGAAGACTCCCACTTTTAACAGTGGGGGACACGCTATGCAGTTGCCCCCACTCCAAATTTTGAAGAAACACCAAAAAAGTCTACAAATTTTTTCGAGCAGATCAGTTCAACGGTGTCCCGTGCCCCCCACCTGTCAAACAAGATCGGCGCCACTGAGCCAGGTTAATATTTGAATGATTCGAGTATACTAGGGCCTATATACGGCTAACTTGCACCAAAGTTATTAAACGTCATGTGTTACGTCGCCTATAGGGGCCTACTATATAGCCTATACATATAGGTCTGCTAGTAATAGGCCTAAACAAGTGTCATTTTTGTTAAACTTCCCCATGGCAAGTCTGTCACACTAGGTAGAGCTACGAAGATTCAAACTCTTACCATATAATGTAAGAATTTTATTGCTTTAATTAGTTTACGTAGCACAATCGCTCATCAACAATAAAACTACATGAAATTGTTTGCTCGTTAGAGCTATAATGGCTCTTACCTATGCACTGTATTTGAGTTAAATGCGAACTATATAAATTACGTGCCAACAAGAATGAAATGCACAGTTGTTCAGTGATGTGAAACAGAAGTAACAGCATGGGCTATCTGTTTCAGAAAGAGTTCTGCCAATGCTTATGATATTTCACGTGATGTATCATAAGCCTAGGTTACAGAGATTCACAGTGAAATCTATGAATTAAATGTATACCCAAAAGCGTAAAGAGCATCATACTACTGATAACGTAATATCCGTTTGTCAATCTTTCACTGGCATTGCAATTATCCGCAGCACACAGACACTGTCTGCCATTAATAGCAGTGGCCTCATAGACGCTGCTGCTTTCGATAGAATTCACAAGTAGCTGGACAATTGCTGGCAAACCGTCGGATACATTTGGAAATATACCACAGTCTTGTGAGTCATCCGTGTATGAACAGCCTCGAATGACGAAGTCTACGTTACCAACTTCTTTACTGCCTGCAGAGGCCAAAAAATAAAAAATAAACAGTTTGAGATCACTTTAACACTGACAATAACCTAACATAATAATGACAAGAACGACAATAATAATCGTCGCATTTCTACCTCAGGTACATAATACCTCGGCCTTGCTTCTTCCTTTTCTCACCTTAAATCCTGCTTTTTCTCTCGGGGTCTCGCGCACTGGAAGCGCCTCTGAATGGTATATACCGTGAGAGGCGCTTTATAAATGCCCATAATACAATATAATACAATACAATAATAATAATAATAACCTAACATAATAATGACAATAAATTATTATTATAATAATAATAAAAGGCCAATAATATAACAATAATTATATTGCTATTAAAATTTATAATTGTGTGTGTGTGTGTGTGTGTGTGTGTGTGTGTGTGTGTGTGTGTGTGTGTGTGTGTGTGTGTGTGTGTGTGTGTGTGTGTGTGTGTGTGTGTGTGTGTGTGTGTGTGTGTGTGTGTGTGTGTGTGTGTGTGTGTGTGTGTGTGTGTGTGTGTGTGTGTGTGTGTGTGTGTGTGTGTGTGTGTGTGTGTGTGTGTGTGTGTGATTCGTCTTTTTAATTCGAACTCAGTTTAGGTAGACGCTCACCTTCATCGTGTAATTTGAAATTTCCAGTCATCTTTAAACACGCAGAGTTTGACATCTTAAAGCAATCTACACTAAAAGTGTCCATTTTAGGTTTCTGAATGCAGTCCTGTATTAAAAAAACAAACATGCATTTATCTGAAACAAAATTTATTCCAGGATGGTGAACCAACCTATGAGAATGAACTGATCTCGAATTTCATAGGCCTACAGCAGTGGTTCTCAAACATTTGCATCAAGGGCGAAAACACCCTATTGTGTAACTCCCGGCGGGCCACGCATCTTTATTACAAAAATGTTTTCCATAGAATAGATAAAATTAAGTAAAAGCTCTTCAAGTATCAAAACACTGAAACATTTCAATTTACTGGGAAAATTCATGCGAATTAGGAAACTACTGTACGTCTTAATTAAGAAGGCCATAAAAAAGTACCTGAGAAGTCTCTAGGGAGGGAGCAAAGCAAAAGAGGGAGGTCATTCCAGATGGTAAGACCCACCACGGAGAATGCCCTACACTGCGCCATACCAGTACGAGCAGAGGGGACAACAAAATCACCCCGAGAGGCCGAGCGCAAGGCACTTTAGAGCAGAGAAGAAAGCGGTGGATGAGTTTCGAGGAAGACCGCAGCTCAAGAAGAATTCCATTCCAAATAGCGGGTCCAACGACGGAGAAAGCGCGCTGCTGCACAGTAGGCCTAGCGGTGCGTGCGAAAGGAACAGAGATCACCACGGGTGGCAGAGCGAAGAGCGGTGACCAGAGGCACGAGAACAGAGTTCACGCAGATTGAAGGGAGCACGGCAAAGTTGACATTGCCAGACAATGTAGGCAACCCGGTAGACAATGCGTTGCGAGAGTCTTATCCAGTGGAGGACATCTCGCATATATTCAGAGACATGGCCAAATTTAGGAATGCGCCCAATCCAACGCAGTACGCGTTCGAGGCAGTTCAGTCGAGTGAGCGGAAGCCCAATATAGAGGGAGCAGCAGTAGTCAAGCCGAGAAGTAATGAACGCATGAACGAGAGTAGCAGATTGGGGGGGGGAGCGGGAAACAACGCGAAGCTGTCGTAGCTGAAAGTAGGCTAGCAAGCGTTGCTTGATCAGCTGCGAGATATGCGGAGAGAGAGTGAGTTCTGAATCGAAGATGACGCCAAGACCTCTGACGGAGGTGGAAAAGACGATATGGGGGAACTCAGAGGTAAGACTAGTGATCAGTCTTAGCAAGCTGCCTATGGGTGCCCAGCCATATACGACCCCTATTGAGTCTTAGAGGGATTCAAGCGAAGGCGGTTGGAAGACATCCAGGCAGTCAGAGTCAGTGGAATTGCACATGAAGCGGACTGCTGCAGAGGGAAAGCAGTAGGTGTAAACCTGTATGTCGTCAGCATATAACTGGTTGGACAAAGAGCAGCTGGCAAGAAGACGACTGAGATCACAGGTAAAGATAATATAATCCTGCTTGTAATATAAAAGATATATAATCATGCTTGTAGGCCTAAAATAAAAGATTCCGTTATAATTATTTAACAGTCGCGAAGCTGAAATAATGCGAAATTTGGTAATCCAGACTTTTCTAGACCAAAGTTAGCCCCTGGAAAAAAGGCCTATTGTTACGTCATTTCTAGTATGAAACACGTTTTTTGTTAGTAAATTTAAATTTTAAGGGAGTTAATTGTTCCGTCACTTTAATTTTGAAATACGTTTATTGTATACGTTTTAATGTTAAAACCAAAGGCCTATTGTTATGTTTGTAACGTCACTTATAAAACACATTAGGCCTATTTAGTAATTTTTAGATTTATAGAATGAAGGCCTTTGTTACGTCAGTTCAGTTATGGTCGAAAATGTCTACTGTTATCAAATTTAAATTTAGAAAATAAAGGCTTTATTGTTACGTCATTCCAATTTTTAAAACGGCTGTTCTTTTAGTCTCAGATTTAGATAATAAAGGCCTTGGTTATGTAACTTACGTAACTTAAATTATGAAAAAAGTCTATTTTTTATCAAGTTTAAAGTTAGAGAATAAAGGACTAGCAATTGTTACGTAGCCTACGTCATTTCGATTATGGAACACGTATATAATTAGTAATTTTAGATTTAGAGAATAAAGGCCTTTGTTATGTCACTTCAATTATGAAAAAGTGTTTAAACTTAATGCAAATTGCCATTAAGTTTAAATTTAGAGAATAAAGGCCTTTTGTTACGTCATTTCGGTTGTGACACATGTCTATTGTTTGCGATTTTAGATTTTGAGAATAATGCCTCTCTTACGTCACTTCAATTATGAAAAAGTCAATTGTTATTAGGTTTAAATCTAGGGAATAAAGGCCTATTGTTACGTCACTTCAATTATGATCGACACACGTCTCTTCAATAATGAAACACGTCTATTGTTAGTAATTTTAAATTTTATTTTTATTTGTATTTTCATTATTGTTATATAATTACTGTTGTTATTGTTATTATATTTATTATTACGCTTATTATCATTATTATTATCACTGGCGTAAACTTGTCCAAAATATTGGTGGGGCAAGAGGTATGGACCAAAGGGGCAAAAAACAGGATTTTTCAAGATGAAAAGTTGGCTTTTTGGTTTTTTTCTCGTTTTTTTCGTTTTTATAGTTTTTTTTGTTTTTAAGATTTTCCGATTTCGGATCATAAAAATCGTGAAAAATGGCCAATTAAGACATAACTAACAAGAGCTCCAACTCAGTTTAATTCAGTTGCAATTTCCGATAATTAAAAATCATTAAATCAATGTTATTCAGATAACTTCTACAAAAATAAGAAAGGGGCCATCCACATATTACGTACGCACTTAGGGGGGGTCGGGGGGTCGGATTTTGGCGATTTTGCGTACGGGTGCGAACGGGGGGGAGGGGGGGGTAACAAAATGTGTACGTACCCAAAATAAATTTCTAATTATGACGTCCACATTAGCCTATTTATAACTCTGTATTATCCTATAGTCGTCCCATGGCATTTTATTACACTATATAAAAGCCATGTGCAGTTATTCTGTGCTGTGAACGACACCTATAATTTGTCTATATTGGCCCTTCAATAATCTGGCCTAAAGTGCAGACAGGCTGCCTGGAGACACTTTCTGCAGCTGGTCTTCGGGGGGGGGGGGGGGTGAGCGTCAAGTGTACGTACACAGGGGGGGGTGTGGAAGAAAGTACGCTTGCGAACAGGGGGGGGAGGGGGGGTCAAATTTTCCCGAATTTTTGCGTACGTAATATATGGATGGCCCCAAAGCAGTTGCAGTTAAACTACAAGTACCTTCATGGGCGGCGATCCCGGAGGGTCGAGGGGCACAGGAGTCACAGGACCCCCCACCTTTAAGAGTGGGGGACACACCATATATTTGTCCCCCCCACCCCCACATTTAGAAGAAACACCAAAAAAGGTTAACCGTTTTTTCGAGCGTGAACGCGAAAAAATTCTTGACCTCCATTTTGAGCAGATCAGTTCACAGCTCTTTTTTTTACCAGATCAGTTCTAATTTAACTTGTTCTCCCCCCCCCCCCCCCAACTGTCAAACAAGATCGCCGCCAGTGAGTACCTTGAAACACTGAACGACAGGTCGTTATCCCGCCCACTGCTTTCTACATACAAGTCGCATCCTGCTCAGGTCGTTCCTTTCTTCGTACTATCTACGCTGGTTTAGGGCCAATGCGCATGTATATTTAATACTTATTTTAATATTTATAAGCATATACACACCACATCGGCGTAGTCTTGCAACTGAGGAGCCACCGATTGCAGTGACGGCCGAAGTTTATAGTACTGACATACTTGACATGTGAGGCAAGAGCCTAAGCAACAAAGCACACAAAAAGACGGTTTATGCATTCGCAGCACCATGCATAACTTTATTTTTACTCTGGACAAGTAAATATGAAATAACAAAATAATGACGACGAATGTCATGACGACGATAATAATAAAAAAAAACAGTAGGCTAAATAAGAAGAAAAACAAAAGGCCTAATAAGAACCGAATTATGACCTTCTATCTACGGCTAACTTAATTTTTCCTTCGCAAGTGATCATTACTAGGCTACCTCGGGTAAAAAGATAATAATGATGATGATGATTATTATTATTATTATTATTATTATTATTATTATTATTATTATTATTATTATTATTATTATTATTATTATTATTACTACTACTACTATTATTATTATTACTAGTATATTATCATTATCATTATAGTATTAGGCCTATTATTAATTTATTATTAATAACATCATCATTACGAAAATGCTCACAGTTACATCATTACGAAAATGCTCACAGAAACGCGAGTCTGAGGTGTTAGCTATAGTCAGCCGCCGGCGCCAGGTGATGGTCCGTTTTAGATAGCCAAATGTTTGAAAACTAGTGAGAAATAGGGCCCAATGAGTTTAAGATATAACTTAATCTAATGAAATTTAGGGCGCCGTCATCATAATGCACCAGATATTATCAATCGATGGTCCCTGCAAGTGAAATCGTAGTCGAGAATCATAACCGTTGTGGCCAGGAAACCAGAGACCACATGTGGGCAGATAAGGGATAGAACGAAGGCTCTACGTGATTCGTGAGCCGAGGGAGATCGCCTCAAGTATGGTTTATGACTAAATCATTGAAGCAGAACCATGCAGACACAGAAGAGAGTCATTCCACCAGATTTTCCGGTCAAATATACCAAGAAACAATGTAACATAATTCCAAAGGTCCAGGGTCATACGCAGATCACGCACAGAAGTTCAGACAAAGAGAACAGTGCTACAGAAAAAATCGATATGAGAACATCATTTGGTCTTCCTTGATCCAGATGATATGGCCGCGATCGATGGAGCAAATAAATACTCTGAAGTCACCCATTTGATCTTCTTTTCAAATGAAGTGCTTCCTCCTAATTAGTCAAAGTGTTGCTATCTCTTCGTTTAGGCTTATATATGTAGTCTATCCAAAGCAGTGATAGTCTATCTTTGTTTATACCTGCTCCTCAAATGAGTCACTTCTAAAGTGGATATTGTTTTGGAATCCACTCTGGAAACCAAACTTCAACTTAGCAGTCATGTAAGTAACTTTTGAAATCAATCAGTGTCTATTACGAAGTCATTATAACTGTTGCAGATTGCCCTAGCTGCGCAATTCAACAAGCCTACGTGGGATATTTATAAAATTCTGCTTTGTCTGAACTCTAGATAAGGGGCCATCCACATAAGTAGTTAACAATAGTATTGATCTGGTGCAGTCTTTAGCGTCAAAGGTATTGATCTGGTGCAGTCTTTAGCGTCAAAGGTATTGATCTGGTGCAGGCTTTAGCGTCAAAGGTATGGTTCTGGTGCAGGCGCTGGCGTCAAAGGTATGGTTCTGGTGCAGGCGCTGGCGTCAAAGGTATGGTTCTGGTGCAGTCGATGGCGTCAAAGGTATGGTTCTGGTGCACGCTGTCCCGTTCGAGTGATAGTTCTGGAACAACCTCTGTGAGTGATAGTTCTGGCACAGCCTCTAGGGTTCGAGTGATATTTCTGGAACAACCTCTGAACGCAGTCAACCCTAACGAACATTTCAATGGAGCATACTCAGTGCACGGCTCTATTCAACAAGTCCGTCAATTGCTGTAACATGCATCATTGCACACACCATATAGACCCATTCTTATATCGTACAAAGCTTTTGAACGTATACTGACATTAAACTAGCGCCCCAAGGCATTTTCCATGACAAAGACAACATGTAGGTCAGACGCTGTTTTGGATACAGGTGCAAATTTATCAGCATATTTAGTTAACATGTTTTCAAATACATCTTTCTATATAGCATGAGATATATGCAGAAGCTGAACTTCACCAATTTGTATAGCGCCCTAGCACAGCGAGACTCATTTGAATGTGATATTTTAAAATATATTATGTTATAATCTAAGGTATATTAAAAGTGGTACTCTTTCACAAACAGCAAAACAGAGAAACAGTCAAACATCCAAACAGTCAAACAGACAAACAGATAAACAGACAAACAGACAAACAGAGAAACAGTCAAACAGACAAACAGAGAAACAGTCAAACATTCAAACAGACAAACATACAGTCAACATATTTTGACATCTTAATAATAATATGGAAGCGTTTTAAGCAAGAAGAGAGAGAGAGGACCCATGAGCTACATCAATTTTTAAATTTTTTAAATATTTTAACATGTTCAATAGCCGAGTGGTTAGCGCGTTGGACTAGCAACCCAGAGGTTGGCGGTTCAAATCCCACCAGGGCAGAAAATTTGAATCCAAACTTCTGTTCAACCCCCCAGTCAACTGAGATATGACGAATATGATGTAGAGATAGACCAAACCTCATATGCCAAGGCTAAGAAAATGAAGACGCTAACAGACTTTGCAGTAGATTCATAGAGAATTTCTGAAATATTTTGAACTATTCAAACCTATCTCGTGTTGGTTGAGTGCGCGCAGCCTATAATTCTATACAACGGTCAGTCAAAAGACCCAACACGCACGAGTGAACATATTTTAAAGCCCTTGTAGATGCAGTGACTAGACAGTTTCAAGGCATAGGCCTTTACACACACTTAAATATCTACAAATATATACGCATGCACATACATATACATATATATTCATCTTTTAAGTCCTATATATCGGCAATGACTCGACAAAATATGAGCCGTCGAGGGAGAGACCTGAGCACCAACTCTCATATGCAGAGGCTAAGAAAATGAAGTCGCTATCACTTCATGGACTACTCTGACAACCGAAATGCTGACGTATGCACTAAAATTTTAAATGCAGATTACAAAAGACGTATGCGATAAACATAAGATGAGCATGTGCAAATTGAATGAGCATCAAACTTTTGGTTTTCTATATTGCAAAGACAAGCTGGGTGGACGTGTGACGAAATTTCTATTAGTAAAATTATGATTTAGGTTGCTAAAATGTAAGATATAATGATTTGCATGATAAAATGTGAGCGATGCACACTTCTACGCTAAACTTAAGACCTTTAAGTGTTTAAATACATATGAAATGAGAGTATGAAGCTTACGAACTTCAGTTTGTAAGACTGTTGAGAGAGAGAGATAGAGAGAGGAAGAGCGAGAGAGAGAGAGGAAGCGGGAGAGAGAGAAGAGGTTTTAGAAGAGGGAGAGAAGAAGGGCGAGAGAGAGAGAGAGAGAGAGATAGAGAGAGGAAGAGCGAGAGAGAGAGAGAGAGGAAGCGGGAGAGAGAGAAGAGGTTTTAGAAGAGGGAGAGAAGAAGGGCGAGAGAGAGAGAGAGAGAGATAGAGAGAGGAAGAGCGAGAGAGAGAGAGAGGAAGAGCGCGAGAGAAGAGGTTTTAGGGTAAAAGACTTAATTTCTATGATAGTTTGTTCACTAAAACGTCAAATTTTAAGTTCGACAGACACATGCGACGATAGTTTGAATGCTAAACTTATAATTGATACTTTGCAAAGACTGCGATTGCAGTGGGTTTTACAGTGGATTTTACCCTAGGTGACAACTTTAAGACTGTAAGGTGGGCGAACCGAAGGTTTTTTAGTTTGAGAAGCTCCTTAACATGCTAAAATTTTCTTTCCATAGATGAGTGAGACGAATGTTCTCATTATAAAGTTGTTGCGCGGTCTGGTGAGGTAGTTAGAGTGGAGGTTCATATTGTAAAAATTACACATTTTAGACTGGATAGGTGCTGCTAAGATTAAGTCTTTCCACAATGTACAGCCAAATGTGCTAATTTCCACACCAACATACCAAACTTTTAGTCTGCGAAGACGCAGGACTTGTGAGCATACAGGCTAAATGACAAGTTTTTGCTACAAAGATACCGGTGTTGAAGGTTTGCTAACGTCTTGCATGCTTGCATATTCAGTTGGATTGAGAGTTTAGTTATAAAACTTAGAACTTGCAAGCTGCATGAAGGATTTCTACAGTAAAATGTCGACTTTTATCATGTGAAGCCGCAAGATGTAGAGCTAAACTGAGCCCGTTTATGTTACAAAGATGTGCAAGACCTTGCAAAGTGTCATCTCTTACGAGGTAAAGTCTACTGAGAAGAGAGCAAACACACAATTTTTGGAATGCAGAGACGCCTACGAGGTGAGAAACTGATGTGTTTTAGGAGAGCTGTCATATAAAATGTGAGCTTTTGAGTTCCACGAGCGCTGAGCAGGGTGATTTCTATACTAAAATTTACAACTTTCTTCGGTTCAACGAAAGATCTGCACGCTGATTTGCGTGTTTTAGATGATCAACTTGGTGAAATATTAGCATGGAAAGGTTTAGGTATCGAGACATATGGCAGGACCGGGTGCATTTTACAACATTTTACATACACAGGTTTGGATGTAGACGTGTCCAGTTAGCGAACTCTTGCACAAATTTTGAGTTAAAATATCAAAACTTATGAAAAAAGAATGTGCAGGTCTATGCGACAGGATGAGGTTTTAAAGGTTTGAACGCTTGAAAGTAAAGCTAATTGGCAAGCTGAGCTCGCATTCGCACGGTTTTGGGTATGTCGTGGAATACGCGGATTTGTGGAAACTTAAAGTTTTTGGATGAAATGTAGTTGAAATTGTACATCTTTTGATGATGGAACTGAAGCAGATGAGAGTTCTAACGGATAAAGTATGAGACATGTGATTGCAACTTGTGCGAACAGAGTGATTTCCTTTGGCATGCATGTTGCATTTTCAGAGAATTCTGAGGTTGTCATATTATTTCTAGCTGAAGTTTATTCCTAGAGGTGATTTGTAGGATGCAGCAATTGAAGTACACTTGTAAAACATTTAACATGACTTGTGCAGTTTGGGTGATAGTTCTAGCAAAGCGTTGGAGCGGCAATTTGATAGAAAACGAGAGGTTTCGCGTGAGAGGAGTGAAACGTACAGATCTTCTACAGACCTGCAAATTTGCATATTTTCGTTCTCAGGAGTTTTTCAATTGCATGCAAAATAACTAAATACTCAAAGACACGAGATGTAGGTTAAAATTTGATTTATTTCAATAATACAGCTTCACAACTTCTATGCCGAGTCACCAAAATTTTCTTTGACAGGCTCTTGCAGCATATGAAAATCTATGCTCCATGTACAGACTTGACAGATTTGTTCAACATAATAGTATGCTAAATTAGTCTCATCAGTATAGTTCCGCACATGCTCAATTTATTTCAAAGTTTAAAAATTTAAGTTTGAGAAATTTAAGTTTGAAAAAATTTAAGTTTAAAAAAAAAAATTTAACTTTGAAAAAATTTAAGTTTGAAACATTTCAGTTTGAAAAAATTTCAAAGTTTAAAAATTTAAGTTTGAGAAATTTAAGTTTGAAAAAATTTAAGTTTAAAAAAAAAAATATTTAACTTTGAAAAAATTTAAGTTTGAAACATTTCAGTTTGAAAAAATTTCAAAGTTTAAAAATTTAAGTTTGAGAAATTTAAGTTTGAAAAAATTTAAGTTTAAAAAAAAAAAATTTAACTTTGAAAAAATTTAAGTTTGAAACATTTCAGTTTGAAAAAATTTCAAAGTTTAAAAATTTAAGTTTGAGAAATTTAAGTTTGAAACATTTCAGTTTAAAAAGTTTTCAGTTTGAGAAATTTAAGTTTGAAAAAATTTAAGTTTAAAAAAAATTTAAGTTTGAAAAAATTTAAGTTTTAAACATTTCAGTTTGAAAAATTTCAAAGTTTAAAAATTTCAGTTTGAAACATTTCAGTTTCAACAGTTTTCAGTTTGAAAAATTTAAGTTTGAAAAATTTATGATTGAAAAATTTTAGGCTTGAAAAATTTCAAAGTTTAAAAATTTGAGTTTGAAAAATTTGAGGTTGAAACATTTCAGTTCGAAAGTTTTCAGTTTGAAAAATTTATGTTTGAAAGTTTTTCAGTTTGAAAAATTTCAGTTTGAAAAGTTTTCAGTTTGAAAACTTTATGTTTGAAAAAATTTCAGTTTCAAAAATTTCAGATTGAAAAATTTTCAGTTTGAAAAATTTATGTTTGAAACTTTTTCAGTTTGAAAAATTTCAGTTTGAAAAGTTTTCAGTTTGAAAACTCGGTTTGAAAAAATTTCAGTTTCAAAAATTTCAGGTTGAAAAATTTTCAGTTTGAAAATTTTCAGTTTAAAACATTTCAGATTCAAAAATTTTAAAGTTTCAAAATTTAAAGTAAAATTTTTATTTTATAAAATTACATTGGAATTCAGAAATTTTATAAAATAAAAATTTTACTTTAAATTTTGAAACTTTAAAATTTTTGAATCTGAAATGTTTTAAACTGAAAATTTTCAAACTGAAAATTTTTCAACCTGAAATTTTTGAAACTGAAATTTTTTCAAACAGAGTTTTCAAACTTAAAACTTTTCAAACTGAAATTTTTCAAACTGAAAAAGTTTCAAACATAAATTTTTCAAACTGAAAATTTTTCAATCTGAAATTTTTGAAACTGAAATTTTTTCAAACATAAAGTTTTCAAACTGAAAACTTTTCAAACTGAAATTTTTCAAACTGAAAAACTTTCAAACATAAATTTTTCAAACTGAAAACTTTCGAACTGAAATGTTTCAACCTCAAATTTTTCAAACTCAAATTTTTAAACTTTGAAATTTTTCAAGCCTAAAATTTTTCAATCATAAATTTTTCAAACTGAAATTTTTCAAACTGAAAAACTTTCAAACATAAATTTTTCAAACTGAAAACTTTCGAACTGAAATGTTTCAACCTCAAATTTTTCAAACTCAAATTTTTAAACTTTGAAATTTTTCAAGCTTAAAATTTTTCAAACATAAATTTTTCAAACTGAAAACTTTTGAGATTGAAATGTTTCAACCTCAAATTTTTCAAACTCAAATTTTTAAACTTTGAAATTTTTCAAACTGAAAATTTTTCAAACATAAATTTTTCAAACTTAAAACTTTCGAAACTGAAATGTTTCAACCTCAAATTTTTCAAACTCACATTTTTAAACTTTGAAATCTTTCAAACTTAAATCTTTGTCAAACTGAAAATTTTTCAAACTTAAATTTTTCAAACTGAAAACTGTTGAAACTGAAATGTTTCAAACTGAAATTTTTAAACTTTGAAATTTTTCAAACTGAAATGTTTAAAACTTAAATTTTTTCAAACTTAAATTTTTTTTAAACTTAAATTTTTTCAAACTTAAATTTCTCAAACTGAAAACTTTTTAAACTGAAATGTTTCAAACTTAAATTTCTCAAACTTAAATTTTTAAACTTTGAAATTTTTTCAAACTGAAATGTTTCAAACTTAAATTTTTTCAAAGTTAAATTTTTTTTTTTTAAACTTAAATTTTTTCAAACTTAAATTTCTCAAACTTAAATTTTTAAACTTTGAAATTTTTTCAAACTGAAATGTTTCAAACTTAAATTTTTTCAAAGTTAAATTTTTTTTTTTAAACTTAAATTTTTTCAAACTTAAATTTCTCAAACTTAAATTTTTAAACTTTGAAATAAATTGAGCATGTGCGGAACTATACTGATGAGACTAATTTAGCATACTATTATGTTGAACAAATCTGTCAAGTCTGTACATGGAGCATAGATTTTCATATGCTGCAAGAGCCTGTCAAAGAAAATTTTGGTGACTCGGCATAGAAGTTGTGAAGCTGTATTATTGAAATAAATCAAATTTTAACCTACATCTCGTGTCTTTGAGTATTTAGTTATTTTGCATGCAATTGAAAAACTCCTGAGAACGAAAATATGCAAATTTGCAGGTCTGTAGAAGATCTGTACGTTTCACTCCTCTCACGCGAAACCTCTCGTTTTCTATCAAATTGCCGCTCCAACGCTTTGCTAGAACTATCACCCAAACTGCACAAGTCATGTTAAATGTTTTACAAGTGTACTTCAATTGCTGCATCCTACAAATCACCTCTAGGAATAAACTTCAGCTAGAAATAATATGACAACCTCAGAATTCTCTGAAAATGCAACATGCATGCCAAAGGAAATCACTCTGTTCGCACAAGTTGCAATCACATGTCTCATACTTTATCCGTTAGAACTCTCATCTGCTTCAGTTCCATCATCAAAAGATGTACAATTTCAACTACATTTCATCCAAAAACTTTAAGTTTCCACAAATCCGCGTATTCCACGACATACCCAAAACCGTGCGAATGCGAGCTCAGCTTGCCAATTAGCTTTACTTTCAAGCGTTCAAACCTTTAAAACCTCATCCTGTCGCATAGACCTGCACATTCTTTTTTCATAAGTTTTGATATTTTAACTCAAAATTTGTGCAAGAGTTCGCTAACTGGACACGTCTACATCCAAACCTGTGTATGTAAAATGTTGTAAAATGCACCCGGTCCTGCCATATGTCTCGATACCTAAACCTTTCCATGCTAATATTTCACCAAGTTGATCATCTAAAACACGCAAATCAGCGTGCAGATCTTTCGTTGAACCGAAGAAAGTTGTAAATTTTAGTATAGAAATCACCCTGCTCAGCGCTCGTGGAACTCAAAAGCTCACATTTTATATGACAGCTCTCCTAAAACACATCAGTTTCTCACCTCGTAGGCGTCTCTGCATTCCAAAAATTGTGTGTTTGCTCTCTTCTCAGTAGACTTTACCTCGTAAGAGATGACACTTTGCAAGGTCTTGCACATCTTTGTAACATAAACGGGCTCAGTTTAGCTCTACATCTTGCGGCTTCACATGATAAAAGTCGACATTTTACTGTAGAAATCCTTCATGCAGCTTGCAAGTTCTAAGTTTTATAACTAAACTCTCAATCCAACTGAATATGCAAGCATGCAAGACGTTAGCAAACCTTCAACACCGGTATCTTTGTAGCAAAAACTTGTCATTTAGCCTGTATGCTCACAAGTCCTGCGTCTTCGCAGACTAAAAGTTTGGTATGTTGGTGTGGAAATTAGCACATTTGGCTGTACATTGTGGAAAGACTTAATCTTAGCAGCACCTATCCAGTCTAAAATGTGTAATTTTTACAATATGAACCTCCACTCTAACTACCTCACCAGACCGCGCAACAACTTTATAATGAGAACATTCGTCTCACTCATCTATGGAAAGAAAATTTTAGCATGTTAAGGAGCTTCTCAAACTAAAAAACCTTCGGTTCGCCCACCTTACAGTCTTAAAGTTGTCACCTAGGGTAAAATCCACTGTAAAACCCACTGCAATCGCAGTCTTTGCAAAGTATCAATTATAAGTTTAGCATTCAAACTATCGTCGCATGTGTCTGTCGAACTTAAAATTTGACGTTTTAGTGAACAAACTATCATAGAAATTAAGTCTTTTACCCTAAAACCTCTTCTCTCGCGCTCTTCCTCTCTCTCTCTCTCGCTCTTCCTCTCTCTATCTCTCTCTCTCTCTCTCTCTCGCCCTTCTTCTCTCCCTCTTCTAAAACCTCTTCTCTCTCTCCCGCTTCCTCTCTCTCTCTCTCTCGCTCTTCCTCTCTCTATCTCTCTCTCTCTCTCGCCCTTCTTCTCTCCCTCTTCTAAAACCTCTTCTCTCTCTCCCGCTTCCTCTCTCTCTCTCGCTCTTCCTCTCTCTATCTCTCTCTCTCAACAGTCTTACAAACTGAAGTTCGTAAGCTTCATACTCTCATTTCATATGTATTTAAACACTTAAAGGTCTTAAGTTTAGCGTAGAAGTGTGCATCGCTCACATTTTATCATGCAAATCATTATATCTTACATTTTAGCAACCTAAATCATAATTTTACTAATAGAAATTTCGTCACACGTCCACCCAGCTTGTCTTTGCAATATAGAAAACCAAAAGTTTGATGCTCATTCAATTTGCACATGCTCATCTTATGTTTATCGCATACGTCTTTTGTAATCTGCATTTAAAATTTTAGTGCATACGTCAGCATTTCGGTTGTCAGAGTAGTCCATGAAGTGATAGCGACTTCATTTTCTTAGCCTCTGCATATGAGAGTTGGTGCTCAGGTCTCTCCCTCGACGGCTCATATTTTGTCGAGTCATTGCCGATATATAGGACTTAAAAGATGAATATATATGTATATGTATGTGCATGCGTATATATTTGTAGATATTTAAGTGTGTGTAAAGGCCTATGCCTTGAAACTGTCTAGTCACTGCATCTACAAGGGCTTTAAAATATGTTCACTCGTGCGTGTTGGGTCTTTTGACTGACCGTTGTATAGAATTATAGGCTGCGCGCACTCAACCAACACGAGATAGGTTTGAATAGTTCAAAATATTTCAGAAATTCTCTATGAATCTACTGCAAAGTCTGTTAGCGTCTTCATTTTCTTAGCCTTGGCATATGAGGTTTGGTCTATCTCTACATCATATTCGTCATATCTCAGTTGACTGGGGGGTTGAACAGAAGTTTGGATTCAAATTTTCTGCCCTGGTGGGATTTGAACCGCCAACCTCTGGGTTGCTAGTCCAACGCGCTAACCACTCGGCTATTGAACATGTTAAAATATTTAAAAAATTTAAAAATTGATGTAGCTCATGGGTCCTCTCTCTCTCTTCTTGCTTAAAACGCTTCCATATTATTATTAAGATGTCAAAATATGTTGACTGTATGTTTGTCTGTTTGAATGTTTGACTGTTTCTCTGTTTGTCTGTTTGACTGTTTCTCTGTTTGTCTGTTTGTCTGTTTATCTGTTTGTCTGTTTGACTGTTTGGATGTTTGACTGTTTCTCTGTTTTGCTGTTTGTGAAAGAGTACCACTTTTAATATACCTTAGATTATAACATAATATATTTTAAAATATCACATTCAAATGAGTCTCGCTGTGCTAGGGCGCTATACAAATTGGTGAAGTTCAGCTTCTGCATATATCTCATGCTATATAGAAAGATGTATTTGAAAACATGTTAACTAAATATGCTGATAAATTTGCACCTGTATCCAAAACAGCGTCTGACCTACATGTTGTCTTTGTCATGGAAAATGCCTTGGGGCGCTAGTTTAATGTCAGTATACGTTCAAAAGCTTTGTACAATATAAGAATGGGTCTATATGGTGTGTGCAATGATGCATGTTACAGCAATTGACGGACTTGTTGAATAGAGCCGTGCACTGAGTATGCTCCATTGAAATGTTCGTTAGGGTTGACTGCGTTCAGAGGTTGTTCCAGAAATATCACTCGAACCCTAGAGGCTGTGCCAGAACTATCACTCACAGAGGTTGTTCCAGAACTATCACTCGAACGGGACAGCGTGCACCAGAACCATACCTTTGACGCCATCGACTGCACCAGAACCATACCTTTGACGCCAGCGCCTGCACCAGAACCATACCTTTGACGCCAGCGCCTGCACCAGAACCATACCTTTGACGCTAAAGCCTGCACCAGATCAATACCTTTGACGCTAAAGACTGCACCAGATCAATACCTTTGACGCTAAAGACTGCACCAGATCAATACTATTGTTAACTACTCACATATTACGTACGCACTTAGGGGGGGGAAGGGGGGTCGGATTTTGGCGATTTTGCGTACGGGTGCGAACGGGGGGGAGGGGGGGTAACAAAATGTGTACGTACCCAAAATAAATTTCTAATTATGACGTCCACATTAGCCTATTTATAACTCTGTATTATCCTATAGTCGTCCCATGGCATTTTATTACACTATATAAAAGCCATGTGCAGTTATTCTGTGCTGTGAACGACACCTATAATTTGTCTATATTGGCCCTTCAATAATCTGGCCTAAAGTGCAGACAGGCTGCCTGGAGACACTTTCTGCAGCTGGTCTTCGGGGGGGGGGTGAGCGTCAAGTGTACGTACACAGGGGGGGGGTGTGGAAGAAAGTACGCTTGCGAACAGGGGGGGAGGGGGGTCAAATTTTCCCGAATTTTTGCGTACGTAATATATGGATGGCCCCTAAGGACTTCAGTCGTGTAGAGCTTATAACTCGTAATCGTAATTGTAAACTACAAACTTCTAAAGCGCTACTCAAAAGCTAAGTGCAAAGCGCCAGCTAATTCACGAGCGCCGCGTCGTATACGAGAGGGGTTGTCCAGAGATCGACGTCCATTGGAGGTCCGAATCCGGTTGCCATGGCAGATAGACCAGACAGGCAGAGCAGAGTTACGGCGGGTTTCGTTGAGGACGAGAAAGTTTGGAAGGCAGATGAGGATCAGATGTGGAATAAGATAGGAATTCTTGAAGAGTTAGACTCAATTTGGAGTGGAAAGCCTGCGGCGTGGAGTAAAGGAGCCTCAGACAGGTGACTGTGAGTGAGTGGCGGTATTAATGGAGGAACTTGGCCCAAATCTTAATAAACAAGCTGAAGAACTTGATAGTTAATCTATAAAATTGTAGTCACTCACCTGCTCTGATAAAAGTCAAAAGCAGAATGCCAAAATGAGTAAGTTTTGAACCAGTTCTATCCATAGACCTCTCTCGTCTAACTAAAGATAAAAATGCCAAGAAATAACAGCTCAATCACAAGGGTTAACATTGCGTAATATTCAGAGTAATCAGCATGTAATAATCATAACCTTGACGAATATTTTGCACTATGTTAATTCTCTCACTAGATTTCTATGTGAACAGTTCTTTTAATCGTAATCGTAATCTCCAAACTTCTAAAGCGCCCCTTGAAGGCCAAGCGCAGGTTATGAGCCTATTCACGAGCGCTGCGTCAAATCAGAGGGAGTTTTCCAAAGAGTAGTCCAAAAGAGGTCCGAATCCGGTTACCATTTGGGCCAGATCAAAAGAGGAGGAAGAGCAGCTACCTCGCAGACACTACTGTACCTTAACGGTAGGTGTCGTTTAAAAGCTAAGCGCAAAGCTTTTTAAATTTATAATCAAGAAAATCCTAAAAATTCGTCTTTTGAAGATTTTTACTGAATTTGGTTCTACTATTTACTGAACAATAACGAATGGAGGACTGAGTGGGGTGTCAGATGGCGTAGTTTCACACGGAAGACCAGGCCTAATCGTTCGTAAACCGATCCAATATTTATACGGACTCGATTCGTCTTAGCGTCAATGCCAGCGTCTATCTATAAATATAAGAACAGTTATTGATTCTGAGATTGTGAGGGCCTGAGGGGACTGAGTGGGGTGTATCATATCAAGGCCGACAATATGAGTGTGAGTTTGCTAAGGACGGCTTTGTAATTGGTGAAGGATATAAAAGCTTGCGCTTTGACCTACATCTCCACGTCGCGATATGACTATAAGAAGACAACCATAAGGCGGAGAGTGAGGGTGATGTCAGATCTTTCCAAGAAGAGTTATAGCCGTGCCCAGATCTGTGGCGCTTGCGGCTTGCGGGTCGGTCACGGCGGTCAGTCTGTCGGGTGACCTGTGTGGCTGAAAGTCTGCCTGTCTGACTGACTATGACTCAGTTTGTCTGGCTCTCGGTTTACCTGTGTATCTAAGTACTTTCGTACTTTGTGGTATGCACATTCCTCACTTTTCTACAGGTTTATACAAGTACATAATCTGCAAATTCTTCTTTATTGCCTTAGAAGAATTTGGTTTCACAGAGGTCTCAATGACAGGCGAGGGATTTCTCGAAGTTTCCTTTTCAACCGAAGCAGCAGCTTTGGTGTTGGCAGGAATCTGATCAATAGAATTGTCTAGGGCATATTTTACTTGGAGTATTCCATCTGACCTAGAAGGGTTTTTGCCATCATCAAGAGAACATACACGAAGCAAGGCGCAGATTACGATCTCTGGGAAGACACGATAATAAAATATTGATTGGATATGTTTAAAAAGTGGGAGTACGGTACCCCAGTCCAAAAAGTTGGGGTACAAATTACGCCTAAATTCAAAGGAGGTCCGAGTCCAGTTTCCAGGGGGTCCAAATCAGGAGACAGAGCAGCCGTTAAGCCGGTTGTTTAGGGCGAGAAGAAATGGAAGGCAGAGAATCAGATGAGTCAAGGTAGGAGTTCTTGAAAAGGTGAGACTTCAGTTCTGAGTGGGAATCCCGGGGGTGATAAATAGAAGAGCAGGAGGAGGAGGAGGAGGAGGAGGAGGAGGAGGAGGAGGAGGAGGAGGAGGAGGAGGAGGATGATGGAGGACGGGTTGCAATGATGATGGAGGAACCAAGAATCTGCGGAACTCAGAGGGAGATCGTTCCAGAGGTGTGGTGCTGCGTTGGACATGGCTCGGTAGGAGAACTTGAAATGAGTAGTGACCGGGTGTCGAGAAAGACTGATATAAGAGGATGATCGGGTAGAGCGGGATTGCCTGGATGGTGAAGAGATCGCATGCAGAGACTTGGGCTGGGAATATTGTAGGGAGCTGTAGGTTAATGAGAGGACTTTGAAGTGAATTCGCCCTGGGATATTTAGCCAATGGAATGATCTGAGGATGATGCTCAGTTCCATGTCGCTCTGTCACACATTCATCAGCCTGGTAAACTAAAAGTTGAGGAGTGCCTCTCATCTATGTATGCATGGTTCTGCTTCAATGGTTTTTGCCATAAACTCACACAAGTCTACTTAAGGCAATCTTATTCGGTTCACGCCAACGCCTGCGTTCTCTTCCTTTGCTTTCTAGCATCGACCTCGCAGACACTACTGTGCCTCCATTAGCAGATACTGTCAAAACAATTGGGGTAACCATAGACAGTAAGATCACATTCCGACCGCACGTAACAAACCTTTGTAAATCTTGTTTCTATCACATCAGGGTATTACGTCACATCAGGTCGGCTCTGACTAAGAATATGCCGCAAACCTTAGGCTGTTCCCTTGTCTCTTCCAGCCTTGATTATGCTAATTCGGTTTTTGTGCGCATCTCAGACCTGAACTCAACAGGCTGCAACACATCCAACCTCCTTAGCTCGCGCAGTGCTGCGTGTCCCGCTACCAACAAGTTCTGCTCCTTCAGCTGCATTGTCTTTCTGTTGAATTCAGAATGAAATTTAAACTGATCTATTTGACCTACAAAGCCCTCAGCACCAGCACACCTCCCTACCTTGAACACCTCTAACTCCTTACATCCCTCCTCGTTGCCTGCGATCACCAAGTACGGATTTTTACCTGAGCCACAATGCACAAGGGTTATGGCTGGCGTGCATTTCATGCCTCTGCCAGTCCGCCACTAATTAGGAATCGAGTCGACTGCCACTCTCTCTTCGTAATGTAAATGTAAATGTACGCGATTTTCTATAGCCTAGCGACCGTATCATCCCGTATGGCCTCGACTCTGCTCATTTTTCAATGAATTGATCGTGTGAGATCCACCACCGCTGCCCGTTTGAATATAGGCGCCACGCCATTTAAGGTCCGTGTACGGACCGTGCTAGCCCGAGATTCTTCATAGCCCAAATTCACTTCCTTCTTTGAAAACGCGGCTCAAAACTCACTATTTCTCCTTTGCTTTCAAGCAATTGGATATCTAACTGCATCTTCTCTTGGCGGCTGACAATCCGCGCCTCAGATTCAGAGGCGGCGCTACACCAGGGCGAGCCAGGGCAAATGCCCTGGTAAAAGGCCTTTGCCCTGGTCGTTGCCCTGCCAGAATTTTTGCCCTGTCCACAATTTGTTCGGGGCATAAATCGCCCTCTGCACTGGTTTCTTGTATGACAGCCCTGGTTATGCCCTGGTTAAAAAAATGTCTGGCGCAGCCACTGCTCAGATTCACATTTCGGCGTGACCGTGGGCGCGTTACAACTTTAAGTAATTAATACATTAATAAATAGTAATAGTATTAGTAAAATAATTTTAAAAAAGTAAAATAATTTTAAATTAAAAAAGTAAAATAATAATAATAATGGGCGGTGTAGCCATAGGCGCCGACTCTTTGGGAGCCTTGAGTGCGAATGCACCCAGAGAGAAGGTTCAGTCCATGCATGGGTGCGTCGCACCCATGGGCGTCCGCAGGAATTTTTTTAGAGGGGGCGCAAAAGTTATTAGGATGGCAAAAAAATTGGGGGGGGGGTAAAATGACGCTTTTGCATAGAAAAAATGTGCATAGAAAAAAATTAAAATAAATGATGATCAAGGACTTTACCTAATTAACTGTTTCTTCGCATTGAAAATCTTGTTGGGACTGTTGTACTAATCATAATAATCAGAAGATTTTATTTTTATAAAATATTTGCAAAATCCAGGGGGCGCAAATGCGCCTCCTTGCGCCCCCTCCGGACGCCCATGGTCGCACCCAGAAGAATTCGGACCTTAAATTCAAATTTTTACACCTAAGCAGTAATCTCACAACTTGAGAAGTACATCTACAAATACCCAACATTGCATGATCTCACAGTCACAGCCCTTACACACAAAAATTATTTATTTATTTATTATTTAAATAATAAATAAATAATAACACTGGAACGTCCGAACGTCACCGATATCCAATACTTATTCTAACCTCGTAACCCTTCACAAGAAAACAGTTTCTTTCTCCGAAGTTCCGCTAAAGCTCACTTACCTAAGGGGAGTGGAAGGGGGAAAGGGTAAGGGAAAGGAGGGAGGGAGGACGAATGCACCCTGCAGAGACAGAAGCAAAAGCCGGCGTATATGTACCGTATAGCCATATAACCAAAGATCTACGACTCTAAGATCTTTGATATTACAGTGTGCGAAACAATCTTCGCGAAATGACTTTTACAACTAAAATGACTAACCTCTTATTCCTGTCTTCGTTAGCAGACCTGTAGCGCTGTACACGTCAAACGCTTACATATTTTATGGTAAAATATTAGCAGAATTTCAAGATTGTTTAATTTACAAAATATGCTTTGTTTACTATCACACTCAACAGTCCTATTTCAACCAACGACCTCATATTTAAACGATTTCAACGATATTTACATTCAACGTCATCTATGACGTAATTAATTTTGCCATGAGATTGAAAAAAACACGGAAGACAGAGACTTGAATATAGAATGCCAAGTCTTTAAGTTAGGCTCAAGGATCCGGAAGCAACACTTGCTTTTTTATCACAAGTTCACAGCAGAAACAAATGATGAAAAAGAGAATTGCAAGTAGTATATCGCACGACTGTCCTGCTTCGTGCAGTTATTGTGACACCGCTTTCGTGTATCAACACTAGAAAACCGCGCACTATCGTACTTTAATTATACAATAGGCCTAATGGCCTTTAAGCACTCTTTAGTCACTCCCCTTCTCAAAAAGTAAATATTGACAATGCATTTGCAAACCTATCTAACTAGGCCTATACCGTCCCATCTCCAATCTTTTCTTTCTAAGTTAACTGAAAGAATAGCCCTTGCTCGGCTAAATGACTACCGCTCCTCTAATTCACTTCTTAACCCCACCATTATTTGGATGCGTTAAACACCACTCCACAGAAACTGTACTTGCGCCTCTTTACAATAAATTGGTTTCTGCCAACAGCCATCAACAAGCCGCATTTGATCACCATCGATCACCACCTCCTTCTAAACGACTATCTTCTTGGTTTGGCGTCTTTGGCCCTGCTTTACTCTGGTTCCAGTCCTACTTGTCTAACTAACCGATCCTCAGAGGCGTGTTTACAGAAAACGGGGCCCTAGGCGCAGACATTTTCGAGGACCCTTCTGAATTTGATGTTATTTCGCTCAATTGCACTAAAATGAATTATTAGCCCAAAATGAGCAAAACAACTATAGGGCTAAAAAAATAGAAAATAGGTCATATTTAAAATAATTAAAAATGAAAAATTTTTATAATTGAAAAAAAATATTTTCATTCGTTTGGGGGCCCTCCGACTCAATTACAGTCGACAGCCGATACATTGCAACAGTTGAATCAGTACTGTCAATTGAACAGCAACATCCATTGCATTAGGGGGAACTTCCCCCCCGGCACAAATTGGAAGCAGTCTGATTCCTTCCCCCCATACGTAGTAGGCCCTGCAACTAAATATCCTTCTCTCGAAGCTCTTTTCCCACCTCCATCACACAATTACTCAACGTGGTTAACCTTAAGTATTATCTCAGTGGATGGCATCCTATATTCTCTGTCTTAACCCTTCCAAACTGAATTCATCATCCTAGGCCTTCCTGATCAAATCAAGAAAATCCCTGACCCTTCCATACACACACCTAGACCTACTGACTCGTCGTCTCTTATAGCTTACCGTCACCTCTGACTCTCCCGTCCGCAATCTTGGTATGACTCCAGCTCATCCTCGATATACACCCTGCGTGTTCTCCGCTCGCATGGTCTCCAATCAGCAGCCCTTCACGATGTCACAATGGTAACAACGGTGGCGTTTAGTTTGGTTGTGATATACTAACAAGAGGGATAAAGACAGGATTGACCTTTTTAGGCAACTAACCCGTGGCGGATTCCTCTCTGGCGATGCTCACGGCGTCAACCAATTGGTCAATCAGTCAGACTTTCTAGCTATTATGAGGAATCCTAATCATTTGCTGCGGGCCTGCTCCCTCCCCTCCGCAGCAGTGGACACAACCTTCCAGCGAGACCGCATAAATTTACCCTACCCGAGAAAGATGATAACAATTTTATAACCCGTATTCTCTACAAGAATGCCTACTAATTATAACTGCTCGTGAGGCTATAACCTGTAGGCCTAGCTTGTTCTAGTTGCATTATGTCAGCTATGATGTTTCAATAAACGAGCATTCATTCATTCATGAAGAATAAATTTGTCTTGTAATAATAATAATAATAATAATAATAATAATAATAATAATAATAATAATAATAATAATAATAATAATAATAATAATAATAATAATAATAACGACACGTAGCATTTAGTCTAACTGGCCAGGCCATTCCTGTCAGCCTTAGGGGCCATCCATATATTACGTACGCAAAAATCCGGGAAAGTTGGACCCCTCCCCTTGGGCATTCTCTCACATGTCTAATGAATCTTCGCACGCGTACTTTTTCCACCCCTTCCACCTGCGTACGTACAGGTGACGCACCCCCCCCCCAAACCAGCTGCAGAATGTGTCAGTTACACAGGTCCAGGCAGCGATTGTCTGCACTTTAGGCCAGATTGAAGGATGAGTAATCCATGGACTCACTGCTGAGTTGTGTGATAGTTTAATAATGGCGTTCAGAGGTAAGGTGGCAAACAAGTGACACCTTTCCCACAGTCCTACTTCCTGTGGTAGTACCGGATAGCTGGAAAGACTGAACTCAGCTCACTTGAAGGCCAATCAATTTGCTTACGTACATTATCAGTAGACCCCCCCCCATTCGCAAGCGTACGCAAGCAAATGCATTTCGGTTACCCCCCCCCCCGCACCCTCACCCTCCCTTCTCCATGCGTCGTAATATATGGATGGCCCCTTATAGTCTGTATACATAGGTCTTGCACGACAATATTTGACAGAAAGTTCTGAAAGTATCAAAAGTATAGCGAAAAATCATTAAGCATGCAATGCAGACATTGAGCAAACATATTGTAACTTAATGGCATGTAGATTGAACCTGTTGGTCTTTGGACTTGGATTACATTGCGACGCACTTAAGCTGCATCTACGGCCGTGGAAGCTTAGATAATGAATGATCGATCACTAGGTCTGTAGGCCTACACTGGCCGTTGTCCCGGCCGATAAGCAGCCTGCAATGGTATTTGCGACACATTTCCGATGACCCGTCAGCATATCACAAAGCCAAGTTATATCGGTCAGGCTAGTGAATGTAGACTATGTAACAACACACTGCATATGATCAACTGCTGAAAGGCTTGCTCAGCTCGGCATGCAGGCAGGCCGGAGGACCAGTATATGTCATCAGCGTTGCTCGTTTGAACGTGTGTTTGACATTTAGCCTGCAAGGATAGTACACGTGCGTGTGCAGGTATAGGCCGATCAACAACTGCGTCAGTTTAATTGGGTTGAAGAACGAAGCGGGGCCAAAGGTCTGAATATGGCTACGGATATTCATCCAGCAGCGGCAGCTGGCGAAGGTAGAGGCGAGGATGGCGGTGGAAGAACTATCCTCATCGCTGTGGACAGGAGTCAACAGGCAGAACATGCCTTCGACTGTAAGATCATGAGCAATGTTCAATGCCTAGTGCGGTCGATTCTGTTGTAGCAAATAGTTACAATTCTTATTATGACTGTAATTGTATAGGGATAATAGGACTAAAAAAATTGACGCATGTTAAAAATCTCAACGCGGCAATCATGACAGTCGCGTGGGAAAATGTGTGTCCGCGTTAATCAACTGTTAATGTTAAGACTTAAGACTGCAGGGTTTGATAGATGTTTGCAGCCATGGTTAGGCCTAAGGTCATCTCCAGTTATGATAAAAATAATCGCGTTTAACCTCCTGGCAACCCACGGTCAATTTCGGTAGTAGTTATTGTCAGTTGTACGTAGGCCTATTCAACGGTGAAATATGTTGAAACGACACAGAATTGCATTATAAATTAAAATTAAAGCACCTGAACCTTAGGTCGAGTCTTAAGACAGTTTCACCTGCTTAACACAGTCAAGCCATTGCCTTCTAGATACTAGAAGGCAATGGCTAGGGCCGTTACTAATAGTCCTCCATCAAATAGGCAGCGCTTTGTGACGCAGGCAAGGGTGTCTATACGCCATAGAAACCTTGGAGCAAATACTCGATCAATCCAAGAAATAGATAGAAGATCTGTAAGTGGATATATGCGCCATCATTTACTGGGAGGAGGAAAGGGAAAGGGGGAAGAGGAGGGGAGGGAGGGGAAGTTGCTCCAATGACTTAGGGGAGATAGACGCCCCTACAGGCCCGGCTCAAGACATTTGGCGGCCCTGGGCAAATCGGCAAATCGGCGGCCCTAAGCACAAAAAAAGTTGATGACCTTTTTTTTAGTCATTCACCTCTTTTAGCACAAAAAAGTTGATGACCTTTTTTTTAGTCATTCACCTCTTTTTACAAATAATAATAGTAATTTTTTTTTCGAAAATTGGAAATTTGGCGGCCCCTAAAAATCGGCGGCCCTGGGCGGCTGCCCACTTGCCCATATGGACGAACCGGGCCTGCGCCCCTAGACGCATACCTAGGCCATACTTAAAGGCGTGATATTAAATGTATAAATAACTATAGCTAAGATACGAGCATATAGGCGCCTATAGCCGCTGCACTTAAATTGTCATATTGAGTTCTTGCAACCACTAAAGAGTCAATCTTTTCAAATTGGGGTTTTTGGTTTATAAAACGGTGAACTCTTACCAACCACAGTATTGCAAATCAGCCCTTATTCCTTAGTCCTATCATCATTCAACAATGCCCTATGATTGTCTTCCTTTGGTCATAGGCTACCTAAAACTAAAACTGTGCTTGGTGAATCACCTTTTCCGTTGCTGGACCACAATTTTGGAATTCTCGCATTGTAGGCCTATCGTATAGCTCTGCTTAGTCATTTGTAAGATTTCGTTCTCAACTTAAAACAACTGTTACAAATTGCATATTCGCCATATCGCTGGTTCGGCACCAAACTACATGTATACTGGAGCTCCTGACACCAGTCCCAATTAAGCTACTCCGGCCGCCGCTGCAGGCTGCGTTCAGCTTCCCATATAGTCAGTTCATGATCCCGCGCTCTCGCATGTGGGCGCGAGCTGGGCGCGCCTTTTTCCTCGGCGGGTTCGTCTTTCTGGAACAACCTGCTACCGGACATACGATCACTATAACATCTTGAACAGTTCAGAAAACCTTTTCTGTTCGACTTTGAACATTTGTTCAGTGATTCCTAGGTAACCTTGCCGTAGCGCTTTTGTGAATTACTTAAAGGGCGCTATACAAATGCTCTGATGCATGCATGCACGTATGATACATATACATACAGAGTGCTTTATTCTAGAAAAAAATGTTACGGAACTGAACAATAGGTTTCGGAACTGAACAATTATGGAAGGGCTAATATCGAGGGCAAAGCCCGAGAAAAACGGGATTGTATGGAGGTTGGGAGGGGTCTCGATAAACACTGAAAACAGTTCACAACACTGAAATTAAATTAAAATAACTAATTTATTATTATTAAAATAAATAAATTATTTTTTGGTAGCTGGAAAAAAGGTTCCGGAACGCCGTTCCCGCGCGCTCCGACTGAAAAAAGCACTATACATACATACATACATACATACATACATACATACATACATACATACATACATACATACATACATACATACATACATACATACATACATACATACATACATACATACATACATACATACATACATACATACATACATACATACATACATACATACATACATACATACATACACACACATATATATATATATATATACATACATACATAAGCTGTATGTCTCGATGGACTTATCTTCTGGATGATTACGGCTTGTTTTGTGCGCCATCGGTTGATACCTTGTGCATTGGACACCGGCGCTACAGAAGATACGAATAATAAATAAATTAAAAAATAATAATAACCAAGTGTTAAAGCCTTAGCAGCGCAACTGCTGCAGTCGTCGGCCAATGGTTTACCGAAAGATGTTCACGGTCAGCTAGATTGAATGATGCACGTATACGAGATTCCCATTCTGCTGTTCTTGCGCTGCGTAGTCAGTCTTGGCTTTGGCGGTCGTGTAATTAACAAACCCCCTTACATATATGACGTAGGACGCAGACTACTGTTGGGCATGCACGCCAGAACAATCTGTATAGCATACAGGCATTATATGACAGGCATATATACAGGCACGTAACTAGGATTTTTCGTTTGGGGGGGCTTAAACCTTGAACATGGCAACATTTATACAGTGTTCATACGAATTTTAGCCGTAAGCATACAACGGCTTGACTTGTTTGGGGGGGCTTCAACTTCGTTTGGGGGGGCTTAAGCCCCCCAAGCCCAACGCTAGTTACGTCCCTGCATATATATCTAAGTAGGCCTATGCTGTGATTTTCAGGGTACATGAGAACAATACATCGTCCAGAAAACCACATCGTTCTGATCCATATTCCCGAGGGACCAACCATCGAGATGTCAAGTAAGTGGCTGCCTTTCTCCAATGGTATACGCTCAGATGTAAATAAAAACAGGCTATAAAACTTTTTCTTCCACGCACATCTTGATCAGGCTTCAGTCCAACTCTGTCATTAGTGCAGCCTGTGCAGAGTGTTTCACCAAGTATAGGCCTACATATATATGGCCAATATGTTGCAGATTTAACTCTATTCAGTTCGTCGTTGAAACTTTTCCAGAAGGAATTCGGTTGTCCGATGGGGAATACAAGAAAATGGTGGAGGCAGAAAAGCAAGAAACTGCTGAACTGACACAAAAATATCAGAAGAAACTAGACGCCCTCAAAGTAAGTTCAATCATATTTAGACACTGTCTTAACACGTAGCGGTCTTGCTGTGCACCATCATCCAAGCGCCAGAGATTGTTAAACAATGCAGTATTCATTGTTGTAAGCAAGACTAAAATTCCAAGACCAAGACCGCATGGTTGGACACTATTGAATATAATTCTATTCACAACCGGCCGGGAGCCAGTACAGTGTCTCCTGTTTGCTGCGTCACTGCTGCTTCTCTCTCTGTCGCCCTCTATCTTACCTGTTTGTTACGTCACTACTGATCCTCTCTGTGTCGCCCTCTGTCTTTACTGTTTGTGACGTCACTGATAGATGTCGCCCTCTATCTTTCCTGTTTGTTACGTCACTGCTGTATTTCTCTGTGTTGCCCTATATCTTTCCTGTTTGTTACGTTACTATTGTATCTCTCTGTGTCTCCCTCTATCTTTCCTGTTTGTGACTTCACTGTTGTATCTCTCTGTGTCGCCGCCTATATTTCCTGTTTGTTACGCCAGAGCTCTCTCTCTCTCTCTCTCTCTCTCTCTCTCTCTCTCTCTCTCTCTCTCTCTCTCTCTCTCTCTCTCTCTCTCTCTCTCTCTCTCTCTCTCTCTCTCTCTCTCTCTCTCTCTCTCTCTCTCTCTCTCTCTCCTCTGTTGTGACGTTACTGCTCTATATCTCTCCGTCGCCCTCTATATTTTCCTTTTGTGACGTCACTGCTGTATCTTTCTGAGTCGCACTCTATCGGTCTTGTTTGTGACACCACAGCTCTATCTCTATCATTTCTCTGTCTCCTATCTTACGTCACTGCTGTATCTCTGTGTGTCGCCCTCGCAGTATCTCTCTGTGCCGCCCTCTATCTTTCCTGTTTATTACGTTACTGCTGTATCTCTCTGCATCGCCCTCTAGCTTTCCTTTATATTGCGACAGTGCTGTATCTGAATGTGAGGGCCTCTATCTCTCTTGTTTGTTACGCCACTGCTATACCTCTTTGTATCGCCCTCTATCTTTCCTGTTTGTTACGTCACTGCTCTACCTCTCTGTCACCCTCTATCTTTAATGTTTGTGACGTCACTGCTGTATCTTTGTCTGTGTCGCCCTATCGATTTTTTCGTGACGTCAATGCTCTATCTCTATCGCGGTCTATCTTTCCTGTTTGTGACGTCACTGCTGTATCTATATGTCGCACTCTGTCGTTCGTGTTTGTGACGTCACTGCTCTATTCCTCTCTGATCTTTCTGATCGCCCTCTCTCTTACTGTTTGTGACGTCACTGATAAAGTCGCCCTCTATCTTTCCTGTTTGTTACGTCACTTCTCTCTCTCTCTCTCTCTCTCTCTCTCTCTCTCTCTCTCTCTCTCTCTCTACTCTCTCTCTCTCTCTCTCTCTCTCTCTCTCTCTCTCTCTCTCTCTCTCTCTCTCTCTCTCTCTCTCTCTCTCGTCCTCTCTCTTTCATCTTTTTGACGTCACTGCTGCATTTCTCTGTTGCCTATCGTTGCTTTTTGTGACATCACTGCTCTCTCTCCATCGCTCTCTATCTTTCCCGTTTGTGACGTCAAAGATGTATTATATCTGTCTGTCGCTTTCTATCGTTCCTGTTTGTGACGTCACTGCTATATCTCTCTGTGTCGCCCTCTATCTTTCCTGTTTGTGACGTTACTGCTGTATCTCTCTGTTTCACTCTCTCTCTTTCCTGTTTGCTACGTCACTGCTGTATCTATCTGTCGCACTCTGTCGTTCGTGTTTGTGACGTCACTGCTCTATTCCTCTCTGTCGCCTTTTATCTTTCGTGTTTGTGACATCACTGCTGTTTAAATTCTCTCTAAGTCGCCCTGTATCTTTTTTGTTTGTTACGTTACTGCTGTACCTTTTTGTGTTACCCTCTACCTTTCCTGTATGTCACGTCACTGCTGTATCTCCAGTGGCGGCGATCTTGTCTGAGAGGTGGGGGGACAAAGTCGGCCATAGTCTGGTCGATGACCTTTTTTATTTTTTAGGAATTCATTTCCCCCCAAAAATTTTTTTGAACATAATCTTCCACACTTTTGTACAAATTCATCTCTCAAAAAAGTTGAAGACCTTTTTTTAGTCATCACCCTCTTTTTAGTACTTTTCCTCCGGCCAAATTACAACGTTACATAATATCGACCATGGTCTGGTTACCAAAAAAATGTCGTCTCATTTTTTTTGTCCTCCACCTACTTTCGTGACTTCTTTACTTTCAAAACCATACCTTATAAATCACTCACTACCTTTTATTAGCTATTCGTCTCCACAAAGATTTCTCCTTCTTCACATTATTTTTGGGGGGACACTTCTGCTCCAAACTACTTTTCAGGTCGAAAAAGGCACTAAAAACTCATTTTCGCCCTCACACACTATTGCACTTATTGACCTTTTTTTAGTGTTTCTTCAAAATTTGGGGGTCCAATGCATGGCGTGCCCCCCCCACTCTTAAAGGTGGGGGGTCTTGTCCCCTGCGACCCCCCGGGATCGCCGCCCATGTGTATCTCTCTGTGTCGCCCTCTGTCGTTCCAGTTTGTGACGTCACTGCTGTATTGAGTTGGCTCGGCCGATGAACGACTCGATCAACTTTATCTCGTCGACTCGATCGACTTGGCAAATAAACGATCGACTTGGTCGACTTGGACTGTAATCTCCAGACTTGTTGTCCTCGAGACCAAAGTCTTGTTCTCGAGTGCACTCGAGTTCGTTTTTAAAAGTCTTGGTCTTGGTCTTGAGACCAACAGTCTTGGTCTTGAGGTTCAAAGTCTTGGTCTTGAGGTTCAAAGTCTTGGTCTTGGTCTTGCAAGACCAAGACCAAGACCGGCTGTCAATACGAACAGTCATTTAACAAAACTCAAGAATTTAAAAATCTATCAAGTCTGTTTTCATCATAGCCTACGACAAATACCTACGCACGGATGCAAGTCTTAATTGTTGGTCAAGAAACCCATCGGCAGCAGCAACTAAGTTATGGTGTGCCTGGAAGCCCTGCCGAGACTTTTTCTGAAGCCAGACGGTCTGATAAACCAGGGAGGATTTCAAAAAGGCACACGATTTGTACATTTACATCCAGTGCTTGAAAAGCTACTGTGCATGCCAGTGACTTGAGCACCTGTAGAACGTTTTTTTTCACATGGCGGAATTTTTATGAGGCCCCACAGTCTTGGTCAGAAAATTCTGAGCGAATTGTTTTTTTTAAATACAAAAGGCGTTTGGAATAACATTTTGCATGAAGAACTTTTGTAGGCCTATATACGAATTTAGAATTCTCTTCAGTCTGCATTTAAAGTTCATTTGCCTGAATAAAAATAAAAGATTCACGTTTTCATTAAAATAGCGAGTAGTCCGACTTGACAATTTTTTTGTAAGGAAAAGTTAGTCTTGGGCTGAATGTGATATTTTGGGTCTTGGTCTCGGTCTTGATCTTGAGGTTCAAGCTAGGTCTTGGTCTTGGTCTTGAAGTTCAAAGTCTTGGTCTTGGTCTCGAGGTTCAAAGTCTTGGTCTTTAGGTTTAAGGTCTTGACAACAAGACTGGTAATCTCTTGGCCTAAATTGCTGACGACTGTTGCATAACTTGCATTCTTTTATTCCAGTATAGGCTAATTACTTAAATTACTCATGAATTTCAATTGCACATTCGTCCTCAAGCTGTAATTGAACTGGCAGGCCCTAAGTAAAATTTCAGGTATTATATATTATGATATCGGGTGTGGTTGACTTGAACTAGCTCTCAAAAATTCATACACCCTTCGGTGCTGCACACTCCAGAAAAGTCAACTGCACACTGGGCATAAACTGGACGTCTCCTTCTTCATAACTTGCATTCTTTTATTCCAGTATAGGCTTAGGGGCCATCCACATATTACGTACGCACTTACGGGGGAGGGGGTCGGATTTTGGCGATTTTGCGTACGGGTGCGAACGGTGGGGGGAGGGGGGTAACAAAATGTGTACGTACCCAAAATAAATTTCTAATTATGACGTCCACATTAGCCTATTTATAACTCTGTATTATCCTATAGTCGTCCCATGGCATTTTATTACATTATATAAAAGCCATGTGCAGTTATTCTGTGCTGTGAACGACACCTATAATTTGTCTATATTGGCCCTTCAATAATCTGGCCTAAAGTGCAGACAGGCTGCCTGGAGACACTTTCTGCAGCTGGTCATCGGGGGGGGGGGGGTGCGTCAAACGTACGTACTCAGGGGGGGGGGTGGAAGAAAGTACGCTTGCGAACATGGGGGGTCCAATTTTCCCGGATTTTTGTGTACGTAATATATGGATGGCCCCTTACTTAAATTACTCATGAATTTCAATTGCACATTCGTCCTCAAGCTGTAATTGAGGGCAGAAGACACGCGATTGTAGGCCCTGTTATATTCATGTAAGTATTAAGCCACGCTGTCGCCGTCGAAGCGATCAGCTAGGCCAGCGTTTCCCAAACTCTTTTGGCCAGGGAACCCTTCTCATCTATTTATATTATGGCGGAACCCCAACCTGAACTAAACGTATTGAGGTATACATAACTAAACATACACCCATATAAGCAATTTATAAAAACAATTTTCTCTAATATATCAAATGTTAAAATGTACAGTTTTAAAACCAAGACTTATGGAGCACAATATATTGGGAGTACATGAAGTTTTAACATGTGTACACTGTACAGTGATTTTATTTTTTTTCTCGTGACACTTTTTTTTATATATGGTTCAATGCTAAAAAGCTGGATTCTTATTTTAAGTTGCAGCATTTTGTCAATTTTCTATATTTGGTTTTCGTTGCACTATACTATAAGAATCCAGTTTCGCACAATGCGTTGCGGCAACTGCTAACGCTAACTGCACATCTCACGAAAGTGGGGTATTCCTTAATTAGCCCGATTCATGAGTCTGCTTCACTTGCGAATCAGACGTTATCTCAATAAGAAGTTCATAATCTTTATTACAAAAGTTTGCTGGTTTTCGGCTACCTTGAATGGGTTTCGAATCCAAGTAATATACCTCCATGGGAGGAAAGTATTTAACCAGCTTCTCTTCCAGGTCGTGAATAGGAATTGCAATTTTTGAACGAATCCATTTAAACTAAAAACTCTCTTATAAGGTTGGAAAACAGTCCACATTACTAGTTGAACATAAGCCAGAACCCTTAGGCCTAAATTTCCCTCCTTGAGCCAATGCTATGTCAGATTTTATACCCCAGCAAATTACATTAATTTATTGCTAATATTGTTGTACGATTATCAGACTCAGCTATACTTTTTTAAACTTTTGCGTTAAATCATGTTCGGATTCGTTTCGACGAGGCAACGATAACAAAGATGGCTACGTCCCTACTCAGACCTACAGCTCTCAACCACATAGGTCCCTGCAGTGACGTCTATAATCTATAATTCTATATAATTACTGGAAAGGGCATTGAAAGTTCGGATCATCGCTCAATGGGGCAAAATACAAAAGAGACGACTGACGGAAGTTTTAAACTTTTATAAAACTTTTTGTGTATTTTTTAGAAACTGTTTGGAATGTTTGATTCCAATAAAATATCTCAATTAAAATTATGTTAAATTACAACCTTCTCGCGGAACCCTTGCGTTCACCCCGCGGAACCCTTGGGTTCCGCGGAACCCACTTTGGGAAACGCTGAGCTAGGCTACTACGGAATCTTCCTACAGCACTGTACAGAAATTAGTACCAGCTCAACAAATACAGTGGCGGCGCTACACCATGGCGAGTCAGGGCAAATGCCCTGGTAAAAAAGGCCTTGCTCTGGTCATTGACCTGCCAGAATTTTTGCCCTGCCCAGAATTTGTTCAGGGCATAAATCGCCCTCTGCACTGGTTACTTGTATGACTGCCCTGGCTATGCCTTGGTTACAAAAAATGTCTGGCGCCGCCACTGAACAAATAAGACGGCAGTAGAGGACGTGGACGTCCAGTGTCTAGTTTATACTGTAGTTAGCTTAAGAAAATTTAAACTGCTCAATATTACTGAATTATGACAACTATTATTCATAGTGGAGTCAAGTCGAGGAAACAATGATCAACTCGACTTGTCAAAACATTTGATCGATTCGAGTTGCAAGTCGCCCAAGTCAAAGATTTTTCGACTAACTCAACCAACTTCATCGACCGACTTGATCCATCACGGGGTACACAGTACACGGAGTACAGTAGAATATACTCGTTCGAATGACAGAATGAGGAAGGTTTCTAGAGGCGTCGAAGAATAAATTGATAGGTGGGCTGGGATTACTGCAGATAATTATATGTTCGAACAACTTGTATGTGTATTGTGTAGTTGAGGCAGAGGCAGTGATTCAGAGGAAGGTTAAATTGTTAAAGATGATACATGTAAACAGCTAGTTCAAATTCAGAGACCAGATTTTAGGCTGTGGCGGGTAATTAGGTTGCAAAACTCACTCGCGAGTTACTTAAACTTTTCCTTGAACTTTTACAGGTGAAGGCAACGTATAAAACTGTATACGGAAAGCCTGGAGAAGCAATTGTTGATGCAGCAAGCCATGAGAATGCTGCTGTTGTCATCATGGGCACCAGAGGAATAGGAACGCTTAGACGCACGGTCATGGGTAGTGTGTCCGACTATGTCGTTCACCATGCGCACATACCAGTCATCGTATGTAGAGGTAGCTAATTCCAACGGCGAGAACAAGACCTGAAGCTATCATCGTCTGCAATCCTCCAAAAGATTTTAACCACTCTTTATTCGATTTTTCATATCAAATGCTTATAATTGTGTAGTTTGTTTTAAATAATCAAAGCTTAGGGCCTAGTGGGCTGCAATGTAGCATGCTTCTGTTTTCAACAGAGTTAATTTTTAATATTTAAACAACTCAGAAACTGAATTGCAATATTTAGTTGTATTAGTTGCTAAAATGAATTATAGTATCCATAGTTCATATTCAGTTTTGTTGCTGGTAAATTCATTTTTGGGATAAAGAAGCCAAGACCTTTAATTAATTTCAACAGAAGTAATGAGAGATACTTCTAATCTTCCTGAATTACTGACTTTGTTAACCCTTAAATCTGAAAGAAATGAACTAGCAATGTGCAACATTTATTACAGGTGTTGTAGGCTACACTCAAGAGCTATGTAAAACGCTGACAACCTCTCACTTGCCTACAAGTCCCACATAACCTATGCGCTGGGCAGTGGAGCTAAAGAATTTGCTGTGTTACTGCTCCACAATATGTGGTTAAAATATAGCTCTGTTTAGTGGCCATCCATATATTACGTACGTATGGAGGGGGGCAGTGCTCGAAATGGACCGGAACGCACCGGAACGCCGTTCCGGTTCGTCAAATGAATTAGCATTCCGTTCCGGTTCGTCAAATGAATTATTGTGGAAAATACTATGAAATTAACGTGAATGCTCCCATATCTTTGACTAGCATTCCGTTTCGTAAAATTTTCCATTTCGAGCACTGGAGGGGGGAGTAACACAAATGCATGTGTTTGCGTACGCTTGCGAACGGAAGCGGGGGGAACCTATAATTTCTCTACATTTGCCCTCAAATTGATTGGCCTTCAAGTGAGCCAGAGTTCAGTCTTTCAGCCATCAGGTACTGTCAGAGGAAATAGGACTGTGGGAGAGGTGTCACTTATAAGATCTTACGTCCTTACCTCTGAACGCTATTATTAAACTATCACACAGCTGAGCAGCGAGTCCATGGATTACTCATCCTTCAATCTGGCCTAAAGTGCAGACAGCCGCTGAAACCGACACATTCTGCAGCTGGTCTTGGGGGGTGGGAGTGTGCGTCAAGCGTACGTATGCAGTTGGGGGGGGGGTGGAAAAAAGTACGCTTGCGAACAGGAGGGGCCAATCCTCTCGGATTTTTGCGTACGTAATATATGGATGGCCCCTTATTCCACGTTCGGCTCAATCAACAGCACTGTCCTGGCATCTCTTACAGATCTTGGGCATACTCTCACATGTCTAATCAATCTAGGGAAACAAGGAGCATGTATTTCTACCAGTGCCTCCCAACAATAACCCAACGCTTTAATGTAGCTTTTGTAGAACAGTTTCATTGCCAGATATGGACATTAGTATAATCTCCTTTCTGGACTGATTTAACATTTATTAACTAAACACTAAATAACAAGTGCCAATCTGAGTACTATGGATGACCCAACTTTCATTGAATCACTTCTGTTCTTTAATCCATCCTAATTAAGCGTATAGAGTTCTGTCTTGAATATCACCACAAAAAATGGCATAGACGTACGTACTAACTACATAGACTCGTCTTATCATGCAACAGTTCATGCCACCCACATATTGAGCTCAAGATACCAGTGTTTCTGCCAACATCACATACAAGTATCTCCGAAAACGAACTAAATGTACAAAAGATTCTCTATCAAACTCCTTTTTGTGCTTTCTTATTTCTATTCAGTAGCATACACTTGCTCGTAATTAGCAGCCCAATGCAGTAACCAATTTGATTGCCCCAGATACAGCTGACAGGCCACACCTGCAAACAGAACATTTTGAGACACAACTATTCAATAAAATCCAGTCACTCAGACACAAACAACAGTCATCACTGCCTACAACAGAAGATGAAAAATGCTGGTTATAATTATGTTAACCAAATGGTGATGATATTATGAGAGACTCCAAGAGGTTTAGAATTACCAAACCCCATGACAGTTGACATTCCAGCTACTATATTTCAATTATGTTCCACTACAATTTGACTATTTTAACAAACAAATGAACTTTTAACAATCTTTTCTTGGTCTGGCTGGTTAAAAAATCACTCAAACTGTGATGCTATAATTAGGTTGGCATAATAAATCCATTTCTTATACTAAAATTTATTGCTCCAAACTACATACAGTTATACTTATGTCAGTGAAATAACATTTGCCTCTGAATGGTCTATACCACGAAAGGTACTTTATAAATGCCCATATACAATATAATATACAGTTAAAAGCATGTATCACCGTACCTGTTGCCTTACACCAAGAATTAAAACTGCCACTGTCTGATGAATAAGCATCAATCAACGGCACTGAGAAATTCCGACTTAAGGACTTGCTCAAGTTCCCTACACAGTAACCATCTCAGGAGAGGCTTGAACCTCTGTGTTACAGCTGAGTACCAATTGGCTACCATACCACACATATTGGAATCATTGCTGTGTCTCTATCTCATTATCATAAGCAGTGCTTTTCTTCAGACGGAACGACCCGGATCGGCGTTCCGGCACCTTTTTTCAGCTACTAAAAAATTTCTTTTTTATTTTAATAATAAAAACAATAATTTAGTTATTTTAATTTAATTTCAGTATTGTGAATTGTTTTCAGTGTTTATTGAGACCCCTCCCAACCCCTTAATCCCCTTTTTCTCTGGATTTTAGTTCTTCCATAATTGTTCAGTTCCGGAACCATTTTTTCTAGAAAAAAGCACTGATCATAAGTAAAGCAAACCTATGCAGTGGGAGCAAGACTCCACATTTATCATAATAACGAGGCTCAAGTAGGACAAAGACAGTTGGCGGAGTGAGATCAGAATAAGTGACAATGTATTATTATTAAATGGTAGCAGCCAACACCCATAAGAGCAATAAGATGGAAATGATGTCTTAAAGAGAAACTGATGTGTCCTGAAAACCCAATGCCATGGTCAATGGAATGCTTAAAAAGAAATATTTGAAGAGATGCAGATTTATTCTGGAGTGCACAAATGTTCAGTAAGCTGAAGCTCGGTTTCTGGAGCCTGACATATATCCAGGATTACTTTCACAATCACCCACCATAAGAAGCAGCAGGAACAATGAGGCCGAGACTGCACGACTGAGTAATTAATGCCTAGGGTGGACAATCTAATGAGGAAAACATTTTTGACAAGAATGCCTTATATTGTATAAACTATATATAAACCAAAGTGCGGTATAAGCAGTTGGTAGTAATAAAGAATATACTTACTAAATTACTTACTAACATCCTCAACCACAAGTATGGAAAGAAAAAAATCAAATATCAGTGATAATAAAATTAATTGATTGTTTAAGCTTGATTACGTGTCTCCCAAGTAATCTTGGCAGATAACCCATATAGCTGTACCAGCGTTCATTGGCCTTGTCATTAAACATTAAACAATCATTAAACAAATGCACTAAATAGAACTAACAAAAACATTATCGAATGCCATCTAGTTGCATGTGTTTTACCTGCCACCACCTGTCCCAGTCAAGAGGAATGACGAATGCACCCAACCAAGCTCCAACAATAGATGATACACTAGTCATCAGTACATATTTTTCTGGCCCATCCTGCAAACTGATAAGAACACAGAAAACCTTTTTCAAAGCAATCATCTTAAATCAGTAAAAACATTTAAACTTATGACAAAATGAAATAATTAGCAGCTTACGTTGAAAATGGCACAACTGAAAGGACAAGAAAATGTAAAGGAAAATCAAGCATTCATTCATTCATTCATATGGAGAATTTATATAGCGCCTCTTCAAGGCTATCTACTCAGAAGCACTCCCGACCCAACCCCGGCTGAAGAGTACAGTGAAAACCAACAGCCGAGATCAGTCGGTGTTTACACGCCGGAGCGCCACCTAACGATAGCACCAATATATTCAAACCAAATGGTGGTTCTAATGGAAGAGGCAAAGTCCTGTAATATGAAAATGTATATACATGTAGATAACAGAACATTATATGAACACTAGAAGCATTAGAATAGTTCAGTAATAATTAGGGCTGTACCGAATAGGTGGTTATCAATATTCGGCCGAATACGAATAATTGGACCAACTATTCGGCCGAATACGAATACGAATAGTGTATAAAAAAGGTATACCAACAACATTTAAAAATACATTAACGAACGTTAACGTAATTTTTGAATGTTGTCGGTATACCTACTCACGTTTATACCTACTCACTGTAGCCTACAAAAAGAATGAGACTACTGACACTGTGATACCACTGTTCAGGCAGTAGGCAGCGCCTGACTGCAACCACAGCATATGTTATGTTAATGAGAGAGTTACTTCAGTCCACTCGCTCTAGCAGCCGCATATGCAGAAACAGATGTCACGTGACCACTATTCGTATTCGGTCCGACCGCTACTATTTGGCCGAATACCGAATAGCTATTTGGCCCACTATTCGGCCCTGAAGCGAATACGAAGCGAATGTTTGGTACAGCCCTAGTAATAATGGAACATGCAAAGGGCAACATATATACGAAAAACAGGCAGAGAATTGTATTGTCTAATATGCCTAACTTAAATGAATATAAATATGTGGACTGGACTAAAGATGAACAAATCCATAGCTGGTACATGAATCACCAACATAGCTGTTCCATACAACTATAGCTGGGTAGTCAACTAGTCAGGCGACAGCACAGCAGCTGTGGATCCCAGGCATGCGCCTAACGGTAGCAGAGAACAGAAGAGAAATTACCAAAAAAAGAAACAGATTGCACAGACTGGCAGGAAAGAAAGATATTACTGAATAAGGACAGAATAGGCAAAACAGGGCGAAGACTGGGCAGGAACAGGAAGGAAATAAAAAGGGGGCAATATCTGGAGTCGGGATTCACTTTCAGAAGGTGTCAGGATCGAGTCAAGGGACGTCATTAATAACGGTAGAGGAATCTGACCTCCTGAAAGGACAGGAATGACAACTGACCAAGATGGCCGAAAGAGATGTTAGGGCTCCAGGTCTAGAATTTAAGTCAACAGTCTGAGTGTACATAGTCGAATAAGTTCTCTTTATCTCAATACTTTGTAAGTTAACAATGAACTATTATACTCGAGAGGCATATGCATTACTTGTTTGAATGACTGAATGAACATCATGAAATTTCCCAAGGAGACATAAAGCCAAACCACACCTCTATCACCAAGAATTCCAAGAAAGAGTTCAGATTGTTGCTCAAATAATGAGTAAATGAGCAACAATATTTTAAACATTACACTGGTCAGCTTCCCCATCTGTAAAAACATGTACTGGTGCTGTTTGTAAAAACATGTACTGGTGCTGTTTAAATCTATGGATATCTACAGGTATATATTTTATATAAAACTATTGCGAATATATCCAGTGTCCACCAAAAAGTATACATTACCAGGTAACTTAAATTATTGGGTATGTCTACCAATAAGTATATATTACTAGGTAACTTAAATTATTGGGTATGTCCACCAATAAGTTTATATTACTAGGTAACTTAAATTATTGGATATAAAGACTATTTTCTTAAACTGAAATGTTCAGTTATATATTACACACTGAACTGGGCTCCACAAGCAGTGGAGCCCAGTTCAGGAATGATTTCAGAAACACAGTCTTGTCAATATCTGATAGTCTGCATCGAGATCCAAACCAAAGGAACTGTGTTTCTGCAGGGTTTAGCTGAAGCCGATTGGAGGACAGCCAGGTTTGAATGCCATCAATCGTCTCCAGAGTTCTCGAAATATAGCAGATGGGCGACAGGTCACATTATAATCTGTACGGCCGGTCCATCTGCAGAGCATGTCTAACCACCTTGCATGTAGCTCTGCTCTCTGAGTCAAACCAGGGTGTGGTCAGACTAATATGCAAGCAGGCAGAGTGCAGAGGAAGAAGATCATTAATGATGGAGCAGAGTGCTGTCGTAGAGGTCGAACAGTGCGTATTAGGGAATGCAAACCCGGGTTTTGCCTACCCGGGTACACGGGTTACCCGGGATTTTTCGGAACCCGAAAACCCGGGTTTAACCGTGATTGAAACCCGGGTTTGAACAATGACATTAAATTTTCATTACTATTTTATTATATTAAAATGTAGCCTAACAATATAAATGTAGCCTATTTCGGATGCATATCACTATCATTAATATACTACAAATGCAGCGAAACTCGAAAGATTAACAACAACAAAGGAGGCCTGCAGGTGAAACAATTATGTTTGAGCGTAATACAAACTTTGAGCACCACATAAGCCACAACAGCTTCCACTCTTCCACCCTAGACGAAGACAGCTTCCGCTCTTGAGACTGGACGGAAGTAATGTACCCTTTGTGACAGGTTGACCCGCACGTGCAGTCTTGTCCTCTGCATCGAACGCAAGTATGGAGACCCCACAGCCCCCACAGCCAAATTTAGGGACGGACATCTGCCAAGCCTGTCTACGTCATCGTAAACCGCGGTTGAAACCAGGGTTTGGCGTGATTGAAAAGCGTCACTTTCATCGTCGTTCACGCCGTGAAACTTACAAATGCAGAGTAATGGAAATATAGCGTTAGTAGGCCTACTGCACTTGGTATTACGCAATACTATTTCTACTTACTTATTTATCGGCTCGTTCCAATTGTTTATTCGTGACGTTATATGAGTGAGGCTTCACATTTCACACAACCAGTGACAAGGCCGAATGTTGAGTTTGTTGACTCGTGACATTACCTGTCTGAACACATTTCAGTGTGGATGGCGTCTAACCGTCTCAAACTAAATCCAACGAAGTCCGAGTTTCTATGGTGCACCACCCTCCGGCGTCGCCATCTACAGCGCCCTTTTCTTCGGCCTCGGCTGAGCTACGATGCTATATAAATCGTCTTATTATTATTATTATTATTATTATTATTATTATTATTATCCAGTTCGCATGGTAGCGGTAAACTGTGCTTATATAAATTTAGTGACTTAAAAAGCAATGCTTAAATCAGCAAATTTAAAGCGCGGTGTTTGGGAACACTTTATCGTTCGCGATTCTGTGGAACAGACGGCTCAGTGCCAGTTATGTAAATCGAAACTGAAAATTGTCGGCGGTTCAACACGATGTATGCATATTCATCTCCCGCCCAAGCATAAGATAAACCTGCTCAAACACAAGGACGTAGATGACCCTTGTCATCTGCAGAACTTTGGACTTTGTAGCTGCATACAACGACGTTGTTCTTATAGCAAAACATAGTTCAATAATACTTATCATGTAAAGTTTGGTAAACCCGGTAAAAACCCGGGTACCCGGGTTTTTACTGGCGCCAAAACCGGAAACCCGGGTTTGTAAAAAACCGTCGGGTTTGCATTCCCTAGTGCGTATGGTGACCAACTCTTCTCTTGTGGCCTAGACCACCAATGTGACATCACGATAAATGGATGCATCCATCATATAAATGACAGTACAAGAGAACCCAAGAAGCTTGGACAAGTGCTTAGTAACATACTAGTGTTTAACTTTGCAATTACAACGTTGCCTGGACTAGAAACTGATGTAATGAACAGCTTAAATTAAAAAATAAGTACTGTCTGATATACTGCTAAACTTCTGTTATTAAAAATCTAACAAAACTCTTGACAGATGAAAGTGAGTAAGTATGCAATTTTAGAGCGCAAATTACCAGTTGTTCGAGCTGCACACTGTGTCATTACATGCATGCAGGCTCTGCAACATTGCCTTTATTGAGCTTTGCTGTAGTAACAGTAGCTTAGTCATCAACTAGTACAACATTTGAAAGAATAGGCCATTTAGCCAAAGACGTAGACTTACCTCTTGCTAATCCAGCTTTCAAGAGTTGGTCCAACCATTAATAAACATGGAAACACAGAACTGAGTGCAAGAAGAACAGCGAAATAAAAGGTTTCAGTAGAAGATCTAAAATAAAATAAAAAAATTTAGGCATAAATATTGAGCAAAATATATCAAGAATGATATTGCCAGACTTATGGCTAAAATACCAGTAAAATTCATGTTAAGGAAGAATTATCATAAAATTCAAAGTAAAAATCATTTCTGCAAGGTAAGATTAATAACATTCTATGTCAGAAAGACATGCATTTCTTCACTACACTTCATAGAAAAATGTGCCTGCAAGCATTATTTAATGATACTAAAGTACTAATATTATTATTCTATTATTGAATGGAGGGAAGTACTTACTCCACAACAGGTGCACCAAACAGTATTAGGATGAGATGAAAGCAAAGCACAGACACAAGCAGACTGAGGCCTCTCTTAAACACCTGAGATACCTAAAACACAATGCAACACATTACAAAATCCTGATTGGTGTGATATCCTAGATCAGTGCTGTCCAACCTTTTTGACCTCGCGGGCCACCGAAGCAATTATTCTTGAAGCCGAGGGCCGCACCAGTAAACTCAAAAGCAACGACTAAAATTTATTGAAAATTTTAAACTGTATTAAAATTTATTATGGCAATAATTATGCAATAATCAGTGAATAATGGCATGTATGGCATGCTTTATAATAGTTCAGCGCCAAAAAGTATATCAATAAACGTTTAATCACGTTTTTAGTGAGATATTTGGCCTTGAATTGTGCTTGCAATTTTTTTATTTCCGGTTGGTCTTCAGCTCAGGCGGGCCATTTAAAATCAGCCCGCGGGCCGCATGCGGCCCGCAGGCCGCGGGTTGGACAGCACGGTCCTAGATGATTGCCTGCCACTTATCTGGTAAACATACAGAGTTTGATGTGTGAACGCAATCTACACTAAAATTGTCCATTTTAGGTTTGTAAATACAGTTCTGTAGTAAAAAACAAACATGCGTGCAGCTGCAACAAAAGTTATTCCAGGATGATGAACTAACCTATGTGAATTTATTCCGGATATTTCTATAGCGCCTCTTGAAGTCAACTACTACTCAGAGGCGCTCCAGACTACAGCATTTGATGCTGTGCCGGAATTTAATTGAATTGAATGAGCTGATCTCAAATTTTATAGGCATACAGCTCAGTGGCTCCGAAACATAAAGACACTCTATTGTGTAACTCCCGGTGGGCCACATAGCTTTATTACAAAAATGTTTTCCACAGAACAGATTAAATTAAGTAAAAGCTCTACACTACAATAAACAATTGAATTACAATAAAAAAAAATAGCATAATCACCATATAATTACGTTTGAACGAATTTGTGCCGCCTTTAAACGTCCATGCTGTTAACACGTTTGCGAAAAATATGTAGCAGGAAAGGGTTTTTAAAACGTATATAACATCCGCTTCTGCCGCTTTCCTGCATCCGAACAGAAGCAACGATACAACTGCACATGCATTCAAGCCGTTCGCTAATGCCAGATTTCGAGAACCATGGGGCGATGACATTTCACTTAATGGCTTGAAGCCGTTACAAAACACTAAAGCAACACCACTGCAAAGAATCAGTACTTATGGATTTTCTAAAACAGCCTTGTCCAATGATTAAGAAGTGGTCAACGATATTACAATCTCAATCACCGATGACCACTGGCCGCTGCCATCTTGAATGAAAGCCATAGATACATTGATATGTATTAGTGCATATCAATGCATAGATATAATATCCAATGGCCTATTCGTAGATATAATTTATACATCGAAATCTCGAAATCTCAGCGCCGCAAAAACGAAGTCGCGGGAACCAGCTTATTCACACTTTACAGGAGCTTAGTCAAATCAAAATCGATAGGCGGAGGTGGGTGAAATCGGTTATAGGTCAAGATCCAAAGGGCATGGGCGGCGAAATGAGGGGGGGGGTGAGGGGACAAGACCCCATTTTTAAGAGTGGGGGCACAGTATAGTAACTGTTGTCGCCCCAAATTTAGAAGAAACACAAAAAGGTTAAAAAATATTGTTTCATCTCTTCGAAATCATACCTTCAAAATATCTGACGACCTTTTTTACCAATTCATCTCCACATAATTTTAAACTTTTTTCCTTCCTGTTTCCTTCTCTTACACAATTTTCTAAGTTTATTACTTTTTTTCCTTCAAATTTGGGGGGGGGCACTTCTCCTCAAAACAACTTATCTGGTCAAAAGCCACTGAAAACTCATTTTTGCCCTCACACACATTTGCATTTGTTGACCTTTTTTGGTGTATCTTCGAAATTTGGGGGTCCGATGTATGGCGTGTACCCCCCCCCCCCCCACTCTTAAAGGTGGGGGGTCTTGTCCCCCGCGACCCACCCCCCGGGTAATGTAAATAATTATTTCAACTGTGATTAAACAGTACTTTCGAAGGCTCCGTCGTCGTCATCGTCGTCATCACCGTCGTCGGAAGTAGAACAGAGAACCAGCGTTGCCGCGTTGACTTGTCGTCTTTCTACTGGTCGTCTTTCTGTGAGAGGGAAAGGATCGAATGAATGAATTTGACGCCTGGGGTTGGCATGACAAGTTCGTCGAAATCCAAACATTCCGAAGACAAAATGGTTAGAGGTCAACTACTTCTTTTGGCTTTTTTCGCCCTGGCCTTAATTGTGGTAGCTGCTGACGATGGAATCGCCAGTGATGATGAACATCACCACCACCACGATCATGACCATCATCATCACGATCACGACGACGACGGTGATAAAGAACTGCCACCAGAAGAAACAGAGAAACTAGAATACCACAAAGGTTCACTCTGTGGATACTGCGATTACTGTAAGGTGCGTTGTCGATCAGTTTTGTCTTCTTTGCCGATAATTGGATACCGATCACTTGAGCGCTTTCTGTATTACCTATCATGTATTGTGCTTAATCGTAAAATGGATAAAGTGACAGTCGCCAACTTTTCGGTAGTAAACCGAGGTGAGGTGATATGGTAGCCAAGCGGCTAACGCGTCGGCGTTTCATCTGAGCTCTGAGACTTACCTATCATGTATTGTGCTTAATCGTAAAATGGATAAAGTGACAGTCGCCAACTTTTCGGTAGTAAACCGAGGTGAGGTGATATGGTAGCCAAGCGGCTAACGCGTCGGCGTTTCATCTGAGCTCTGAGACTCGAAGTCGAATTCGGGCCCGTCATGTGAATTAGGCGTAGATCAAAACGGACGCCATCTTGTTCGATATTAATGCTCTCCAGAAATCTAAATAAATGAACTGAGATAGTCCATTATTGCACTTGGCTTTTATTAACGGTTGCAATGGAACTGGAAGCAGTGCAGGAAACAGTCAAGTCACTGCTCAGCTTGTGTCATTTGCAAGAAAATTATGCAGAGTGATATAGGCAAATTAATATAAATTTATTAGACAATAACTTCTATGGTGCTATTGTGATCCTATCAAATAATCTGTAACCTAATCTAATGTCTTCTACAGCGCTGTTATCATTATGCTGAAGACATCATCTCATGGTTGCTTCAAATGAAATCACAGTCAAAACTCATAACCCATCGGAAAAAAACCTGGTTGAAAGTCCAATAGATCAGAGAAACCAGAAGCCAGGCTACAGTGGATAAAACTGGATATGCAAGTTGAAAGAAATGATTCCTAAGTTTAGACCTGAATTACTTCAACGAATTGACCAAATGAACTGAAGTTGATAGCAAATTCTACAACTTTGAACCATCTACCAAGCAGCCTGAGACCAACGCTGTTCGGGTGCGGGGATCAACAAGAGTCCATGGATCGAGCACAATGTCTATGTTTACCAGGGATGAGCACGGAACAGAGATAGGCCAACCGACCCAAAATGTAGCGCTTTGTGAACTATGAGGCAGATTTTAAAATGGATTCTATGCTCGATGGGCAGCGAGTGGAATGAATGCAATATGGGTGTAATATGCTGATATTTAGAGGTCTTTGTTACGGCTTAAGCATATGAGTTTTGAACCATTTCTAGTTTGTGAAGGTCTCCCTTAGTGATACCAATGAGAAATTATTACAGTTATTAAGTCTGCTGGAAACCAAAACATTAGGTTTAAGACTTCAAGACAACAGAGATCTGATTCTACAAATATCCCATTATGTGGAATTGAGCTGATCTGCATAATCCCCAAACATAAATTACACGGTGGAGTAAGACACCATGCCCAAACTGTGTGTACGATCAGCATGGTTAACGAGTAATCCACCCAACTGAACAGATGTAAGCCATTCAAATTTGTGGAGTTGTTGCTTGTCCATAGAAGGAGAAATTCAGCTTTAGAAGGATTCAGATGTGGTGTATTAGTGTTCATCCAAGACTTTACGCTGTCAAAAACGTTAGCTGCTGATTGAAGATGTGGAACTATCCAAAGATAGGAAGAGCTGGGTATCATCTGCATACAAGTGAAAGTCATTAGTGCTGTTGGTAAGTAATGAACTGAGTAATGAACTGAGTGGAGTCATATTTAATGTGAACAGAGTTGGTCTGTTACAGAACTTGAGAGAGACAGACACAGAGGCTGATGATGGTTGTGAAGTCAGTTTCCTGATGGTTAGTTGACTGATAAATCACAGTTAATTATCCACTGACAAACTGAGCAAACTGTTGATTTGCTGGTTTCTGAATTTTTGTGTGAAAATTATGCTAATATTCTGCTTGAGAAATTATTTACAGGTGACAGAAGATGCTTTAGAGTGCCTTTGCCAGGAATATTTTACCTTGACTTACCTGTGGATGATCACATTTAATTAATATGACTTCCCAATCTGGAAGAGAATAGAGTTCTGCAATAAATAAGTTATAAGTGAGTAATGAATATCTGTGCGATGTTTGTGAAAAACTTCTGTTGCATGAAAGAAATTATTGCATTTGGTAAGTTTCTGATATGCTCAAAAGAAAATATTTTCATGACAAAATGTGCTTCACCAGTTGAAATTTTGAAGGATCATTTGAAGCAATCATGACTTGCCCCATATTATTGTCTTTATAATTTTATTTTTGCATGCATCCTCATGTTCTCATTTTATGTGCGTACCTAGAGTGTAGGATTTGCTAGCTTGTTTTAAGACAGAATGACTTATACTGTTTCAGTTTTGCAAGCTGTGTGATGCGGATTGTCCTTGTGAGAAAAGTCCAACACAGCCAAACTGTCACATGTGCAAGGTTTGCTAATTCATGAACACTTGTAAATCTATATTACGGTAATTTGGCTTTTTCAGTTTAGTAAATAATAATACTAAATATTTCTTGAATTCTTGCTACTCACCATCAGTAGGGTTGTAACTTTTGTGTGCGTTTTGTCTCGTTTCATTTCCGGGGTTGTCTTGAAAGGCTAAAAAAACTTTGCTTCTGCTTGTAGGTGGAAGCAGTTTAAGCTGATTGCTGATATCTGTAACCAGAATCTTAAAGCATTCTATATAGAATCTAGGTAGTTTTCACTTCAGGTTACCGTATCGTTCGGACTATATGTCGCTCCTTTGTAAAGCCGCAGTGATGCAAAAACGGCAAATTAAAAAAAATCAATACATAAAGCAGATACGGTGGACCCATACATAGATGGTCAAACGCGTATAAGCGCGTGTGCTGTCGGCGGCCATAAATATACAGCCATTATTAGTAAATACTTGCTAAGAAACCTTTTTGTTAAAATTAAATTTTATGCACTTTTGAAATAACATTTTTTTTTCAAAATTTGATGTTTGTTGTGGCATTATGGTAGTTTTAATTATTTTGAATTTAAAGAAATTCTTGAAACCTTTGCTGTTTGTTATGATAACACTGAAGTTAGATATTAAACTCGTTAATCATTTCAGCACCTTTATATAAGACGCTACCCATGACTCTCATGTTAAAAACCACGACTTATAGTCCGAAAAATATGGTAGCTTTTCTGCCAGGTATGCTGCACTAATTGAAGTTACTTGTGCACAATGCACTATAAAGAAGCTTAGGAGTTATTCAATACCACATCAACTAGAGCTACTTACCATCCCATCTAAGTTCTTTGTAATCTGTATTAGTAAAAATGCAACTTTCTGTTCCTTTTAATGGTGAAGTTACAGCTATTCAAACAATGTGAATCATGCTGTTTGTTATATGTTTGTATAAAGAAAAAAATTACATCTTGGTCAAATAAAAAAGTAGTGTGGTAAGGAGTTGCATCTTTCATGTATGCAGCACTTTAAATGTGCTATACTTTAAATGTGCTATATTAAGTCTCTTGATACGTGTGTAAAACTGTGTACACCTTGTTAGGGGAGGATTTTGTGGGAAAGCAAATTAGAGATATGAAATAGTGTTGTGTAAATTTAACTTGTGTGTTTGATATGAGATGAACATGTATGGTAAGGTAGTGTAAACAAGCTGCTGCTAGAGGTATTTACTTGATGACTGCTGCAAATGTGTGGCAGTTGTTGGTGTCTGCACTGTGGGCTGACCCATCAAGAGTTTTTGTTACAGTTGCTGTTTTTAACGCAAGAATGTTAGTGGTTAACGATTGTTAAGCTAATTGTTAGAATGATTAATGTTGGTTGTTAACTAAGTGTTCTCAGTTTCAGGGTCACTGTTTACTTTATTAACCTTTGGCTGATTTAGTCTTTGCTGCTTATTACATGCCAAGCTGGTGCCCAAACAAATTAAGGAAAGACAACTAGATATCTTTGTGCAGCTTGTTTCACTAGTTAGTGCTTAGTAGAGTACCTTTATTAGCAACTTCAGGCTGCTCATTCTCTTAAATCTGCTTACTGTCACAAAGACATCCTAATGTGACTTTGATTTTTACCTTTCCTTTTACCAACTATTGGTCATCTTCATCTAATCTGCCAAGCTTAGCAGAATTGTTGAAAAGATCTGGAATGAAGTGCGATAGAGGCTGAACACTGCTTGGATCCTTGAAGGCCCAGGACAGGAAAGCATAGGACTACATCTTAGGTGCAGCTCTTTGTTCGCATGAATTTGTCCCGAGAAAGAGCTTATAACATTCTACAGAATTGTCAAGATGTCTGTGTAATTGTTTTTTTATAAATTATTTTCCTTATGAAACACTCTGCTTAGCTAACTGTCGGCTTACTATCTATACTGTTTTCTGATGCAATTGTAAAAAATCTAGGCTTGAAAGATTTACTTTCAATGTTTGTTTTGATGTTTTTGAACAGTACTGCAAGTTCTGTTATCTATGCAAAGTCTGTGATACAGTATGTCAGCCTGGTGAGTATATTATACAAAGTTAACGTTTACTGACGATTTGTAATTCAGTGATTTGACTTAATGACTTCTGGAGTGCTGGTGGCCTAAAATACAAGAGTTAATATCTAAATGGCTAGAGTTATAAAGAATGCTAAATATTACTGCAGACTTAACACTTTGGCTGCGGGCCAAATTATTACCAATACGCTTACAGACCTGTAATCAATTATCGGTAATGTAAGGATATCGGATAGCAACGGCCATTGTCACTTATTATCGACAGTAACTCTGAAAAGCTACATAAAATGAATGAAAATGCAAATAAACTGCTTTTTACTCTACTCTACTCTACAGTAAACTGACTAAAAGTCTGCATTTGAATGATAATCATTGAAGCGTGAAGGCTATAGAAGCACGCGCCGCGACACGCGCCGCAAATATAACGCGTTTCTTTGTGCTGTTCACGCGTGTTGCAAACATCATCAAAATATTCATCGTCTGACAAATCTAGTTGTTTCAAACTGTTCATTGCTCTACTCTACTTTATTCTACTCTACAGTAACCTGACTAAACGTCTGGATTCGAATAATAATCATTGAAGCATGACACCATGCAGAGTGCAGGCTATAGTAGAAGCGCATGTGCCGCAAATATAACGTGATTTTCTGCGATTTTTTCACACGTGTCGTACACATCGAAATATTCGACAGCCAGATGAGGAAAACATACATTAGTAGGATGTTATATGGGATCAAGACTGTTTAGAACATATATTACGCGACTACATAACTACCAGAACGCTGACGTCTGACAGTGCACAAGTGCGTAGTCTAATGGCTGCAATTACAATAAAAATTAAAAATTAAATTTAAAAATTTGCTTCGCTATTCACCAGATGGCAGTACTCACCATAGTAGTAACAGAGACGCGGCAGAATGGATTGCCAGCACGCTGGATATGCCTATAGTCGCTGTGGAACTGATGTATACTGAGGTACGAGTTATCTCGTACGTCGTGCCGTTACCCGTGAAACGACATACGAGTTAACTCGTACCTCGCGTTCAGTGTGTTAAATGAATTAATGTTAATAATGCACAGGTTAAGAATGACAGTATATTACATATAACAAATGTTTAATAGCAAATATTGATCACTAATATTTACTTGTAATAAATTTTAACACTCAGATATGTTTTACTTGTGTCATTTATGTTGTGTGACCGTTAACTGTTCATTAAACTGCGCTAGTAGGTTATTGTTATTTGCTGTTTTTATACAATAAAACCTGTTGTTTAAATTTACTGTGTTGTAAAAATTTAAGCATTTTTAGAATGTCCATGCATTATTATGTTAAAACTCAGCAAATAATGTGAACTATGATATTCAGTTGAAAGTGGTGTCTGGTAATAGCAGTCATAGTGTGGTTACTATGGTGCTGTCTGGCATTCGAGCACAACAGTTGTAGCACAAGGAACATGTGCTAACCATGCACTGCTTCATTATTACCAAGGAGGAGCTATGGCAATGAGATCTCAATAGCTTAAATATTCTTAATATATTTTTGGCAAGGTGATGACGTCATGTATGATAAATTTAAAATCAATCAACAAGAGTCACTGTCTTTTGATCAAGCACAGTATCTATTTGTATGGGGGATGAGCATGGAACAGAGATTATGATTCATTGGTTTTGCTTTCAGTTTACATCTGAGTATTTTGGTTGACTTTGGTTGATGTAAACATGACACCTGGTTATTCCCTGCTATGACCCATTGACCCTAAAGCTAATATTGACCCGGTTTAGATGTATGTATAATTATATGCATGCATATATAGTGGAAAATGCCATGAAGGATTGCAAGAAGAAACAGATTGGCAACCTTGAAGACAAATTTTTAATAATATCTTGTTATGATTATGAATCACAATAAGAGAAATATAATTAATAAAAATGTTTCATAATTATGTATTGTATTGTATTATGAATCATAAGAACAGTAACATAATAATTAATAGTGGTGTAATGGAAGTCATTAGATTACAGGTAGATTAGATTAGATGAAACAATTAAAACATAAAATAGCGTAAATAAATGTTACATTCAGTGTTTGCTGTATAAAATACCTAGATTATGAATTTATTTAAAACATTCTTATTTTTAGGATGGTGGTTAAAATTTTCATTGTTTTCAATTGTAGGTGGAATCATTGATCGCATTTCAGCATCAATTTTCAAGTATGTATAATTTTGAACCATTAGCCATTTGCACGTTGTAAGTTTTTTCCAATGTGAAAGTATTTCTTGCACTGAAGGTGTAACTTTGAACTGGACTGATCCAACTTTATCACAGACTAAACTTAAAAGTTCTCTTATGTTTGGGTCTGGGATAAAGTTGGAAGTGTTGTTCTGTTGTGGGATGTCCTCTGACAGTGGAGGGCTTATCATTTATGATTGTATTTGTGCATTTATCTATGGATCATAAGTGACACCATAGCAAATGTTAAGTACCTCATAAAAGTGCTGCACCTATGACTAATTGACTGTCTAACAGATCTACGAAGTGTGATATTAGACAATTTGGAATTTTATGCTAGTCAAAGGCAACAGTACGTACAAGTAAAAAGTATGATGGGCTTGGTGTGCAGAAGCTGAGCACCTGCATGTCTCCACAGGCTACAGAGCGCAACTATCGCTGGCCCAGCTTGCTTTAGATTGGAACGCAGAGCTCCGTGTTGTAGGCTGTGGCAGAGCAGACAACTGAAGCATCGTTCGGCATAATCTTCTGAACACAATGCACTCTGCAACAGAAAGCCATTGTGGAGTTTCTTGTGTATATTTCATTATATGCAAATAATTTGGCTAGTTGGGTATAACCAGGCCCTTAGCCAGAAATACAGAGTTGCCCGTCCAAAAGCATTCGAAGTCGTGACCGCCAGACGCCATGAGCATACAAAGTTGCGACTGCCCGAAGTCCCGCCGCTGTACGAGTCCGGCTGCAGTGCCCCTCTGCTGTTTACAGAGCCTGATATCAACCCCTGCTCCCTACAGAACTAAAACTTAAGCAGTAACAATGACTAATTATTATAACTGAAACTTAAAATGCAAATACTTGTATTTAATAAGTATAACTACAACTAAGTAGACAGCTGGACTTAGCTACTTTATGGTTTATTTTAGCCAGGAATAATGGAACACTACACATAAACGTACCTTTGATTTACGGTTGAAAAAGTATCTTTCATCACGGAAGGACTAGGAGTACCTTGAGTAGAAATCTTGAAGGGACACCCCATTTGCTGGGCCCGTAGCTGGCCTGACACTGGTGGTAACCGTTGGCCAGCTGTAGGCCAGAGAATGTGGCTGTTAGTGATTACTGTACGCCTTTGTACCGTATATAATAAATGTTGTAAATGAATGAATGGATGAATTGTAAGTACCGGAGTATTCACTGGGTTTTGTCTATGTATGCACACTGATTCTGCATTCCTGCAATTTCTATTAACAGTGTTGAGTTTTTAGAATGACTTTATTTTCAGTCTGAATTTGACAATGTATACAAATTATCTGTATAAATTGTAGTGCATTGCCAAGGTACAACAAGGATGAAATAGACAAAGATATCGATGGGGTCAAGACCTGGATAGATAAGAAGAAAGATGAACTCTGAATTACGTGTCTATACTCGTGTTGGGCTAAGTGTTAAGATGTTTACACAGACATCGTTTGGTTTTTTACTTTGTTAGAATGTTTGTTAATGAAACTTGTAATTCAGGAAATATTTGAATTGTTTCCCAAATCTGTGTGCTGAGCAATGTTGTATTTTAAAAGAAAATACATTTTACTTGTGTATGAATTACTGTCTACCAGTTTAAACTGATTGGGTAGGGGTTTGTTAAGTGACAAAAGTCTTTTGTCTGGTTATTAGATTTAAGTAGATTGTGATCTTTTGTAAAATCAAATCTGAACTGTGCATTAAAGTTTCTGTGTTACAACCTTCAGTAACAGTCTTCATTCACATGCAGTTCACAGCTAGTTGTTTATATCATGGCTGTTTCTAACTGATATTCACTGAGTCTGTTATCATGCTAGCATGCGTTTACATTAAACGAGAACAGTACAGTAGCGGAGATGACTTGGAAGAGATCATGATGCCAGGCTAAAAGGTCACAGAAATTTTGTTAAATACAATAAATCACAGAATGTGTGAGTGTTCTGAATACTAAAAATTGCAAGTCATCGGGAATTTCTTGCGAAGTTATGTGCTTACACCCGACCTTATACGTACCTGACTAGTGAGATGGATTAAAAATGATTATGTGACCCATGGTTTAGAATGGATCTATCAACACAACTGGTTCAGAAATAAAGTTCACTAAGATCGACTGGACAGTGCAGATCTATAGATTTGTGTGTGTGCGTGCGTGCGTGGGAGTGTTCAATTTCTTCTATTACATTTTCCTATAGGGTGCAACAGAGAAAAATTGCTTTGCATACGTTAAGGAAGCTTTAAAGTTTATTATTTATTTCAGTGGCGTCAATATGGAAGCAGCGCAGATTCATGGCCATAATTGCAAACATCAGGCCAGATATCCTTGCAAACATAGTATTAATTATGTTACAGTTACCTCTAGAAGCCAGCTTTGACCTTGTTAATTTTGTACTTTGTGTGAAAGTTTTTTTTTCTGTGATAACCAGTGATGGGCAATAGTTAACTAAAAAGTTGCTAACTTTTAGTGTAACTAAAAAAATTTAGTTAAGGCTAAAGTTTAACTAAAATAAAATAGTTTAGTTAAAACCATAGTTTAACTTAAAAAAATTTAGTTGCTAACTAAAAAGTTTAACTAAAAAAATCAGCAATATGCAACTATTTTCCGCAATGAACATTGAACACTGTCAACAACTCAACGCGAAACTGATTGATTAACACTGCATGATTTTAGCATTAACAGCATGTATTTTCAAATTCATACGCTACTAACAGTGCGCCTGTAACTGTATGCTAGAACAGTACACATTGCATAGTTTGAAGGTGAAATTGTCATTGACGCTCTGCATTATTACAGTTCACTTAACCTCTGTTATTGTGAAAATGTTTGTCATAAATAGTTGGAAAACAGTTGGAAAAAGTTTAACTACTTTTTTTTAGTTTAGTTAACTAATTTCCAAAAATAGTTGCCAACTTTAGTTAAACTATATTTTTTTAGTTGGAAAATAGTTTTAGTTTAACTAAAAAAAAATAGTTTAGTGCCCATCACTGGTGATAACAATTAGACCTGTAGGTCCAAATTAGTTGTTTCACCATTGAAATGACACAGTCAAAAGGGTGCAATCAAACAAGTGAATTAAAAGTGAATTATGGTTTGTTTGTATAACCATGCATCGGATGCATGGTTATACAAACCATGCATCCGATGCATGCACGTTAATGAAGGCGCATGTTAATGAAGGCACGGAATAGTAAAAGCACAAATAATGAGTGGAAAAATTATAAGGGGTCATCCATAAAGGACGTCCGCAGTGAGGGGAGGGAGGGGTCATTGAAATGCGGACAAGGGGAGGGAGGGTTATGACCAGTGCGGACATCCGCATCCAAACTTTAAAATTCGATAGTTTTTAAACAACCTTGTTTCAACCTTAGGGGCCATCCATATATTACGTACGCAAAAATCCCGGAAAATTGGACCCCTCCCCCCTGTTCGCAAGCGTACTTTCTTCCACATCCCCCCTGCGTACGCACGCTTGACGCCCCCCCCCCCGAAGACCAGCTGCAGAAAGTGTCTGGACAGCTCCAGGCTGTCTGAACTTTAGGCCAGATTGAAGGATGAGTGAGGGCCAATATAGACAAATTGTAGGTGTCTCGTTCACAGCACAGAATAACTGCACATGGCTTTTATATAATGTAATAAAATGCCATCGGACGACTATAGGAGAATACAGAGTTATAAATAGGCTAATGTGGACGTCATAATTGGAAATTTATTTTGCGTACGTACACATTTTGTCCCCCTCGCCCCCTCCCACCCGTACGCAAAATCGCCAAAATCCGACCCCCCTCAGTGCGTACGTAATATGTGGATGGCCCCTTACCCAAAAGACCGAGAGGTCAGTGAAGTGATTGCGTAAAACTTCATGCATGGTATGACCTTTATTGCGACTTTACAGGTTTTTATTACTGCACATCCTGCCAGTGCTCGAAATGGAAAATTTTACGAAACGGAACGCTAGTCAAAGATATGGGAGCATTCACACAATAAAAACGTTAATTTCATAGTATTTTCCACTGGACGAAAGGGAACGATGATACGGATGCATTTGACGAACCGGAACGGCGTTCCGGTGCGTTCCGGTCAATTTCGAGCACTGCATCCTGCGATATGAAACCTGAACTGTCACTTAAACGTGCACAGGAACTGTGAAATAGTTGTAAAAGTAATGATGACGACATTAAAATTTGGCTTAGGCGTGCGGACGTCCGGAAAGAGGGAGGGAGGGAGGGTAAGGTCAAATGCGGACAAGGGGAGGGAGGGGTCCAAAGTTGGTCATATTTGCGGACGTCCTTTATGGACGACCTCTAAGGGCGCATGACCTCCCAGACACCCACATTCATTGGCCCACAGCGGGTCCTAGGCCTATTTGTGCCATTGGTATAAACATGTAGCACAAAGTGGACCCAACAAACGTATAGCTGTCAAGAGATTCAAGGTTTTGGTCTCGAGTGCACTTGAGTTCGTTTTTAAAGTCTTGGTCTTGAGGTTCAAAGTCTTGCAAGACCAAGACTTGACTGTCAATATATATGAAGTCGTTTAACAAAACACAAGAATTTTAAAAATTATCAGATAATTACTAATACAATAAATTATTGCTTTAGTATTTGCACGGTTATTTACTTTAAAAAATTTACATCGAAATCCAATGCTTGAAAAGCTGCTGTGTGTGCCACTGACTTCAACACCTGTAGACTAGAACGTATTTTTTTCACATCGTGGAATTTTTATGAGGTCCCACAGGAGTCGGGACACGTCTTGATCAGAAAATTCTGAGCGAATTGATTTTCATAAAATGCAACAGGCATTTGGAATAACATTTCGCATGAAGGACTTTGGTAAATTATACGAATTCGGAATTGTTTTGCTTGAATAAAATAAGTCATGTTTTCAAAACAAGATTGGTTTTAACCCGTTCTTGAGCTTCAGTCTAATTCTTTTGAATGACCTTTACCGTAGTCTCTTTTGACAATGCCTGGAACATAAGAGGTCGCTGGCCTGGAGAGTGTTATGCTCACGGTTATAATTTCAAGCAAGTCCTTGACTTTGTTATCGAAAGTCCTCGGCCTATGTTTTTACGCGTTCTTGAGCTTGAGCCTCGGTCACTTTTACCTCCGCTATACAGGCCACGGATCTTGGGTAATACTGATTACTCCGAGCGCCTGTATTGCGCGTACATGTATGCGGTCGTGTAACGATGACTCGATGATATTAACCTCTTGACCTCTTTCGGTCGCAGGAAACGCATTGGAAATTTCTGCGGTAGGCCTCGGATTCTGGTTAAATGCGTCATTTCTGCTGTTGACGGGCGTAGCTTTCCACGCCCATTGCACGCCTTTGCACAAAAGTAGGCGGGGCAAACACTGATCGTGAACGTCAATTAAAGCCGTTATTAGGCTCTATCGCAAGAAAGTAGCTTAAGCTAATACATATTCATGAACACAATCGTGACGTCTTTCTACCCACCGAGCATCAGATGAGAGAAACAGGTTTTCGAGCAGTACAAAGGGCCTTTGTTCCGGCTGTATGGAAATTCGTGATCTCTCGTCGGGTTTAGTAATTTCCGGCAGTATTTTCAAGTTTATTTTGGGAATTCTTATAGCATGATGTTTTGTATAAAAACCATTTAAACATACAGTCTATTAGATACAAGACTAAGCTGTACCAGAGGAGAGAGAGCTTAAAGTTATAATTGTCTTTATACGCTCCTTGGATCTGATTCTCGACGATTTGATCTGTTGAGTGTTGTGTCGGTTTCTGTGATAAAGCTTGATAACAGTGTCCGTATCGCTTCTGGTTAGAGTTTCAAGCGCAGAACAGCAACTGCAATGGGTCTTCTGTTTGCGAAGTTGTTACGCATGTTTTCATCACAAGGTAACTTATTATCTGTCTCTGCTTTTCAAAAAGTCAGTTATAATGAAACTATATCTCAAACAATCGTATCTAGGTAGGCAAACAGTCGTCCAATTTAAAACCTAGCGAAACTCTGAGAATGGGTTGTACTCTCTTACTTGTCTTGCTACTTTACATCAAATAACCTAAATCCTAACCACTCTGCTTATTCCAACCATCACTCCATGAAACTGTTCTCTTACTTGTCTGTCTACTTTATATCAAATAACCTAAATCCCAACCACTCTGCTTATACGGGTCAGCCCGAATCCCCGAAACCCGAATCCCCGAAAAGAATATCGCCCGGATCCCCGAAATCGATTTTCTGTATTAAATCTATATTCTATATCATATCGAGATATATCAAGGCCACGTTAGGTCTATGTCATGTATTAGAGTTTACAATTTAACATTGAATAGTTTTCGGGAGTTCAGCCGTTTTCTATAAAACTGTTTTCGGGAATTCGGGCTTTTCTGTATTTTCAGCGTTTTCGGGGATTCGGGTTTCGGGGATTCGGGCCGGACCCGCTTATACCAACCATCACTCCATGAAACTGTTCTGTTCTCACTGACATAGTAATACATTGTCAACAAATCTCTTCTCTTTTGTTCATTGTTAGACATCTTTGCAGCCTTGATACCACAGATCACAATATTCTCATTACCGGGTCCGGCTAAATGCCTTTCCTCTATATTTAGAATTTCTGGTCCTGTTTGGATCAAGTCATACCTTTCCTTACTACAGAATTGTATTTCTTACGTACAGTGCCCTTCAAACCTCACAACCCGCTTACATTCGCCATCTATTCACTATTCAATCAACCAGATCTACTCCGTTCATTCATCCCCACCTAAGGCGGCTTATGGCCTGGTAATTTCAGCACTCTGCTTGCTTGCCCTCTCTTCGGCAGCATTATTCTCAAAACTGAAAACCAGACCTCATGCTATCCTATACTGGTTCTGCACCTTCACCACCTTCTGACCACCATCCATCACCAACAATTTTCACTGTAGCACCATGTATTTAATATCAACTGATGCAATGAATGAATTCCTGAAATAGATAATTTTATTATGCAATTTTGACAGGCTTTTAAAGATGCTTTTATAAATTTTTAGTTATATTTCTAATACTGGTTGTGTATCATGATGTCTTTTCAGAACATAAAGTCATCATAGTTGGTCTTGACAATGCAGGAAAAACTACCATTCTCTACCAATTGTAAGTTTTTCAGAGCATAAATTTTTTTTCATTGTTAACTATTAATAAAATAAAAAAATAAATTATATTCTTTATTATTTCAAACCGACAGACGCAGTAAGATTACATTGAAACATGAAAGTACAATCAAGATCTTAATTAAACACACGGTTTGGCAGCCATGCAAGGCACCGCCCTAGAGGGGGGTTACGGGAGTCGATCCGCGTACCTTATGCTCTCCTGGCCATGAGTGTTACCACTACTGTATCCCCCTCCCTAACATTTGCTAACATTTGGTTCACTGAAGGTATTTGTACATGTATTTTCAAACGCAGCATGGCACTTCTTTGAAAAGGAATTATATTGGTCTTAATTTTACACCTAGCATGTCTGTTGTTTTAATTCCACATCCAACATTAATTTATCTGAAATAGCCACCCCTTCACGTACCGACAGCCCTCTTAACAATCCCAGGTTTTGAGCTGATGGAACAGTAGGGGGCCATCCACATATTACGTACGCACTGAGGGGGGAGGGGGGTCGGATTTCGGCCATTTGCGTACGGGTGCGAACGGGTGGGGGAGGGGGGGACAAAATGTGTACGTACGCAAAATAAATTTCTAATTATGACGTCCACATTAGCCTATTTATAACTCTGTATTGTCCTACAGTCGTCCGATGGCATTTTATTACATTATATAAAAGCCATGTACAGTTATTCTGTGCTGTGAACGAGACACCTATGATTTGTCTATATTGGCCCTCACTCATCCTTCAATCTGGCCTAAAGTTCAGACAGCCTGGAGCTGTCCAGACACTTTCTGCAGCTGGTCTTCCTGGGGGGGGGGTGCGTCAAGTGTACGTACACAGAAAGTACGCTTGCGAACAGGGGGGAGGGGGTCCAATTTTCCGGGATTTTTGCGTACGTAATATATGGATGGCCCCTAGTGAATAAACCTTACAAATCTTGCTTCTATCGTGTCAAGGCATTATGTCATATAAGGTTAGCTATTTACCAAAAACATGTCACAAACCAAGGCTTGTCGCTTTTCTTCTCTTGCTCGATTATGCCAACTCAGTTTTCAGAGCTTGAACTCAACAGGCTTCAACAAAATTCTCTGTTGCACATTGCGCTGCATGCATTGTCTTGTACAAACTCTTTAACGTTACTCAGTCGACTGCATTGCTTCCTTTAGAATTCAGAGAAAGATTGAAACTGGCCTCTCTGGTCTATGAAATTCTTGCAATGAGCACTCCTATCTAACTTCAATGTACATATAATCTCACCTTACATCTCTTCCTGCAGCCTGCGAATGTGGCTATGGGCCTTTTGGGTGACCCATAATGTAGAACTGTCATGGGCTCTTGTGCATTCCATGTTGCCCTTGAGGTATGGAACTGGGAACCAATGTTTCTCAAATGGTCGAACTCATTTTCTTCCTTCAAGAAACGTGTCAACCTCGTTACTTCTCTCTGGCCTTTAACCATCTGGGTGTCAAACTGTTCTATGCCTGGCAATTGACTAACTGTGCCTCTTATTGCATTTCTTTGTAACTTTGCACATGTTAACAATTTTTATATATAATAATAAGTTGTTGCCCTCCAGTGATTTTTGGTTGTGTCAAAAGGATATGAAACATTTTTAAATTTCATAACATTTCAACGTAAATTGAATTCTTTTCCAGTCTCATGAACGAGGCGGTCCATACATCTCCGACCATCGGAAGCAACGTTGAAGAAATTGTCTGCAGGAGCACACACTTCGTTATGTGGGACATCGGAGGCCAAGAGTCGCTCAGAGCCTCGTGGAACTCATACTTTTCTAGCACAGATGTATGTTTGCCAGTTTTATTTTTAGTTCATCAGAGTTCTCTATAGTGTAGTGCTTAGAGCACTAGACTGTCAGTCGAGAGGTTGGGGGTTCAGATCTCCACCAAGGTAGAGATTTGGTTCGAGATTTCTGCTCTACATGCACCTCCTAGCCAACTCGGCTATGATGAGTACACTGAGCATACATTGTCGGTCGAAAGATGAGACGGTGAGCGAGCGGACTGGCCACCTGCCCTCGTATGCCAAGGCTAAGAAAGTGAAGTCGCTAACACTTCATACCATGGCTCAGATGGCCACCTCAGAGTTAGCTTAAGGGACTGCACTTCTTCATATACAAAAGTACTTGAATAAATTGTTTAACTGTGAAGAATAAATTATTTGCTTGTTTGGTTTCTGAGCAGACTTGCTATGTATTTTGGTAAGCACGTTTTTTACTTAGCAGCAGCCTTGTGCTTATGACATTCGTACTACAGAAGTTCTTAAAGTAGATTTAAATCACTCCAAATGTCCAATCTTCTACTGTGCTTTATGACTGTGGTGCAATAGAAGTTTTGCAAATAGGTTAGACTCATGTGAATCATTAAGATTCACCAGCACGTTCCTAAGGTACTTAAAGATGCTACAGGTAGTGTCTAGATGCTGCACATGTGTCTACATGTCATATACATAATTATAAGACATTTGTGACAGTATTATTTAAATACATTGTGTTATGTTGATTGTTGACAATTATTGGTAATTTGTTTTTTTTCAGTTTGTCATTCTTGTCATCGACAGTACAGATAGAGAAAGATTAAGTGTTGCAAAACAAGAACTCTATCAAATGCTGGCACATCAGGTAGATCACCTTTTATTTTCAGATATAATATACATTCAGTACAAAAATTGCTTGACACGAAATGCTTTGAACTAGTTCCAGTTTGTGTTAGCTGAATTTCATCTTACTTGTTTTTTGATCAATTCCGTGATTTTTAATATTTGATATAAACAGCTATGTAGTGTATGCATAGCCATATATTGGATGCATTTCTTATATATTGTTTTATCTTTGTGTGGCTTTTTAATCACAGGACCTGAAGAAGGCTGCTGTCTTGGTGTTTGCTAACAAACAAGATGTTCGTGGGGCAATGTCATCCGCGCAAATTATGCAGCACCTGAACCTTACATCAATAAAGGACCATCACTGGCACATCCAACAATGCTGTGCCCTTACAAGAGAGGGGTAAATAGTCACACCAAATATGTTTTGAGATTAAATGTATTGTTTAAAGAAATTTGTGGGTTAATTAACCAGTAATTGTCGGGCCTTTGGCTTTGATAAATGCTGTGGGAGTGGATTTTATGTTCATTCAGTTGACTAGTATGATAATTTTAAGGCATTTTTCATCTCTTTTGACTGCTATGATGACACATTTCTAATCATCCTTGTGATGATGCTTGGGTTTTTCGTTGGCATAATTTTAGAATTCTTGAGGGAATATTTCTGCCTTTGTTAAAAAAAATTTAATTGAAAAGGAAATAAACAAAGCAAGAGTAGCAGCATTTACTGCAAAACACTTACCTGTCTTATGACATATGATACAATACAATTGACATGGGCGGCGATCTAGGGGGGACATGTCCCCACACTCTTAAAGGTGGGGGGGACACTCCATGCATTTATCCCCCCCCCCCCACATTTTGAAGAAACACCAAAAAGGCGGAGAAATGTAATTGCATGTGAGGGTTTTGGCAGTGTTTTTGACGAGACATGGTAAAAATAATTTTTTTTTAACAGAAGTGTCCCCCCAAAAAAACTATGAGAAAGAAGAAGGAATTCGTGAGAAAAGTCAGACGAAAAGGGTTATTGGGACTAAAAAAAAGCGAAATTTTTCAGAGATGAAGTTTTGAAAAAAATTTTGTGAGGACAAGATTTTCCAAAACCGGTCGTCGACGAGATCGTGGCCGACTTTGTCCCCCCCACCTCTCAGACAAGATCGCCGCCACTGACAACTGTATTGTATATTTCCCTCTGTCCAGAAGTGCACACACAGCCAAATGACAGAACATTGATGGCACTGAACAGTTGTGCCTAAAGATTTGCTCAAGATCCTTAGACAGTGACTGCCTGAGTGGAGTCTTGAACCTGTACTCTTCATGTTACAAACCAAGTGCTATATCCATTTGGCCACCATGAATTCTTTTACCTTCATAAATCGTCATAGTTATGAGTTTTTGCTAATTTATTCTGTCTTCTTAAGCTCAAACATTGTCGAGATTTTTCCACTACTAACATGCTCATGTTTTTGTTTTAGTTTAAATCAGGGTCTTCAGTGGATGTGCAACCAGCTGCGCACGTAACAGAAGAGGGACCTAGTCATTCCAGATTTCCCGTCCAAAAATCTGTGAAATACTCGCCAGTGTTTCTCAGACTGGTAACCTTTCTGCATTTGCTGATCCAGTGCACTCGATCGTCCTTTTGGATTGGTTGCCATATGTTACGAGGTTCTTGGATAAAAGCATAATCAACCAGACTGTTGTGATGCCTTGTGTGGATGGTCAACAAGGCAATAGTTTATTTCTGTGTTATTTTATATAATGTCCTTGTTACGGTTGTTTGTTGAAGTACTGTGGCATTTTCTAGACTCCTAGTTTCTGTATTTGCATGTTCTTAGCTTCATCCCATTAGTCCATTGCTTCCAGGGCAGCTCCTGGGCTTGAAGTGGTGGCGAAGTGACAGTGAATTCCAGGGGATAATTCTCTATGCCGTTTCATTGTCATGTTTGTCTAAATAATTTCAAAACTGTTTACTTTCCATTCTTAATAGTTGCCTAAAACAATTCTATGTGGAACTATTATTGAGAAATGTTATGCTATTGCCTGTACCTTTCAGCAGCACATTATGTTTACAAAGCCTATAGGACAATTTGTCTTCCCAACCATTATATGAAATGTTTTCATTAACTGTTTCAAGCTCTCAGGGAGGACAGGTTTACACTGTTGTAGAATTGCAATACTGTAAAGAAAACACGCTTCCTAATTTACTCTGAATGTAATGCAGCTTTGCCCACTAGTTGTTTCGTGTTTGCCATTCTGTCATTGGTGCAAAATATATCATTTGCACACTTTTATTCTCTGTAGGTTTTCTTACATGAATTTCTTGTGATTCAGATCAGGCAATGTTGTAGAGTAAGTTTAGTAATATTTCTTCAGTTTTTCTAGAAGACTTCGTAGGTACTTGTATATAGACATTAATGGTGTAAAAGCCACTTTTCAGTCTTATGGTCAGTAAAGTATTGTATGTGATATGACTATAAATATGTTGCTTTATATATTTTTGCATTTATATGCTGTTTGTTCCTGGTAACAATTATGCTGTACATACGCTGTTTAAAGTAATGTCTGCACACTGCGACACAATTTTGGTCGAAATGCTTAGAAACACAAATTATCTCAAACTATAATGCCAAAAATAATGTCTAGCCACAATCAATGTCTTGGCTCCACTAAAGTCTGGCCTACAGCCAAACACTAATGTGACTTACAGAAATGTCTGATTTTGGTTACAAATTTTGCTATTACCAGGTTCATGTGTTTAGAATGTGCTCTTTAAGATACCGTTGAAATGCGTAGTGTAAATGTTTCAGTTACTTTGCATTACATACAGCCCCTGTATATTTATTACATTTTAAGAAAGTTTACAATGGTTCAATTCTTTCCACCAGAATGAGTAGCACTTATCATCATAACCTGTTGCCTAATCCTACTTATATAGTTGAACTTGACAGTTTTATGGTTATAATTAATGCTGTTGAACAGCTCTGCTTGGTGCAGTAGAAATGTCTGGTTAAATTACCACATTTCTGGCTCTAGAATCTTCTCTGATAGCACTCATCAGTAGAGCTGTACATGGTGAGAATGGTTGTACTCTTTGGGTGTTCATTTTACAGGACCATGTCATGTCCTGCAAGTATTCACACATGGACCATGTGTGAATACTTGAAGGATGCTTGAGTATTAAATTTAGTCATTATGCTTTGTCCTGAGTGATTGCTGTAACTTGGTATTGTTTGATTTGTAATGATGCTTGTGTTGAAGTGGTTCTAAATGTATTACTGATTATGATCCTTGTGTATTTTTGATCTGAGTTTATTATACCGGTATATATTATCCTGTACTTCTTTGCCATTTAGGTGCATATTCTATTCATGGTCTTTAATATGTTACTGAACTGGAACTGCAGCAACTAAAATTTTTGTCACAATAAATATCTTCTGAATATAGTTTTATTTACTTATGCATTATTTTCAGACTGTTCATTTTTAGAAAATGTTTAAGACTTGCTAATTTGCAAGCCAATGAAGCTTTAAAATTATCGAGTTAAGTTTTTAAGTAACAGAATGGACAGATGAGAATTATAACAACAAAGTATCTAACAAGAAAAACATGTTAAGGTTTGAAGCATGCCACTGCCTAGATGGATGGATGGTTTTATTTTGTGAATGCATAGAAACAGGTGTATTTTTAGGGATTATATATAGAGAAATATCTCTATGTATAATTACCAAATATCTGGATATCAGATGCACAGTTCCCTAGGCCCATGTGTATCATCTAATCTAATTACTTATATAGCACCGTTATAATACTAGCTTTAGTATCCTTGAAACAATAACACATCAAAGTTCACTCAACAATACATGAAACATGGCTATTTAACAGATAAAAGAAATCTGTTAGATAACCATCTTTCAACATATCTTATACTAGCCTTAACATGTGTCAAAACTTTCCTCATCTCTCTGTGGCTGAACAGTTCGAATATTTAAAGGAATGTTGTTCCAAAAGGTCCAGTGCTTGAGAGTAAAAATGTAAATAATACGTAGGCCCTACGCTAAATTGTTATCATTGCGAAACCCGAACGTAGCCCCCCTGTCTCTGTCTGTCTGTGTGTGTCTCTCTCTGTCTCTCTCTCACACACACACACACATGCACACGCACAGTGCGTCACGTTGCAGAGGCTCATAACACGCAAAATCTTCGTAGCTCCTGGCTGCCAACAATATCATTGCCTACCTTGTTGAAATACAGGCTCGTGGCTGTATGAGAGAGACAGACAGACAGACAGACAGAGACAGACAGAGAGAGAGAGAGTATTTGTGGGGGTACGAGGAGTACCCGTACCCCTACTTTTTGGACTGGGGGTACCATCAGGGGCGTAACTTTGGTCTAAAAGTGGGGGGTACCAATTTCTTACATACGCGAAGCAAGCTGAGACTGCGATCTCTGGGAAGGCACAATAATAAAATACTCTATATATATATATATATATATATATATATATATATATATATATATATATATATATATATATATATAGAGAGAGAGAGAGAGAGAGAGAGAGAGAGAGAGAGAGAGAGAGAGAGAGAGAGAGAGAGAGAGAGAGAGAGAGAGAGAGAGAGAGAGAGAGAGAGAGAGAGAGAGAGAGAGAGAGAGAGAGAGTAAATACCTTTACCTATAGAGTACGTATACCTTTATATATATAGATATAGATTACATAGCTTTATATATATATATATATATATATATATATATATATATATATATATTACATACCTTTATAATAATAATGATGATGATGATAATAATAATAATAATAATAATAATAATAATAATAATAATAATAATAATAATAATAATAATAATAATAATAATAATAACAGTGATGGTGCAGCGCTTCAACGCAGTGGCCTTCCAAGGCGCTATGTCAAAGCTGCCCGGAGCCAAAGAACAACAAACCCGTCTTTATACATCGCCTTCTTAACGGAGGTAGCGGCGGGAAACTCGTTTTGAGAGTGAACAGAACCTAGACACGATTTCTCGGATTATAATAATAATAATAATAATAATAATAATAATAATAATAATAATAATAATAATAATAATAATAATAATAATAATAATAATAATAATAATAATAATAATAATCTTTATTAATTCAGACTGACAAGTACGCAGTAAGATTACATTGAAACACGACAGCATACAATTAAGATCTTAAGTAAATACACGGTTTGGCAGCTATGCAAGGCGCCGCCCTAGAGGGGGTTACGGGAATCGATCCGCGAACTTAATACTCTCCTGGCCATGAGTGTTACCACTACTCTATCCCCTCCCCATACAACTAATGTAATCCCTTCATAACACGTGCTACAACCATTTAGTGTATTCAAGTTACGTTCTGACAGCTTGTATTAGTAATAAACGAAAATTGTTTGTTTGTTTGATTGATTGATTGATTGATTGATTGGAATTTGGAACCAGAGGAGAAAAGCAAGTGAGTATAGGTACATGTGGTATAGGGTGTACGAGAAATTACTTCCAACAAAATCTGATTGAAAGATTGTTTGATTTTTTAGCTGTTAATGTGCAAAATTGACCCAAACTTAAGCTGAAACTATATTCAAATATAAAAAGCGCTGTTCTGGAAAGTGTTAAATGGTTAAAGTTGTCTACAATAATATTGAAGCGCAGAACATTCTTCAGTTGGGCTACAACGTTTGGGCTACTTATTGACACTAAGCTTGGCTTTGGAGTTTACGTTTAGCCGACGTTTAATCGAGCACTTGATTTACATATTTTGCAAAGTTTCGTTTTTAGTTCGCGTGTTGCCTGTAGTTATAGTAAGTAACTGGCACGAAATAAGTAGCACTCGAAGAGGTTACTTCAGTTACTGCATTTTCTGATATACACCTTTTAATGCTTCATAGTATCCATTTCCGCGCAATCCCTTATTCCAGTTAAGATACTAACCCCCGCACACGAGTAATAATGCCACTTATATACTTTAATGTTATTGCGACAGTTTCTTCCCTAGGGAACATCAGCCATTAATAATTAACAGGTAAAATTCAAGTTTTGGTCATTTACAGCCGATCACGTATAAACAGTATGGCCACCCAAGACAGGAGAGAGAGAGAGCGCGCTACGACCTCCGCACAGCGAATTTTCAGTAAGTAAGTAAGTAACCAATGGGTACCGAACACAATTAGTGGACTGATCTTTGGGATGTTGACTTGATAAGGCTTGATTTCAGCTGTGCCTTGTGCAATTGACTCCAGCGCAATAGAAGTTACTAATCGAAAATAACAATAAAAACTTTACAAAAGAACTTCTATGGGTGCTAGCGGGGGTGGGGCGGGCTTTGCCCGCTTTAGCCTATAGCCCAAAGTTATGTAACAGACAGAATAACAAACAGACGAGACTTCGAATATTATGTTGGTAGATGGTTTCATGGCGTTGCAAAGGTGATTGTAGGAACCACTTTCAGATTAATTACCTAGTTACGATAGTTATGGTTGCTTGCAATGCTTTAATTTCTCTCACAGTCTGGGGTGACCATATTGTTTAGAAGTAGGGTGATGGCAATTGGCTGTTTCTTGAGTTGTTTGTCCTTTCTTAATGTTTCTTTGTATTAGTATACTACTATTTATTGTTGTTATTATTATTATTATTATTATTATTATTATTATTATTATTATTATTATTTTTATTATTACTGTTACTGTTACTATTATTATTATTATACCAGATGTAGAACATTTCCCTCAGGAATGAAAGCAGGGTGTTGCTTAAAATGGTGATTCTTCATTTGTATTGAGCTCTATAAAGGACCTTAGATGGCAGATACAATGGTGTGCTGAAATGTTGCTGCTGTTATTATTGAGAAAGTTGTTTGTACATCGTCATCATTTGTTAGCGTAATAAGATTTCTAATTTATTTAATTATTTGTTAAGAGTGATGGGTGTCGAGAAACGATCCAGATCACGATCTCCGGTGGCTGTGAAGCACCGAGAAGAGAGAGATGAAAGGAAGCACCGATCCAGATCTCGCAGCAAAGACAGAAAACGTCCTGATGGGTAATTTGCAATTCTGCTATTAAATGAGCGAATACTGAGACTTTTAGTGTAATACTTACCCTTTCTGAGTGTCTCAATAAGTCTTTTTACCCCAGTAAAGTGTTGCAGTGTATAGTTAAACAGGTAACGGAATGATGTGAGGCTACTGAGTCAATCGTTGTAGACTTCTGTAACTTCAGGGTATATGTTCCAAGTTTCTCATTAAGTCTTTTGTACCAGCCAGCAAATCCTGATACAGCATTTTAGCCAGTGAATGGACGACGCATAGGTAATGCACAGGCTTGATCAGGAACCAAACCTAAGAAACAATAAATTGCTTTCAAATTTCTTAATAAGTGACCAAAATGCAAATTGCTTATGTTCAGAACATTGCATTTCACACAAAGATTCAAATGACAGACAGAAAACTGCTAAACTAAAAGACTCATACTTGAAGATCGCAGATTGCTTAGAGGGATGTATGGTGATATTAGTGGTTGAAGGTAGATAGAAGTACTCGTTGTAAGGGTTTATAGGTTGGACAATGGACAGCATACTAGATGGTTTAAATCTTATTCTGGATTCAACAGGAAACCCCTTTGATTCCAATCCATGAAACAAGTAACTATTGTAGACATGCACTAGTTAAATTCTGAGTAACACACCAAGACTATAGTTATGAAATTTTTTAGCAAGAGTTTAACTGAAGAATAGTGGCACCACATCATTAAGAACTAGCTATCACATTTTGCTGAATATTAACGAAGTGGGTAGTTTGACACACCTTATATCTAAACTATGTTAGACAAAGCTAAGTATTTTACATTTTCAGAAACTAGACCACAAACTGAAGCTATATGAAACGTTTCATGATTGTACATAGATTAGTTTATCGAAACCATAAGAAAAATGTGTAATTTGCCCCATGGCTGAAAATCGGACAAACTTCAGTTGTGTTATAGGTGTTATAATCTCAGGAATTGCTAGCTATTCAGATCTGAAACTGTGCAGACCTTCATGATGCATATTTTTCTGCATACTGGCTACAAATTATCAACATCTGAGATGGTGAGGTGGAGACCATTGTTTGAGTTGACATAGAATGACCCAAGAGCAAATTGGACGATAGCTCGAGTGTTTTGGATCGACAGTGGATGATCGCCTTGAAGATGGCTGAAGCTTCCTTGATCAACTCGTATGGAACAGTTTTGAGAGGACAATTTTGGAATTAAAATTTGTAGAGTTGTTTGGTGTGCTATACTGCTTACTTGCCTACTCCCTACAGCTACTTATTTACTCAGCACTTGTCGTGGACCACTGTCTGATTTTGCGTGTGGTCAGTGTGATCGCACTGACCTTTGCACAAGGCAACTTTGCAAGCTTCACATTCGTACTGAGTCTTCTTGAGGCAGACCTGTGGAGACTTAATCTTTTTCTTTGAACATAGGATACATGTATTTCAGTGAGCTGCAAGCTTGACCAAGATGTAAACCCTTTCACTGCCAGGAGCAGTATGCCCCTATGTCAGTTGCTGAGCACTTGTAAAACCTCTGTGTTTGGTTCTTTGGCAAATTCCTGTCTGAAGTCCAGATGCTTTGTTTTAGACTTCATTCTGGAAGTTCCCAAATCTGGTTGGTCTTGCAGATGAATTTTTCTAGGTGATATAGGCAATGACAATTCTACATTTCTTCCCCCACTAGAAAATATGTTACCACCATTTAGTACCAGACCAGCCAACCGGGTAGGCCTAATAAGAAGCATTCTAATTACCCAAGTCCACCCAACCCAAGTTACAATAATAAGAGAAGTATGGTTCCATGTTGTTTTGTGGAGTTTACCTATCTGCTGTTTAGTTTATGTACTCTGCTATGCATATAGATTAATATGTTCAGCTAGCACTTCAAGAAACTGTTATCAGAAACGGAGGGAAATATTACAAAAAGGGTGCACCATGGCTGAAATGCCAAAGATGTCTGTAAATGGTACCATTATATGTGAAACAGGAAACTCTTATACCTCTTCAGTCAATCTATCTTGCACAAGTCATCTGATATCTCCAACCCAGGTTCCCTTTGGGTCAACGTATACTGAATGCCATCTGTGAACTCGTGTCAGTGTCAGAATTTCCTTTGATCACAGCCTCTTTATTTTCATCACTTGATCCATCAGGCAATTTTTCATTGTCTGATTCATCAAAACTGTCATCATTTGAATCCAATTCTTCAATCGATTGGCAAGTTTTTCGTCAGCGAGTCTGAGCGAGACAGAGTTTTGTCATCTTGAGCATTTAAATATAGCTGATTTAAATGTGTGTATCGATTGGTTGATTGACACATTTAGGCTTTTGATTCCTCTGCTTAAAAGCCATGAGTGTAATAAAGACAAGGCATGCATGATTTTACTTAGGTTGCTCTTGTCTGGAATATGTTATTTGTTTGTACATGATGTGTTTATTTTTGTTTGTTTGAAGCCACAAAGTACGAGATCGTCGAGATAGAGATCGGGATCGAAGAAAAAGAAGTCGAAGCCGAAGTAGAGATCGGCAGGGCAAACGTCGCAGGTCTAAGTCACCAAACAGGAGAAATAAAGATAGGTGAGTTGCTAATATTTGTAGATGCATCCTGTGAACTTCCAATACTTAAAGTAATGAAAGCTGAAGTTACAAGTGTATCTGTCTTGGCTTCTGAATAGGTTGTGGATTTGATTCTTCATCAGGACAGACTGTCTTAGATATCTGTACCTATATATCTGGCATTCAGTTGTGAACTGCGCAGTAAATGACTTCGTCGGGTGTACAGTCAACGAGAAATGGTGAGACATTGGAGATTCCATTCAGGCTTGTACGTCAAACGTAATGCTTGTTGTGATAAGTGATTTTCACTTGCAAGACCAATCTCATTGTAGAGTAAGAGAGTATAGGGGTGTTTGTCTTCTTTGTACTCACAGCTTAACTACAAGACTAGTTTTATGAAGTGCTGTGCAGTTATGATATTAAGTCACAGTACTGCTTGCAAGTTTTAAAAAGCAACTGAATCCTTAGTGTATTTTAATAAAAGAAATGATTACGACGTTATCTTTCCTATCTTACCCTATGTTCTGACTATGTAGTCTTCCTTTCCAGGTTTTATGGTTTATCGTCTGTTTCAGAGGTGTACCAGACTTTCAACCCTGTTTATTATCACAGTGCTACTCCACCTGGCTAATAACGCTACTTCCAGTGTAATATGTGGGTGCATGGTGATTTTTGTTAAATGTGTGAATGGAACATTTTTGGGTTGTTTTAGGATTAAGGATGAGGAGGAACTGAAGGCTGAGGAGAACAAGAAGCGTGTTCCACTCTCTCTTGAGGAACTTGTTGCCAAGAAGAAGGCTGATGATGAGGCACAGAGCAAGGTAGGCCATTTCTTCATCATTTGTATCATATTTATTTTTATTTATTTCGGATATTTCTATAGCGCCTCCTCAAGTCTACTACTACTCAGAGGCGCTCCCGACTACAGCATTTGATACTGTGTCAGAGTTTTCACGCCGAAGCGCCACGAGCAATCGCGAGTGAAGGACTTGCCCAAGGTCCGTACGCAGCGGCTAGAGTGGGATTCGAACCTGCAACCCTCCGGTCACAAGGCGCCGAACTTACCACTGAGCCACAACGCTTGTATCATATTTACTGCAATGTTAATGAGATTTCCACCAGGGCAGAAATTTGGTTGGAGATTTCTGCTCGACGTGTGCTCCCTAGCCAACTCAGCTATATTGAGTACACTGACTGTACACTTGGTGAGTAGATAACAGCGAGGAAGAGGACTGGCCTCCCACCCTCATATGCCGAGGTTAAGAAGATGAAGTTGCTAACATTTCATACCCATGGCAGCGTTGCCACTGGGCTAGCTTACTGGACTGCCTTTCTTCTTCTATTGAGATTTCAGTGACTTGTTTTGATGGTCTTGCATAAATGGCTAATTCTGTTTTTGCTACTAGTGTTATTATTTAGATTTTGGTTAATCTTATATTTACTACTGTCATAATTTTGTGTTAATGGTTAATCCTGTTTTGTAAAGTTAATCCTGTTCTAAATTTTTGATCAATAACTGAACAGTTTGATTTCTGTTTCAAGAGTTTTCTTTGTAGTAGTTGATTGTTGTCTGGGATAATTCTTTAGCCAAAGTTCTTGACCAAAGAGGAACGAGCTGCAGAGGCAATGCGACGCAGAGAGGAACAGGTGGCTGGCATAAAGAAACTCCAAGAAGACGAAAGAAAGAAGCAACAGGAGTTCATTAAGGCAGCCAAAGAATCTGTTGGTCAGTTAAACTGCTAGAAAGAACATAGGCTAACAGCCATAAGTCACATAAACTGAGATCTTCCCATAGAATTAAATACAATATAATACAAACCAAGTGTATTTGATATTGCCCTCCTTCCAAAGTTCAGAAGTGCACACGACCATACGACAGAACATCGATGGTGCGATGTGAGTGAAGGACCTGCTCAAGGTCCCTAAACAGTAACTTCCTCAGGTGAATCTTGATCCCATTTTACTGTCCAAAGTCCCAATGTTACAGGCGAGCTCTCTAACCATTCGGCTGAGACTTGAACCCGTACTCTCCATGTTACAGGCCGAGCGCTCAAACCAATTGGCCATTGTCCACACCTGAATTAAAGTTACTTAAGCTATGGTACTACAGTGATACAGATGAAGTCAGCTTTAACGCAATGGTCATTTGATTACTGAATAGATTGGATAGACTGAAGTTGGGGAAGCGACACAGAAAATGATAAACTGTCTAAGATGCCTGTGACAGCTGTGAACAAAATATATACTGGGGAGTTCTTTTAACACATTTCATTACAACAATTTCTGATAGATGCAGCATGATCAAAATCCCAAATTTAGTTCATGTATAAAGAATAACCACATTGTAACACAACCCCATTAAAAGAAGTTCTGTGTATGAACCCCAAAAGATGGCGTTGTGATAGAGCTTGTGGCTTAAAGCTGAATGGCTACATGATAACATTCTTAAATTTGTGCAGAGGATAATTATGAAAGGGAACGTCGTGAACGCTGGGAAAGGAGGGAGAGGGAAAGGTTGGCAGAACAGGAGGAACAGAACAAAGACAAGGTTCCAGAAACTAAAGACAAAGAAAAAGAAACAGAAGCTGTGAAGGTACACCCTCTTTTATTGATATTACTTTCATTATAATTATTATTCGTAGTATATAGTGTTATGTTTCCCTTTGGCATATTTGATCTTAATATCGTTGAACATTATTATTGTTATGTTTACCCATAGTTCGAATTGGTTTTAAATGATTTTATATTTGTTACTGCACACTTCTCAGTGAACTTGTTAGCTTGTTTCTTGTTGGCATATTACATTTTGGCATAGTATACAGATGTGTTTGGTTAATTGGCTGGTTTGTATTAAGACAGTATGCAGTTGTGTGCTTTTGCATTGTGGTCTGTGGGTCTTCTAGGTCACCTTGGGTTGCTGCTTTATTTGTCCTGCCCCAGAGCTCTGTTCTGGGTCCCCTGTTATACATACTCTATACTGCTGACCTTGGACACCTCTTGGTGGCCGGTGCAGTCTAAAGTCAGTCCTACGCAGATGACCTCCAAGCTTATGTCCATCGCTCGGCGTCAGCTGCTGGTGCTGCCGCAGTTTGAGAGATTACCTGGGTCGTGGGGATTTTGGAGGCCTGGATGTCCTCAAACCGCCTATGGTTAAACCTGGCAAAGACCCAGTACACCTGGTTTGGTACGCGCCAAGGGCTTGCAAAAATTAACCTGGAGGCTCTAGCACTTGAATTCCCATGTGTTTCCTTTGCCTCCTCAGTACGAGATCTTGGTGTCATTTTGGATCAAGTGCTCACATTCATGCGACACATTAATCTGCTTTGTTTCGACTGTTATTTATTGTCTTTATTATACTCATGGCTTTTGCTTGGTCTCTCACACTCTGACACAGGCAGATGCTTCCACCCCTGTCCATGCCTTTGTGGTTTCCCATCTCGACTACTGTAGCACCCTCTAAGCTGGCCTCCCAGCTCCCTGCCTTGGGTGTTTCGAATTGGTTTTGCATGCAGGTGCACACCTTAGTGGACGCATCCCCAGATTCAGCCAGATTCGTTGATATGCAGGATGTTCGGCACTGGCTCCCATTTCCACTGTGGATCGCCTACAGGGTCTCTGCACTGGTCAAGCGTTGTCTGGAGGGACTTGCCCCCTATACCTGCTTGAGCTTTGTCACCCTACTTTTTCGGTCACTGGCCCACAACCTGGAATTGGCCTTCATGTTGTGCTTCACCTGGTCCCTATGACTCACTCTACCTTGTTCCTTACTAACTTAAAGACTGCTTTCTTTAGCCTTGGTTGGACTGGAAGTGCTCCGGAGTAGATCCCTTGAAGCTCCCTAGTAATAGTAATAATAATATTTAGTTTATTGTTTGGCTGGCAATTATGGTTGTTATATTTATGAAGCAAGTGTTTCTGTTATATTTGTATGGCGTCGACTGACAACGAAAAACAGTTTAGTGTTTAGCGACAGGTAACCCACAAACTCTGTTAGAAGGAAAGCTGCTGTGTTTTGCATAGGTGGAATGTCTTGTGTTGATGTGTAGGAACGGTATCTTGGAATTGTGAAGAAGAAGAAGCGAATTCGTCGTCTTAACGACCGTAAGTTTGTGTTTGAGTGGGACGCTGGCGAGGACACTAGCACCGACTACAATCCAATCTACAAGGACAAACACCAGAACCAGTTCTACGGAAGAGGCCACGTTGCTGGAATAGACATCAAGGTCAGTCTGTTATGATGGCATAAAAGTAAATCTGTGATGTAACTGTGTGATTATTGAGCTGCTCTTAAATGCTTCTCAAAAGTGCTGTAAGTGCATGTTCTGTATATATATTTACTTGACATGGTGTATGCATTATCAAGTTTCAGTGGTTTGTGAGATTACCACCTTAACCTCATTGATTATACTGGAACCTTATAGTTCTGGCTAAAGTTGTGAGCTTTGATTGCTGCTGTGGTATTGACTGAAAATTTCACAACCACTCTTCTAAGGACTGTTGTTGCTAGGGAACCAGTTCAATAGATGTGGTTACAATGCCCTAATTTACCAAATATACTGTTGCAGCAACAAAAAAAGGAGCAGTCAAAATACTATTCTGACCTTATGGAAAAGAGACGAACAGCTGCAGAAAAGGACCAAGAAAAGTATTTAATTTACTTTATTTGTGTTTTTTCTTTCATACTTTAAACTTGTATTTATAAATATTTGCATATTTATTAAGGACTAAAGTTGGGCACATTGCTTGATTTGTGAAAACATTGAAAATTGAAGTGTGATTTATTGCGTACCTCTGATGAGAGGCTTTTACCACGGTGGTGCAAAAATTTCGACTTAAGTCCATTACATACTGGCTTCAGTGCTTTACAGAGAATGTAGTACATTTACTTTTTGGGCTATTTTACTATATGAAGGCATGCACTTACTACTTTATGGATGCTTAACAGAAGAATGCAACAGATGATGTGCCAAAGTGAAAAACTGTTCTCGTTGAAAATTGTCTAGGCTTCGTATTAAGAAGATGGAAAATCGTGAGGCAAAACAGAAATGGGATGAGAGACATTGGTCGGAGAAGGAGCTGCCCGAGATGACAGAGCGTGACTGGCGTATCTTCAAGGAGGACTACAACATCCAGACAAAGGGAGGAAAAATCCCAAATCCGATTCGCAAGTGGAAAGAGGCGATCCTGTCCACCGAGCTGCTTGACATCATTGACAAACTTGGATACAAGGTAGAGAATGTCATATTAGGCCAGGCATGGCGAACCTTTTTTAGCTCGCGTGCCAGAAAATAGTTCTTAAAGAAAGTATAAAATTTCGTGTGCCAGAAATTTTATTGAACCAGTGAACACGGAATGAAGTACCCAAAAAGTGAAAGCTAATATTGAAAGTCATTGCATTATTTTTGGATGTGGCTACTTAAAAATGCGATGTATTTATATATACCATAATTTTATGTGACAATGAAGCAGGAAAGAAATTGCTGAATGTAAGAAATAAAGAAATATAAAAAAAAGTATGAAAAAAAACGAAAGTTCAGAGTTAAGGTGACGTGCCAAGCAAAATCTGTTGGCGTGCCAGGTTGGGCACGCGTGCCATAGGTTCGCCATCCCTGTATTAGGCTATTAGATAAGTAGATGGTTTGTTTACTGGAGTAACTGATAGATTAGTTGTGCAACAATCAGAATAGTCCGTCTTACTAGTACAAGATCAAAATGACATTGAGGATAAACACTCTTTGAACATTGACCAATTCCTGACCTACTTCCCTGACTTACTGACCTTTCAGTTGACTTTTCCAATGGATAACCACCAATGATTTCTCATGCATTATGGTAATTGTGCTAAAGAAGTCCATAGATCGGATTAGATGCCTTGCAAATGTCTCACAACTGTAGAGTAGGTAGTTCTTAAAGCTGTGGCTTGGTATCCAGTAGAATGGCTGAACCAGATGTGCTTTTCCAGGGAGGTCATGCAGAATCTGGCTACTGTGATTCGGTGCTCGAGTTCTAGGTCACTGAATTCGTTGAACTTAGTGCAGCTGTCCAGATATGTGAAAGTATCAGTGACCTCTAGTGTATTGTATTATATTGTATTGTAGCTGAGGTGTGGTAAGGTTATATTCATTCATACCTCTTTTTTATGCTGATGTCCTTAATGGCATATTGTCTTCAGCAGTCTTTCTCATAATTTGCAGGTGAATTTTGGAAGTAGTCGTAATGCATGAATGTGATTGTGCCAACAGGACCCAACGCCCATTCAGAGGCAGGCCATTCCAATCGGTCTACAGAATCGTGATATCATTGGTGTGGCTGAAACTGGCAGTGGAAAGACGGCCGCATTTCTCATTCCCCTCCTGGTCTGGATCCAAACTCTGCCTAAACTGGTCAGGTAATAAATCAGCTTTTGTAGGAAGTTTTCTCTATGAGTTGTACCCTGACAAATATTTCTGTGCATATATCGAGTGGTCTGATGCATGAATTAATAGGGTGCTTCTACTATGCTGTGCAAAAAGTGGTGGAGGATGCAGTAGGCATGATGATATGGTTACTAATTGAATGATGTGGGTTCTAGCCTTCACTATGATAACACAGGCAGATCCAGAAGTTGAGGGAGAAAATTTTACCCTTGCTCAGGTGTTGTTTGGTATGACATCTGTATGACCTTTGCCATTTGAAGTCATGTAGTCTTTGGGGGTCAAAGACTAGGCCTATTTTTGTGTCTTAAAAATGTCTGATGAATTTTTAAAAATCATTAGGCCTACCTTTTCAACTGGTTTATTTATGTTTCCCTGACTCTTGACCTCATTTCTTACCACTGTCACTGTCTTTTCCCTTGATCGCTTAACCTTTTAAAGTCTTTTTTCCACTTTCACATATTTTTTCATGCCCTTTTACTTGACTGTTCTGAATTTACTACTTTATTTCCTTTGCCAGTATTATCATTGCTGATTTTACTGCATATTTTCTGTGGGCAATCTTTGGCAAAACTGGTTTTTGGGCTAACCCAAGGGTATATTGCCCTTAATTAGATGGGAGACATGCCCCTCTGGATGTGCCTGTGAACTTAGGTTAACCTTTTTGCTACCTGGGTTGCCGGATATATCTGGTAAGGAAAATAAAAATTCATATTACCTAGGTTATATTTCTGGTTATTTCCTCCGGTAACAGAATTTTTTTATGCCCAGTAGCGAAAGGGTTGTTTCTGACTTGCCTCTGATCAAAACTTTGGCTAGCCACAGGTGCATAATGGATGGAGATGAGGGTTGATGGTACACCAAAAACTGGCCACCGGTGATGTTGCTTTGTTGTGATCTGTTGTGGCAGGACGGAGGATTCAGATCAGGGTCCGTATGCTGTTATCCTTGCACCAACGAGAGAACTGGCTCAGCAGATTGAAGAAGAAGCTATTAAGTTTGGTGCTCCACTTGGAGTTCGAACTGTGGCTGTGATTGGAGGTATTTCAAGAGAGGACCAGGGATTCAAGCTACGACTTGGATGCGAAGTAAGTAGAATTAGATCATCACTAACGTAGCATGTACTTGTGTGTTTGAGTTCTGGTATTTGTTCGCGTAACTCGCGAATCTTGGAAGACAACGCCTCCCATTCACCCAATCTCAATGCAATACCGCTGCGAGTTGGCAGTTGTTTCTTACCATTAATGTTTAAAAAGTAATGACATATGTTGACACATTTTACTCCCTTGGAAATGGAAACATAGCATTTCCCTTCAGTGTGTTGGAAATATTTGACAGGTTGATCCTGTTTGATCAGCTCCATGCATCTGTCGATATCGTCTAACTGGTTGACTAAATTTGCCCATCTCGACTTGTTAAAGCACCTTTACATCCTTTGCATCGAACTCCTTCTTTTAGAAAGCAATGCGTTGTTGTCTGCCATGTCATATTCTCTTCTGTGCACTGCAAGAATCTCCTTACAGATATCAACAGTTTCCAAAATTGTCTCTTTGTAAAGCTGTCACTTGACAAGTTTGACGTTTACCTACAATTATAACAGTGTAATGCTAATGTAATGAACAATGACATTACCGTTCGAGTGGTACAAGTCCTTTTTAGAGAGTGAAATTGGTGACCGTAACGATAGCTAAAATCAACTATTTCTTGGAGCAAACGAACAATGACATGCAAAATAATCAAATAGATATATATATCAAACTATATAACTTTAATCTGTAGATAGCATTTAAAAAAGTCTAGGATACGAAGTACTAACAATGAGTATGGTTCCCCAAAACAGCATAAGGGCAAGGTGGTGCATGTTTGTAGATGTTTGATAATAAAACTGATATATTATCGGACATTCAGTTATTAATTTTATTTATTATACCTTATATCTGGCTTGACAGTCTCTTGATATCTGCCTGGTGCTACTGAGACATTCTCTTCACTAAATGTCTTTCATGAGCTGGCCTGGGTGCCAGTGACTGGGGTGCTTCTAATCATAGACCGGTATAATACATGTTATGTACCTGGTGTCTGTTGTGTTTTCAGATCGTTATTGCCACTCCAGGTCGTCTGCTTGACGTTCTTGACAATAAATACTTAGTTCTACAGCAGTGTACTTATGTGGTACTTGATGAAGTAAGTTCAGTCAGGATATTTAATGGATGTTAGTCTTCACTTCCCTTTCTATAAATTTATGCTGTTTGGAGGAGTATGTAATACATTGAGTAATAGTGTTGCAGGTATTTTAATTACAGCACAGACACAACTGACATCATTGAATCAGATAAAATTACCTAAGCCATCCTAAGGCTAAAATAAAATTATGTACTATGCCCAATAGAACACAGCTTAACTTTAACATAAGAACATGTGGCATAAGACTGTAGTATTATTAGTCATATATAAAGTGTCGCTACCTAGTAACAAAGCTTCAATCAATGGCACAGAACATTTGTGAGTGAAGGACTTGGTCTAGGTCCCTACTACACAGTTACCATCTCAGGAAGGCTTGAAGCCTCATGCCTACTCTTCGTGTTACAAGGCAAGCACTCAAGCACTCATGCTAATGGGCTACCATGTCTCATGGTTGAGTGCCGATACTATCAAGACTTAGACTTGAATTAGTCACTACTGTAACCTTATGCCCCTCCACACCTATAGCAAAATCTGCCTCCCACCCAGAGGCAGATTTTGCTGTAGGTGTGTAGGGGCACACCCCTGCACACTTGGTTTTGTGGTGGTAACTCTCAAGCCACACTTGTGCATAGTAGACTGTTACAAATTGCCATTTCTCTTAATAACCTTGTTCTTACGAAAGCAATCTTTGATCCGCCACTGCTCCCACCACACATGCCTTGGCTTCACATGCGACAGCCAACTGCCCAGCTATTAAACCGTAATTAAGCAATTTCGGTTGGGTTTCGGGTATTGATTTAACTGCCGTTGTTCAACCATTCAAATGGGTACCAGGGCCTCTGGGTGCCCGTTGACAGCCCTAAGAGTAACCTGAATAAATTTTAGCAATTGTTTGCATTTATAGGCTGACAAAATGATCAATATGGGGTTTGAACCAGATGTTCAGTCTATTCTCAAGTACTTGCCTGTGAGCAACCAGAAGCCGGATTCGGAAGATGCCGAGGACGTAGAAAAGCTGACGGCTAACTTTGCCTCAAAGTACAAGTATCGACAGGTAACAACATTTCGATGCCGGTCCCTTTTATCTTTCAAAACATTACGTTTGGCGATCAACTGTTCAAACTATGCATTCTTTTGTTTATTCATTTAGTTATTTTGTTGATATGTGGTAGAAGTGATCCATTAGGACAGTGCTGTCCAACCTTTTTGACACCACAGGCCACCAAAACAATTATTCTTGAAACCAACGGCCGCACCAGTAAACTCAAAAGCAATGACTAAAATTTATTGAAAATTACTAACTGTATGAAAATATATTATGACAATAATTATGTAATAATCAGTGAATAATAGCATATATGACATATGTATGGCATGCTTTATAATAGTTCAACGCTTAAAAGTATATCAATAAACGTTCAAGCACATTTTTAGTGAGCTATTTGGCTTTGAATTGTACTTGCAATTTTTTTATTTGTGTTTGATATTCAGCTCGGGCAGGCCATTTAAAATTAGCTGGTGGGCTACATGTTGGACAGCATGGCCTTAGGAATATCTGTCAGTCATTAATTTGTATAACTCGTTCAAAAATCTACTCTTGCACATCCTACACTATTGACTAAAGCTGTTGTGACTGGCAGAAATTTATTTCAGTTATTGATCTGGCCTTGTGACACCTCCCATTTGTGATTCGTTGTACGTAAAATTCGGGAGGAGAATTGTTTCGAATTGCTGCGTAGAAGTTTAACAATGCCTTAAATCTTTAGCTGTAGCACTGGAGTCTGCATTTTGCTGATTGTTAAGTGTGTTTTCTCACAGGGTGTGAGGCATGAAGGTCTAATCAAAATCTTGGAAGTTGAGTGATGCTATGGTTTATAGAAAAGGAGACTTAAAAACTTTGGTTGATGTTTAGCTTTTGTATTTTACTGATTAGACTGTCATGTTTACGGCCACCATGCCACCGGCTGTTGAGCGACTGGCCAAGAGTTACCTTCGTCGAGCAGCCACTGTGTTTATCGGATCAGCTGGAAAACCGATTGAGAGGGTCGAACAGATTGTCTACATGCTGTCAGAACAAGAAAAGAGGTAAGAGAATGGAAGATCTGATTATAGGAACAAAAACTGGCAGCTATGTCTTTAAAACTGCAAGACCTGGCATGAAATTCTTACAGTGCGCAAAATCTTTCAGAAGGCAAGGTCTTAGTTATTGTTCAGGCGGTTAACACTTTAACGACAAACTGCATTGATTTTCCAGTTACGTTTGGTACACTCTTGTCATTAAAGTGTTAAATGTTGGCCTTTCACCTTATGTCGTAGGGTTCAGATACCATGTCATGTGAAATTGGTGATTCATTGTTTATGTCATACATCCTGTAAGAATAGGTTGTCCATCTGTTACATTGTGTGTACAGATTTATATATATGTGTGTATTTATCTGGCTAAACAAGACACCAATAGTATTGCTGTTATTGGTGTCTGTGCTTCGGTCGAAAGATCTAACAACCACAGAACTGAACATTTCAAAATTAATGCACCTTATTAGTAAAAGTAGTCTAAATACCATCTGATTTTCTTGTTTAAGTGAATGGCTATTAAAATGAAATCCCTGGAGAATACTGGTAATTGGCTGAAATATTCCACAGTGATTTCTGAAGAAAAATGCTATTTTTCTACAGAAAGAAGCTGGTTGCCATCCTGAACGAAGGTATTGATCCGCCAGTTATCATCTTCGTAAACCAGAAGAAGGGAGCCGATGTTCTTGCGAAATCACTCGAAAAACTGGGAGTAAGTATTTTTGTACAGAATATATCTAATGGAACATAGCGAACTTTTGTGATGCACCTTTAAAGCTGTCCCAAGATACTGGTCACTAGTTCTAGTCTGAACTGGGTAAAGTTTGCTTCAAAAGACTGCATGTGGTATGACCGTATGAGGTAAAAAAAAGGATGTGCACATGTTAACATACTACAGTAGCAACTTAGGATTTTAAGGGTTGTATTGACTCGGAAAGGATGAAAGTGTCAGTTGGCTCAGATTACCTGTTACTTCTAGCTCTTGCTCTTAACAATTTAGGGCTCTCGGGCATTCTCGGTGGCTGGTCCGCAGCTTTAGAAATCACCACCCAGTTTTGTGCACGCTGTTGGGTCTTTAGTGTCATTCAGAACTAAACTTGAGCCTTGTCTGTTTAGCGTGTTTGCCTTTCTTTTGCGTGACTTCTGGCTTTTGTAACCAATCTGATTTTGACCTGGCTTCTGTATTGGATTATGACTTTGTCTACGACTTCACTTGAAACAACCGTGAATTGATTCTTTATGTGCTTTAGAAGTCAGTTGATTTTATTAGATGTTATTTCCCAAGGCATCAGTTGCATTAAAAAATTACGACTGATCTTGGGCATTATATGACGAATGATTGACAGCCCTAATTATTTAGTATTATTATTGCTACTACATATGTTTTTTTATTGTTGTTGCTAAATCTGCTTTGACGTCTGAGTGTGTTTGCTTGTCAGTTCAATCCTACGACACTTCATGGAGGCAAAGGTCAGGAACAGAGAGAGTTTGCATTGGCCAGTCTCAAGAATGGTGAAAAGGACATCCTTGTGGCCACAGATGTCGCTGGTCGTGGTATCGACATCAAGGACGTGTCAATTGTTATCAACTATGATATGGCAAAGTCAATCGAAGGTATATCTTCAGTCTTTTTATTGGGCAGTTTTGTTTAGGGGTCATCCTTGCTGCATTTTCAGGGCATGAAAAGAACTGGAAGTTTGTGTGATGGATTGACTGGTGATTTGAGATTGACTGATGATTGATTGGTGATTGATATAATATGTGACTAGGTGAAGGCAGTGCACTTTGGTGATTGAATTTATGGTTTACTTACATGAGCTCTGCTGTCCTGTCTCTCATGTGACTGGCCGCCGAGCCCTTCGTTCTTCTTGTGCGAAGTCTTGGTTCCTCATTCTACCACCGCAACTAGGAAGCGTCGTGCTTTCTCTGTGGTCGGCCTCTCCATCTGGATTCAACTCCCATTGCAGATATGCCTATTGCCTAAGAATAGTTTGCTTGTGTTTTATAAGTTACTTAAGTCCAGTTTATATTGCCGTGGTTTGGCTGGGAGCGCTTGTAATATTAATAATAATAATAATAAGCTATATTAAATTTTTTAAATGAATGCATGAATTGTTGATCAGTTGATGATTGCTCACTTTGCCTTAAGCTAAGTAAGCTAAGTTTTGTGTTGTTGATTCTTTCAGACTACACTCACCGTATTGGACGAACGGGTCGTGCTGGTAAGCATGGTGTTGCCATTTCATTTGTGACAAAAGATGACTCAATGATCTTCTACGACCTAAAACTGGCGATGATGGAAAGCCCCATCTCGACATGTCCACCAGAACTGGCCAACCATCCAGAGGCCCAGCACAAACCAGGCACAATTGTCCAGAAAAAGCGCAAAGATGAAGTTCTGTTTAACTGAACGTCTTCCTAGATGCCACTGTGCATATTCAGTAACTAACTGTCTGGCAAACTGACACATATTAAGGAACAGTTTTATTATTATTGCTATTGAATAGTAGTAGATATTATTATTAACTTTTATTATTAAATATTAATAAATATTATTATTTAGTAATATTAAATGACATATTTTTGTTATTAAATATTATTTTTGTGTGACAGGTGAGCCAATTGATTTGAGTGCTTGTCTTACAAATGCATAATGTTTAGGTTTGAGCCTCCCTTGAGACAGGTACTGTGTAGGGACCATGAGCAAGTCCTTCAAACACAATTGCTGAGGGCCAGCAACTGATGCTTTTTCATTAGATAGTGGTACCTTATAAATACAGAATTAATAATATTATTTGACCTTGAGGTACAATACACGTGTAGGTCGAAATAAATCCTTGAGAGATTGAGAATTATATCTACTGGAAAGACTCTGTCAGCATCAAGAGAAATAAAACTGTTGTGGGAAGAGACTGTTGAAGTGTTGTGGACTTACCGGTAGATGTAATAAAAAAAATAACTGTTGTGGGCAGAGACTGTTGAAGTGTTGGACAAAGATGTAATAATGATGGTCACATTTATTCTGAGTTGGCTACTGGCTGATTGTTGGGTTGTATGTTGGCTTTTGCCTTAATCCACTCGGGCCTTGGCTTATATTCTGGTGCATCCTGTGAGTCAATTCATTCTTGAAACTTGCTGCTTGCCTCTGAGATAATAATAATAATAATAATCTGTTCTTTAATTAAGCGCCTGCAAACGCACTGCGCTGTACAGTGAACATACATATAGTAGAAACGGCTGCCACGCCTTACATACATGTATGCAGTAGAAGCACATGATAACAGTTTTACGGGTACTGTTATGGAATTTATGCTTGAGGCAAGGTTTCCACCCATCTTCATCTGTTTGCTGCAGGCAGTTAAGGCAAGAAGAAACTGAGCTATCACTTTCCCTGTCTTTCATTTCAGAGAATTAATATTAACTGAGTTTTAATTTGATTGAATTCAGTGGAAGTGGTAGCCAATCGAAATGAAGCAGCCCATCTTTTTGCTGTACATTGCCTAGCAACAGCGGTCCATCTTTGTGGAATGAGTTGCATAGTGGCCTGCAAAATGAAATCCTTGGCTTCTGTTTGCATCACTTCACAACAGCTTAAAGGCCATTCTGATCAGTCGGTTTCTGTGTTGTCAGAATGTGAATGTCACTGATGAATTGCTATAATATGGATATAGAAATTTGTGATTACAATGGCAGTATGTCCATGTGTTACATGTAGTTCTCACAGGAGGAAATGCGTTGGTTAGGGGCCATCCACATAGTACGTACGCACTGAGGGGGGAGGGGGGGTCCGCGATTTATGCGATTTTGCGTACGGGTGCGTATGGGGGGGGAGGGGGGGTCTCGACTAAATGTACGTACGCAAAAAAAGTCTCATTATGACATCCATATTAGCCTATTTATAACTTTATAAATAACTCTGTACTGTACTATAATCGGATGATGACATTAATTTTCATTATTATAATATAAAGCCATGTGCAGTTACCGGTAATCTGTGTTGTGAATGAGACACTACAGCGCCACCTACTTACAAAGTAGCAGTATAAACACTATTAACATATAAATCAATCTCAGCCCACAGATTTATTAATCAAATTAAGTACATGTTTTCCAGATGATTCCCAAGTAATATTATCCTAATAGTATTCAGCAATGTTCCAACAATATTTAAAGTCGTAATACCCTCAAAACACACTTTCATTTGCCAGTTCTATCACCTAGTGTGATACTTACTTACTATTGTGAAAACATCAATGTCACGGCTTCGTCTCCCGTCTTCGCCATAACAGAAGCAACCCACAGCAGATGCCTCAAAGGACCCCACCTCCATCCACCCGGTCGCCACAACCGCTACAGAGCCGAGGAAATCAGACACCGGCCGAGTCGGGTGCACGATGAGCGGCTCTCTGCCTTCCGACCTGCATTCTACCCTACCGGGTGTGGAGCCGGTTCGGCAGGCCTATTGGGGCGACACAAGGGAGCGTGGAAGAGGGGAGGGTGGGGGAGTGGAGGGAAACAGACTGGGGTCGTGAGACGGGAAAAACTGGCTTGGAGGAGAAACGGAAAAGGGAGGGACTTTCGACAGATCAGAAACGATAAACTTTTTGGTTATTATTGTCTGAAGCGTGTTCTCTCGTATTAAATAGTATTTTATTTCTTCATAACAGTTAACAAATTTCAGCTAGCAAATATGATGTTTAACGCAAATATTCGTCGCCTACGGTAAATTAAATATCTTATAGATGACTTAATTTAGCTAATTTTTTTCTTGGGGGGGGGGGGTAGAGCTTAGTTGTACGTACGCACAGGGGGGGGGTCCACAAAATGTACGCGGCCAAACGGGGGGGGAGGGGGGTCTGAAAATACGATTTTTTTGCGTACGTACTATATGGATGACCCCTTACCCTTGCAACAATGCACTGAGTTTAAAAGTTTTTTGTGCTTATGCAGAGGCCTAATTGTCTTAATAATAATACTAATAATAATAAAATAATAATAATAATTGTCTTGAAGGTTGTGCCTATCTCATCTTAAAAAGGAGCTGGATCTCGGGCTCTTCCATACATAGCCACAGATCCTTTCACTCCGTTGCGCAACCAAACTTCCACACCTAAGCATAGAAGCTTCTCTGTGGTCAGTCCATCTTTGTAGATTAGGTTGCCAAGCAATCTATGATATGAGCTCCTTGGCAGTTCTTGCCACTTTTACTAGTGTTTGAAAACTGTTCTTTGATTGTAGTTTTATGTTGTCATGTCAGGATTGCATCTGAAGTGTTTCTCACGGAGAAGCACTATAGTAATTTGCGGTTAAAAATACTTGCCTCAATAGGTGCATATATTTCTCATCTAGCTAATTTTCCTGACCCTATGAAATATCTAATCTAGACTTAAATTTACCCTGTCTGAAAAACACTCGGTTAGACTAGGTGTACTTAAATTTCAGCACAAGTTTATTCACTATTATTAACTCAGGAACACTAAGAATGCATATTTAAGTCGCTCAGAGTAGAATTGGCTAGTTGCACAAATTCTCCCCGACTTCCACCCACAAACAATATGCAAATTTCTTGATGCTTACCTGTCCAAAGTAAATGTCTCCTTATTAACTGCAAGCCTGGACTAAAATCAGACCGTTCCCAGAGCTTTGTAATCTTTTGTTGCAGTTTCCAGTATGTCCTGTCGTGAACTTATTATCTTTGTAATGTATACCCAATACAACGGCTATGGTCTGATGCAGTGTTGTGCACAAGACCAAAAACCTAAGACCAAGACCGAGACCAAGACCGCATGGTCCAAGATCGAGACCAAGACCGCATGGTCCAAGACCGAGACCAAGACCGCATGGTCCAAGACCGAGACCGCATAGTCCAAGACCGAGACCAAGACCTTGTGGTCCAAGACCAAGACCTGAGCCTCAAAACCAATACCGTAAACGCCATTCTCGATTTAAGTGTAACATAATCCCATAATTCAAATCAGATGTTTATTACATTTTATAAGAACTAATTTGAATCACACAAGGTTTTGTACCCAAGTCTTGCCCTGTGAGGTCTCATGAAGAGTCCGCTACAGCTACACACCCTCCCAACAGGTGCAGATGTTGATGGGATGGAAAAAACTAACGATCGCAAAGACCAGCAAATGGCGACAACAACATTTAACAAATACTCCACACTCCACTCTCGATCCCACCCAAGCTGTGCTGGCTTTAGGTATAGGCGATATAGGTGGGTGCCTACAGCGGCATTTCTCAAGGGGCGGCAAATTCCGGCAAAATAAAAATGATATAATTAATAAGAAATTAAATGGAAATATATGTTTTTAGTAAGGGGCGGCATTTTTGTCCTTGCTGCTTGCCTATAGCGACAAAACTGTCGAGACCTACAAAGGCAAATGACCTAGACCAGACGTCCAAGACCAAGACCGCACCTTTAAGACCAAGACCAAGACCGGCACATTCAAGACCGAGACCAAGACCGCATGTCTTCGGTCTCGAGACGGTCTTGAGACCAAGACCGCGGTCTCGAGACCCCATCACTGGTCTGATGTTGTAACTCTGCGAATCCATGCACACTATCTACATGTATAATCTGTCATTCTTTAGAAACGCAAGCAGGGTGCCAAGTAACGTGAACAATATGACTGAATGTTGAAGCTGCCGTAATCTGCGCCCATCTTAGAGCATTAGCAGTCCGTTGCCATCATTACTTTACACGTAAGTATCCATTATGGTGTGTTCCCCCCCAGGCCTGACCTCGTATGATTTGGAACCGAAACTGACCCAACAACCTGGCTTTCCATACCGCCCGAGTTTAGGCTGGTCTTTTCAATGCAAATGGCATTGAGAAACTATGGATATTTTCGTATGTGTAAAGCTAATTGTTCATATTCATGATTGAATGCGCTGTCTAGAACGCTCTTACTTACTTACTTACTTTTTAAAGTGAACCAGATTGCCGAAATTGGTGACGCTTCAATGCAAAGATGTCAAGGTATCGATGCTTCGAGTCCAGAAATAGCTCGGGGATTTTGTCAGAGTCATCGCAAGTTGTTATTGTTATTAATATGCTTCAATGCAGTTGTGTTTTAAAGTCGCTGTAGTATAGCTAAATATTATTTCTAAATTTCGGGCCCAAATAAGACTACAACTAAGACTTTCCAGAATCTTTAGTAAACTGCCATTTACGTTTCGCCGAGCCACAGGTAATTAACGCATTCGGACGTAGTTTGTTGCGACTGCCGAGAGGGGGTCTACTGCTCACAGTGGGAACTCGAAACGTGCGTCGTGAACTGTAATTCGAAATACCCCGATGATGGAGTCCATTTGGAGCATATAAAATTAGGAAAAGATGCCGCAAAGGTGCGCCGTTCTATTTAGGCTGTTTTGGCAGCTGCCTATCCAGCAAGAGTTACAGTGCTTTTGCGAAAAAATTACTGTTTACAACATGCCTCATTGACGGAGCTGTAAAAGTCATTAGATAGACTAGATGTGTGAATAAGACGATTTATATAGCGCTGAAGAATCGTCTGTGTGTATAAGTAAGTAAGTAAGTATATCCTGTATTTAACCAATTGCTAACCGCACATTGATATAGAAACTGCGGGGTCTGTTGTCCCCTTTTGGGTCTCCTGAGTAGCCAGACTGATCTATTAATCTGTATGTTTTGAGTTATTAGTGAAACGTTTGGTTTCTGAAATAAATTATGTCTTATAATTGTATATCATCCTTATAACTAATGTATTATGAGCCAAATGTGCGTACGTATGCAATTAATCAATAATGTTGTGTAAAGTACAGGGAAAAGTGCTTATATAATCCAATTTTTTTGGATTTTCTTTAATCCAATTGGTTAGAGTGCTCGCCTGGTAATGTGTAAGTTTTTTTGGGCAAGTCCTTCACTCGCATGTGCTCAGCGCCTGCATTGTCATCTGTTTGTGCTTGGTTGTTAGTACATAATAAATAAATAAAACTCAGAGTAAACAACTTTTATTACATAAGTAAAAGTAAATGTGTTCATGAAAAATTCTACTTAGGAACCTCCAAATAATACTTTTAAAGTTTAAAGTAATGGTACACAGTCTAACACAGGGCATATACATATTTGTATATCAATAGATGATGAATTTTTTATTAATAATGTAAACGAACAGAAATGTCACAAAGTAACAAAAGAAGTGAACATTTCCATGTTACGGTCCTCTCATTGACCGCTTCCAACTAATGAATATTCACGACCACTGATATCACTGTTTACAAATGATGACATTCCAACGTTCGATTCGTTTCACACTTAATTCAATGTAAATTTAAATATACCATGAACTGCTGCTCTTTTAAACTAACGGCTTCAAACGGACTTAAACTAATTTACTTAGGTGGCAAACAGGCTGAAGTGAATGAATGAAAATAAATTTTAAAATTTTTGATAAATCATCTTAAGACAAGCAAAGATCATCCCCGCTTTTCGCCAGCTGGTGCCACGCATCTGAGAACGATATTATTTTGCTACTGTAAAGGACTGCTCTATTAAAATTACGGCTTCAAACGGGCTTAAACTAATTTACTTAGGTGGTGAACAGGCAGAAGTGAATGATCTTAACGGGTGTAAACAGGCACATTTTCACAAATTTTAAACTATGAAGGTCGTAATAAATTTCACGCACATTGGAAAATACATTTTCAAATTGTTTTTAAACCATCTTAGGATGGGCAATAATTTAGTTATTAGAATAATGAGTTTATTACATGCACAAAATCAGTAAATCTGAATCTGTGGCATGAAGCAATTGTGAGCGAAGGACTTGCTGCACGTCCATAAACAGTGATCGTCCGAGGTGAGGCTATCATCACTGTGGAGTATCACCTCGAAATATATCATCTTGTTCTAATACGCGAATTATACGCCTATTTGCATATGTAGTTCAATCAACTTTCGACTTAATGAGCTGGGTTAAATTTCAATGTCCATCATCCAAGAAGAAGCCTACATAATCTATTACCAAGTTCCCATAAGAGACCTGGAATTGAACCCATACCCCAGAGGTCAAAATGCCATCGATAATCGCTGCTTGACAGAATGCCAAATATCTAGCATTTTAGGAGATATAAACAACTTGCCTAATCTCCCTTCCTGTCTCAGATTTTGGATTCTGTTCTTTCCTCGTCTGTTTCTGAGAGGGTCAATAGGTCAAAGTGGACATCAAATAATATTACTGTGATTGAGATCCATGTCCACAATTCGTGTACTGCAAGTATGCATCTAGTGCTTAATTGGCTCATCATGTATTTCATATATACTTGAAGAACAACAATACGCTAGAAGAAGAAGACTTGGGTGTAATGTGATGTAAATCTCTGAAATTTTTCAGCGCCACGCAAAAGCCACATTAGGGAGACCAGCTTGTTCTCCGACACTGTGCAGTGTGTGATCATAGTGGACATCTTGACTTGTCATGCTCCCTGCTAGTTCCATACGGGCTGCATGACACTTGTCGCCTGAGACTGCCAGCTGGGCAGTAACGTGCTTGACTGGAGTTATTTTTAAGCATTCTGTAAGACTGGCTTGCACAGTAAAGAAAATACTTTGTAATGAACATGTAATTCATATATATAATTTATTAGAATTACTTAGAAATAGAAGAACTTTTACTTCATTAAGGAGATATATAAACATATAGCTAAAGATGAAATTTGATCTAAGCATAACTTGTCAACTCGCTACCATCTGTAAAATTACTCAGTCAAGCTTAGGTCACTTAGGCAGTCAAGACTCACTATTTTTTCTTTGGCCTTTTGCATGACTTCATCTTGCCATGTAGTGAACATAATATCCATGCCTCATATTCAGATATCCTGACCTTGTGCACATAATAAATCCTATTGGAGGTGATTTCACCAACTTGTGACTTCAAAACTGATGACCATAACGCAACAGAAAGGTTTTCTATTGGGAAAACTGTTTTTGAAGAACTTACAATTCTTAAAGTATAAAATATTTATTATGTTAAATATTAAAGTATAATACAGGTGTTTCTAATCTCTGTGAAATTACTAATGATTTGCATTGAATTTTTGTGTTATTGTCTATCTAGTCCATAATGTATGGACTGTACGAAACGAGCAACTATGCCTGGTGTGATGAAGAACTGTTGGGTGAAGGAGCCGCTGGAAAGGTGTACAGGGCAATCCACAAGGTGCAAAGCTTTGATAGTTGTTAGTCAGCTTTTACAGATGCATGAGGTTAACGTGGCATTAAAACTGTCTTGTGTTGATAGATAACTCATATACTGTGTCTTATATTGATGTATTGCTGACTTTTATGTGCTTCACCAGAGAGGTGGAGAGCATTTACATATCTTGGCACCACTGTGCTTGCAAAGGTGTTATTTCAGATCCTTCTAATCAAAGCTCATCTAATCAGTTCTAGTGTAGAGACTTGTATAACGCTGCTATTGTAAAACATAAGGCATCAATCAGTTGTCACTTATGGATGTGAAATCCTAGTTCCTGTTTTGGATATAATTATATATAAGTTTTATATATATATAAGTTATATATATAAGTTATATATATATATATATATAACTTGCATCTACTATAATATATATATATATATATATGTATTCACACACAAAGTGCAACCCATGAGAGTTATAAAGCCAATGTTGTCAGTCAAGCAGAAGTTAATCACCGCCAGACTGCCAATTGTTAATCAGCATATTTGTATTTATGTATGTATCTGGGCATTTAGTAGCCATTTACTATGGCACCTTTTAAGTACCTCACAAAAACACTACCTGCACCAATCTACTTAACAGGGACTACCTAAGAGGGATTCGTCATTTGTTTTGCATTGAAATACTTGCTGGTCAATCTCTTCATGTTTCTAGCCATCGAAACTCTATATACCAGAGGTTTTCAAACTGTGGTCCGCGGACCAAGAGGGGTCCGCGAAGGATATGGCGGTGGTCCGCGAGAGCGTTCTGAAAATATTCATTAATGATTAACACTGCATGGTTTTAGCATTGTAACCGAAATTGTAACCGAAAACGTGTATAGCGCCACTCAGCTCAGCATTAGCCTAACAGCCTGTGTTTTCAAATTCATACATGGCGTATAAGCAAGCTTGTATTGTGGAAATAGTCTGCCCGTTATTTTATTTAAATTTTAAGCGATAAATTTTACTTTTTAAATGCCTGGGTCCACGAGCTATGCCTAGAAAAAAATAGGGGTCCCTGGTCAAAAAAGTTTGAAAACCTCTGCTATATACCACTCGCTTTTGACTCATGTGCAATATCACTTTTGCAAGGCATATAACTCTTTCATGCATTAATCAGGTACCATCAGTTTTATATGTTGCGGATTGGCTAATCAACATTATACACAGGTGGGAGGTACTGCAGAGGTTATATACACGTGCAAAATTGCATCAAGTTTAAGTTCTTAATGGTATGCATAATTTTCTTACAGGCTGTGCTCCATCTTAAGGGGCTATGTATCCCGGCCTCTTTCGTGCATGGATGCATATTTCTTCACTCTGCAGCACAATGTGACCTGGTTGTCCTGCAAGCCTGAACTTGTGCATGAAAGTTTGCTCTGGTCAAGCCATCTTTGTCTCTGGAATAAGTTGCCTAGCATGAGCTCATTGGCCTTTCTTTGCCTCTTTTCTGCAAGTGCATAGAAACCAGAACTATTCAGTCACAGTATCTTGTCCCTGATGAGTTTCCCTTGTGGTGGCAGTATATGAATTTGCAATTAGAATTACTAGTACATTTGATCTGTTCATGTTTATGGCGCTCGAAAGTTCATATGAGTGTGTCACTTATGCTGTGGATTTCCCTGTAATTTAGATTAATAGATTGAAGCAGTGCATCTTATAGATTACAACTACTCAGATGTGCAATCCTTCATTCTCTGCACTTGTGTGAGCAGAGGATTTAAACATAGGCATAAACAAATGATGGGTTAACATTGACATCATAAATTTCATTTACATCATCTCATCTATGTCTTGACAGGGAACTGGAAGTTTCTACGCAGTCAAGGCTTTCATCCGACGGATTCAGCAAGACATCAGAATGCGTGAATTTGACATTCTCAGTCGACTCAATCATCAGAATATCGTTTCTCTGCTGGCCATAGAAGAGGAGGTTAGCCGGAGCCATCTGGGGCAAGAAAGTTTATAGAAAGAATGATTTAGAAGTTTAATATTCTGCCTTATTAAAAGTCATGTTAACAAACCTTTCAGTTTATTTTTAATTTTTGCATTCAGTTTCCAGTTTTGAATCGATTGACCCATAATAGGTTGAGAGTTTCCATTTGGCTGCATCAAGCCGCAGACTTGCATGGTGTGCCTTTTTTTACTGGAAAACTTGGATTCAATGATGCATTGGTGAGCCAGACAAGAGAAGCAATCCTATAGGAGATGCACTGTGAGGCAGAAAGCCAATGCAGGACATCACGCATGGAAGCTGAAACTGGTGCATATTTTGGGATATGGGCAATGAACCGTGTGACAGAGCGAAGGACCTGGTCAAGATGCCCCAGACTTACAGTAGTACTGTATGAATCTGACAACTACAGTATGTGCGCTTGGAGTGTGTTCTTTTGAGTGACATCATTTGTCCAACAGAGAAAGGTTCTGATGAATACCTGTCTTGCACAGAGCTGATGGCTCAGTGGATATTTGGATCCTGCTTCTTCTACCACCTGCCCAAAGAGTGCCATTCGGATAGTATAACCATGTGCGGCAAATGCTTAATTCGGCTGTTATTGTTCCTCATTCTCAAGGAACATATATTAGGAGCTCTAAACATGGGGTCCACTGTGTGCACTGGATGGGACTTTTTATATTCTACATATGCTTGAAAACTCACCAGTGTTGCTTTCCAAGATATTTGAGCATTATTTGCTTTTAGATGAACTTGTTCTGCTTAATGAACTCTGACATCATTTCAGCTGGAAAGGAATGTGAAGACATCTAAAGACATGTGAAACTGTTCTGTTAGAGTACAATTGTTATATGTGAATATATTTTCCACTGTAATGAATTGGTTGTCAACTGGTTGTAATTCTGAGCTTTATTTGCCAGTTAGAATATGTGCAGTCTTGGTTTTCATTGTGTAGTTGTTATTCTGAACTTTTTCAGAAGTTTAGTGGTAATAAAGTACTAGTGATGGAACTCTGTGCTGGAGGAAGTCTTCTTGATGTTCTCCGGGAACCACGAAATGTGTATGGCCTCGAGGAAACAGAATACCTTCGTGTTCAATGCCATGTTGGTTAGTTTTTAAACTGAAAGCCAATCTTTTTTCCAGATCGTTTTCCACTTGTCTGCTTTTCTGTTTTCTTGGTTTGGTTAACTGGATTTCAACTGAATTTGTTATGAAGGTATGCTGAGTAGCACTTGTATGAATCTGGCAACTCTGCCTGTTTGATTAATATAGCAAAATCACCTGCCTAACCATGATGCAGTAGTTAGATAAGGTGAGATTCTTAAAAGGAGCTATATATATGTCAGAAAAAAGGAGATATATGTCATATATATATATATATATATATATATATATGTCAGACTATATATGTCAGATTACATTTACAATATGTCCACCATTTATATGTCCAGATAGCATATATGAAGTAACTGCAAATGTAAGATTTCATGTTGAAGGGTTACTGTCAGGTTTGCAATGTACAGATGCGCCACTGAGGATATCTGTTGCTAGTAACATGATGTTAATGTCTTACCTCTCTGTCAACTAGCCACAGAAAAGTATCACCTTGGTAGTAAACAGCAAGTTATGCGACGTGCTGGCTGCATGTCCCGGACTTCTGGATTTGTCCATTGGTTGGTTTAGGTCGTATAGAAACTGTCAACCGCTGACTTTGGAGCTGACTTTGGTTCTTGTTCTGTTGCATTTAGCTGCCGGTATGAAACACTTGAGAGAGCAACGGATTGTCCATCGTGACATCAAACCGGGCAACATCATGAGATTCATAAGGGAGGATGGAGAGTGAGTGGTATTCGTGGCACTCAATCGTGACTAATTCAGTTGTATATCTTGAAAAGAACTATTATGTATTGCAATGTGATATGGTTGCAGGTACCAAGAGGCCTGGGTACTTGTCCCAAGGGTGGCATGTGGGCCTTGAAAGCCAATGCCAAAACCTGGCCATATAAGAATAACGATGTAAGTAGATTGCTGTATTGGTCATGGGCTCATGGCTTTATGTGCAGTTGCCTATGAAGCCGTGGGTTGAAGCTGTTGGGTTGCGGGAGACAGTTACCATTCAGTAAAGCATTTACAATAACAATCATCTTTAGTCTCTGGGAAAGTACCTTACGCATATCCCACAGATTATATGAGATTGTACAACCCCACACCCTGCCTGTGGATTATCTTTGTGGGTTATATCATTTCATTTTACACAGATGTTTGGGAAGAGCGTACTGTATTTTCCAGACTCTACTCTAAGTTGCTGAACACCAGGAGACAAATTTTTGGCAGCTGGCTTAATTTACAGTATAGATTTAAACAAAACGATACTTCTGTAACATCTAGAATATTGTTAATCACTGAAAAAAGAAGTTGAAAAAACCACATTCGCCTTTGATTAAATTGCGCCACAACATTAAAATATGCGCTATAAAACAAATGCTTCTGCTACTGCGTCTGATAAAATCATTTCCAGATATATTCTTTATCTATTTTGTGATTAAAACAGACTTCTGGTTAAACCTTTGTGTGTAATCCTTTCATTAAGTAATGGTTATTTGGCCTCAGTGCAGTCTGTTTGACCTTCATGTTGTTCCATTGATTGGTTTTGTGTAGATCAATTTATAAGCTCGCTGACTTTGGAGCAGCTCGTGAACTTCATCCAGAGCAAGAGTTCAAGTCCCTCTGGGGAACGGAAGAATATCTTGTGAGTTGAGGCTAAATGACTTTATATGCTTGTGCTGTGACAGGTTAGTGTTATTTTTCATGGCTGTGTGTGGCAGAGAGACTAGAAGTTGTAGAGGCAGACGTGGGATTTCTAAAGCATCCCTTACTATTCCGTATGTTTCTATAGCCTTATGTTGTCATTTCATCTCACTGTCTTTTATTCAGAAGTTTCTATAGCAGTTTATATGGCACCTGTACTGGAAAGCACTACCAGTGTCCAGTATAGCCCATGGGGACTATTGACATTGATGTTTGATCTGAGTGTACAGATTGTTTAAATTTTAAGTTTACTTCATGAAGCTTATACTGATGGGCAGTTGCACATGCAAAGCCACCAACCAGTGAAACCCGTCTGCAATTTGGAGTTGATAGATGGAAGAGCCAATGAACAGAAGGTTGTAGAGAGGTGTTTGTTAGTTTGACTACACATTGGAGCTGAGCCTTTGAGAAGTCTTAAAAGGTGCTACATAAATAGCAGAGATGCATAACAACTGACTCTGGAGATAATGAAGTATATCTTTGTTTTATATTAGCATCCGGACATCTTTAATAAAGCTATTCTTCGCAATCCAGTCGAGAGTTCATTCAGTGCAGCAGTTGACCTTTGGAGTGTTGGGGTCACATTCTACCATGTCGCCACTGGACAGCTGCCATTTCGACCATTTGAGGGACGCAGTAGTCGAGAAACAATGTGAGTATTTTTCACATATTTGTTGTTCACTCATTCATTCACAATTCAATACACGCAATACACGCACCTTTCATTATGTATGTTATTCATTACATCTACCGGTAGTTTGACATTTACTGTTGTGAACTGCATAGCCGCAATGATAACTGCATGACAGGTGAATGTTAAACAAAAGTGAATGAACGAGGTTTGAGAAATGTCCCCATCACAGATTTTAATGATTTTAGGCCAGTATGTAGACAAATATGTATCGTTAAGGTTTTAAAGTGCCAGACATGAATGCAGAGTAGTTGCTGAGATATGAGGATTGCAACACACCTGGGGTTGTGGGATTTTCAGTGCTGCGAATTGCATGTCTTCATACGTTTTCCAGTCTCTGTGTTGCAATTGCTATTTCACGTACAAGCATGAAACTTTCCAAACAACCTCAGCTGGTAGTCTAGTTCAGGAAATGTGAAGTACTTTGCACTGTATAAGACTTATTTGGCCCCACTTTACAAAGACCAATCTTGCTACACATATATGTAGGACTACTTAGTCTTCATTGCAATCTTTGGTACAAGCCCATGTGTTTTAATAATGGCATTTCAAAAGAGAAAGAAGCTGGTTGTGAATAACAAAATAAATATGTTGCTATGCATAGAAAATGGTTAGTCCGATAGGTCTACTAGTTTTAGAAACCATTTATTGGTACCACTTAGCACACTGTCAACATTGTATTGTATCTAAACATTTATAAAGCGCCTCTCACAGTGTTCGCTAATCAGAGGCGCTTCCAGTGCGAAAGACCCAGTGAATAGAAAGTGGAGGTCAAACATTGATTAAAAACATTGATTAAAAACGACAAATATTGGTCATCTTTGGTTCCAGCAACCCCGAACAAAAGCGCCAGACTGCCCCAGTTTGCTGACATCAAGCAGCTGTTCTTTATGCGAACTGTATTCTAGATTTTAGCTACCATTCTGTCTTTGCTAACAATTTGGGATTGGGAATGCAGGGTTTGATTTTCTAGAGCCTTTTTATTTTGATAGACATTTTTCTCACCAGAAACACATTTACAATTTATGAATTAAAAGTTCAAGATGACTTTCGTTCACATTTAGTCGGAGAGAGCTTGACACGAATTTCCTGCTTATTTTAAACCTACAAATTGTCTAACTGTTGACGACTGTCCCTTGAATTACGATATTACGGTGTTTTACTGAAGTTGAGCATTGATTTATTTGTGTAACATTCATTTGCCTATCAGTCATTGCGCTGCATTAGGTCATCTTTATCGTCATGTTTGGAATTTGGTATTTATTTTTGACTAGTACCTACATTCAAACTTCTTCCCAGTTAATTTGCCTTCTCTTACGTTTGTCAACAACTAACAAGTGTAATGAGGCTTTTCCCCTCACTATGAGGGAGCAGAAGTTTGGGTAAAACTATAAGTTCAGTCTATTTTCAATGCCGCTGCCCATCTGATTGGAAGTGTCCCCAGGTTTGGTCATGTAGCTGCCTAAATGCTTGATACTTTACACTGGCTCTCCATCCAGCAGCTTATTCTGTTTAAGATCCTAACCCTTATGCACAATTGTCTTGTTGCCTCTGCACCATCATACCTCAGGGACTTCTGCATTTCAAGCTCCTCGGCCCCAGGTCGTGGCACCCTTCGGTCTGCTGCCCATGGATTCCTGACTCTCCGTTGTATGCATTCTGCTGCAGCTCAGTCCAGAAGCTTTGCCAATGTGGGGCCCGCCAGCTGGCATTGCCTTTCTTGAGAGCTGCAACTCGAGCTCCTCAGTTTGTCCCTTACACAGTTTCGCAATGGACCAAGCGCCTGAAGTCTGTATTATTCGGCAGTGACTTCACTAGTTCGGGTCGGGAGCGCCACTGATGAGTTTTTCTTGAAGTCTCACTTTATAAATGTAAGATTACAATTACAGTAAAATATCCAGTTTTATTTCTTTTTCAATTAGTTGTAAATTACTAAGTATTCTTATGGTGGTGCTAAGTAATGGCTTTATGGTAAATTCTGTTGGTGACATTGAGTTGTGTTTGCTGTTGAAGGTATAAGATCACAACAGAGAAGGAGTCCGGGGTAATTTCTGGCGTTCAACATGAAACGAATGGACCAATTGAATGGAGTCGAACATTACCAGAAACCTGTTGCCTATCTGTGTTAGTTGGTCATAACATCTTCATCATTATCAGTCATCATCATATTATTTTGATTTCTACTGCTCACTGAACACTAACATCACAGAGCACATTGTAACTTGGTGTTTTTCAACAGTTATTACAAAGGTGCTGCGTAAATCTAACCTAATTTCATCTTCACGAACTTATCATCATTTAACTTATCTATTGGTTTTTCTTATTCTGTTTATTGCGCCTCGTTTCTCATGCTTGTGTTTTGTAAGTCGCAGTGCGTCTGCAAGCGGTTCAATAAAGAACATACTTACTTACTTACTTAATTGTGCAGAGCCATATATATCTGCTTGGCAATGTGGCTACGATACTGGCAGAAGGAGTAAGTGAAGAAGCATGTGCCCAATTATACTTTGGTCACTATCCATGTAATGTCATGTCTTGTGCCAACCCAGCGCTCCATCTTTTTACAATTGGCGAGTACCAATGCGAGGTTTGTAAGGATGTCCGATCATTGGATAATGATTCTAATTTTCCTTCCACCTTAGGAACCACATTTCTGAGGAGTTTTGTAGAGGAATATAAATACGTTACCTGTATGTTTTATACATTGGACACTTGTATTATAGTGTCTTTGTGTAATATACTGTAATCTGTGATTATGTTATAGTGTCTTTGTGTAATCTGATGTTGTTTGTGATTTTTTCAGTGGTCTTAAGTGGTTGTTGACTCCGTTATTGGCTGGACTGATGGAAATTAATCCTCAGCTGACGTGGAGTTTTGAGCAGTTCTTTGACGAAGTTGAAGCCATCACCAGGAAACATGTCATTCACGTCTTCAACATCAGATCCATCTCTCTTTCTCATGTCTATCTTGATCCTCACAGTCGGTAATTTTATTTCTGAACAATAGTAGCATTTTTCCTCTTACGTTGATATTTGCTGTGCTCAGATGCTGTAAACTTTCTGGTTATGCATCATTCTTTGAGAAATGACAGTTCTTGTCTTTCATTTGAAGTTACAATATTGTTTCATTGTTGTATCTGTTGCTCTGCTGGATTTAAACAGGACTACAGCTTGCTCAACGGTTTCATGTGGCAGTTATATACATGTTCATTAATGTAGAATGCAATAAAAATTAATTCGTTAGATAAAATTACAATATTTACTGGTAGGATAACATAGAGCCACACGAGCTGCCTCTTCACTGATCCATGCCTTTGTCTTCTCTAGAATCAACTTTGGCAATGCCATTTTCTCTGGATTGGGCTTGTCTCTTACCTCAAAATTGCAGTCTGTTCCAAATGTATTTGCTCGTCTGGTCAGTGGCATCTCAAAATTTTGCTATATCTGCCTACATATGAGACACTTCGCACTGGTTAGCTATATCTCAATGCATTGAGTGTAAGATTATAACTCTGATGCGGAATCGCCTTGTGGGAACTGCCGCATCCTATCTCAGATCCTTGTGTATCTCTGCCTCATCCATTCCTGGTCGCAGGTCCCTTCGATCGGCTGCACATGGTATCCTTGTCATCCCTTGGGCTAGGTCTTCCACTACCCAGCACAGAAGTTTGGCCATTGTTGGCCCAGTATCCTAGAATAGTCTTCCTTTTAAAAAAGTGAGCTGATGAGTCTCTCACCTTCCTTGTTCCACAAGTGCTTGAAGTCTGTATTGTTGGATCTTGGGACCTCGTGCTTGATAGGGAGCACTGCTGATGAGTATTTCTTGAAGTTGCGCTTTACAAATTTTCACTTACGTTATTGAAGAGATTTTTCAACTAATATTAAGCCAGACCATTTGGTAGATGTCTTGAAAAGGAAGCTGTATGAATTGTGTATTACATTGTGTCGTTTACTATTCTTTAGTTGTTGACTTGATGATGTGATAGGTCGTCATCTTTGTCAGAGATGATTGCTTCACAGACTTCAGTGGAGGTCAATGATCAATTGCTTCTGTTTGACGGTAAGAGATTGGACACCTTAGATCCAGAGCCTCATCTTCTGAGTACAACTCCTTCATGTCCTGTCTTTCTCTTCACGCGCATTCGTTGTGAAAAACCATCCGACGTCAGCATCACCGTCCGTAAGTCTTGTGTTTCTTAACATAATTAAAATTGCTTGTGTTATTTAGAATGTTTTACGGTTTTGCAATTAACTTCCCAAGATATCTTTTCAAAAGTACAAATACTGTTTGTAATACTCTGAGGATCTGTTTCAAGTGCTGTATTATCATGATTTTATGTTCTAAACTGAAAGAATTTTGAGATAAATGACCTGACCATGTTTTACAAATATGTGTGCTATAATGATATGTGTTGCAAAGAGGTTTGTGTATATGCTGTAACTGAAAAATTTTGTTGCATTCAACTTTCCCAACAACATGTTATCAAATTTCTGTTAATTCATCTTCAAAATATAAGAGATCTTGTACAAAATTGACTTTCAGCTCCTTTACCAAATGAAATGCCAGGATCATCTGTGGAAGCATCATACAGATATTCGATTGACTGCTGTGAGATCGTTTATTACATGCGACGTGTTGTAGCTGACAATGTCCATGACAACCTGCTTTTGTGGCATGCGGCCAAGATGCTGTGGTTAGTGTAGTTGTAGTCAGAAATCTTATCTAAGCCAATCTATGATGCGCCAACATCATATCATCTAACGTCATCTAAGACATGCCAGTATTTTTTATCTAATCTAAAACAAGTTGGTATCATCCAGTGGTAACCCATTTAAAGTGAGTCAGTCTGTGTGGTAAATTAAGCTAATCTATTGATAAACATGGTACACAAAAAGGAAAGAGGATACCAAAGCAACTGGAGTCCGAGTATGCTGGCTGACTATCATATTGTTAGATGTTGACTAGAGAAGCTCTTGAGTCATGATTTAAAATGGAAATCAGACAATGATTGCAATATTTGTTCAATCTTGCAACTGTGTGATGTTAAGCAATTGTTGCGCATTACGAGACATGATGATGGAGAAAAATGAGCAATCCCTTCAGCCCATGAGATACAACCATGGATATGAAGTGTTAGTGACTTCTTAGCCTTGGCATACGATGGCAGGTGGCCAGTTCCCTCCCTCGCCATCTGATCATCCTGCTGACAGTGTATGGTCAGTGTACTCGGTATAGCTGAGTTGAAGTTAGTCGAAATTTCAAAAAGTGTCCTGCGCGAGGAGTTGAACCTCTGACCTTACGATTGACACTCCAACGTGGTAACGTTGAAGCTACTGTGCACTCCCACTATGAAGTATAATTGAGTATATTCCCTCTTAAACCCGTCCTTGAGAAGACAAACTTAATCACTTGGCACCTTCAGTGAAAAACACAAAAATATTTTGAGGGAAACTAATCTTTTTGTTGTCCTGTGGTATCATTTTTTTTACTCATTACTGTTATCGTAACTTGCGTATTTATATTATTTTAACCCATGTAGCTATTGTGTGCTTATTTAGTCATCAAAAACAGAGGCTTGATTAGGGTAACCCTTTAAAAACGAGGGGGATTAGTTCTCCATGCATTTTATTACATGTTAGCATAGAAGTGTAAGGCACATGTTGTTGCTTTACTGGTTCAAGGACACTTTTGACAGCGGAGACACGGACTCTGTTTCTGAGTCTTGAGAAAGAGGAAGCCGTGATCAGCGAGATGAAGCGACGTCTTGTTCATTTGGCTGAGAGCAGCTATGTGAACTCGGACATCTCACATTTGCTTGGTAGGGCACATTCTGGAGTCTATTTTGCTAACTCCCGTGCAGAAGATGCACAGGATTACATCAGAAGCAAACTAGAAGTCTTTCATCGGGTGAGTACAAGGACATTTGGATATGCTTTGTTTTTCATATGTGTAATTGTGCTTGTGATGCACGCATACAATAAAATTCTGAAGGCCACAGTTCGGGGTATGGTGGATACAATTAATTATTCTAATCTAATGACTTCTATAGCACCATTATTATAATACACTTGGTATAAATTGATAGTCGCTTAAAGTGAAACCATAGTCAAAAAACCAATCCATTGCAGAAGTCCATTCAAAATCTGATAGAATAGGAAAGCGAGAAGTGAGGCTACAATGGATTAACAAGTTGAAGCAGATTACTCATAAGTTGTGGCAGGATTGACATTAAAGAACTCACAGAATCCTCAAAACAGGGCAGTTAATTCCAAAGCTTCAAATGAACCACAGATAGCCAAAAACATTTCTGGTGCAAGGCTTTAACTGAACTTGTGTAATTGTGTATAGGTCTTTTTGAAACTTGTCAGAAGTAACTTGTCTGAAGTTTATCACATACGTTATGGTTTTTGGCTCTTATTGATCCTTTTACAGTCCTCCTATTTGATAAGCTGCCATTTTGTCTTCATAAATACTGTTTCATATCAATGAATTGACTACCACCAGATTTGCCATATCATTGTCTTTCTCCGATCTTATTTTGCAAATAGGTGAAGACTTATCTTTATCCACCCACCCACACTTGTGACGTTATTAAGATTAATTAATTAATGCTTGCTGTTTATATTTATTAATATCGATAGTAGTAACTATAATTGTATTCCAACTTTTTTATCACTGGTTACGGACACGTGAAAATTGAGTGAATGATACTGAATTAATTTGGCAACCAACTGAGTTGAGTCTGAAGGGGGTCCTTAGGCCAGCTATTGTATTTCAGTGTTGTTTGTAGCTGTCTGTGGAAGTCCAGCGATTGAAACAATGTGTTGAGTTGCGTCTCCGATGCCTAACTTCAGATGAGAAAATCACAGAATTTGTGTCCAAGAGACCAATGTCCAACATCTCTGAAAGAAAGTATGTATCAAAATGTTTTTATGTGTGGGATATTTTTACAGTACTGTGTGGTAATTCTAATTTTATATTCAATAATTATTATTTCTTTATTTGTTAAGTGAACTTATTAATATTGTTTGTCCCATTATTATGAATATTATTGTTTGAAATTGAGTATGTTTCTCAACACTTATATGGCACCTTTCTGAGTGGCTGATGCATTCCAACCACTGGCATTAATTGCTGTAGACTAATATATACCCTTTGGGAAGGAACCGTTAAAGTAAGGAACGTTCTTTTTATAGCATTCAATACCATTTTAGTCTATAATGTATTTATTATGCATCAGTTTTCTGAATAAAGACCAGCATTAAGTTTTAGAACTATCCTGAAACTATTCATAATATCTTTAAGTGGTGCAAGAAGGAAACGAAGGAGATTAACAGTTCCTTATGAACTATTATTGCTTTTGATTGATTACTGATAATACTCGTAATAATTTAAGAACTCTAAGAACGCAAAAGGCATTAGGCAAGGGTTGCTACAAAGCAAAGTTGGTGTATATCCAAAATTCCAGGATAAATTCAGTCAAAAGGCAAGAGGAATGCTGCCAACATGCCCTTATGGACCCTTATATTCCCATGAAATGTTTATAGACATGCTGGTGGGTAATCCAAACAAATTATTTTTATTGTTTCTTGTTATAGCTGATGGTTTGATGTGGTATGTTTGTGTTGATGTTTGTTATTGTCAGCATTCAGCGGATGGATCAACTCATTAGCCAGATTGAAGCGATTCGGAACGAGTTTAAAAAGGAACGACACAGAGAATACCTTCCACGAGGAAAAGAACTCTTCTACACATTCAAAAAGTAAATTTAATGCACAAAAGAAAAGATGCATTGCATAATAAAGACAACATTTGTAATGCTGAATTTAGGAACCATGTTAAACAAATTGCACCAAAGTATAAAGCTACTTTTAGAATCCAGGTTAAGTACTTGTATATATATATAATTATATATATATACTAGAGGATTTGCCCGTCTTATATGACGGGTTGTCTCTGTTTCGTGAACGCGACAATGCAACATAAAGCTGGCCACGTGGCTTAGGAGGGCCCGTTTGCCTGCATTTGCCTGATGCAGGCCTTAGAGAGCATGAGTTACATTCCACAGCGCAGCCCATGTCCGTGCAAGCGGACCGTGCACCTGCATGGTGCTTGCCCGGTAACAGCCCGTGCACATGCATAGTGCTTGCCCTATGCACATTCCAGACAGCCCATGTGCATGATCGCGGTCGTCCGATGCACATTCCAGACATTCCATTAGTGTTTTCCGCGGGACACACGGAACTGGGCAATTATAGATATGGATATATATATATATATCTGGGCACTTGCTATAGCACCTTTTAAGCACCCCATAAAAGTGCTGCCTTTTTGTCTATTTATCATGTATGATGTTAAATGTCATTAAGGGCAGAAATATAGTTAGCAAGGCAAAAGTACAGAAAGCTAGACGTCACCAATGGCATGCCATGCACACACACATGGAGCCAAACCAATAGATTCCCATCCATAGTTGACAGATAGCATCATGTTGAGAGTCTCTGGACCCAGCTGCATCGATAGTGTGGATGGAACAGAATGGGTGGTAGTATTCGCAGCACATGGTACGCCTCTGCCCAGAAGTCTCTCATTGGTGGAAGATGATACAGATTTAGCAATCCAATGAACTACCGGGTGCACATAGAATGCGTATTCGTCACCTGCTGGTCAGTACATCAAAGCAACACTAGTGACTAACAATTGAGGTTACTCCAAAGACTCGTGTCATGTCTCCTCTGAGACACAAATTGACCAGGCTGCAGACATGTGCACTGTGTAAATCCCATACTCAACCATACATCAGGATGTCCATCCCTTCTCATATACACTGTTGTTTGTACACGTGCGTTGGTTGGTTGCTGGATTTCTGGAACTGTTTGTACTAAAATACTGCATATAAAACAGTGCACTAATGATGTATTTTAATTTATCATATAGGCAAGCTTGACCTAAATCTTTACATAATGGTATTAAAAATTAAAGAATATATTTACTGGTAACTAATGATGATCTTAAATCTGTAACACAGGCAAAGTGTAACTCAGAGCACTTTGAAAGCTCAGCTCTTCCTGAGAGACAGTTTCCTTCCAAATCTTAAAAAAGCCTTCCAGGCATTCCTCACTTGGTACAGGTTAGTTGAAAGTCATGATCACAAATCATTTCTCATACTCACTAGCATTGTAAAGCCTGTGTTTTAATGGTTTTCTGCATATAGCTGTTGGTTGTTTTAGATATTCTCTATAGTTGTTTCTGTACTTACTTATTGGTCTAAACCTCTCATATGTGTGCTCAAGTAGGTTTGATTGGATGTGGGAATTTGCTGTACAGTTCAGTTTGAGTTAATTTATCAATATATTTGGTGGCACACATGGCAAGCCTGTTGTGCCATTATTATTATTACCGTATTTTCCGGACTATAAGTTGCGGTTTTTTACATATTCCTAGCGGTATGCGACTTATAGAAAGGAGCGACATGTGCTGAAATAAAAAAAATTTGAAATGGTTATATTCGGCAATGATAGCGAAATAACGGTACCGGGTATATTAGATCACACTTACTGAACATAAACCGACCTAAAAACGTTCTTTGCTTACCATAGCTGCACTTGTGCCAGGTAAATACTGACAGCAAATATGGGCTAAACTTGCAATTGCTAATGTAAATCTACAGCAAGGCAACTTCATACTGGCTTTAATACTTATTAATAGCATAAACATGGGCCAATTAACCCATATTGTTATTTAATTATAAACCAAATTATTTCACAAATCGTCGGTCGACATTGAGCCGTAGCACAAGACTAGTAGAAACTGGATGCTTGTTTCTTTATGAATTACCAGTAGTAGGGCTTTAGCCTAGTTTCCTGACGTGTAAGTTTATTCATATTAGTGTAGTATTTATAACTTAGTTAAATACCTGCATGTTGTTTCTCAATAAACATTAAGAGAGTACTCCGGTAACTCTGCCTCATATGTCTTTGTTGTTGTGTCTCCCAATGTTTTTCTGTATCATGCTCACTGAACTGTTTGTGAATCCATTTTTCTCTTTGTTGCAGTTTGATCGAGGCAGTTGAGGATCAGCTAACCATCCTTAGAACAGACTTCAAAAGGCTTTGCGAGAAGAGGCAGTTATTTGCAGAGGACTTGGATAAGGTATTCCACTATTTAATAATTTAACAACCTTCCCAAGGTGGGCATCACTTGAGGTGTGCATTTAGCTGGTTATTGAAACAAAAACGTCTAGGACAATATTTTTTGTCAGTAACCTCTGTATGGTGTTGCTAATTAGTATGACATTCTAAACCTGGGCCACTTTAGTAAAATAACTTTGTACTTGGAGATAACCAGGTTTCTTCCCAGCAGCAGAATTCACTTATTGATGGTCTAAATGCATTTGTAATTTCATACTTAATGAAGGCGTCATTCATTAATTACAGTAAATGGCTTGACGCAGTTTCTGTTACTTTGGTTTTCTCTCTCAGCTGCAAGCCAAATGTCATCACCACGTGACAGAATTCTCCAATCATATGCAGTCAACAAATTCCAACTCTCCTCCAGCCAGCCTCACTTTCATGCCTTCAGTTGCAAATGCCGAAGCTGGTTCACCAACTATAGGCGAAAGATTAAGCTGCCTAAATACGGAGGATGGTTTCGTTTTGGTCATCTACAACAGAGATGGGGAAATTGTCAGAGATGAGGAACAACTTAGCAGCATTGTTGAATCATTTAAGAAAAGGTGAGATCAGATTATTATAATTGCATCAGTTACTTAGGAAAACATTTCTCATATTCTATAATCTGATCTTCATGTTTAATAGTTATTGCAACATACTTTATCATCTTTGCATTTACTTAGCATCTTTTAACAACCTCATCAAGATCTAAAACGATGCATCTTCTGCATAGTTGTACAGCAGTATCCTGAGATGCTAGGGCATATCCAGAGATCAGTCCGGCCATGGCCCATACAAGTTGACCCCAATCCAGTTTCACAGAAGGCTGCCTATAGAAATTGTGAAGTAAAAACTGGCTATTGTGTGAAATTGTGAAGTGAAAAAGTGCTATTATGATACTGTCAATGGAAATCAAAAAACGTAAATTAAGGAAACAGAAATTAAAAGTTACCAACAAACGTGAAAAGCGAAAAATGGGACAGAAAAGACAATAAATGAAAAGAGTGAGAATGGGAAAGTATACAGGTGAAATGATACAAGGACAATCTGGACAGTAATGAGGATTTTACTTCAGCAAAAGTAGCAATTCCAGCACTGGGTTCATTTATTGTAGAGCGCATTGAACTATGTGATAAAGACTTTGTAGCCTCAAAATTTATCAATTATTTTCCTAATACAGGGACAAATTTGGCCTCAAAACAGTCAAAAGTCCATAAAAGCAGTAAAACCTGCTTGCCAACAGCAAGAGGACCATCCCGTTGTCCTATAACAATAAATCGATGATAGGCGTCGTGTTTTCACATTTTTTAACATAAAATAGTATCGGTTATAGATTCACCAGAAATGCTTAAGTTTTCAAGATCTGCCACCTGTGGAAAAACAATTTAACCACTGGCTATATACTATTCCATAATCTTTTATACTGCAGTATCACTTGAGCATCTAATGACACCTCTAGCTTCAATTGCCTGACTACACTGCAGAAACATGCTATATGCAGTTATTATACTATCTTCACATGATAGTTAAGAACCATTTGCCAGCCTAGGATTATTAACACTGGATCACATTACTAAACTGAAAATTAGTGTATTCATTTATCAATTCACTAACACACTGCTTCTGTCATCCATTATTTTATCTGTATATCGGATGTTTATATCCATTAAACAAGATGCTCAGGAAAATTGTGTAAGGAATTTCCTTGTACTGACACTTGACAATTTTCTCTGGTAAATGCTGGACCAACATATGAAATTCCTGCCATCTGTACCCACTGTGTATGAATTTAAGAAATGCATAAAACATGTTACCTAATTAATACGTTGTTTCACTTTGGTGGAGAGATGGGACACCTGTGCACCAATGTATGTTTTTATTCTGCGTTTCTTTTTATTGCTCATTCTGTTCTTTGTATAGAATCTTGTGCAATGTAATGACATTTAAAGTTGTTCTGTTTGCTGTTTTGGGCTTTCTTGCCAAAATATTTAACATAACACTGATTAAATAGTTAACAAAACCTGATGAAATGTGTAATTGTTGGAAATGCTATCATGATATCTGTTATAAGAAATCAGATGACCCTATGAACAGGACTTGTCCTTTTGTACTCACCGTTGGGTATCGATTGACATTTCTATGAATGACTTTAAACTTGATTGTTATTGGTGTTTAATAAAAAGGGCCACTTAGACCTGGGGAAGAACCAAAGAAGGTTGTAGAAAAGTTTACACCCTAACAATAAAGTAAAATTTGGACCCTTTTCTCATGCTGTGGATCTGCCTTGCGGAGATGTTAGTTGTTTTTCAACTTAAAATTTGTTCAAGGTAATCAGATGAAATCCAGTTTTGCACCAAGACAGCCATGTGATACATGTACACATGCCGAGGTGCCCCCAGCTGTGTATGACCGGGCGGCAGTGGGCGCACTAGGATTATGCAGGCAGTGATCTTTCATTTTGTAATTTATGCTGTTAGTTTATTTTGCACTTGGCGCAGCTGGATATCCAACAAAGTACATGTACATAGCTATGTTCTTTATACGAAGTATATGTTGTATGGTAAAATTATAATGTTGTACGGTAAAGTACAGACATTAATGATGGTAGCAAAGGTTAAAGAGGTTAAAGGAACTTTCAGCTGAAATGTAAACATGAAAACAGTGGGCCAACAACAGGCAGACAACCTTTGTGAATTCCAGGGCTTGATAATTGAACCATCAGTTTCACTTCAAACCACGATTGCAACTCTACTTATCTGCCACCATGTTTGATGCCATTACTTTGTCAAATCAACTGATTTTGTCTCTGCTAAATTTCTGTTACCTAGGTAAGGAAGACGTCGACCTTTGCCACATGACAGGAAACGTCCCAGAATTTCAATTGCCAAATGTGTTTGTTGTGGTCTGGTAATTTAAAAGCAGTTTTCGGTATTAACTTATTACGCTTTACTAGTGCGTTTTCTAAACTCAGTTCTTGCTGATACACTTAGTGGATGTGGCTAGCAGCAACATAAGCGACACAGAAAGTGCCTCAACTCCAAAATGGAATGAATAGTGGGCCGATAAAAAAAACATGTAACAATTGAGAAATTTGTGTGTGTCAAAGCATACTTTTAAACGAGTGTCTTTGACTGATGTGCCAGATTTTTCGGTAGTTAGAAAAGATAAATATACTTTAATAATATGCAAATACATGTATAATGCAAATACAATCTAAGAATGTTTGCAGCACATTTGTGAGTTAAGGAAAAGGTACTGTATAAATGTCCACATATGTGCAATAAATCATGTGCATCGCTAACAAGTGGATCGAAAAGAGAACAACATATCTGGGTCTGTTGTAATGGAACAGAACTGAACAAATAGGAAACGGCACATTGGCCAACACATGTTTAGTATCGTAGTTATTATAAAATGATGTGTAACAAGACATTCTGTCAATTCAGGGACAATGCAGACAACCTTTGAAGAACTTTTGTTGAAAGAGGCTTGCAATAAGTTTTCCTTACTCTGATATCAAAAGTCAAGTGCATGCTATTATGAGCCAAACTTGTTTTTGCAGCAGAAGTGACAGTTGCAATTTGTAAATTTAACATGCTTTGGTACCTTGTGATAAAATGATGTAAATTCCTTTGTATTTAAATTAACTAGGTACAACACATATGAAAATATTGTACAAACTCTTGTAAATTGCTTTGTTTTTATATAAACTATTGGTAATTATTGTGCCTTAAATTCAGTTCTACTGACTTGAAAGAATCACAAGTGGCTGAAATAAATTGTTAAAACATGTTGAAAACAACTGAAATTGATGAAATGTTTACAGTACAAAGTTTTAAACAAATAACCAGATAAACTACTCCTTAATTAAATAGGTTAAGCTACCCCTTGGTTAAATATTCTTTTCAAAATCACACTGCAAAAGTATCTTGTGCAAAAGTATAAATGTTTTAGGAAGTTCGGTTTGTGCAGTGATCTGAAATTGCAACAGTAGCATAGTTAAGCATTTAAACAATGTTCAATTTTAAAAATGTTTAATTACAAAACACCACATTTATAAAAGTCGCACTGCACATAGATGTATATGACGCAACCCAGTGGGAATAGCCATGTAGATGTGTTCGCTTGTAAGTGAAATAATGAATGAATTTGTTTAATGTCATCACAAGTTTGTATTGCACCATTTCAAGGGAAACTCCGATGCACTCTCGACCAGACAACAAACCAGAATGGTTTTCCAGCGGTAATGGATAAAAGGCCAAAGACCTGGAGTCAGGTTGCAAGGCAGCTTATTCCAGAGATGTAGACCAAGGGTAGCAGTGCTGGACCATTGCAGTTTGGGCAGCAGCAGGAAACGACATTACCATAAGCAGCAGATCAAAGAAGTCTGTGACTGGGAATGGATGAGACAAAGACAAGGAATTCATGCTAATTGCAAGGCTTCTATCACAAAACATTAGATAAATGTGCAACATATTTTGAAAAATGAAGCTGCTGAAACAGTTACTGGCAAATGCCAGCATTAGCATCAGGAAACACAAAGAAGCCAAATGTCAGAGGCGGTAACACCACTTTGGCACCAGATGGCAGCTTGGAAGGATTCAAGTCAGGCATTTGGATATCAGAAGGCATCTGTAGTCGCACGCCATTCATCTTCACCCATCTGTCACAAAAACGTTGACAACACAGCATTATGTATCTCATTACATCAAGTCCTGTCTATTATAAGCTCTGGATGGGATTGTGTGCTCTGCACGTCTGCAGGAGCTCACTGGTGGCGACTCTTCTGAGCATTCTTTGGCTTATTGATTAACTTTTTGTTCTAGTAACATCAGTTCATTCATTCATTCGTAAATTTATATAGCGCCACTTCAAGGGAACTACTCAGAGGCGCTCCCGACTCCAGCACGGCGAAAAAGAGCAGTTTTCAGGTGGTCATAGAAGGTACAAGAGGAAGACCTAGGATGTAGGCGCAGCTCAGGAGGAAGGCCATTCCACATGGTCGGGCCAACCACCGAGAAGGCGCGGGTCTGCATGATAGCAGTACGGGCAAACGGGACAGATAGCATCCCCCTCCCCACCGAGCGGAGGACTCGAGCAGTCCGAGAAGCAGACACAGGCTGGAAGAGATCTATAAGGTATTTTGGTGCGAGACCCAGTTGACATCGCCAACTCTGACACAAGCAGCGCTTTTGTGAAGTACCTAAAAGGCGCTAAAATAATCCACATACAAATATAACTGATACAGTATCTATCTCAGACACAGAAAAGTACTTAAGTAGACAGGCTTCCCAGCCCCTGTGAAAGAGAACAGTTTGAAATGTTTAACAAAATTCACTTTAGTGTTTCTGGTCTTTGCAAGATGCAGATGTAAAAAAATTGCATAGATGTGGAAGGTTTTTTGGTTCCAGCGATACTGTTGTACCTGTTTCTAGACTTCAGCTTTTGGATCTATAACCCCAGCAACAACTATGCCCCGAAAATGTTTTTGACAGACACACATTAATAGGCAGTATCCTTGCAATACACATGCTGTACGTATCTCGCAGTGGCGGCGCTACCATTGGTCGCGATAGGTCATTTGACCTGCCTATTTTACTCTTGACCTGCCTTATGACCTGCCTATTTTACTTTTGACCTTTAAAGATTAGTAAAGTTTAACATTACAATTAGGCTACAAGCGTTCAATAATAATTTTCTTTGTTTTATATATCTAAGTTATGCTGCTTATGTTGAGGTTATGCTGCTTGATGCGTCAAACTCAAACATTAATTTCTTCGACCTGCTGAATAACTCCCATGACCCTGACGCGACCTGCAGAAATTGTATAGCTGGCGCCGCCACTGATATCTCGGCCTGCAGTGAATAAAGCCCCAAGGACTGGAAGACACCATCTGGCAACTGTCCAGACCCAAACAGTAGAAAATTATTGGGTTTTGGCCTGTACACGACATAAAGAAAGGCCATCCAGAAAGGCATTACTTTGCTTTGTGGTTATGTCTATGCTTACTACATAAGTTTGCCCTGAGAGACAGACATACTTTGAGATACAAGTACAGATGTGGATTCAGTTGGTTCTTACTTAGATAGGACACCATCAGGACCATCTGGCTCCAGCAAATATGCATCAATCCTCTGTGCTGCTAAGCTTCCTGTAAACGCCAGAGTAGCAGACGAGTCTGGTCGGATGTTCAGGCCAAACACAGTCACTGATCCACGCTTGTAAATGCCAGACCTAGAAACACAAGAACCTATGGTACTTGCAAGTCAGGCAATATACTAGTCCCGTGCACAGGACTTATTTTAACTCTTCAAATGTAATCTAATATAAGGCCTTCAAATTTTCTATGGCACATTTACTGGCTGCCAAGTTTTCATGGGTCTGAAAGATGATTTGTTCAGTATCGTTCATAAGGATTTCAGTCAGTTTATCCAGAATCATCCATTATTATTATTATTATTATATGAAAATTTATAAAGCACAAGTTAATCCAACTAAATACACCGCATATGCACTAGATAGTACATGTAACAAGGTCACAGCTGAAAGGTATAATATGCATCAATTATTGAGACAAAAGTGATTACAAATTAATTTTTACTGATTTCAGGAGTAACAGGGTGAATCAACCAATCATCTAAGTTAAGGTTAAGGGTTCAGAAGTTTTTACTGATTTCAGGAGTAACAGGGTGAATCAACCAATCATCTAAGTTAAGGTTAAGGGTTCAGAAGTTAGAGCTGGAGTTTTTGAATTGCAGATATTACTTTGAGGGAGACAGTGACCTATAAGAAATAACTCAATCAAGAACATTTTGCCAACCTGCTTTAAGACCAGGCTGACTGGTGACCTACTCGTCAATCATTTTGGAGAATCCACATGGCAGTGCTAAGTAGGATTGAGTGTACTGCACGACTGAATTAGCCAACTTCTAACCTTTTGACATTGGTGCAATGTGCGTAGACTCTGGTCGTTGGTGCTGAATCGTTTCTCATTCCAGACAGCGTCACTGACAACACCTGATTTCCAACTAACGTGCGATGGAGCCACGATAACCAGAAATCCTCAAACACATCAAACACCAACATCCTGGTTAATTTTTTACCAAAAAAATTAATATTCATGATTTATATCTTCATACTGATGTTCTTGGTCAATTAATGTTAAAACTGAAAGTTGTGACTTGTACACAATTACTTTAAGGTGTTGCATTGCATTCAGAAATGTAAAAACATGCATCCAAATGTTCCTAAAGATAACTACTTGAGACAGCAATGGCTACTACAATAAAGCATCGTACATGTATAATATTCAACTGCAATGTTTATACATTAAAACATAAAACTAACATAAAACTACTGTAACTGCCAAACTTGTTGCATGTGAGTTTTTCAGCTCAAATGCTCCTCACCAGTGACCACACCAAGTGATGGTAGTCGGTCTTGACCATAGAGATCATACATGGTACATGTATATCTGAGGTTTTGGACAGCTTTGCTTACCGATGACTAGTGTCCATTTCTAAAGCTGATTGCCCACCATTTAATCAAAGCCTACAAAGTCTTGCCTCATAACCAGTTCAGAAGCCAATCCTACCAAAAGTGAAATATCAAAGCAGAGCCATGGTGTGCACTCTTCATAGGTGTCTTTGTGACACAAGAAGTACTTAAAAATAAATATGTGTTATGGACATACAGGATTTGGATCCATGTTGATGTCAAGGAGGGAGTAGTAGTAACCATAAAGTGTCTGTCTCATAACAACGTCAACACCCATCTGAGCAGCTAATCCAAGTTTTTCCAGCCATCTAAATGCAACATAAACAAGACAATCAGGAAACTGTATGCCACACTGTCTATCAGTCTGTCAGTCAGTCTGCAATTACATCTTTGTGTCTTTCTAGATCTCTCAATCTTTTACTCATTCCAATGTAATTCTGTAGTATACTTCACTCTAAGTGCATTGCTTCAAAGCCTACAATCTTTAAGATATTATGGCTGCATCACTTTTAAATTTTTAAATGCTTTGCTGATTGACAACTCTTGACTGCAACCACATACCTCCCATCATATGGCATTCCAGGCCACAGAAATGTATATAAAAAAATCCTTTAAAAGCACATACCGTAGTCAAGTCATGAGCCCATGACTACTACAACAATGCTTCAAACAGCTTTTTCTTTCGCCAGGTTCCAGGTATTACTTTCACAGCCCGAGTACCCACACCTCCAAGTATCTGCTGACAGATATACTCCCTGCTGTCACTTGAAATAAAAAAATGAAGTCCAGATACTGGGAAAGTCAAATACAACTTTCAAGTGAAAAATTCCATTGATAACAGCAGTCAAAACAGGGTTTTTATTACAAAAACCTTTAACCTTTAACAAACCACAGCTACATATGAAGTATTTGTATTTGGACATTCATCTCCAAGAACATTATATGACGTAGGCTCTCATTACTTACAGGAATCCTGATACAAATCTGTCCGAGACGTTTTGAGTTCCTTCGTGCCAAGCATCACTTGTTTCGCCTATCCACAATGGAAGCTTTGGATACTTGGATTGAGTAATTGTTTCACGGACGCTATCTATGCAAACTGCCAGGTCGGCAAAATGTTCTGGATTGAGGTATTCCTTATAGGTCACTACATCTCCCCTGAAGTAATATCTGTAATTCAACAAAATATCTACAGATAAAATAATTCATAAACAATGGAATAATTTCTAAACCATCAGAATCATTTAATCCTTTAAAAGCTTATTTGAAATATAAAAAATAATCGCTCAGCGAAATAAAAAATATGCAACCAGAAAGTAAATTTAAATTATTAAAAATATATTGTCTGGTTAAGTCATCATATACATGGTTCATTTAGTACATGCGCTTAAAAATTAGTAGCTCAGAAATAAGTGACACCAAATTACCTTGTGCGTATAGTTCTCAAACAATGTAATAATTTAAGGCGTTATTTGATCTATAACTACTTTATTCATCATCATCAAAAAAAGATGGTTAAACACTGACTTACTGATGGAACGTGATGGCTTTTAGAAAACTTCCTGTAGCATTTGCAACTCTAAATTTAAACAATTACAGCTATGAGTATGCAGATAAAAGTATGCCACACTGGAAAGAATCACAAGTTCACAAAAATTTTCATTTCTAAATTGAAAATTGCTAAATAAAAATTCTGGTTTTTTACATTTTTAAATCCTAGTCCATTTTTGTTAACAACTGAAAATTTAACGCACCGTTCCCTGTTTTCCCTTCACTTGCCCTACTACTACGGTTACAATTCCATCATATGTAACAAATCAACTGTTCTAACAACATGAAAAAAAGAAAAAGCAGTAAAAATTACCCTTGTATAATTTTGAGTCCAGATGAACCTGGAACGGTTCCAACGATATCTGGTCCAACTATCCTGCTATTGTTCATGTTTGGATAGGATCGAATGAGATTGTGCAAGATCACAAAGTCTTCTCCAATCTGCTTTGGAGACAACACAATCTGGCCAATTGCCGAGTTATACTCCGGCTCTAAAACAACAAATACATAAATGGTAGTCTTCATTTCCATTACTGGGCCATCAAAGAGCTCGTAGTCTGGCAAGAGAAATATATCAAAGTCCAGGGTATTATTATAAGAAGATTTATAAAGCTCAAGATAATATAACTAAATACACGGCAAATGCATGGGCAAGAGCAGTTCATCAGGACTTGCAAATGACCTCAAAGCTCACCACACACTACTGCTTGGTGACAGACACAATTATGCACAAACAACTTTCCCAGTATCTGCTGTGCTGGCTCAGACACACAATTGTCTTATCCCAAAGCAAGCATGCTGCAGATCAAAGACCACACAACTTTCCTGCACATTAATAATAGTAATGACAATTTGAAAAAATAGAAAGAAATGGGTTTACCATTGCCAAGTTCCCAGTCCATGTTGTCACCAAACCCCATTTCCGAACAGAACTCCAGAAGTTCCATGGCGTTTGATGGATCCCACTGTGAACCATACCGAAGCTGAAGGTTCAGGTCAAACAGAAGTCGGTTTCCTGTTGACCTTGTTAACCCCACCAAATTAATAATGTCTGCCTCTGGACAAAATTCAAAGAAACAACACATGTCATACTTATGAAAAAAAGTCACTCATTGCAATACAAATTAATTGTAAACTATGTAATCACCAACACCATCAATTTATTATAAGCGTTCATGATAGCCTGATTCCATGTTTCGTACATCTGTGTTCGGTTGCTGTGGTTATGTTTGCACCATAGGAAAAATGCTTCAAACTCTGGGACAATACTTTTGAAGAGTTTCTACAGAGGCATGTCAATAAGTGCATTTACATCTTTAATTAATTTAATTTAGTCTTAATTTTATTTAAACCCTGACAACCAATCACGAGTCACCCAGCCAGTGTAGTGAACCGACCACCCGTGGCCCAAACTGCATGGCCAGACTATGCCTACTTGTCATGACAATGGAATTAGGTCGCAGATGAAGTCTGTTGAGGACCTCGATGCGTTTGTTGAAAAACAACCAGTCAGCAGGACTGCCTCCAATACGCAGCAGAGCAGGTGAAAGAGATGCCAACAGCGTGTAGATCTTTGGTGAACTAAACAAAAGCAAAAATTCTAAAACTACTAATTCATCCAAAAACGTTGAATTTCTACATTTTACCATCTCACTATGGATTCAGCTCCAGGAGGACAAGTTACATTACGAATTTGTGGTTGTGTTGTAACGTAAATACAGGGTTTACATGGCCCTATTCAAGACACTCAGAAGTGCTACTGACCTAGACATAGCAGAACAAAATAACATTTAATTTGAGGAAGGAAGTTCCTGTTTTTCCTTTGCAATGAGAAGGCAGAGATCAATAGGCAAACCATACGAGACAGATGTGGCCATGTATAAAATGAGTTGTGCAACTGTTAGGAATCATGCACTGTGGCCTAACATAAAGAAAAGCATTCTAATATGTCATCTGTGCACCAACCTGAAATTAAATTTCAACCAGTGAACATCCGACTCGAAAATGTAGGCGTCAATATTGAAACTGATGTAAAAATCTTCAACGACATTGACAACGTGCTGTGTATTGACATCAACTTTGACGTCTTCTCTGACTTTCACTTCTTCGGCAGTATGGACTTTAGTAACTTTCACTTCTTCCATAACTCTGACTTCATCATTGCCAACACCTCTGATATGTAACATGGAATCTGTGTCAACTTCCTCATTGACTTCAGTGAGCTGCTCCTTCATTTCCAGGATTTCTTTATTCCCAGATTTGAACTGGTAAAAGACTCTAACTCCTTCATTGACATTTAACTGCTCTTCCGCCACCACACATACAGTGGCCAACAGAACTATTATGGCAGAATGCATCTTTGGCAGACAAAGAGTCATCCACCTTCAGATGATGACATAAAACTCCACCAATATCTAACAAATACACATCAGGATAAAACTACAGATGACATGATCAAGTTCTATGCATGTAGTGCATGTTTGTATGTATGAATTACCTTATAATGCGATTATATGGTGATGTGGAGAGTCATGTGATGTGAAAGGAGTCACTCCTTTCACATCACATGACTCTTTTCACATCACCTTTAAATTTTATCGTTAACGCACTCAACTGTGTCTACACAGTTATAGTTCAATTTAACCAATGTTGCAATCCGTACGGTGCTTGCTCAAACGCCCGACCCGTGCCAACTCTGCGATATTGACCAGCTTTTGGCGATAACATGATAGAGAACATGAAAAAGATTTAGTGCATAACATCAACAAAACAATAGATCTATTCATGCACGACACTGCTTTGCTTATATTACGCAACACTATTTATTGGGATTAACTCGTCTTTTACCTATCAATGTCACGTTTCGATTATTAGTCCACGCTGCACGCCATTCTCAGCTGTTTTAATTTAGCGGTTTCTAATTTTGCAGAATTTTAAAACCGGTTGTCCCAAGGGAAGCCAAAATTAGTGTTAGCTCTGGGGTGTGTTTATCAGGGATGTAAGAAGCAGAGTAACGCGTACTGTTTACCAGGGATGTTATAAACGCTGATTGTGTCTGTTGCATGGTGTTCAGAATTTTTCAGTAAAGTTGTCGCAAATCCGAGCAAAAGAAATGCTGTAATTATTATTATTATTATTATTATTATTATTATTATTATTATTATTATTATTATTATCACGCACACGGAAGCCTCAAATAACATAACATAACAAGGGTTGTAAGTGGTTCAGAAGACGTATAGTCTGTGTTAGAACCACTGCAAAATGGCGTGGCACCCAAGGGTCAAAGTCATTGGAGCAACTTCCCCTCCCTCCCCTCCTCTTCCCCTTCCTCCTCTCCCATTATTGACGTCACATACACTGACAGATCTCCCCCTCATATATTTGGATGGAGCATTTGCTCCAAGGTTTACAAACCTGATGCAAACCTGATTGAACTCCTTAGAGTTCCTAGATTTTGAGGTTGTCATATATATATATATACATATATATATATATATGTATATATATATATATACACACACACACATATATATTATATATACATATAAACATAGAACAGCAGTACCTTAAGCTTGCCCCGAGGCAGCTGTGGTATGGCGTTAGTGACTTCGTTTCCTTAGCCTTGGCACATGAGGGTGGGTGGCCAGTCCTCTCCATTGCCGTCTGATCTTCCCAGACAGTGTAGGGTCAGTTTGCTCATTATAGCTGAGTCAGCTAGGTGGCGTATGTGAAGCAGAAATCTCGAACCAAACCCCCAACCTCTCGGTTGACAGTCCAGCATGCTAACCACTACACTATCGATATATATATAAATATATAGGCTACATACTGCACTTGTATATAACATTTTAAGGATTCCTAGGTTTTCAAGTCTGATGCTATTATATACACAATGTATTTGACAACATATTTAACATATATTTAAAACAATTTGATATGTATGAAATTTGTATATTGCTGTAGCTAATGAAGTTGAATTAATGTTTTATTATTTGGAACCAGTTTCACTGACAAGTTGCTTTTCATTCTTTGTGATAAGATGGATGATTTTGAATATAATTATTTTCCTTTAAAATGTATTTCATGTAATACCATTATTTATAGCCGTTGATTCCAATCTCCACTTGGGTTGCAAGAAATAGATAGGTCTTTAGGATTTTTGTTCTTGCAGAAATGAAAATAGAAACGCTAATATATTTTTTGGGTTGAGAAAATATTGTAATAACAGTGTAATTTAACATCAATGCAATTCGTATTTTAAGCAGATCGATCCTTTGCTTCCCCTTCCTTTGAATCGTGAAAATATACAGTAGTAGTACAACGTGTAACATTCAATCAACTGGCATTCTCTCCGAAAGGCCAAACTGTCGAAGTCTCTGCTAAATGACTTTGTATATGCAAGAATTCTGTATTCTGGCCAGTGACTTGAGTGCTGCTGACTTTCACTGACAGCGGTGCTAAAGGTGTAAGGCGCCTAGCAGGCTGCCAAAAGCATATGTGCTTTTAACCATCATCTCTCATATTCGTTTATTATGATTTAAATGTTCATCATTCCTCATCCCCACCTCTTTGTTCACCGATGCAGTCTTAACATATTAAACCAATACATATATGCATGTATATATATATATATAACTGTCGAATGTCAGCATTTTTAAATGTTTAGTCTTGCAAATTCCTGCAACTTTTGTAGCCAACTCGCTCTGCGTGAACATTCTTTCTCATCTTGATTCTGCGTTGTCCAGCATTCTGAGTACAGAAAATTAAATTGGAACCTATCATTCACAAATGAGAGGAAATCATTTGCAAATCATTTGCCAATATGCAAATTACATTCATAAGTCACAAGTCTGGTATAGGACATTCATGAGATCGAGGAACACATTAATTGACTGCACAGTTCGATGTCTGCCTCTGGAAAAACAAAATATCCAAGTGTCAGAGGTGGTACTTTCACCAGTGAACCAGAAGCTAGAATGACAGGATTCAGGGCTGGCATAGAATTGTCGGACGGCATCTCTAGCCGCTTACCATTCAGTTTAATCGACCTGTAAATGGAAAGCATATTCAATTCAGCACCCTTCTACAGTACTGTAGCATCTCCCACTATACACCATAGCAACTTTCTGCTTCTGTAACGACATTCAGCCTATGTAACATGATAGCCATGCAGCAGCCATCTTCAGCACGCTGGTAGCAGCACTATCATTCCTAATGACTAGTTTTAAACTAAGATCTATTATTCCACAGTTCCTGTGTAATACAATAACACCTTCTGTCGACTTGCTTGTAAACTTGGAATCAACTGTGTTCATGAATAAAACTAGCTACTGATTTCGACAGAATAGGAAAACGCCGGTAATAACTTGCAACAAAGTTCGTGGTGGATGACAGATTCCTTACCCGGGATAAGCAAGTGCACAAGGATAAAGAAACCGAGGTTGAATGACGAAGAGCACTGACACAAGGAGATGGTGTTAGCTAAAAACACCGGGAGGAAGGCAATGGGAAACTACTTTCCAAACTATCACCAATTCAGCTATAACGAATACACTGACCATACACTGTCAGTGGGAAGATGAGGTGGCGAGGGAGAGAGCTGGCCATCACCCTCATATGCCGAGGATAAGAAAATGAAGCTGCTAACACTTCAAACCCATGGCTGGCTCAGGGCTAGCTTAAGGGACTTCTTCTTCTTCTTCTTCTCCTCCTCCTCCTCCTCCTCCTCCTTCTCCTCCTTCTCCTTCTTCTTCTTCTTCTAGTTAAACTTAACAGTCCATTCGTTTTAGTGTAATTAGAAGTCAGTGTGTTCTAAACATACTTGGATAGAATGCCGTCTGGACCATCATCATCAGCTGTCAACAGATAGACATGAATGACCTGTTTGGCTAAGGCTCCTGTAAACGACAGCATCTGTGTGAGATTGCGGTTAACATTGAGTGCAAAGACTGTAAGAGCACCAGACTTGTAGTCAGATCTACAATTAAACAAATACTTCTCAGTAAATCTGATAATCTAACGTAATCTAATATGAAACTTCTACAGTAGCACAGAAGTAATGCATCAGTAGGTGATGATCAATTGACAGTCATTTCTAAATAGTATCAAAAATGGCACACACGCCCAAATCGGAGCAGTTGCATTAAAAAAGGCAAACTTTATTTGAAGTTTCGCTTCACAGTTAAGTAAGAAATAAAATTTCATTGAATCAGTTAAAGACAAAAATTGTGCAGCCTAGTGTTGGATTTGCAGTCATTCATTTGGTATCTTATCATGCTCTTCTCTGTTGGTTCCAGGGTCTCCAGAGTAAAGCTAGGAAGAATTGCTTGTTTAGGTGTAATTCCTTTAAGTTCATAGGTTTTTCGGTTCAATTTCGTTCAGGTTCGACAGCAAAATTTTTTTTAAATTGATACACTGAAGACAGATTTTAATGTGCTTTGTTCAAGAATACATACAATGCTACATTTTACGGCAGTTCTGGATGTGGCTCCTGAAGAAAGCATTACAAGGAGTTTAGGATGTACCTTAACTGCCTGAATTCCTTCCTTTGTTGAGTAATGTTTCTTAAACAAATCTTGAGTTCTAGTCCAGTTCATCTAAGTTTGAAATTTTTGCTCAATTTAATTCTCGTTTCAACTCAACAGCAGTCCAAAACACATCAGCAACACGAATATTTCCATCTAACTATAAACTTGATATAATGCCTTCTGCAGTTTTCTACTGTTTTGCTTGCTTTCTCAGTTATTAAATTAATATTTCTTGTATAGCTTTTATTTTTTATTTGTAACATAAATTTCATGAGAAAAATGGCCTCACTGAATTCCTACACCTGCCCACTGATGATACACAACAAAAGGTCTTCCCATACAGTTGATGAATAGAAAATTTATAAGATGGGAGACTCACCTGTCTGCATCTGTGCAGTGTGCATAGACTCTGGTTGCATTAACTGCACCAGATGCAGTCACTGTTACACTAAACACCAAACGACCAACTAATTGCTTATGCAACCAGGAAATCCAGTAGTCCTTCAAAAACAACAAAACAACATAATATAATGGCAAAGTGTATGCAGCAAACAACCCCTCCCATCAAAACATGCATATTTCAATATACAAGGTCGGAGACACAGATCAGAAATTTAACTTGACTTTAAAAAGAATCTCATAATAACACAACCTTGCTACAACAATGTTTAACATAATACAGCCTCAAGAATTGTTTTACAGAGGTATCAGTATGTAGTGCACCAGACAGAATCTGTGCAACAGTACACAATTCAGTCACACTACCAAATCGTAAACAGTAACATTAATGTAAGAAATTTTTAAATGAATCTTAAGAAGGTAATACTGGAAAAAACTTACTGGATTGGGGTTCATGTCTGAGTCTAGCAACGCATAATTGCCTCCACAAAATGTTTGTCGCATCACAACTCGGATTCCCCTTGCAGCCGCGATACCTAACTTCTCCATCCACCTGCCCACACACAACACAATCTAGAGCACACGTCAATGACATCCTGATTAGACACATCATGCCTGCAATATAATTTAACTAAACATTTATTTAGCATATCCTGATCTGACACTTGCAGCATGGTCAACTTGAATGTATGACCTGGTATGCATGTATGTGTTTATGTATGTTTAACAGTATGTATATGTTCACATGTATGTTTATGCATATACGTATATGTATGAACATAAGTATGTATGTAGCAAGACACTTAATTAATATAACGCCTTTTAAGTACCTCTGAAAAAGCTGCATGGGCTCAAGTCAGCAGTGCTTAACTCTATCTAGTCCGAACTTATCTCAGACTACGATCTACTTGCCTATCAGCTTAACTCAGCTGCAATCAGCGATTGATTTTTAGTGCATAATAACTCCAACGGCGCTACAGAATGGGTGTGATACCGGTATATGGGTGAAAGCAGTGGAAGAAGAGCCTGAGGCAGGAGTCTGATGGCTAGGAATGAATGCATCCCAATGGGGATCACCCGACCAAATGCGGGCAAATTTAACCCCTTAGAAGTAGCACCAATAGAAGTTCTAGCACAAAACAAGAGCTTCCTGAATGGAATATTCAAAACAGAAGACAGTGTAAAATATATTCAACTCCACAATCAAACACGTCAATAGAAATACTACTTCCAAAGAAACTAACAAGAATCCTGCAACGAATCTGTCCGATATGTTTTTAGTTCCAGAATTGTAAGCACTGCTTGTTTCACCGAGCCACAACGAAACGTTTGGAAACTGAGTCTTTGCAGCAGTCTTTCTTGCAACACCGATCATCACGTCCAAGTTGGAGTAATACAACGGATTAATGTACTGCTCAACTGTGGCATTGTCACCTCGAAAGTAGTAACTGAAGGTGGAAGATAACAAATAAATCTTGTATAAAGGTTTTTAATATAAAGAGTCCAGAGCACTCTTGCCTGCACAGTCACCAAAACTCCCAAACACTATCACATAACATCTGTTCTCAAATCACTTCAATGGCTGAAAGTTCCTCAGTGCATCCATTACAAAATTGTATCTATGACCTACAACGTCCTTCAAACCTCTCAACTGTCTTACATTTGCCAGCTTTTACAAACTGCCCAGGTCTACTTGCTCATCATCATAGTGTCCTCCTCTCTGAAATTCTGCTACCGCTCCTTAGTCTATGCTGCACCAGCTCTTTGTAATGAACTTCCAAAATATTGCCACAAGTTTCCTCATCCTCCTATCTCACCTGGCAATTTCAGCTCTCATCTGCTTGCACTATCCTCTGCTGCTTTCCGCTCACGATTGAAGACGGAACTGAAGAGTTCGGTGTTTAATCATTTAATCACGCTAGTCTATCCTCGTTCTACTCCTGCGTCACAACACGACCGCCATCATCATGATTTACACCATAGCACCATGCTGTCTCCTCGGATTGACCTCCCCGGATTCTGACCTGGCACCAGAATGGATCAAACAACCTGGCTATAGTGGACTTGATTTGATATAGCACCGGTGAATATGCTGGTGGCTTTTGTGTGGTGCTGAGAAATTTTGGAGATTTACATTAAATTACATATCCACGTCTAGTAAATTGACATATCTTTTGCTCTTGCGCAAACTCAGTGGGACCAGACATACAACGGAACCAGTTGAAATATACATATCACTTCTTTATCAATATAAATGGGATTGGCCGAACTGAAGCACCCAATGCAGGCATACCTATCACCCCTTGCCATTAATTGTACAGCCCGAACTGAAATACACCTCCAACAGACAATTTTCACAGTATCACTCACTGATGAAATGTTAAGCCTTTGAGGAAACCACCAGTCGAGTTGACAACCCTAAATCAATAAATATAAACACTGATTAAACTTAAGAGCAAATGATAAGGCTTACACCACAGTCCTCACATTAGTAAAAGCCAATGTTCCTAATTTTAGTGAAATTCCTTAACTGTGTTGTTTAAAATTCTTTCTTCAAATAGCCTTATTATAATAAAAATCATTAATTGTGGTGATAATCAAGATGGTGCCGGTCCCTAGCTTTAAAAAGTTTAAGAACAACTGCGTTAGTAGACAATGAGTGTGTAACTCTGCCACTACCTGGTAGAGTACGTCTGGTAGTGCCAATATCAAGCCTGGAGAAAGGAAGAGGGTGATGCTAATCATCTTTGCAATGACACAGTGTCATTAAACAGCAACTAACCAAACAATAAGTGTAGATAATCCTAAAAGTCACGTGTGCATACACTTAGAGGAAACACTGGCTGTAAGAAGACTTTCTTCAGCTGTTGGATTGCAGTTCTTATGTCATAGCTTCAACCAAAAAGACCAAAAGGCTCTCTATAACTACATACTTGATAAGAGACCCTTACTTTACTTCTTTAGGACCTTGTCAAAAAAGAACAAGAAATTCTTACAGATAAAGTTTCTGATCACATCAAACTCCAGCAGAATTAGTTCCAGTTTCAAGTGAAATTAAGAAGAGAGAAGAGATTACATACACATCCTTACTCTCGAAATATTTGGTTGCCCAGCGTAGACGATGGTCGGCCAACATCCGCACCAATGATGGCGCTGTTTTGACAGTTGTTGTACTTGCTGAGAAGCGACTTTAAAATCCAGAAGTCATTACTAATTTGCTCTGGTTTGAGCAGAGTCTGTTTTCGCTCATCACCATACCAGTCTGGTTCTGGAGAAACAACAAGAAATCCAAGCCAAAATAAGAGCGAGTCTTTGACAGGTTTCACAAGGAAGGTATCCGGTTACATTACATCACATCATAGTTATCATAAGTATCGCTATAAACAATTGTCACCACCAACACTACCACACATCTAACCAACACTAAGGCACAGACAAAGTAAGAAGGCAAAATTATCCCAGTACATCTGTTGGAAGAAGCAGTAAAATCGTTTGCTGCACAGTCAAATGCAACAGTACATACATTGTAAGTGCACTGTTACAGAAGCATGGTCCAAATATATGTGAAGGCATTCCGGGCTTCAGTTGCAGTACTGAAGTACAGCACCTGCATATCTCTACAAGTAGTAAAATGCAATGCACAACCAACCAAGCCTACTTGAGACTGGAACACAGAGCTCCCTTGCATATGCCAGAGCAGTGCCCATAACTCAGTCACGTGCCAGAAAACTGATTTTGAAGGAAATTTGCTCGTCAACAGGAAATCAATGTAGCATCTTTCTCTTATAACTCAATATGTATATACAAATATTTCTGCATGTTAGCCACATCTGTTTGTGTTTTCGAAAAACAGAATAACGAAACTGGCTTCAAAATGGTAGTCATTTCAGCAAAACCTATGAGATTAAGGGCTTACACACCATTGCCCAACTCCCAGTCAATGCTTTCACAGAATTTCATTTCAGAGCAGAATTTCAGGAGCTCAATGGCGTTCGAAGGATCCCACTGTGGACCAAATCGAAGCTGAAGGTTCAGATCAAACACCAGTCGAGTTCCAGTTGATCGTGTCAACTGAACCAAATTAACGACATCTGTTTCTGATCAGATTCAAAACAACTAATTAGAAATTCAGGACTACAATTTTATTAACTTTAGTAACATTTTGTGGGGCGTGGTGGCTCGGTAGTAAGTTCGGCGCCTTGTGACCGGAGGGTTACAGGTTCGAATCCCACTCTAGCCTCTGCGTACGGACCTTGGGCAAGTCCTTCACTCGCGATTGCTCGTGGCGCTTCGGCGTGAAAACTCCGACACAGTATACCAATGCTGTAGTTGGGAGCGCCTCCGAGTAGTAGTAGACTTGAGGAGGCGCTATAGAAATATCCTAAATAAATAAATAAAATAAATAAAATTTTAGTTACATTTTAAATTTTCAAATAAGAAAATAAAATTTTAGTAACTTTTAACATAAAATGTGAAATGTCATTAGAAATTTTCCTACAGCTCTTTGGAGATAAGAAAGAAGTACAAAACTAACAGGTTTATATTTTTGTGTTTAAGACTGAAATTAGCAAGCATCAATTAACTGGTAATATCTATGCATAACACTGTGATAATGTGATATAATGTAATTAGTGTAATATAATGAACTCTTTGTAGAAGCATTGTATCTGTACACACGAGGATAGTGTAACGTAAATTACATTGGTAACATTATATTTAGTAACTTTATAACATAAAATTCAGAAATGTCATTAGAAATTTTCCTATAGCTCTTCAGAGATTAAGAAAACAGAAAAACTTTAAAGATTTTGTGTGTGTTTAGGACTGAAATATTATTCATTCAATTAACTGATAATATATGTGTGTGTAATAATTTGGTAATTTGATGTGATGTAATGAATAATTTGTAGACGCATCATATATGTGCAAACGAGGATAATGCTATGGAAATTCTAAAATATTTCTGTTGCACGCCAGCTAACACTGCAACTTCACAGCAAAAACAGCTGTATTTAGCTGCTGAAAGAACAGACTGAATGCTAATCTCACTTGTCATGACGTTAGCCTTTGGTTTCAGATGCAGAGAACTGATCACACTGAGCGGTTTGTCAAAGAACAGCCAATCAGAACTTGCACCTCCAACACGAAGCAAAGCTGGTGACAAGGACTTCATCAGGGTATGTACCTTTGGCGATCTGAACCATTTATAAACAGTCAACTGAATTGCTTATTCAGTGGCCAAGACAAAGATAACAATAGATATACGGTAAATCAGCAGTCAATATGGCATTCAATGTTGCAATCAGAAGAACAAAACTGGCTTTAAAAATAAGTAATTTCAGCGAAGCATATGAGATTATGGAATTAAACACCATTGCTCAATTCCTTAATATGCAGAAATCAGAGCAAGCGGTACATTCTATTACAAAAGATGTATCCAGTGCTTTTTCTTAGAAAAAAAGGTTCCGGAACGGAACAATAGGTTCCGGAACTGAATAATTATGGGTGGGCTAAGGTCCCGAGAAAAACGGGATTGGGGGTTGGAGGGGTCTCAATAAACACTGAAAACTGTTGAAAACACTGAAATAAAATTAAAATAGCTAAATTATTGTTTTTATTATTAAAATAAATAAATTATTTTTTAGTAGCTGAAAAAAGGTGCCGGAACGCCGTTCCGGCGCGTTCCAGCTGAAAAAAAGCACTGGATGTATCTATTACAATAATGGCACTTGTTCAACCAAACAGGTAATCATAAAATCATCAATCAATCATAATATGAATCAATGAGGCAGTTACACAAGCAACATTGTGACAATGACACACACAGAAAGGCCAGAGAAGAGTCAAGAACTGAAAAGAAAGAGATTAAGCATAACTGACGCTATATAGTTATGTCTACATGCACTGGCGTAAACTTGTCCAAAATATTGGGGGGGGCACTTTGAACTCCCAAAAAATTTTTCCCACTCACGCGCAAAGACTTTTGTTCACCTTTTTTTGTGCAAGGGGCAGGTACTTTGTAATGGCATGTAGATATATTAGCATCAAACTGTATAACCACGTGCAAACTTATTCAAATCTAAAGTTAATTAATTTTTATTAGTTAGCAACATAGTGCGACACAGTATAAACAGAATAATAATAAACAAAACTCATTAATTTTTGTTAGTTCTTGGTATTACAGCAGTAAGGGAAGACAATATCTCTATCGGTTGTCGAGAAATTGCATTCTATCCGGCAGGGCCGTTTTATCCACTAGGCACAGTAGGCACTGTGCCTAGGGCCTACGAAGCTTTCAGGGGCCTACGAAAGTCTGAAAATGAGATATTAAATGATTGACCGGGGAAATGAAAAAAAGGAAAATTGAAAAATCAACAAGTTGAAATTTAATAACTTTGTACTGAAACCGTTTAAATTAAGCTGTGCTAGCCTACATTATATGAACTTTGCGGCTATTTGCATTAGCAAACTCACATAGGCTATTAGTTACAACGTCTTCAATGTCATTTCCCACATTTAGTCGTTTTCAATTTAAAGCAGTGCCGTTAGCTTTAATCCAGTGTTGAAAGTTTAGCTGGATTGTATTACTTAATCGTAATATCCAAACTTCTAAGGCGCCACTCGAAGGCCAAGCACAGGGCACTGGCCTATTCACGAGCGCTACGTCAAAGCAGAGGGGAGTTTCCAGAGAGTAGTCCAAAAGAGGTCCGAGTCCGGTTTCCAGAGGGTCAGATCAAGCAAGGAGACAGAGCAGCTGTCAAGGCGGGTGTCGTTTAGGGCGAGAAGAGTTGGAAGGCAAAAGGTCAGATGAGTCAGGGTAGGAGTGTTTGAAAAGGCGAGACTTCAATTTTGAGTTGAACGCCCAGTGGTGATAGATAGAGGAACGTGAGGAGGAGGATGGAGGACAGGTTGCAATTATGATGGAGGAACTGAGAATCTGCGAAATTCATGGAAGTTCGTTCCAGAGACGTGGTCACTGCGATGTTGGATGTGGCTCGGTTGGAGAACCTGAGATGAGAATTGACTGGGAGTCGGGAAAGACTGAGATAGGAGGAGGATCGGGTGGAGCGGGTTGCCTGGATGGTGAAGAGATCACGGAGGTACTTGGGCTGGGAATATTTTAGGGAATTGTAGGCTGGTGATAGGACTTTGAAGTGGATTCATTCTGGGATTTTTAACCAGTGGAGTGATTGAGGATGGAAGTGATATGGTGATGTCTGGGCGTTCTAGTGACAGCTCTGGCTAGTGAGTTTTGGATACGTAGAAGACGCTTGATTTGTGTGGAATCAAGGTTATGGAAAAGGGAATTGCAGTAATCAAGCTTTGAATGAATAATGGAGGCAGCAATAGTGGAGTCAGTTTTAAGGTCGAGCATAGGCCGGATGCGTCGGAAGTCACGAATGTAGATAAAGCAGGAGCGCGAGAGGTTGGAGATGTGGTTAGAGGACAGGTGTGGATCAAAAAGTGACACCAAGATTGCGGACGGAGGAGTCTACGGTGAATGTAAGAGACGATGAGTTAGACTCAGTTAGGCCTAGTCGATAGGTGTATGGAAGGGCCTACGAATGTAAGAGTGCCTAGGGCCTACGAAGACCTTAAAACGGCCCTGCTATCCGGTGGGACATTCTTGATTGGTTGGAAAATTTGACTGTGCACAGTGCTCAGCTCTTATTTTCATTATGAAATTCTGATAGTATTTCAGCTCTTTGTCTCTGTTCTTCTGTTTTTGAAGAAGCTTGTCTATGTTAAAACAATATATTAATATTTCAAGAAATTCTCCTCTCGATTTTTGGGGACAATCCCCATCTCAATTATTGGGGGCCACATGCCCCGGCTGCCCCCCCCAGTCTAGGCCTATGTCTACATGTATATATGTAACTATATCAGTCAGTCAGTCAGTCTGCCTCCTGCCTGCATGCATTTATGTGTGTACAGATGCGATATTTGTACAGTGCCATTTAAAAATGCATCAAAGGTGTTAGACGCTGGTTATCCAAATGACCTACATAGGTCAACTTCAGGATAAACTGCAACTGTCTAGTTGCACAACTGAAACATGTTCATCCACACACAGGAACTTTCAGGGATGAAATTTCTTGTTTGTTTTAACTATCACAATCATCTACCACTCAGGAATGTTAATTTACCTCGAACAGTGTGCACAGGACCTCACACCTTATTAACTGAAAGTCTTCGACAGAATGAGTTGTGAGAAACAGTCTTATTCAGTGGTTAAAGTGGTTTCGGTGAGCAGTGGGAACTATAAAGCAGAGTTTTATTGGAATGCATGTGCGAGCAGTGGGAACGCAAGCAAAGAATTTAGAGAGCAGTGGGAATGCCGTTCCCACTCCACTTTAAACCCTGGTCTTATTTACTTACGTGAAATTGAATTTATACCAGTGAACATTTGGTTGGAAAACACTTGAATCAAGAGTAAAACTGAGGAAGTCATCCTCAACGCAGTTGATGCTGTGACTTGTATCGACGGTGACTACAGCTATTTTGGTGTCATCACTCTTAATACGAAGACAGGTGAATTGGCTTGTCACAAAGCTTATGACGAGCCATTGCTTGAAGACAGCTACTAACATTCTGGCAATGATCTGAAAGTAATAACAAACAATAATAAACTATTATTTAGAATTAATAATATTATTGTTATTATTAAATTATTATTATTATAATTCTTACCGCTATTATTAACCTGCCAATTCTGTGACTGGCGTTGCCATATCGAAACCATCATCTTGAATTCAATTAGCTGTGAAACATGTAGCAAATGAAGGATATAATAAACAAACGAAGTTATGTACTTTGACATCTGTAATACCCGAACCTGCAATCAGTTTAATAGGAATACTCATTCTTAATCTCATACTTATTTCCTAAAATTTCTTTAACATATTTGGCATTACATCTTCATGCTTCTTACAGTTTTAGGTACAAGCATGGCAGTGTAGTGAGTCAAGTAACTGTGTTGATTATGAAACTGACAAGTTTTTGTTACTGCATGCAGCCCCATGCACACCCTCTCTCCTCCTATAGCAGCTGTTTCTGACCTTTCACTTAATTAGACCAATAGGCCTATTTAATATCAAATAAATCATCAGATGTCTCCAATGCTAGATTTAGACTTGGTGAGGCCCTATATAAAGATTGGAGGCTCCTTGTTAAAATATGCACCAGGTCTCACAAACCTTGAAAACACATATGCCTCTGAGTAGTGCCCTTGAAGAGGCGCTATACAAATCCTCGAATGAATGAATGAATTTAAAAGCAAGATATTTAAAGTGTATGACTCAAATTATTTTAAAATGAATGCACAAATGAATGCAAGATGGAATTTGCTACACAAGTCATTTAAAAAGGTTCTATATATAAATATATATATATATACATATATATATATACATATATATATACACAGTACATATAGCATTAAAAAGCCTCGCCCCCACCCCACCCCCAAAAATCTGAATTTTTAAGCCACTGAGGATTGTGAGGCCCTAAGCTTTAGCATTTTTAGCTTATGCTCAAGCTTATGCCTAAAATCCCTTAATCTGACATTGCAATAGGCCTAGGCCTATGTCTCTTTCTCTCAGCAATGTATCTTCTTGTCAAACTGACTGTTGGTTGTGGGCCTTGTGGCTATCTGGAAATGACGAGCTCGTCCGTCAACTCAGGGCAAGAAATAATTAAAAGCCATGGCCCTATCGAAATGGGACTAAATTATGTCCTCGTATCTAAGTTGACTCGTAACTGCCCCAGTTTGCTTTTAGGGACGCGTCCTGATCCTGGTTCAGTTCTCGAGTAGGCCTATGCACTCATTTATACAAGCTTTTATAATAATTATTATAATGTTCTTGAAAATTATTATTTTTGTATCAACTCCTATCGGCTGAAACATCGTTGCTTTCTGTCACCGTTTATTTACAATTGACTGTCTCTGCGAAATATTGGAAACGAGGATCAACTTATCCAATTGCCCAAATTTAGTAAATTTCTCGACCTATTTATAAACGAAACGCGCCAATTGGCAGCGCATCTGCCTCCTCCTCTGGTCTCTCTGGCAACGGACTTAGACCTCCATTAATTTGACAACTCTCTGGACAACCCCTCTGACTCGATGCAGCGCTCGTGAATAAGCTGGTGCCCTGCGCCAAGCTTTCAAATGGCGCTCTAGAAAGTTGGACTTTACGATTACGATAGTCTTAACGAACTCCTCCTACCCCAGTGGCGATCGAGGAACTAAAAACAGCTTTGGAAAACCCCATCAAACTCCCATTCATTTATAGATCTGGCCGATCGCTTAAACTCAAGTTTTACAGTTTTTGGCATCGTATATCGAAGATTTTTTAAATACAATAAGAAATTATGAATTTTATAAGGACTAAAAATCCTCGCGTGCAGGCTAAAATTAAGATTTAAGACTTCAAATTTGAAATCAGCACCGTCGAATTAGTCAAGAACACATAGCCTAATTTATTTCAGAAGCAGACCAAAGTATTTGTCCAACGGTGTAACTAGGTCGATCAATGCAATTAGGTTAGAAGGCTATTCTGGCATTCTTGACATTTTAATGAGTATACTATTAGCACAGTATAAATAATTACACAGTAGGCCTACGTCGACTCGCATTGCTAACTGTTGACTAGTTTTTGGGGTGACGCCATCTTGAAACAGAGCTTTTGAATTATAGATTTAAGCTGAAATTAACGTTACAAATAATCTATACATATAGTTTCCATATAGTGTCCGTCTGTCGGGTGGACGCTACGTCACAAACGGGTTCTGTTCTATTGTGAAACATAGCCTAAACCTGTCGTCTTGACGACGGCGATCTTGGCGACGGTGATAATCAACAATAGGGGGCCTACATAATTATAGACCTATAATATGACGTCATAATTATGACGGGCAAATACACTAGTATTGTTAATACTAATGAAGTCCTCGATGTTGTGGTAACGTTTACAAAATATTTTAGGCCTATGTGATGGATTCCGGTGTATTGGCGTGTAGTCACAGTGTAAATAATTATTTATAGGCTTACTGTGGTGTAGTCCTCAATGTTGTTGTAACTTTTAAAAATATTTGATGTGATGGGTTCCGGTGTAGGCCTATTGACGTGTAAACGGTTTTTTTAAAGATGGCGATCGGTCACACATTCTGACTGCTGCATCGGCCGGGAGTCGACGTAGGCCTACTGTGTAACTATTTATACTGTGCCATTACTATTAGTCACTTTTCTACCGCTCCGATCTAGGCCTATACTTCCTCATCTTACCTTTCTCTACCTCGGCCTCTTGTCTCCTATAGATAGGTCCTCTGTCGACTATAGGCTACTTCAACAGATGCTCCTTACTGTTGCAGCAAATACGCTCTTGGGAACGAACTCCCGAAAAATCTATGTTAGTTCGCTTATCCCTCTCGTCTGCGAATCTCAGCACTTTGTCCTTTCTTCTGCAGCGCTTCACTAATGAAAGTGAACTTTTCAAGCTATGATGTTTAGGTTCCGCCTCTGCTCTATCTCTTGACCTCCATCATCACAAACGAGTTTTGTCCTCGACGTGAATCTCTTCCAGAATTTAGGCCTGGCACCGAAACCGACCAAGCAATCTGGATCTAGAGCAGTGCTTCCCAAACTATATAGGCCATGGTCCGCGGACCGGTGTCGGTCACGGCCTTCTATAGATCCAAGGACTCTAAATATAGAATCCTTGCTATAGATCTAGAAGGCCGTGTGTCGGTCCGCGAGCCCTCAGTTGCCGGTCCGCCAAGTGAGTTAAGAAACTATACGAAAAAGACGATAGACTTTTTCTCGACTGGCTCTCGCTTCGAACTATCTTCAAAAAACACGTTTGTCGGGCAATCAAAACCATATTTTCCATATAAATTAAAATATTTGTTCTGGCAGTAAATGTATTTCAGCTATTGTAAACGAAAACTAACGAAGAAATAGTTATTCGGCGAATTGCTGACAGGTCAAATAAAAGTTGTTGTTCGCCTTTACTAGAAATTTTGATCGTAACATTTGCGGTTTTTGACCGGCAATTAGAAACCAGGTGTGACGTAGGCCTCTTTCGTCTTTAATAACCTGGTCACTGACACTGCTTCCGTCAAAAGAAAATAAAACCCGTCTGCTTTTAGATTCGGGCATCGTCTTTTAGCATTACATTTGAAAGATTGTCACTGGCACTCAAGTTTCCTTCTTATATATGAATTTCCAGAAATTATTTTTTTGATGTTTATGTTGGAAAAATGGAAAATTGGCGGCCCCTAAAAATCGGCAGCCCTAGGCGGCTGCATGCCTATATATTTGCTTAACGGACGAACCGGGCCTGGGAATAAATCCCTGCTTATTTCGCAGCTACCCTTCTTGCTGAAGGCCGTTCCACTATCCGCCACCTGTGGACGCGCTGGGTATCAGTTCAGCTCTGGCTCTTCTATATTTAATAGGCTATACCGTACATTAAATATAGAAGAGCACATGGGTGGCGATCTAGGGGGACGGGTGGACATGTCCCCCACCTTTAAGAGTGGGGGGATACTCCATGCATTTGTCCCCCCACATTTTGAAGAAACACGAAAAAAGGCGGAGAAATGTAATTGCGTGTGAGGGTTTTCGCAGCGTTTTTTGACCAGACGAGGGAAAAATAACTTTTTTTAGGAGAAGTGTCCCCCCAAAATTATGAGAAAGAAGAAGGAATTCGTCAAAAAAGTAAAAATCTTTTAGACGAAGAAATGAGAAAAAGAAAAGGGTTATTGCTGGCAGAGAGATGGGAAAAAGTTGTAAAAGGTGGCAAATGACTAAAAAAAAATTCTTTTTCCTGCAATTTTTTTAGCCGACTTGCTCTTCATGAACATTTTTTCTCATCTTGATTCTGCATTGTCCAGCATTCTGAGTATAGAAAATTAAATGGGTAGGCCCTACTATCATTAACAAATGACAGGAAATTATTTGCAAATCATTTTCCAATAAGCAAATTACATCTGCAAGTCACAAGTCTGGTATCGGACATTCATGAGATCGAGGAACACATTAATTGACTGCACAGTTCGATGTCTGCCTCTGGAAAAACGAAATATCCAAGTGTCAGAGGTGGTACTTTCACCAGTGAACCAGAAGCTAGAATGACAGGATTCAGGGCTGGCATAGAATTGTCGGACGGCATCTCTAGCCGCTTACCATTCAGTTTAATCGACCTGTAATTGGAAAGCACATTCAATTCAGCATCCTTCTACAGTACTGTAGCATCTCCCATTATACACCATAGCAACTTTCTGCTTCTGTAACGACATTCAGCCTATGTAACATGATAGCTATGCAGCAGCCATCTTCAGCACACTGGTAGCAGCACTATCATTCCTAATGACTAGTTTTAAACTAAGATCTATTATTCCACAGTTACTGTGTAATACAATAACACCTTCTGTCGACTTGCTTGTAAACTTGGAATCACTGTGTTCATGAATAAAACTAACTACTGATTTTGACAGAATAGGAAAACGCCGGTAATAACTTGCTACTAGTACCGGGTACTCTGTTCACACAGAGTGCATGGTGGACGACTGAGTGCTTGTAGGGACAAGCGAGTGCCCAAGGACAAAGAAACCGAGAATGGATGACGAAGAGCACTAATGCAAGGGAGATGGTGTCTTACAAAAACACTGGGAGGAAGGCAATGGGAAATCACCTCTCTAACTATCCTGAGTTAAACTGAAAATGAAGCCAGAGCTATGGGAAAAGATGATTTCTATAAGTTAAAGGAATTAATTAGAAGAAAACTAAACAGGAACTTGAAGAAAAAAATGATAAAATCTATGATATGGAGTGTAGTACTATGGGATCATCCATAAAGGATGTCCGCAATGAGGGGAGAGGGAGATGTCATCGAAATGCGGACAAATGTGGACAAGGGGAGGGAGGTATGACCAGTGCGGACGTCCTCATCAAAACTTGTAAATTTCATAGTTTTTGAAACATCACATTGTTTCAACATTCCCTGAAAGACATAAAGATCAGTGAAGTTGTTGCCTCAAACCACATGCATGGTGTCTACTGTGACTTTAAAGAGGCTTTTATTACTGCACATCCTGCAATATTAAACCCGAACTGTCACTTAAATGTGCACAGGAACTGTGGAATAATTGTAAAAGTAATGATGATGACATTAAAAATTGGCTTAGGCGTGCGGACCTCCGCAAAGGGGAGGGAGGGGGTAAGGTCAAATGTGGACAAATGTGGACAAGGGGAGGGAGGGGTCCAAAGTAGGTCATATTTTACGGACGTCCTTTATGGACGACCATTATACGGATCGGAAACATGGACAATGAGGGGGGACATAAGAACACGAGGACTTCTAGATGTAGATATGGTACAGAATGGAGAGAGTCAGCTGGGTGGAAGGAAGACAAAATGAAGAGATACTACAACTGGTGTATAAAAGAAGATCCCTAATAGGAACAATCAGAAGCTTGCAGAGAAAATGGATGGGCCACATAAAGATGGGAGATTCTCTCCTAAGAAGTATAATCAAAGGAAGAATGGAAGCCTGAGGTGTTATAGGTAGAGGGGCTTCAGACAGATGATGCAGGATGAATAACAGCAGGAATGGAAAAGTGGAGAATATGTAGAATTCAGGTGCGAGATTGTTACAGAGCCAAGGTGTAGTGTGGGATGTGGATCGGCTACAGATCCAGTGGAAACTTGAAACGAACAAGAGAGGTGAGAGGATAACTGGGTAGAGCAGGATGAAGAGTTCATAAAGATGGATAGGTTGGGAGTATTCAAGAGAATTAATTATCAGTTAATGTAAGAATTTTAAATTGAATACATTTCGGGATTTTCTGCGAGTGCGGTAATTTTAAAGTCCATCTAGGTCTGCCAGGGCCGAAATCTGGTTAAAGATTTCGGATCCACCTGCGCCTGCACCCCTCCCCCCGCCAACTCATTCTAGTTAAAATTAACAGTCGATTCTTTTTAGTGCAATTAGAAGTGTGTTCTAAACATACTTGGATAGAATGCCGTCTTGACCATCATCATCAGCTGTCAACAGATAGACATGAATGACCTGTTGGGCTAAGGCTCCTGTAAACGACAGCATCTGTGTGAGATTGCGGTTAACATTGAGTGCAAAGACAGTAACAGCACCAGACTTGTACTCAGATCTACAATTAAACAAATACTTCTCAGGAAATCTGATAATCTAACGTAATCTAATATGAAAACTTCTATAGTAGCACCGAAGCAATGCATCAGCAGATGATCATCAGTTGAGAGTCATTTATAACTAGTATAAAAAAATGGCATACACACCAAAATCGGAGCAGTTGCACAAAAAAACCAAAAGGTACATGGACAAAGAAAAACAAAGCACAATACTGGACGTGAAACAAGTTGCTTGGCTGTTATGTAAGAAATCAAATTCTATTGAATCAATTAAAGACAAAAATTTTGTGTCGCATTTGTGATCCCTTATCATATTATTCTCTGTTGGTCTCAAGGTCTTCAGAGTAGAGTTAGGAAGAATTGTGTACTTAGGGTGTAATCCTTGGCTTTGTGGGTTCTATTATTTCGTTCAGATGCGACGGCAGCGGTGCCAGCAGCCTGACGCACTGGACGCACGTACGTGTCCACCCACCAAATCAGATCCACACCAGGATTAGGTATCGCATCAATATTTTTGAAAATTACACTGTATAATTTTGGTTTACCACATAGTATGTATAAATAATATCATATGACATCATATGCATGTGTTATACTGTACTTTTATTAGTCACTCAGTCTCTGAGTCATTTTCAGTGTAGGTGATTGTGATTGGCAGAGAGAGGGCGGGTGTGAATGGGAGGAGACGGGAGGGGTGTGCGTCCAATTTTTTAAGCCTGGCGGCGCCTCTGTGCGACAATAAACTTGTAAAGAATATTGATACACTGAAGACAGATTTTAATGTCATTAAAACAATGCTTCATTTTAAGGCAGTTCTGGATGTGGCTCCTGAAGACAACATTATAAGGAGTTTATGGTGTACCTTAATTTCCTGAATACCTTCGTTTGTTCTGTAATGTGTCTTAAACAAAACTGGATTTTTTATTCCAGTTCATCTAAGTTTGAAATTTTTGCTCAGTTTAATTCTCGTTACAACTCAGCAGCAGTCCAAAGCACATCAGCACCACGAATATTTGCATATAATGCATTCTGCAGTTTGTGACTGTTTTGCTTGCTTTCTCAGTTATTAAATTAATATTTCTTGTATAGTTTTTATTTTTTATTTGTAACATAAATTTCATGAGAATAATGGCCTCACTGAATTCATACACCTGCCCACTGATGATACACAACAAAAGGTCTTCCCATACAGTTGATGAATAGAACATTTATTAGATGGGAGACTCACCTGTCTGCATCTGTGCAGTGTGCATAGACTCTGGTTGCATTAACTGCACCAGATGCAGTCACTGTTACATTAAACACCAAACGACCAACTAATTGCTTATGCAACCAGGAAATCCAATAGTCCTTCAAAAACAACAAAACATCAGGGTGAGAATTGTCGGGGGGATGGGGGTTCAACCCCCTAGTCTCTCTTAGGACCCCATAGTAAAGTCTTCATTGCACACCCCAACTCCACAGGAATCAAGGTCTAACCCCCCAGTCTTTTTTCTACAATTCTCATACTGCAAAACATGATGTAACTACAAAACGTATACACCAAACAACCCCTCCCATTAAAACATGCATATTTCAATATACAAGGTCGGAGACATAGACCCAAAATTTAACTCAACCTTAGAAAGAAATCGCAAAATAACACAATCTTATTACAACAATATTTAATGCAACCTCAAGAAATGTTTTACGGAGGTTTCAGTATACAGCACAACAGACAGAATCTGTGCAGCAGTACACAATTCAGTACAGTAACACTACCATGTCATAAACAATAACATTAATGTAAGAAATTTTAAAATGAATGCTAGAAGGTAATATTTACTGGAAAAAGCTTACTGGATTGGGGTTCCAGTTTGAGTCTACCAACTCATAATTGCCTCCACGAAACGTTTGTCGCATCACAACTCGGATTCCCGTTGCAGCCGCGATACCTAACTTTTCCATCCACCTGCCACACACACACAACACAATATAGAGCACACGTCAATGACATCCTGATTAGACACATCATGCCTGCAATATAATTTAACTAAACATTTATTTAGCATATCCTGATCTGACACTTGCAGCATGGTCAACTTGAATGTATGACCTGGTATGCATGTATGTGTTTATGTATGTTTAACAGTATGTATATGTTCACATGTATGTTTATGCATATACGTATATGTATGAACATAAGTATGTATGTAGCAAGACACTTAATTAATATAACGCCTTTTAAGTACCTCTGAAAAAGCTGCATGGGCTCAAGTCAGCAGTGCTTAACTCTATCTAGTCCGAACTTATCTCAGACTACGATCTACTTGCCTATCAGCTTAACTCAGCTGCAATCAGCGATTGATTTTTAGTGCATAATAACTCCAACGGCGCTACAGAATGGGTGTGATACCGGTATATGGGTGAAAGCTGTGGAAGAAGAGCCTGAGAGCAGGAGTCTGATGGCTAGGAATGAATACATCCCAATGGGAGATCACCCGACCAAATGCGGGCAAATTTAACCCCTTAGAAGTAGCACCAATAGAAAAGTTCTAGCACAAAACAAGAGCTTCCTGAATGGAATATTCAAAACAGAAGACAGTGTAAAATATATTCAACTCCACAATCAAACACGTCAATAGAAATACTACTTCCAAAGAAACTAACAAGAATCCTGCGACGAATCTGTCCGATATGTTTTGAGTTCCAGAATTGTAAGCACTGCTTGTTTCACCGAGCCACAACGAAACGTTTGGAAACTGAGTCTGTTTGGCAATCCTTGTTGCAACACCGATCATCACGTCCAAGTTGGAGTAATACAACGGATTAATGTACTGCTCAACTGTGGCATTGTCACCTCGAAAGTAGTAACTGAAGGTGGAAGAAAACAAAGTAATCTTGTACAAAGGTTTTTAATCTAAAGAGTCCAGAACGCTCTTGCCCGCACGTCACCAAAACTCCCAAAAACTCTCAAATCACTTCATTGACTAAAAGTTCCTCAGTGCATCCATTACAAAATTGTATCTATGACCTACAACGTCCTTCAAACTTCTCAACAGTCTTACATTTGCCAGCTTCTCACCATACAACTGCCCAGGTCTCCTTGGTCATCACCATAGCTTTCTCCATCTCGGCCTCCAGTCTCCTCCTCTGAAATTCTGCAACCGCTCCTTAGTCTATGCTGCATCAGCTCTTTAGAATGATCTCCCAAAATATTGCCACAAAGTTTCCTCATCCTCCTATCTCACCTGGTAATTTCCCCTCTCCTCTTCTTTTTTCTGCTCACGATTAAACACCGAACTGAAGAGTTCGGTGTTTAATTGTTTAATCAAGCTATTCTATCCTCATTCTACTCCTGCGCCACCACATGGCCGCCATCATCATGATTTCCACCATAGCTCTATGCTGTCTCCTCGGATTGACCTCCCTGGAATGTGACCTGGCACTAGAATGGACCAAACAACCTGGCTATAGTGGACTTGATTTTATATAGCACCGGTGTATAAGCTGGTCTCCCTGACGTGGCTTTTGTGTGGTGCTGAGAAATTTCGAAGAAATACATTAAATTACATATCCGCATCTAATAGATTGACATATCTTTTGTTCTAGCTCCAGCACAGAATCGGTGGACCGGACATACGACTGAACCAGATGAAACGTACATGCATATAACCTCTTTATCAGTAATGGAATAAGCTGAACCGAAGCACCAATGCAGGCACACCTATCACCAGTCTTGTTGTCCTCGAGACCAAGGTCTTGGTCTCGAGTGCGCTCGAGTTCGTTTTTAAAAGTCTTGGTCTTGGTCTTGACGTTCAAAGTCTTGGTCTTGGTCTTGAGGTTCAAGGTCTTGGTCTTGGTCTTGGTCTTGAGGTTCAAAGTCTTGGTCTTGGTTTTTCAAGACCAAGACCAAGACCGACCTAAAATTTTAAATTTTTTCGCGCCATTGCGGTCAATAACGGTCGCAACTCTGGCCCATAGCCAATAATAGATAGCTCTTGTCTGGCCAACCGAGAGCCAGACAAACTGAGTCACAGGCAGTTAGACTTTCAGCCACACAGGTAACCCCGGCAGACTGACCCCCGCGATCAGTGCGCAGGCCAGGCGCCAAATATCTGGGCCACAGTTACACTCCTCTTGGAAATATCTTACATCATGCACCCTCCCTCTCCGTCTTATGGTTGACATCTTAGTCATATCGGGATGTGGAGTTGTAGGTCAAGTCCGCATATGGACCTACTCTCATACTGGTGGCCTTGATATGACTCCTCACCCTCATTGCCCTCACAATCTCAGAATGTGTGTGTGTGTGTGTGTGTGTGTGTGTGTGTGTGTGTGTGTGTGTGTGTGTGTGTGTGTGTGTAATACCAAGGTTAATCGTGTCTGATATATATATATATATATATACACACACACACATATATATATATATATATATGTATATATATATATATATATATATATATATATATACAGAGGCGTCTACACCATAGAAACCTTGGAGCAAATGCTCCATACAAGAAATGGGGGGGGGGAGATCTGTCAGTGTGTGTGCCTCCATTTTAGGGGAGGAAGGAACGGGGAGGGGAGAAGAAGAGGGGGAAAAGGGACGTTGCTCCAATGACTTAGGGGATAGACGCCCCTGTATATATATATATATATATATATATATATATATATATATATATATATATATATATATATATATATATATATATATATATATATATATATATATATATATATATATATATATATATATAAAGTAGAAAAGTAGAAAAGTAGAAAACTCATCAGCAGAATTCTACCAAACAGAGAACCCATGATCAAAACAGAGCACTTCAAGCACTTGTCTACAGATGGTCAGAGGTTTAAGTGGAGTGGGAACGGTCGAATCGGCGTTCCCACTGCAGTCGAAATTCTTTGCTTTGCTTGCGTTCTTTGGCGTTCCCACTGCTTATATATATATATATATATATATATATATATATATATATATATATATATATATATATATATATATATATATATATATATATATATATATATATATATATATATATATATATATATATATATATATATATATATATATATATATATATACGCCTCTGAGGAATAGGGTGGATATGATTGTGATGTTTGGGTCGTGGTCTTGGTCTTGGTCTTGAGGTTTAAGGTCTTGACAACAAGACTGCCTATCACCCCTTTGCCATTAATTGTACAGGCTGAACTGAAATACCCTTCCAACACACAATTTTCATAGTTTCACTCACTGATGAAATGTTACGCCTTTGAGGAAGCCACCAGTCGAGTTGACAACCCTAAATAAATATAACACTCATTTAACTTAAGAGCAAAAGATTAGGCTTACACCAGTCTTCATATTAATAAAAGCAAATGTTCCTAATTTTAAAATAAATAAATAAAGACTGGAGATTAGAGTGCCGTATTTCATAGACAGTCGATAAGATCGAAGCAACGATTCAGAAGCACTTGAGTCGCTATGCAGTGGCTTGAGCTGGATTCGAACCTGCGACCCTGCAGTTACAAGGCACCGACCTACACCACTACACCACCGCGTCCCCCGCCCTTTTATTTTATTCAGTCAAAAAATTTGGCATGAATTAGGATGCCAATCTACAATCTTTTCCATTTAGGAAAGTCTAACCATTGTTAGAGCAATTCCTTAACCGTGTTGTTTAAATTCTTTTTTCAAATAGCCTTATTATAATAAAAGTAATTAATTGTGGTGATAGTCAAGGCTGCGTCTCCACTTTCATTGTTACAACATTACGCAAATTAAAATAACATAACATAGCATAAATGAAAACTTGTAAAGAGAAACTTCAAGAAAAGTAGAAAACTCATCAGCAGAATTCTACCAAACAGAGAACCCATGATCAAAACAGAGCACTTCAAGCACTTGTCTACAGATGGTCAGAGGTTTAAGTGGAGTGGGAACGGTCGAATCGGCGTTCCCACTGCAGTCGAAATTCTTTGCTTTGCTTGCGTTCTTTGGCGTTCCCACTGCTTACCCAAACCACTTTAACCGCTCTCTATGGTATCATAGGCGCCGACTCCACAGGGGCAACAGGGACGTTCGCCCCAGTGCTCACCAAGGATCGGGGGCGAGAGTATATTTTCGTCCCAGTACATTTTTGGCCATTCAAAATATCAAAAATTAAAAATGCTTAATAAAACTTACTTATTCACTTTTAATTAAGGAACAAGGAAGCCTCTATGGCCTTCATATTTACTGTTTCCAAGGGTCCCAAGCTTTTAACTAAAGAAATTTGATGTACTTTTTCCGTGTATGTCTCAGCTTCTCTGCAGTCTGAACTATTCTGCATATATGACGGATGCTTCATGATGCATGATACACAGGGCCACAGACGTATGTAAGTGTGGTGTATCCTCACCTATTAACATCTTTGGTCTATACTATGTCACCCTGATGTGTCCGACAACCGGAGTATTTGACCCTGGTCGAACCATGCCCAGTTGTACACGAGCCAGATTCTCCCCTTTCAGGCGCACAGCCACTGCATACACTTTAACGGTGTATTCTTCAGCTCCAGCGCTAAGAAATGCCTGAAATAATATCTGCGGCAATCTGCCTTGTTCGTCTGTCTTCTGTTTTCTCTCGCTTTGTCTCTGCAGTCTCTCTGTCTCAATGTCTCTCTACAAGCCTTGTGGCATCTACACACTACACTGTACAGTGTACACACTACACTGTACACATTACACTGCCTACACAGGAAATCAGTTTTCATTCTTCATGTTATTTGGCCTCGGGTGAATTTAAAGTAGTTCAACAGAGGGTTGGAGAAAGAGAGCGAATGGAGGTAGGGAGAAAGAGAGCGAAAGGATGGTGGGACGAAGAGAGCGAAAGGGGGTTGGAGGAAGAAAGCGAATGGAGGGTTGGAGGAAGAGAGCAAATGGAGGGTTGGAGGAAGAGAGCGAACGGAGGGTTGGAGGAAGAGAGCAAACGGAGGGTTGGAGGAAGAGAGCGAATGGAGGAAGGGAGAAAGAGAGTGAAAGGACGGTGGGAGGAAGAGAGCGCACGGAGGGTTGGAGGAAGAGAGCAAATGGAGGGTTGGAGGAAGAGAGCGAACGGAGGGTTGGAGGAAGAGAGTGAACGGAGGGTTGGAGGAAGAGAGCGAACGGAGGGTTGGAGGAAGAGAGCGAATGGAGGGTTGGAGGAAGAGAGCAAACGGAGCGTTGGAGGAAGAGAGTAAATATAGGGTTGGAGGAAGAGAGCGAATGGAGGGCTGGAGGAAGAGAGAGAACGGAGGGTTGGAGGAAGAGAGCGAACGGAGGGTTGGAGGAGGAGAGAGTACGAAGGGTTGGAGGAAGAGAGCAAATGGAGGGTTGGAGGAAGAGAGAGAATGGAGGGTTGGAGGAATAGAGAGAATGGAGGGTTGGAGGAAGAGAGAGAATGGAGGGTTGGAGGAATAGAGAGAATGGAGGGTTGGAGGAAGAGAGAGAATGGAGGGTTGGAGGAAGAGAGAGAATGGAGGGTTGGAGGAAGAGAGAGAATGGAGGGTTGGAGGAAGAGAGAGAACGGAGGGTTGGAGGAAGAGAACGAACGGAGGGTTGGAGGAAGAGAGCGAACGGAGGGTTGGAGGAAGAGAGCGAACGGAGGGTTGGAGGAAGAGAGAGAACGGAGGGTTGGAGGAAGAGAGAGAATGGAGGGTTGGAGGAAGAGAGAGAATGGAGGGTTGGAGGAAGAGAGAGAACGGAGGGTTGGAGGAAGAGAGAGAATGGAGGGTTGGAGGAAGAGAGAGAATGGAGGGTTGGTGGAAGAGAGAGAACGGAGGGTTGGAGGAAGAGAGAGAATGGAGGGTTGGAGGAAGAGAGAGAATGGAGGGTTAGAGGAAGAGAGAGAACGGAGGGTTGGAGGAAGAGAGAGAATGGAGGGCTGGATGAAGAGAGAGAATGGAGGGTTGGAGGAAGAGAGAGAATGGAGGGTTGGAGGAGGAGAGAGAATGGAGGGTTGGAGGAGGAGAGAAAATGGAGGGTTGGAGGAAGAGAGAGAGAATGGAGGGTTGGAGGAAGAGAACGACCGGACTAGTCCCTCTTGTTCAGAATACAGTGATTCGTTTACTTTTAAACAAACGAAAGAAATGTCTAATTGCCGGCTAAAGCTCTCCTGAACCAGAGAAACTAAGACTCAGCTGATGGTAAGGAACTTCAAAATTTAGAATAGCAGGTGTTTGGTTTGCGTCTTAAGTAGTAAGACATAAGTTAGGGGCCTATCTGCTTCACTGTGTGAAGCATTTAATTTTTGTTTTATAATTCAAGACAATTTAACTTCAATTATTAATCTCACTTGAACTATTCAGTAGGGTAACCTAACCTATTGACTATTGTAGGGCCTACTGCACGTGCATGATGAAGTACTCCGTTCATAATTGTTCATTCATTAAGTACATGTAAATCTTATATCTGCAGTGTTAGTGTACAGTGTACACTATAGCTATGCATGTAGCATGTAACTAGTCTATGAGCGACAGGCCAAATTGACCAATTTTTTTCTTGTATTCTTGTTTTGTCTTGAACTATTAATGTGACTTGAAATATGTATGGCTCATTGATGAAAACGTTCAATCCTTTTTTTACTTAACTAATTGCAGTTTTAAATAGCTATCTCAGTACTTTAACTTTTTAATGGGTAAGGGCCCCCAAGCTTAGAATGTCCAAGGCCTCTGCTAGGTCGTTATGCCACTGGTTGTTAACAATCTTTCAAAGCATAATTATTTATTGTTACAGCCATAAAGGTTACTAATTATATAATGACTTACTATTGTCATTACGATGGATAAGTTTGTTGTGAAACTTTCAAGCTTAGATGAACCGCACAAGCGACTGTGCCACCGCCGCCGGTTGCTATGTGCTTGTCTTTATCATGATTGTTGCATAGCATTACAATTAGTCTCTTCCCAGTTGAAAGGGCTTGAGGAAAGGGGGAATTCGGAGAGGGGGAAGACAGGGCATGATAGGCGATGGGATCACATCCGATCACGGGATCTTGGGAATGGAATTCTTGCCCCAGTACCTTTTACTAAAAGTCGGCGCCTATGTATGGTATAGACACCATGATAGAATGTTACAGACATTTAAATAAACAACAGATGCTTCTGCATAATTGAAATTGAATGGCCACTGATTTTCAACCTTGTGCTATTATGCAGATTAAATTAAACATCCAGTATAAAAGAAAATGGTAGGCCTATGTGGTCTGTTATATTACAAGATAAGCTTAATCATCAGTTAATAAAATACCTAACTTACGTAAAAACACAAACTGAGAAATAAACTGTTTAAAAGTTTAAAATTGATGTTTAGCTGTCTTCTACATTAAAAGGTGTCTATAAATGCCTGTAACATTAGGCCTAGCCTATATCACATTTTCTATTTCAGTTCCTCATACTAGAACAGCTATGGCGCAGTCCAGATCTTTTGCCTCAATTGGTCCCTCTCTCTGGAATACACTGTCTCCTTCTACTCGCTCTCAAGTTTTAATAGGTAACCCCTCGTCTTCTTTTGCTTTCCTCGAGACGTATTAGTTTTCTTTGGCCTTGTGCACTGGGAGCGCTTCTGAACGGTTCACCCTACCATAGGCGCCGACTTTTAGTAAAAGGTACTGGGGCAAGAATTCCATTCCCAAGATCCCGTGATCGGATGTGATCCCATCGCCTATCATGCCCTGTCTTCCCCCTCTCCGAATTCCCCCTTTCCTCAAGCCCTTTCAACTGGGAAGAGACTAATTGTAATGCTATGCAACAATCATGATAAAGACAAGCACATAGCAACCGGCGGCGGTGGCACAGTCGCTTGTGCGGTTCATCTAAGCTTGAAAGTTTCACAACAAACTTATCCATCGTAATGACAATAGTAAGTCATTATATAATTAGTAACCTTTATGGCTGTAACAATAAATAATTATGCTTTGAAAGATTGTTAGCAACCAGTGGCATAACGACCTAGCAGAGGCCTTGGACATTCTAAGCTTGGGGGCCCTTACCCATTAAAAAGTTAAAGTACTGAGATAGCTATTTAAAACTGCAATTAGTTAAGTAAAAAAAGGATTGAACGTTTTCATCAATGAGCCATACATATTTCAAGTCACATTAATAGTTCAAGACAAAACAAGAATACAAGAAAAAAATTGGTCAATTTGGCCTGTCGCTCATAGACTAGTTACATGCTACATGCATAGCTATAGTGTACACTGTACACTAACACTGCAGATATAAGATTTACATGTACTTAATGAATGAACAATTATGAACGGAGTACTTCATCATGCACGTGCAGTAGGCCCTACAATAGTCAATAGGTTAGGTTACCCTACTGAATAGTTCAAGTGAGATTAATAATTGAAGTTAAATTGTCTTGAATTATAAAACAAAAATTAAATGCTTCACACAGTGAAGCAGATAGGCCCCTAACTTATGTCTTACTACTTAAGACGCAAACCAAACACCTGCTATTCTAAATTTTGAAGTTCCTTACCATCAGCTGAGTCTTAGTTTCTCTGGTTCAGGAGAGCTTTAGCCGGCAATTAGACATTTCTTTCGTTTGTTTAAAAGTAAACGAATCACTGTATTCTGAACAAGAGGGACTAGTCCGGTCGTTCTCTTCCTCCAACCCTCCATTCTCTCTCTCTTCCTCCAACCCTCCATTTTCTCTCCTCCTCCAACCCTCCATTCTCTCTCCTCCTCCAACCCTCCATTCTCTCTCTTCCTCCAACCCTCCATTCTCTCTCTTCATCCAGCCCTCCATTCTCTCTCTTCCTCCAACCCTCCGTTCTCTCTCTTCCTCTAACCCTCCATTCTCTCTCTTCCTCCAACCCTCCATTCTCTCTCTTCCTCCAACCCTCCGTTCTCTCTCTTCCACCAACCCTCCATTCTCTCTCTTCCTCCAACCCTCCATTCTCTCTCTTCCTCCAACCCTCCGTTCTCTCTCTTCCTCCAACCCTCCATTCTCTCTCTTCCTCCAACCCTCCATTCTCTCTCTTCCTCCAACCCTCCGTTCTCTCTCTTCCTCCAACCCTCCGTTCGCTCTCTTCCTCCAACCCTCCGTTCGCTCTCTTCCTCCAACCCTCCGTTCGTTCTCTTCCTCCAACCCTCCGTTCTCTCTCTTCCTCCAACCCTCCATTCTCTCTCTTCCTCCAACCCTCCATTCTCTCTCTTCCTCCAACCCTCCATTCTCTCTCTTCCTCCAACCCTCCATTCTCTCTATTCCTCCAACCCTCCATTCTCTCTCTTCCTCCAACCCTCCATTCTCTCTATTCCTCCAACCCTCCATTCTCTCTCTTCCTCCAACCCTCCATTTGCTCTCTTCCTCCAACCCTTCGTACTCTCTCCTCCTCCAACCCTCCGTTCGCTCTCTTCCTCCAACCCTCCGTTCTCTCTCTTCCTCCAGCCCTCCATTCGCTCTCTTCCTCCAACCCTATATTTACTCTCTTCCTCCAACGCTCCGTTTGCTCTCTTCCTCCAACCCTCCATTCGCTCTCTTCCTCCAACCCTCCGTTCGCTCTCTTCCTCCAACCCTCCGTTCACTCTCTTCCTCCAACCCTCCGTTCGCTCTCTTCCTCCAACCCTCCATTTGCTCTCTTCCTCCAACCCTCCGTGCGCTCTCTTCCTCCCACCGTCCTTTCACTCTCTTTCTCCCTTCCTCCATTCGCTCTCTTCCTCCAACCCTCCGTTTGCTCTCTTCCTCCAACCCTCCGTTCGCTCTCTTCCTCCAACCCTCCATTTGCTCTCTTCCTCCAACCCTCCATTCGCTTTCTTCCTCCAACCCCCTTTCGCTCTCTTCGTCCCACCATCCTTTCGCTCTCTTTCTCCCTACCTCCATTCGCTCTCTTTCTCCAACCCTCTGTTGAACTACTTTAAATTCACCCGAGGCCAAATAACATGAAGAATGAAAACTGATTTCCTGTGTAGGCAGTGTAATGTGTACAGTGTAGTGTGTACACTGTACAGTGTAGTGTGTAGATGCCACAAGGCTTGTAGAGAGACATTGAGACAGAGAGACTGCAGAGACAAAGCGAGAGAAAACAGAAGACAGACGAACAAGGCAGATTGCCGCAGATATTATTTCAGGCATTTCTTAGCGCTGGAGCTGAAGAATACACCGTTAAAGTGTATGCAGTGGCTGTGCGCCTGAAAGGGGAGAATCTGGCTCGTGTACAACTGGGCATGGTTCGACCAGGGTCAAATACTCCGGTTGTCGGACACATCAGGGTGACATAGTATAGACCAAAGATGTTAATAGGTGAGGATACACCACACTTACATACGTCTGTGGCCCTGTGTATCATGCATCATGAAGCATCCGTCATATATGCAGAATAGTTCAGACTGCAGAGAAGCTGAGACATACACGGAAAAAGTACATCAAATTTCTTTAGTTAAAAGCTTGGGACCCTTGGAAACAGTAAATATGAAGGCCATAGAGGCTTCCTTGTTCCTTAATTAAAAGTGAATAAGTAAGTTTTATTAAGCATTTTTAATTTTTGATATTTTGAATGGCCAAAAATGTACTGGGACGAAAATATACTCTCGCCCCCGATCCTTGGTGAGCACTGGGGCGAACGTCCCTGTTGCCCCTGTGGAGTCGGCGCCTATGCACAGGCCCGCCGATAGCGGGGGGCAGAGGGGGCAAATGCCCAGGGGCCCGGTGACTTTTTAGGGGCCCGGGCCGGACCCGCAATAAACTTCTGGAAAATATTATAATCAGTTATACAAAGTTTATGATTTATGCCTTTTAAAATATATTATCTGACGCTTAACTACAATCAGTTTAAACTTCAAGCATCTGAATAAAATCATAGTTGTATATATATGCACTTTAATTATTTCAATTTGCGTTTTTTTCGTACTATCGTACGATATTATATTTATATAAAGCCTAAAGATATTTTAAGAGGCCCGTAAGTTGCTCTGCTTAAGGGCCCGTGACTGTTCTGCCTAGGGGCCCGCGACTGCTCTGCCTAGGGGCCCGTGACTGCTCTGCCTAGGGGCCCGAAATTTCTGTCGGCGGCCCTGCCTATGCACCCTACTAGAGGCGCTTTACAAATGTTTAAATACAATACATTATCTATATCCTAGAATCAATATCACAGCTATTACTGCGGTATACGTTAATAACCGCGATCACAAAACCGCGACCGTCAAAATAGCGATCACAAAATAACGATTCAAAAAACCGCGAGTGCTCAAAATAGCGACAACCAAAACAGCGATCTAATAGATTTATTTCCAATGTACTCGTAGACTCTAATGCAAGTTAAAACCTCACAAAATAGCGTTTAAACGTCTTTTAACGAAGTATACATATGAAGTATACAAGACTCTAATCAAATTTAATGTAACTAACTTACAAGTTTAATGTGAAACCTGTCTTTAAAATGTCTAACGAAGTATAGGCCTACTTATCAATTTAATGTTAAACCTGGAGACTCAAATTATGTCCGATTCCAAGTAGATAGTCCACTATAGGGCGATTAGATTCAGATTCATATTGTTTTATTGATCACGTAACAAAATACATTTCCAGACAGACGTCACATACAATGGCGTCAATAGGCAAGCCCATAAGGAGCATATTAAGGTTCTGCTATCAAGGTCACCCTAATTATATTAATCATTGTTACATAATTATGTAATCATGCAATAATGGTGACAACGGCATACTAAACATGATTACTGATTCGTGTGTTGAATCGTGTGTTGATTGAACTCCTAAAAGTTCAAACGGTCATTTAAAATAATCTGTTTAGGCGTATATTTATGTTTATTGGTCATCGCAATTGGCCAAATCGCTGTTTTGAGGTTCGCTGTTTTGAGGCAGTCGCGCTTTTGTGCGTCGCTATTTTGTGATAGCTATTTTGACGATCGCGGTTTTGTGATCGCGTTATTAACGTAAATCATTACTGCAGCTTTAACAGCCTGGTGATTGGGTTTCAAGCTTTATATTAAATTGACAATAACTGAGAGCCAAGCCTAAACGAAAAGGCTATAAAATCACACTGCAAAGCGAGAAACAAGAATAAGGACAATAATAATTAGGCCTATTTACACTAAGATTGTCTCTCATTTGTCCACGGTGTTGTCCATAGAATCTTCTTCTTCTTCTTTATGTTCTCTGCCCACCGGCAGGTTCGTATGACCAATGACGCCATCGTTCTCAGTCTTGTGCTCTTCTCTTCAGTCCACTGTATCCTTCTTCTTTTGTCATCATCCAGTCTAGCAGCATTGCCCTCGGTCTTCCTCGCGTCTTTCTCCCCTCCATCCTTCCCTCCATGATGTCTCTTAGCAGTGTCACTCCTTAGGATGTGCCCGATCCATTTCCTTTGTCGTCCGCGTATAGTACTTATGAGTGATCTTTGTTCTACCATTTGCAGGATTTCCTCGTTCGTCCTCCGCTCCGCCCAGCTAACTCTCTCCATTCTGCGCCACACCCACATCTCGAAGGCCTCCAATCTTTTTATGAATATGTAAGCAAAAATTACCTACTTTGGACCTCTCCCTCTCCATTGCCTGCATTTGTTTGTATTTTACAGTACCCCATTCCCTTTATGGACATCTGCATATCAACTCAGCACTAAGGCATATAGATTAAGCTACCCTTGATCTTGCAGGAAAACTGTGCCACGGATTTGGTACTTTGAAACTGTGACATCCAGCTACATATAGGCCCTATATGAGACTTTAATAATTTAGATCCTGTGCATACTATGAATTACAGACTGGTGTTTAAGGCACAGGATGAAAACGAAAGACTACTTACACTACAGTTCAATTAACACGATAGTCTAGAAACCAGTACAATGTAATTTAATCTAATCATTAGTGCCCTTATAATGCCCAAAGCATCAATCGGTAGTCGCATCATGTGAAATTGCAGTTGAAACCCTAATCCATTGGAAAAGCCAAGTTGAAGTCAAATAAGTCAGAGAAACCAAGTTAGGCTATGGTTGGTAAACGAGTTGAAATAAATGAGTGTTAAGTTTAGATCAAAACGGCAAAAAAGAACCGACAGAACAAAACAGACCACTGTTAGCGGACATAACAATAACATTCATGCTTAGACATCTGTATTGAGCATTCATCATAATACAGGCTACAGTTCAATGTAAAGACAGCCCGAGCGACCAATGACGACTGGTGACTAACTATTTATAGATACCTATAGGCTCAGAGATCTCTTAACAACCTAGGTGGGCCTTATGGTTTCGCAACATGGGGTATGGAAACTTAGGCTTCTGAGTGTAGAAAACTAACCATGCTAGCAGCTTTAACAATCTTCTTCTTCTTTGGTTCTCTGCCCTTAGGCAGGTTCGTATGTCCAACGGCGCCATTCCTCTCGATGTTGAGCTTCCGCTTTCATCTGTCTGTAGCCGTCCCTCTTTATTGTCCAGTCTAGGAACATTGTTCTTGGTCGTCCTCTTGTCTTTTTCCCTTCCATTCTACCCTCGATGATATCTCGTAGCAGGGAATTTCCTCTCATTATATGGCCAATCCATCTTCTTTGACGCTCTCTGATTGTCCTCATCATGGATCTCTCCTCTCCCACCATTTGCAGTACTTCGTCATTTGTCTTGTGCCCTGTCCAGCTGATTCTCTCCATTCTACGCCATATCCACATTTCGAAGGCTTCTATCCTTTTGATGTCCTCCCCTCTTATAGTCCACGTTTCAGATCCGTATAGAACTACACTCCATACCAGCGTCTTAACCATTCGCTTCTTCAGATTCCTATTTAATTTTCCTCTCAAGAGCTCCTTTCTTTTATAGAATGCATCTTTTCCCATGGCTATTCTTCTTTTTATCTCCGCATGGCACTTCACATCCCTCGTGACCATACTTCCTAGGTAACAGAATCTCTCAACTTGTTCGACGACCACTCCATTTACGGTTATTCTAACTTCTTTTTCTTCTCTTTTGCTTATCCTCATGACCTTTGTCTTCTTGGTATTTATTTTCATTTCGTATTCTGTTGAGATCATATTCAGGCGATCCATCATTCTCTGCAGTCCTTTTTGGCTTCTTGCTAACATTGCCTGATCATCCGCAAATCTCAGCGCTTTCACCAACCTACCCCCAACCTTTATTCCCTCGTTCACTTCTTCCATCGCCTCCCGTACAAGCTCTTCGATGTAGATGTTGAAGAGTATTGGAGAGAGCGGGCATCCTTGCCTCACTCCTCTGCCCATTCTTCCCGGCTCTGAGTATTCACCATCTATTCTTATTTTTACTTTCTGTCCCATGTACAGGTTTCCAATAAGTCTTCGCTCTTTCCAATCCACCCCTATTCTTCGTAATGCATGCATTAATTTCCTCCAATCCACCCTATCGAAAGCCTTCTCATAGTCGACGAAACACACATAGACGTCCTGGCCATGCTGGAGACTTCTTTCCGCTAGTATCCTCACCGCTGCAATTGCATCTCTTGTTCCTCTTCCCTTTCTAAAACCAAATTGATCCCCCCCCAAGCAGTCATCTGTTTCTGCCTTGGCTTGCAGTCTCTTCGCGATAACTCTTAGTAGAATCTTGGATGCATGGGTGAGGAGGCTTATAGTTCGGTGGTCTTCACATGTTGTTGCATTTGGCTTTTTCTTGAGCGGGATCAATATGGTTTGTAGGAAATCTTCCGGCCAAACTCCTGTGTTATATATGTCTTGGCATAACCGCACTAGTTCTGTCATTGCCTTCTCTCCCAGGTTCCTCAGTATTTCAATTGGGATATTATCAATTCCTTCTGCTTTGTTGTTTTTCATATCATTGATTGCTGCCAGAACCTCATCCCTTAGTACGTCCGGTCCTATGTTATCGGTACTTGGTGTTTGTTCTTCCCCGAGATCTTCTTGGCTACTTTTTCCCATATATAGATCCTCAACATATTCCTTCCATCTTTTCCTGATATCGTCTGCGTCCTCTAGCAACTTGCCATCCTTGTCCTTGATTGCGCTTCCGCCACCCATATTTTTCTTATTTGTCAGTGTTTTGACCTTTCCATATACCAGGTCGTGTCTTCCTCGATTCTGTAGCATCTCTAGCTCCTCACACTGCTCTTCCCACCAATCCTCTCTTGCCTTATCTGTTGTTCTTCTTAGTTGATTATTCAGCCTTTTGTATTCACTCCTTGCCTCTTCTGTGCTCTGGTGTTTCCATTTTCTTCTTTCTTCCATATCCCTGAGCATCTCCGTTGTAACCCATGGCTTGCGTGGTCCTGTACCCATCTGGAACCCCACAGTCTTTGTCGTTTCCTCAATCACGATCTCCTTCAGACTCCTCCACCTTTCATCTGTTGTTATCTCCGTACTCAACTCCACCACCCGTTCTTCTATATTTTCTGACAGTTCGTTACTCTTTGTTTGCATTCTTTCTGTATTCCATTTCTGTTTAACTATCCTTTGCTTCTTTATGAACTTAAGTCGGAGATGTATTGTCATGGCAACCAGGTTATGGTCTGTGTCTGCATCGGCTCCTGGGAGAGTTCTTGAGTTCTTGACACTGTTTCTGTACCTTTGTCTGATCATGATGTAGTCCAGTTGGTATCTTGCTCCATCTCCAGGTGCCTTCCATGTGTATCTTCTCCGCTTTTCCTGTTGGAACCAAGTATTTGTTACCATGAGTTTTTGTCTCTTGCAGAAATCCACCAGCTTTTCTCCTCTCTCATTTCTGTTCCCCAGTCCATATTTTCCTGTAGCCTCTTCCTGTTCTTTTTCACCAACTGTTGCATTCCAATCTCCCATGACAATCACATAATCTTTGCCTTTGATGTCTCTAAGCCTTTCCTCTATCATCTCGTATATGTCATCCACCTCCTCCTCCTCGTGTGCTGATGTTGGCATATACACTTGTATTATTGTTATGTCGACTGGGTGTGCTTGCAATGTCACTATGAGCATTCTGTCCTCATGTCTCTCCACCCTTGATACGCATTTGGCGACTCTCTCCGACAGCAAGATGGCCACACCATTTTGACTCTTCTCTCCTCCAGTGTATATCACCCTAATGCCGTCACTCATGAAGTCTCCTCCCTCTTTCCACCTGACCTCCGACAGGCCCAAAATGTCCAAACCTGCTCTCTTCATCTCTCCCACTACATTAGCCAACTTTCCCGGTCTCAGCATCGTTCTTACATTCCACGTTCCTATTTTTAGCTTTTCTTTTTCTTGTAAGGTTTTCGCTGGATGACGACCGAGGGAGCCTTGTCTCCCCCTGCCGAACGCGACTCTTTCCAGTATCTGGATTGAATCGTTCACGTTGTTCACTGAATTCTTTTCTGGCGTCATTTTAACAATGAGCAATCAAAATTTAACTTTCAGGTAACCTGAACTTTCCAAACTGTGTGTGTTAGTAACAATGAGTGTGTAACTCCACCACTACCCGTACTCTGGTAGTGCCAGTCCCGAGCCTGGAAAAAGGAGGGCGACGCTAATTATCTTTGCAATGACACAGTGTCATTAAACAGCAACTAACCAAACAATGAGTGCGCAAACAATGAGTGCGCAAACTCCTAAAAGTCTGGTGTGTGTGTGTGTGTGTGTGTGTGTGTGTGTGTGTGTGTGTGTGTGTGTGTGTGTGTGTGTGTGTGTGTGTGTGTGTGTGTGTGTGTGTGTGTGTGTGTGTGTGTGTGTGTGTGTGTGTGTGTGTGTGTGTGTGTGTGTGTGTGTGTGTGTGTGTGTGTGTGTGTGTGTGTGTGTGTGTGTGTGTGTGTGTGTGTGTGTGTTAGAGGAAACACTCTGGCTGTAAGAAGAGTTTCTTCAGCTGTTGGATTGCCGTTCCTGTATCAGAGCTTCAAGCAAAAAGACTGAAAGACTCTCTGTACCTAAAACACTTGATAAGAGCCCCTTACTTTACTTCTTAAGGACCTTGTAAAAAAAACAAGAAATCCTTACAGATAAAGTTTCTGTCAGAGCAAACTCTAGCAGAATTAGTTCAAGTTTCAAGTCAAATTAAGAAAAGAAAAGAGATTAGATAGACATCATTACTCTCGAAATATTCGGCTGCCCCGCGTAGACGATGGTCGGCCAACATCTGCACCAATGATGGAGCTGTTTTGACAGTTGTCGTAATTGTGGAGAAGCGACTTTAAAATCCAGAAGTCGTTACTAATTTGCTCTGGTTGGAGCAGAGTCTGTTTTCGCTCATCACCATACCAGTCTGGTTCTGGAGAAACAATAAGAAATCCAAGTCAAAATAAGAGAAAGTCTTTTGAGATGACTCTTCAATGAAGATATCTGGTTACATTACATCACATCATAGGCTAGTCATCATCAGTATCACTATAAACAATTGTCACTACCACTACCAACACTACCACACATCTAACCAACACTAAAGCAAAAGCAAAGTAAGGAGGAAAAATTATCCCAGTACATCTGTTGGAAGAAGCAGTAAAATCGTTTGCTGCACGAAGAGTCAAATGCAACTGTACATAAGTGCACTCTAACAGAAGCATGGTCCGCACTTTATGCTCGAGTTGTAGTACGGAAGTACAGCACCTTCATTTCTCCAAAAGTAGTCAAATGCAATGAACACCAACCAAGCTTACTTGAGCATAGGCGCCGACTCCACAGGGGCAACAGGGACGTTCGCCCCAGTGCTCACCAAGGATCGGGGGCGAGAGTATATTTTCGTCCCAGTACATTTTTGGCCATTCAAAATATCAAAAATTAAAAATGCTTAATAAAACTTACTTATTCACTTTTAATTAAGGAACAAGGAAGCCTCTATGGCCTTCATATTTACTGTTTCCAAGGGTCCCAAGCTTTTAACTAAAGAAATTTGATGTACTTTTTCCGTGTATGTCTCAGCTTCTCTGCAGTCTGAACTATTCTGCATATATGACGGATGCTTCATGATGCATGATACACAGGGCCACAGACGTATGTAAGTGTGGTGTATCCTCACCTATTAACATCTTTGGTCTATACTATGTCACCCTGATGTGTCCGACAACCGGAGTATTTGACCCTGGTCGAACCATGCCCAGTTGTACACGAGCCAGATTCTCCCCTTTCAGGCGCACAGCCACTGCATACACTTTAACGGTGTATTCTTCAGCTCCAGCGCTAAGAAATGCCTGAAATAATATCTGCGGCAATCTGCCTTGTTCGTCTGTCTTCTGTTTTCTCTCGCTTTGTCTCTGCAGTCTCTCTGTCTCAATGTCTCTCTACAAGCCTTGTGGCATCTACACACTACACTGTACACACTACACTGTACACACTACACTGTACACTGCAGTGGTTTTCAACCGGGGTTCCGCGGAACCCAGGGGTTCCGCGGGCGTCGGCCAGGGGTTCCGCGGCAGCAGACTTAAATTTTAAAAACACTAACTAATTTCGCAAAAGGATGAACAAATAACAGAATTCTTCACAGCTTTCAGGCGTTCATGCTAGACACAATTCTATGTTACAATAACTAACAATATTACGGGAATGTATTGTTGCATTTTATATTTGCATTTCATTTTTGCGCGGGTAAACGGTGGGGTAGGCTAACCAGACGCTCTGATATAGCCAACCCTCTTGGTGTCGAATTGGTTTAATTACCCCGATCTGTTCCCGTTTGAGATAGAAGGAGAATGTGCCGATAACAGCCCTGAATTGCTGAAATGACCTTGGGTCGGACCGAGTGCCAACCAGTCTTGTTGTCAAGACCTTAAACCTCAAGACCAAGACCAAGACCAAGACCTTGAACCTCGAGACCAAGACCAAGACCTTGAACCTCGATACCAAGACCAAGACTTTGAACCTCAAGACCAAGACCAAGACTTTGAACCCCGAGACCAAGACCAAGACCAAGACCCAAAAAATCCCATTCAGGCCAAAACTTCTTTTCCTTATACAAAAAATTGTGGAGTCGATATTTTAATGAAAACGTGAGTCGTTTATTTTATTCAAGCAAATGAACTTTAAATGCAGACTGCAGAGAATTCCGAATTCGTATTTACAAAAGTCCTTCATACAAACTGTTATTCCAAATGCCTTTTGTATTTTATTTAAAAAAAACAATTCGCTCAGAATTTTCTGACCAAGACGTGCCTTGTGAGCCTCATAAAAATTCCACCACGTGAAAAAATACTTTCCATAGCTAGGTGCTGAAGTCGCTGGGACACACAGTAACTTTTCAAGGACTGGATGTAAATGTACAAATCGTGAGCCATCCTCCCATGGTTTATCAGAACGTATAGCTTCAGAAACAAGTCTCGACAGGGCTTCCATATACAGCATAACTTAGTTGCTGCTGCCAATGGGTTTTCCTGACCAACAAGACTTGCATCCGTCCGTAGGTATTTGTTGTAGGTTATGATGCAAACAGGTTTGATAAGTTTTAAAATTCTTGAGTTTTGTTAAATGACTGTTCATATTGACAGCCGGTCTTGGTCTTGGTCTTGTGAGACCAAGACCAAGACTTTGAACACCAAGACCAAGACCAAGACCTTGAACCTCGAGACCAAGACCAAGACCAAGACCTTGAACCTCAAGACCAAGACCAAGACCAAGACTTTTAAAAACGAATTCGAGTGCACTCGAGACCAAGACCTCGGTCTCGAGGACAACAAGTCTGGTGCCAACCACTTGGTGCAATTGTGATTGCACCGTGTTAACTGACCGTTGTGTAGAACTTTGTATGTAGCCGGGGCGGAGGGCTGGCACATACCATTACAGCTGGTGGGACCACGAGAGTGTCACCCAAGTGGAGAGAGGCAGGTCCCCGAGAGTGGACCGGAAACTGCTATGCGGCCGCCCATAAGCGAATTATTGTTGGTCCGTTGTTGCCGTTCAGGGCGAAATCTGGAATCCCCGACCCCCAGGGGAGGAAGAAGTGAACGCACTATAGCCTATAGCCTACTTGGAGCAAGCGATGGAACCTGTATCGAGGCACTCCGTGGACGAGTGTCCAGGTACTACCCACCAGCGCGGGAGGTAGGTCTGGAGAGGGCAGTGATCGGAGACACTTGTCTCCTACCACCACTCCCGTAACAGGGAGTACCCGAAGTGGCCACCTACGTCGTGCCTTGAAGTTCAAAAAGCTCAAGGGTAACAGCGGTAGTGACTAGTAGGCCAATTCTCTTTTAAGGATAATTCAAGTTAAAAAAATTTGGAAGTTAATTACTTACAGCCCAGCGTTTCTATAACTCTTTTCTATACTATTTTAAATATTCTATCCATCTGTCAGAATTAGTTGCTGACAAAATACAGTAAAAAAAACATGTTGTTTACCGACATTGTTTCTGTGCACTATTCTAGCGTGCTAGACTAAAGTATGTATTTATAATGGAAATGCAAAACAACTTATATTAAAAGTTTAATATTCTAAAATTTAAACATTATCCCAACTTTACAAGTTACAATTACTTGAATTTCTTGGAAAAATCGCCCCGGGGTTCCGCGAGCAAATGTGTGCTTGTGTAGGGTTCCGTCACTACAAAAAGGTTGAAAACCACTGCTGTACACATTACACTGCCTACACAGGAAATCAGTTTTCATTCTTCATGTTATTTGGCCTCGGGTGAATTTAAAGTAGTTCAACAGAGGGTTGGAGAAAGAGAGCGAATGGAGGTAGGGAGAAAGAGAGCGAAGGATGGTGGGAGGAAGAGAGCGAAAGAGGGTTGGAGGAAGAAAGCGAATGGAGGGTTGGAGGAAGAGAGGAAACGGAGCGTTGGAGGAAGAGAGCAAATGGAGGGTTGGAGGAAGAGAGCGAATGGAGGGTTGGAGCAAGAGAGAGAACGGAGGGTTGGAGGAAGAGAGCGAACGGAGGGTTGGAGGAGGAGAGAGTACGGAGGGTTGGAGGAAGAGAGCAAATGGAGGGTTGGAAGAAGAGAGCGAATGGAGGGTTGGAAGAAGAGAGCGAACGGAGGGTTGGAGGAGGAGAGCGAACGGAGGGCTGGAGGAAGAGAGAGAATGGAGGGTTGGAGGAAGAGAGAGAATGGAGGGTTGGATGAAGAGAGAGTACGGAGGGTTGGAGGAAGAGAGAGAACGGAGGGTTGGAGGAAGAGAACGAACGGAGGGTTGGAGGAAGAGAGAGAATGGAGGGTTGGCGGAAGAGAGAGAATTGAGGGTTGAAGGAAGAGAGAGAATGGAGGGTTGGACGAAGAGAGAGAATGGAGGGTTGGAGGAAGAGCGAGTACGGAGGGTTGGAGGAAGAGAGAGAACGGAGGGTTGGAGGAAGAGAACGATCGGAGGGTTGGAGGAAGAGAGTGAATGGAGGGTTGGAGGAAGAGAGAGAATGGAGGGTTGGAGGAAGAGAGAGAATGGAGGGTTGGAGGAAGAGAGAGAACGGAGGGTTGGAGGAAGAGAACGAACGGAGGGTTGGAGGAAGAGAGAGAATGGAGGGTTGGAGGAAGAGAGAGAATGGAGGGTTGGAAGAAGAGAGCGAATGGAGGGTTGGAAGAAGAGAGCGAATGGAGGGTTGGAAGAAGAGAGCGAACGGAGGGTTGGAGGAGGAGAGCGAACGGAGGGTTGGAGGAAGAGAGAGAATGGAGGGTTGGAGGAAGAGAGAGAATGGAGGGTTGGAGGAAGAGAGAGTACGGAGGGTTTGAGGAAGAGAGAGAACGGAGGGTTGGAGGAAGAGAGAGAACGGAGGGTTTAAGGAAGAGAGAATGGAGGGTTGGAGGAAGAGAGAGAATGGAGGGTTGGAGGAGGAGAGAAAATGGAGGGTTGGAGGAAGAGAGAGAATGGAGGGTTGGAGGAAGAGAACGAACGGAGGGTTGGAGGAAGAGAGAGAATGGAGGGTTGGAGGAAGAGAGAGAATGGAGGGTTGGAGGAAGAGAGAGAATGGAGGGTTGGAGGAAGAGAGAGTACGGAGGGTTGGAGGAAGAGAGAGAACGGAGGGTTGGAGAAAGAGAACGAACGGAGGGTTGGAGGAAGAGAGAATGGAGGGTTGGAGGAAGAGAGAGAATGGAGGGCTGGAGGAAGAGAGAGAATGGAGGGTTGGAGGAAGAGAGAGAACGGAGGGTTGGAGGAAGAGAACGAACGGAGGGTTGGAGGAAGAGAGAGAATGGAGGGTTGGAGGAAGAGAGAGAATGGAGGGTTGGAGGAAGAGAGAGAATGGAGGGTTGGAGGAAGAGAGAGTACGGAGGGTTGGAGGAAGAGAGAGAACGGAGGGTTGGAGAAAGAGAACGAACGGAGGGTTGGAGGAAGAGAGAGAATGGAGGGTTGGAGGAAGAGAGAGAATGGAGGGCTGGAGGAAGAGAGAGAATGGAGGGTTGGAGGAAGAGAGAGAACGGAGGGTTGGAGGAAGAGAACGAACGGAGGGTTGGAGGAAGAGAGAGAATGGAGGGTTGGAGGAAGAGAGAGAATGGAGGGTTGGAAGAAGAGAGAGAATGGAGGGTTGGAGGAAGAGAGAGAACGGAGGGTTGGAGGAAGAGAGAGAATGGAGGGTTGGAGGAAGAGAGAGAATGGAGGGTTGGAGGAAGAGAGAGAACGGAGGGTTGGAGGAAGAGAGAGAATGGAGGGTTGGAGGAAGAGAGAGAATGGAGGGTTGAAGGAAGAGAGAGAATGGAGGGTTGGAGGAAGAGAGAGAATGGAGGGTTGGAGGAAGAGAGAGAACGGAGGGTTGGAGGAAGAGAACGAACGGAGGGTTGGAGGAAGAGAGAGAATGGAGGGTTGGAGGAAGAGAGAGAATGGAGGTTTGGAGGAAGAGAGAGAATGGAGGGTTGGAGGAAGAGAGAGAACGGAGGGTTGGAGGAAGAGAACGAACGGAGGGTTGGAGGAAGAGAGAGAATGGAGGGTTGGAGGAAGAGAGAGAATGGAGGGTCGGAGGAAGAGAGAGAATGGAGGGTTGGAAGAAGAGAGCGAATGGAGGGTTGGAAGAAGAGAGCGAACGGAGGGTTGGAGGAAGAGAACGAACGGAGGGTTGGAGGAAGAGAGAGAATGGAGGGTTGGCGGAAGAGAGAGAATTGAGGGTTGAAGGAAGAGAGAGAATGGAGGGTTGGACGAAGAGAGAGAATGGAGGGTTGGAGGAAGAGCGAGTACGGAGGGTTGGAGGAAGAGAGAGAACGGAGGGTTGGAGGAAGAGAACGATCGGAGGGTTGGAGGAAGAGAGTGAATGGAGGGTTGGAGGAAGAGAGAGAATGGAGGGTTGGAGGAAGAGAGAGAATGGAGGGTTGGAGGAAGAGAGAGAACGGAGGGTTGGAGGAAGAGAACGAACGGAGGGTTGGAGGAAGAGAGAGAATGGAGGGTTGGAGGAAGAGAGAGAATGGAGGGTTGGAAGAAGAGAGCGAATGGAGGGTTGGAAGAAGAGAGCGAATGGAGGGTTGGAAGAAGAGAGCGAACGGAGGGTTGGAGGAGGAGAGCGAACGGAGGGTTGGAGGAAGAGAGAGAATGGAGGGTTGGAGGAAGAGAGAGAATGGAGGGTTGGAGGAAGAGAGAGTACGGAGGGTTTGAGGAAGAGAGAGAACGGAGGGTTGGAGGAAGAGAGAGAACGGAGGGTTTAAGGAAGAGAGAGAATGGAGGGTTGGAGGAAGAGAGAGAATGGAGGGTTGGAGGAGGAGAGAAAATGGAGGGTTGGAGGAAGAGAGAGAATGGAGGGTTGGAGGAAGAGAACGAACGGAGGGTTGGAGGAAGAGAGAGAATGGAGGGTTGGAGGAAGAGAGAGAATGGAGGGTTGGAGGAAGAGAGAGAATGGAGGGTTGGAGGAAGAGAGAGTACGGAGGGTTGGAGGAAGAGAGAGAACGGAGGGTTGGAGAAAGAGAACGAACGGAGGGTTGGAGGAAGAGAGAATGGAGGGTTGGAGGAAGAGAGAGAATGGAGGGCTGGAGGAAGAGAGAGAATGGAGGGTTGGAGGAAGAGAGAGAACGGAGGGTTGGAGGAAGAGAACGAACGGAGGGTTGGAGGAAGAGAGAGAATGGAGGGTTGGAATAAGAGAGAGAATGGAGGGTTGGAGGAAGAGAGAGAATGGAGGGTTGGAGGAGGAGAGAGTACGGAGGGTTGGAGGAAGAGAGAGAACGGAGGGTTGGAGAAAGAGAACGAACGGAGGGTTGGAGGAAGAGAGAGAATGGAGGGTTGGAGGAAGAGAGAGAATGGAGGGCTGGAGGAAGAGAGAGAATGGAGGGTTGGAGGAAGAGAGAGAACGGAGGGTTGGAGGAAGAGAACGAACGGAGGGTTGGAGGAAGAGAGAGAATGGAGGGTTGGAGGAAGAGAGAGAATGGAGGGTTGGAAGAAGAGAGAGAATGGAGGGTTGGAGGAAGAGAGAGAACGGAGGGTTGGAGGAAGAGAGAGAATGGAGGGTTGGAGGAAGAGAGAGAATGGAGGGTTGGAGGAAGAGAGAGAACGGAGGGTTGGAGGAAGAGAGAGAATGGAGGGTTGGAGGAAGAGAGAGAATGGAGGGTTGAAGGAAGAGAGAGAATGGAGGGTTGGAGGAAGAGAGAGAATGGAGGGTTGGAGGAAGAGAGAGAATGGAGGGTTGGAGGAAGAGAGAGTACGGAGGGTTGGAGGAAGAGAGAGAACGGAGGGTTGGAGGAAGAGAACGATCGGAGGGTTGGAGGAAGAGAGAGAATGGAGGGTTGGAGGAAGAGAGAGAATGGAGGGTTGGAGGAAGAGAGAGAATGGAGGGTTGGAGGAAGAGAGAGAACGGAGGGTTGGAGGAAGAGAACGAACGGAGGGTTGGAGGAAGAGAGAGAATGGAGGGTTGGAGGAAGAGAGAGAATGGAGGGTCGGAGGAAGAGAGAGAATGGAGGGTTGGAAGAAGAGAGCGAATGGAGGGTTGGAAGAAGAGAGCGAACGGAGGGTTGGAGGAGGAGAGCGAACGGAGGGTTGGAGGAAGAGAGAGAATGGAGGGTTGGAGGAAGAGAGAGAATGGAGGGTTGGAGGAAGAGAGAGTACAGAGGGTTGGAGGAAGAGAGAGAACGGAGGGTTGGAGGAAGAGAACGAACGGAGGGTTGGAGGAAGAGAGAGAATGGAGGGTTGGAGGAAGAGAGAGAATGGAGGGTTGGAGGAAGAGAGAGAATGGAGGGTTTAAGGAAGAGAGAGAATGGAGGGTTGGAGGAAGAGAGAGAATGGAGGGTTGGAGGAGGAGAGAAAATGGAGAGTTGGAGGAAGAGAGAGAATGGAGGGTTGGAGGAAGAGAACGAACGGAGGGTTGGAGGAAGAGAGAGAATGGAGGGTTGGAGGAAGAGAGAGAATGGAAGGTTGGAGGAAGAGAGAGTACGGAGGGTTGGAGGAAGAGAGAGAATGGAGGCTTGGAGGAAGAGAGAGAATGGAGGGTTGGCGGAAGAGAGAGAATGGAGGGTTGGAGGAAGAGAGAGAACGGAGGGTTGGAGGAAGAGAGAGAATGGAGGGTTGGAGGAAGAGAGAGAATGGAGGGTTGGAGGAAGAGAGAGAATGGGGGGTTGGAGGAAGAGAGAGAATGGAGGGTTGGAGGAAGAGAGAGAATGGAGGGTTGGAGGAAGAGAGAGAATGGAGGGTTGGAGGAAGAGAGAACGGAGGGTTTAAGGAAGAGAGAGAATGGAGGGTTGGAGGAAGAGAGAGAATGGAGGGTTGGAGGAGGAGAAAATGGAGGGTTAGAGGAAGAGAGAGAATGGAGGGTTGGAGGAAGAGAGAGAATGGAGGGTTGGACGAAGAGAGAGAATGGAGGGTTGGAGGAAGAGAGAGAATGGAGGGTTGGAGGAAGAGAGAGAATGGAGGGTTGGAGGAAGAGAGAGAATGGAGGGTTGGAGGAAGAGAGAGAATGGAGGGTTGGAGGAAGAGAGAGAATGGAGGGTTGGAGGAAGAGAGAGAATGGAGGGTTGGAGGAAGAGAGAGAATGGAGGGTTGGAGGATGAGAGAGTACGGAGGGTTGGAGGAAGAGAGAGAACGGAGGGTTGGAGGAAGAGAACGATCGGAGGGTTGGAGGAAGAGAGAGAATGGAGGGTTGGAGGAAGAGAGAGAATGGAGGGTTGGAGGAAGAGAGAGAACGGAGGGTTGTAGGAGGAGAGAGAATGGAGGGTTGGAGGAAGAGAGAGAATGGAGGGTTGGAGGAAGAGAGAGAACGGAGGGTTGGAGGAAGAGAGAGAATGGAGGGTTGGAAGAAGAGAGAGAATGGAGGGTTGGAGGAAGAGAGAGAACGGAGGGTTGGAGGAGGAGAGAGAATGGAGGGTTGGAGGAAGAGAGAGAATGGAGGGTTGGAGGAAGAGAGAGAACGGAGGGTTGGAGGAAGAGAGAGAATGGAGGGTTGGAGGAAGAGAGAGAATGGAGGGTTGGAGGAAGAGAGCGAACGGAGGGTTGGAGGAAGAGAGCGAATGGAGGGTTGGAGGAAGAGAGAGAATGGAGGGTTGGAAGAAGAGAGAGAATGGAGGGTTGGAGGAAGAGAGAGAACGGAGGGTTGGAGGAAGAGAGAGAATGGAGGGTTGGAGGAAGAGAGAGAATGGAGGGTTGGAGGAAGAGAGAGAATGGAGGGTTGGAAGAAGAGAGAGAATGGAGGGTTGGAGGAAGAGAGAGAACGGAGGGTTGGAGGAAGAGAGAGAATGGAGGGTTGGAGGAAGAGAGAGAATGGAGGGTTGGAGGAAGAGAGAGAACGGAGGGTTGGAGGAAGAGAGAGAATGGAGGGTTGGAGGAAGAGAGAGAATGGAGGGTTGGAGGAAGAGAGAGAACGGAGGGTTGGAGGAAGAGAGAGAATGGAGGATTGGAGGGGTTGGAGGAGGAGAGAAAATGGAGGGTTGGAGGAAGAGAGAGAATGGAGGGTTGGAGGAAGAGAACGACCGGACTAGTCCCTCTTGTTCAGAATACAGTGATTCGTTTACTTTTAAACAAACGAAAGAAATGTCTAATTGCCGGCTAAAGCTCTCCTGAACCAGAGAAACTAAGACTCAGCTGATGGTAAGGAACTTCAAAATTTAGAATAGCAGTTGTTTGGTTTGCGTCTTAAGTAGTACATAAGTTAGGGGCCTATCTGCTTCACTGTGTGAAGCATTTAATTTTTGTTTTATAATTCAAGACAATTTAACTTCAATTATTAATCTCACTTGAACTATTCAGTAGGGTAACCTAACCTATTGACTATTGTAGGGCCTACTGCACGTGCATGATGAAGTACTCCGTTCATAATTGTTCATTCATTAAGTACATGTAAATCTTATATCTGCAGTGTTAGTGTACAGTGTACACTATAGCTATGCATGTAGCATGTAACTAGTCTATGAGCGACAGGCCAAATTGACCAATTTTTTCTTGTATTCTTGTTTTGTCTTGAACTATTAATGTGACTTGAACTATGTATGGATCATTGATGAAAACGTTCAATCCTTTTTTTACTTAACTAATTGCAGTTTTAAATAGCTATCTCAGTACTTTAACTTTTTAATGGGTAAGGGCCCCCAAGCTTAGAATGTCCAAGGGCCTCTGCTAGGTTGTTATGCCACAGGTTGTTAACAATCTTTCAAAGCATAATTAGTTATTGTTACAGCCATAAAGGTTACTAATTATATAATGACTTACTATTGTCATTACGATCGATGGATAAGTTTGTTGTGAAACTTTCAAGCTTAGATGAACCGCACAAGCGACTGTGCCACCGCCGCCGGTTGCTATGTGCTTGTCTTTATCATGATTGTTGCATAGCATTACAATTAGTCTCTTCCCAGTTGAAAGGGCTTGAGGAAAGGGGGAATTCGGAGAGGGGGAAGACAGGGCATGATAGGCGATGGGATCACATCCGATCACGGGATCTTGGGAATGGAATTCTTGCCCCAGTACCTTTTACTAAAAGTCGGCGCCTATGTACTTGAGACTGGAACACAGAGCTCCCTTGTATATGCCAAAGCAGTGCCGATAACTTAGTCACGTGCCAGTAAAATTAAGGAAATTATTTTGCTCGGCAACAGGAAATCGGTGTAGCGCCTTTCTCGTATAATGTGATATGCATAATTTGCATATGCAAATATTTCTGCATGTTAATTACATCTGTTTGTGTATGTGAAAAACAGAATAACAAAACTGGCTTCAAAATATAAGTCATTTCAGCAAAACCTATTAGATTAAGAGCTTACACACCATTGCCCAGCTCCCAGTCGATGCTTTCACAGAACTTCATTTCAGAGCAGAATTTCAGGAGCTCAATGGCATTCGAAGGATCCCACTGTGGACCAAATCGAAGCTGAAGGTTCAGATCAAACACCAGTCGAGTTCCAGTTGATCGTGTCAACTGAACCAAATCAATGACATCCGTTTCTGATCAGATTCAAAACAACTAATTAGAAAGTCAATGCATCATCAATAAAACCATCCTTTTATTAACTGTAATAACATTCTAGTCACATTTTAAATTTTCAAATAAGAAAATAAAATTTTAGTAACTTTTAACATAAAATTTGAAATGTCATTAGAAATTCTTCGGAGAGAAGAAACCAGTGAAAAAAAACTAACAGATTTTTATTAGTGTGTTTTAGACTGAAATTGGCAATTACCCAGTAATATCTATGTATAACACTGAAACCTGTGATAATGTGATGTACTGTAGGTCAATGTAATGTAATGAACACTTTGCAGAGGCATTTTATCTCTACACGTGAGGATAATGTAATGTAAATGACATTGGCAACATTATATTTAGTAATGTTATAAAATAAACTAGCTGTAACCCGTGAAAAATCACGGTATAACAATTGAGCTTACTTCCCCGTTATATTATGACGTCATATAATAGGCCTACAGCCGTCGTTGGTTAAAATGCTCTAAACGCCGTCGTCATGCCCGTCGTCGTAAAGACAGCCGTCGCCAAGCCGGCAGTATAGTGACGTCACAATAGTGTTTGTTACGGGACAGACGTACAACCGTTATTATGTTGTTTGATTGTAAAATGTCATTAGAAATTTTCCTACAGCTTTTCAGAGATTAAGGAAGCAGAACAAAAAATAGGGCTGTATCGAATATTCGCTTCGTATTCGAATCGGGGCCGAATAGTAGGCCAAAAAGCTATTCGGTATTCGGCCGAATAGTAACGGTCGAACCGAATACGAATAGTGGTCACGTGACATATGTTTCTGCATATGCGGCTGCTATAGCGAGCGGAGTGAACGTTAAGTAAGTGACAATTACCTATGTCATACCATTAGCATAGCCACTAGGCTACTGCTCCAACTGCTAATACTACTACTACGCCTGCGTCCGTCCTACGCTTCCATTGGCTGCCCATGCACTATCCTAATCTTAGATCTCCACTAACCCGATCCTAACTAATGCTGCAAATTGAGTAGATCTCTATCTCACTACATATCATTCCGTGACCACTTATGCCTCTGTTCCCCTGATATTGTACGTATGTTTCTATCTGCTATTACATTGCTGACTTCATCTGACTGCTTGCTTCCGTTCCTTTCTCTCTGTCAGTCCATACTGTCTGTCTGTCTGTCTGTCTGTCTGTCTGTCTGTCTGTCTGTCTGTCTGTCTGTCTGTCTGTCTGTCTGTCTAACCCTCTGACCAACTATGCAGCCATATCTCCCTATGCCAGCTTGACCGTAAGCCTCTGTACCTGTTCCCCTACCATTCCAGGTACCATAGTTTCTTAGGCAACTATGCCTTTGGCCTCCCTACAGCCGGACCGCTGATCTGACAATCTCACCGCATCCTCCCATCTATCTCCCAGCTTTCTGCCAATAAATCACAACTGAAATATATCGTTTCTTTCCAGTCGGTCTACGGCCTCCTAACCTACAGTAACCTACATTATTACTCTATGCATTGCTTTAACTTCTATGTCGTCATCTAGCTGTCTCATATATGTGTGTGATAAATTGGTAATTTGATGTGATATAATGAATAATTTGTAGATCTGTGCACACCAGGATAATGTTATGGAAATTCTAAAATATTTTCAGTTCCATGCCAGCTAACACTGCAACTTCACAGTAAAAACAGATGCATTCAGCAGCTGAAAGAACAGACTGAATGCTAATCTCACTTGTCATGACATTAGCCTTTGGTTTCAGATGCAGAGAACTGATCACGCTGAGCGGTCTGTCGAAGAACAGCCAATCAGAACTTGAACCTCCAACACGAAGCAAAGCCGGGGACAAAGCCTTCATCAGTGTCTGTACCTTCGGCGATCTGAACCATTTATAAACAGTCAAAACTGAATTGCTTATTCAGTGGCCACAACAAAGATAACAATAAATATGAATCAGCCGTCAATATGGCATTCAATGTTGCAATCAGAAGAACAAAACTGGCTTTAAACATAAGTCATTTCTGCAAAACCTACAAGATTACAGAATTACACACCAGTGACACCACTGCCCAATTCCTTAATATGCACAAATCAGAGTAGGAGGCACGTTATATTACAAAAGATGTATCTATTACAAAAAATGGCATTTGTTCAATCAAACAGGTAATAATAAAATCATCAATAAATCTAGCAATCATAATATGAATCAATCAGGCAGTTACACAAGCAACATTGTGACAATGACACACATAGAAATGCCAGAAAAGAGTCAAAAACTGAAAAGAAAGAGTTTAAGCATAACTATAAACATGTAGTTATGTCTACATGGATATATATAACTATATCAGTCAGCCTGCCTTCTGCCTGCATGCGTGCATGTATGTATATATGTATGTATGTATGTATGTATGTATGTATGTATGTATGTATGTATGTATGTATGTATGTATGTATGTATGTATGTATGTATGTATGACATGTATGTATGTGATATTTGTACAGTGCCATTTAGAAATGCATCAAAGGTGTTAGATGCTGGTTATCCAACTGGCCTAAATAGGTCAACTTCAGGATAAACTGCAATTTATGTCTAATAGCACAAATGAAACATGTTCATCGACACACAGGAACTTTCAGCGATAAAATTTCTTGTTTGTTTTAACTATCACAATCATCTACCACTCAGGAATGTTAATTTACCTCAAACAGTGTGCACAGGACCTCACAACCTTATTAACTGAAAGTCTTCGACAGAACGAGTTGTGAGAAACAGTAACACTGTTTTATTTACTTACGTGAAATTGAATCTATACCGGTAAACATCTGGTTGGAAAACACTTGAATCAAGAGTAAAACTGAGGAAGTCATCCTCAACGCAGTTGATGCTGTGACTTGTATCGACGGTCACTACAGCTATTTGGGTGTCATCACTCGTAATACGAAGACAGCTGACTTGACTTGTCACAAAGCTTATGACGAGCCATTGCTTGAAGACAGCTACTAACATTCTGGCAATGATCTGAAGAGTAATAACAAACAATAATAAACTATTATTTAGAAATAATAATTTTTCTTATTATTAAAGTATTATTATTATTATTCTTACTGCTGTTATTAACCTGCCAATTCTGCAACTGGCATTGCCATATCCACACCTATCTTGAATTCAATTTGCTGTGAAACATGTAACAAATGAAGGATATAACAAACAAATGATGTACTTTGAGTCTTTGACATCTATATACAGGAACTTGCGATCAATTAAAAAGGAATACTAATTTTTAATCTCACAGTTAATTTCTTTAACATATTTGACATTACATCTTCGTGCTTCTTACAAAGTTTTAGGTACAAGCATGGTAGTTTAGTCTGTCAACGAAATGTGTATTAAATATGAAAATGAAGTTTTTGTGACTGCATGCAGCCCCACACACTCGACCTCTCTCCTCTTATATAAGAGCTGTTTGGGGCCATCCACATATTACGTACGCAATTAGGGGGGGTCGGGGGTCGGATTTAGGCGATTTTGCGTACGGGTGCGAACGAGGGGGAGGGGGACAAAATGTGTACGTACGCAAAAAAATTTCTAATTATGACGTCCACATTAGCCTATTTATAATTCTGTATTGTCCTATAGTCATCCGATGGCATTTTATCTATTAAATATAGTTTCCTTATATGCAAATTTGTCTGTCGAAGGATGCTACGTCACAAAAGGCTTCTGTTCTATTGTGAAACAGAAGCCGTTTGTACTGCCGTCTTGACGACGGTCGTCTTGACGACGGTCGTCTTGACGACGGCAATCAGAGCATTTTAACAAACGATACATTATAGGTCTATAATAATACACTGTCGTCACGTCATAATTTATGACGGGTTAATACACTAGTTACATTATATAAAAGCCATGTGCAGTTATTCTGTGCTGTGAACGAGACATCTATAATTAATTTGTCTATATTGGCCCTCACTCATCCTTCAATCTGGCCTGAAGTGCAGACAGTCGCTGCCGAGACACTTTCTGCAGCTGGTCTTCGGGTGGGGGGTGCGTCAAGCGTACGTACGCAGGAGGTGTGGAAGAAAGTACGCTTGCGAACAGGGGGAGGGGGTCCAATTTTCCCGGATTTTTGCGTACGTAATATATGGATGGCCCCTTTCTGCTGTTTCTGACCTTTGATTTAATTAGAACCTATTTAATTTCAAATAAATCATAATGGCAGTGCATTGTTCATCGTCGGAACATAATAAAATCGTTGAAAGAAAACGTGCTAAAAATGCACATGTTCCAGAGTTGATGCAGAACCCGATACTTTACTGAAAAGCAGAATAAAATTATATGGTTTTGCCGACCATACCGTGTTCCTCAGCGGATTACGTACAAACTGTGCCTGATCACCATAGGCGTAGACTCTGGGGGGGAGAGGAGCAGCCGGGCCACGTGCCTCCCTCCAATAATTGAGATGGGCTGTACATACAATGCAATAAGTGTAGAAAAAGTGACCCTCCCCAATATTTTGGACAAGTTTACGCCAGTGCTGATCACGTATAAAGCACTGCATCACCTCATGCCAGATTACATCTCTGATTTCTGCATTCGTGTGGCAGACAACCAGAACAGATGTCGGCTACGAATCGTCAACAAAAAATCAATTACAAGTATATCGCGGTCTTCTACGAGATTTGGCGACTATTCTTTCGCTGTCATGGGACCCACTGCGTGGAAAAAAGATGTCTATGATTTCTAGCACGCTTGATGAGTCATTTTCGTTTTGATGGATTTTGTTAACTGTATATCAGTTCAGAGACATCGTTGCTAAAAATTTGGCATCGCTCCTATAAATAAATGCAATGGTTTTTCTACATAGATAAATATTGCACTGCAGAACCCCACACTTGTTGTCCTCGAGACCGAGGTCTTGGTCTCGAGTGCACTCGAGTACGTTTTTAAAAGTCTTGGTCTCGGTCTTGGTCTTGGTCTTGAGACCAAAAGTCTTGGTCTTGGTCTTGGTCTTGAGGTTCAAGGTCTTGGTCTTGGTCTTGGTCTTGAGGTTCAAAGTCTTGGTCTCGCAAGACCAAGACCGGCTGTCAATATGAACAGTCATTTAACAAAACTCAAGAATTTAAAAATTTCTCAAACCTGTTTGCATCATAACCTACAACAAATACGTATATGGACGGATGCAAGTCTTGTTGGTCAGGAAAACCCATCAGCAGCAGCAACTAAGTTATGCTGTATATGAGAGCCCTGCCGAGACTTGTTTCTGAAGTCTGATAAACCATGGGAGAATTTAAAAAGGCTCAGGATTTATACATTTACATCCAGTTATTGAAAAGTTACTGTGTGTGCCAGCGACTTCGGCACCTAGCTATGGAAAGTATTTTTTTCACATGGCGGAATTTTTATGAGGCCCACAAGGCACGTCTTGGTCAGAAAATTCCGAGCGAATTGTTTTTTTTATAAAATACAAAAGGCATTTGGAATAACATTTTGCATGAAGGACTTTTGTAAATACGAATTCGGAATTCTCTGCAGTCTGCATCTAAAGTTAATTTGCTTGAATAAAATAAACGACTCACGTTTTCATTAAAATATCGACTCCACAATTTTTTGTGTAAGGAAAAGAAGTCTTGGCCTTAATGGAATTTTTTGGGTCTTGGTCTCGGTCTTGGTCTAGGTTCAAGGTCTTGGTCTTGGTCTTGGTCTCGAGGTTCAAAGTCTTGGTCTTGGTCTTGGTCTCGAGGTTCAAGGTCTTGGTCTTGGTCTCGAGGTTCAAGGTCTTGGTCTTGGTCTTGAGGTTTAAGGTCTTGACAACAAGACTGCCGAACCCTGAGCGCTAATAAGGTGCGTAGCAGCCGATTATTTTTCTATGTACGGTCAGAATAATGCCTACCTAATAATAATACCCATGAGGTAATTTCGGCATTCAACTCTTTTCTAATTCCGGCAGTGCCGAAATTTGCCAAAGGATAGTGCTGAAATTACCATTCTGTCTTACTTCAGTTGGCCACGTTTCAACAGTGGCGGTGCCAGACACTTTTTGTAACCAGAGCATAGCCAGAGCAGTCATACAAGTAACCAGTGCAGAGGGCGATTTATGGGGAGCGCGAGCTTAGCCTAAATGGTGACCATATTAGATCGCGCTACCGCGCTTGCCATAAATCGCCCCCAGCACTATTATAGTTGTCTATAGTCAGGAGGTCAGATGGGCGAAGCCTCCCGGAAGCTGAACGCTTTTGACATTTGTAAAGCAAATTTTAGCATTTTAGTGAATTAAGTGAATTTATATCTCAGGATATAACAAATATCCCGAACAAATTCTGGACAGGGCAAAAATTCTGGCAGGGCATCGACCAGGGCAAAGGCTCTTTACCAGGGCATTTGCCCTGGCGCGCCCTGGTGTAGCGCCGCCTCTGCGTTTCAATAGCCTTCTTAATTCTGTCAGCATCCGTTGCATAGTTAAAACGCATGAGTAGTTGCACAGGTAAAATGGATGACTGGGTGAGATAACTGAGCCAAGCCCTAAATGTGGACGATATGATCAGTGGTCGAACGATGACATGTTAGCAGTAAAGGTTGTGCTTGTTGAAAATCGTCCAAAGAAAACGGTCGTTAAACAGCTTGGAATTCCACGCCAAACTCTTAACGACTACCAGGGGCCTGATTAACCAGCATGCTCAATATGCTTTAGCATCCCCCCCGCTTACAGGGCCCCCCGACTGGAGTCGAATACTGCAGAACAGAATTTATTACACCAAATAATTATTTGTTCAGAGAAAAGTGTCATTAGTTTCAGTTTAAGCAAGAATTTCCACTAAGCAAATTGCAAATTTGAAACACCAGCCAGGTACCCAAAGATATTATTACTCTGTCTTTGTCTACGATCTTTGATGTAACCAACTGCTCTGTTCCGCTGTTCATGTGTTCTTTGTCTCAACATCTTTCAGTCAATACGCTCAGGTCACTTTGCGTATGTTCATGTCTTTGGTGATCTCCAACTGTTCAGGTTAACGCTGTTTCAGTAAGATGGGACTTACTAAAAATAGACTGCAAATTTCTATGACCCATAAACTTCTAACTACATTGGAACTTCTTAGTTTTGAGAGTGATGTACTCAGTGCTTTTTTCAGCCGGAACGCGCCGGTACGGCGTTCCGGCACCTTTATCAGCTACTAAAAAATTATTTATTTATTTATTTTAATAATTAAAACAGTAATTTAGTTATTTTAATTTAATTTCAGTGTTTTTTAACTGTTTTCAGTGTTTATTGAGACCCATCCCAATCCCCAAATCCAGTTTTTCTCGTGATTTTAGCCCGTCCATAATTGTTGCGTTCCGGCACCTATTGTACCGCTCCGGAACCTTTTTTTCTAGAAAAAAAGCACTGGATGTACTTAACTTGATTTCATTTGGTAACATAGGCTATTGCACAGTTTACAGCTGGTAAAAGTCGCAAATGTTTCTGAGCTGTTAACAATGAACAGAGCAGATTCGAATTTTGAATATAAGTATTTTACTGTAACTGCATGTTGTTGATATACTGTAACAAACATTTGAAACAACCTTAGATAGTCCCAAAATGCAAAACATTAGTGTTGGGTTGTATGCTTTGAGTATACTAATTTGAGCAGCGCGGAACACAGCACTGACCCTTCTTTACAACATGTTAATTTGATTGTCATATCATTACGACAATCTCATCATTCCATGTTCAATACGACAAGGGCCCCCGTGTATAATTAGCGTGCCCCCTCCCCGAGTGGTTAATCCGGCCCTGACGACTACGTGAAAAGAACTTGCATGGGCGTTGCTGTGATGATTTGTTCTGCCGGTCGACCAACCATTTAACTGATGATCAGGAGAAAGAGCTGTCGAAAGTTTTGATTTTCATGTCATCATCATTCCATGCTCAATACAATACGACATGTCCGACAAACTGCTTGGTCTCTCACCGAAGGTCTTCAGAGAACTATACTGTTCTGCAGTTATCGCGAAATTAATGGAACTAGGTACCGATTTAACGACGGTGAGAAAGCTTGCTGGATTCACTAAAAGCCATCCTGAGTTATCCGTATGCATGGATAGGAGAGCCGAGTTCAATGCAGAAAGCATCGGAGTTAACAGATCCAAAGTCGACAGGTATTTTGATGAATTGCAAATAATTATATTCGACAGCAGTGAGAAACAACTCATACCATGGGAGAATATCTTCAACGTAGATCAATCCAGTGATATGAATCCAGTGTCAGTGTCACCCTGTCTTCGGTTTGTCCCACTGCGAGGAACAACTTCGGTCAGCTAGTGGGCCTGAATGTAACCAAGTTTCCAAGATCTGACTAGAGTGAGTGCAAGGTATAGCAAGCAGAAGTCTTGAACAGTTTGCGCTACAAAAGACAATTGGAGACGGAAGAGGCTGCAAAGAAGAAAACTCAACGAGCGTCCAGAACTTTAGAGAAGAACAAGAGGTTGAAGAGGAGGAAGCGTGATTCTGCAGTAGCGGCAGGGCAGGTCTGAAAGACAATGACAAGGCCAAATTCTGGCCTATATCGAGTCACAGACCGGCTAGTAGTTCCGTCGACGCAACTCCATGCCTGTTTTGCAAGATTCCGTATAACGTTGGTGTCAGTGTAGCCGAGGCGAGAAATGGGTGTGCGACAACTAGAGCCCTACGCCGACGTCATAGTGTCGGCGGCGGCGCGCCGGTCATTTTGGGTCGGCGGCGGCGCGCCGACGAACAAAAATCGGCGGCGGCGACGCCCACGAAATATCGGCGTCGGCGCGGCGCGGCGTGCCCTAGTCAGAAGTATTGCCACTATGAGAGTTGAACAGCCGTTGGTCCTGTGACCAGTCGAGAGGGCCAAGTTCTCTAAAGCCACTCCATCACACTGAAGATCAACACTCCTCTAACCGTACAACATTAAGCCAAATATTTACACCACTGTAATAAGACCACAGACATCAAAGTCTACAATCAATAAGTTATGGAAGCTATTCAACATGAAGGTAAGGAATGGGGAATACTGTAGCACTGTAGTACACATACAAAGACATGCATTGCATATTGCTTTTTTGTCAAGGTATTAGGAAATGGTAACAGGAAACAGAAGTATCAAAAAGAATGGCTACTTGTATCAAGATATCGCTTTAAATGATTGTGTGTATCATGGCACAAAGACAAGATCATCGGAATATAAGGAAAATGAATTTGGTCATGAAGACGATGCATTCTTAGTATCAAAATAAAGACCACAAACATTGTAATCAGCTATGTTCAGTCTTTATCTTCTTCGTTAACACACGAGTTCCTACCAACAGAAGTGCCATTTCTGAGAATAGTTTGTTTAATAAAACATTTAGGCGCAGATATATACTTATCAGCTTATCTTACATCTAATTTTTTAAGAACTGTTAGATAGCCAATTAGCCGTATTTCAGCACATTATATTGCTGACACTCAAGCTGTTTGTGTAGAAATTTTATGCTGTCAAAGAATAAGAATTTTCACAGTTACTGTAAGACCGGCAACAGTGAAAATTCTTTTATATTTTGTTTATAGTTATTTTTGTTCGTCTGTTTTTTTCTTTGTTGTCAATTAGTACATCCAATTTCACAATCACCAGCATTCAAGTGAACTTATGAGTGCTGTGATAGCTGTAAAAGTCAATACGAATTGGTGATATCATACGCTCAAAGCATTGACGACACCAATTCGTGTTGCCGATCAAGTTTCGCAACGAAACCCAGAAAAATAAAATGAAGTAAGTAAGTACAAGATGTTCACCTCCATTTCGTACCAAGGCAACAATTTATTGCAATATTATGCAAACATGAAAAATGCAACAATAACAAGTGAGCATTTCAAATTGGCATCGGCGGCGCGCCGACAAACAAAAATCGGCGGCGGCGGCGCCCACGAAATGTCGGCGGCGGCGCGGCGCGACCGGCGCAGGGCTCTAGCGACAACTGTCCTTGCATGATGCATCGACAACAAACTTCTACTGTGGTATATATTGCGAGTAGATTTTAGATGTCGCAACTCGCAACCATCATGTTTATTGCACTGTAGGCATAGGCATAGACTCTGTGGGCAGCCGGGGCACGTGCCCACTCCCAATAATTGAGGAGTCGGGACAATGCCCCCAAAAAAATTGAGGAGAATTTCTTCAAATATTAAAATGTTACGTTTCAATATAGACAAATTTCTTCAGAAACAGAAAAACAGAGACACAGAACTGAAGTAGTATCAGAAATTCATAAAAAACAAAGATTTATTTTATCTTCAATATCTTCAATATGAAACAAATTTACATGTAAATAAAACGCCAATTTCATACAAGGGGAAATTCTGGCCTATATCGAGTCACAGACCGGCTAGTAGTTCCGTCGACGCAACTCCATGCCTGTTTTGCAAGATTCCGTATAACTTTGATGTCAGTGCAGCCGAGGCGAGAAATTGAGAGGAGAATTGAAAAACCATCCTGAGTTATCGGAAGCTTCTGGTGACTGTCCAGAGCAGAGGTGAAAGAAGTTTTTTTCGGATTTCGGTTTTAAAAAAAAACACAAAATTTTTTTGTTTAAAAAATAAATTTCTTATTTTTGAAGAAGTTATTTTGGTAATCCTGGGTTTCAGCGTCGGGAATTATTTCATTGAAACGTTCTAATACAATATACAATAAATAATCATCGTTCATCCAACTTCTAGTTTCAGTTATATTTTAATCGAAACTAGAGGCTGGATAGCCTCTAGTTTCGTGAATATTTTCGTCAATCTTCCAACTTCTAGTTCGAGTTTTACTATAAAATGTTTTCATCGGTCATACACGGGAATAATATCGGCACTAAAACGATATATTTTTTATCGCAATTCCAACTTCTACTTTGACTTTAACTATGTAATATTTTAATCGATCATCCGGCTTCTAGTTTCATTGATATTTTCATCAATCTTCCAACTTCTTGTTTGAGTTTAACTGTGAAACGTTTTCATCGCTCATGCAATGTAAATAATTTCCGACGCTAAAACCCAGGATTACCGTTATTTTAGCATTGATTTAATAATTTTTTATTTTCGGAAATCGCAACTGAATTAAACTGAGTTGGAGCTCTTGTTCATGCCATTTTTCATGATTTTTATGATCCAAAAATCTGAAAAACCACAAAAACCATTAAAAAAACAAAAACAAAACTTTTCATCTGGTCCAGACCTTATGCCCCCCATATTTTGGACAAGTTTACGCCAGTGACTGTAGGGCCTAAGTGCTTCATTATAACTGTTTCCATTTATGCTTGGTCATTGTTGTCGTCGTTAAATTCTTCACTTACTGTAGCTAGGATAAGGATTTGCGCAAAAGAACTCTTGCATGATGACAGTGACCTCCACTCGCCCGTCCATTTGTACTAGGCTACTATGACTCGGGTATGTTTGAACAGTTTGTGAATTTTTAATAAATATAAGCTAAACATTGCATTGCGTGTTAAGTCTTTGACTGTAGAGTGTAAACAAATGCAGGTATATGCCCCCATAGGTAGGCCTATACATCCATAGTTTATGCCTATCTGCCCAATCTAGCTAGTCATAGGCCTAAATACATGGTCATTTTCATTTGGGTTAATTTCGTGACCCCTGCCGAAATTACCCTACTAGCAGTAGGGTAATTTCGGGTTTTGAATGCCTTCACTTCGTATGTTATAACTTATAAGTCTTATAACTGGAATTTTGTGAGAGACGATTCACAGCTTGAAGGCGTCATTTCATAGCTGAGGGTTGCAGCAAACTATGGAAACTTCATTGTGCCCTACAGTTGTGATAGCATTTTAGATATTGAAGAAATTGCTTAAGGTGCCGAAATTACCCCCATTTTACCCTATTTGTGATTTTTCACTTCGCCTGCGTTATAAACTTGTAGCCTAGTGGTGTTGAACAAATATAGTACGAATGATGAGTTTTAAGCCACAACATTTTGTTAGTTTGTTAAAATTACCACAACTTTGAAAGTTGGGACATTTGGCTGTCCCGACTAGGTCAAGTAGGAACATTTACCTCGAAATCGGGACCATCGACATATAATTATATTCAGAATATTATGTCGATGGTCCCGACAAAATCGGGAGGGGTGGCAATCTTGGGCTTCAGGATGTTTCTGTGCTGTGACTGGTTGTCAGAAGCATGGACTATATATTCCGAAGAGATTACTTTACAAATTGAGATGACTTTACAGAGTGTGTATTGTATTGTATTCGGATATTTATAAAGCGCTTCTAGCGGGAGGGCCATTCAGAAGCGCTCCCAGTGCGAGAGACCCCGAGAAAAAAGCAAGTTTTAAGAAAGGTAAAAGAGGAAGAGACGTTACCGTACCTGAGAGAATAGATGAACGAACGAACGGAGGAAGCTCATTCCAAAGAGCAGGGCCAATGGAGGCAAAAGACCTAGATTGAGCCAGAGAAGTACTGAACAAGGGGTACGAGGAGGTCCAAACGGTCAGATGAACGAAGAGGACGAAAAGAAGCAGCAGAGTGAGGACGATGATTTAAGTCACATAAATATTTTGGAGCGAAACCAAGTTGAGCCTTAGAGACAAGGATGAGGACCTTAACTTGGATGCGGGCAGAAAGCGGGAGCCAGTGGTTATTCTGCCATAAAGGTGGTGATATTAGAGAATCGAGGAAGACGGGCAATTAATCTAGCAGCAGCATTGAGAACGGACTGAAGAGGAGCAAGACGGACTTTAGGAAGACCAATGAGGAGGGAATTGCAGTAGTCAAGTCTAGAGCAGTCAAATGCATGTTTAATATGACGCAAAAGCTAAAGCTAAACGTTGTACATCCTGAAGAGAATGTACACAAAATTGGTGGGTAATGTGGCAGCCCTGCAAATAACTATCCTTCAAAACAGACTGCTTCTTTCTGCACTTAGTACTACGCAAAACATAGCCGGCTAGTTTAGCTTACTTCTTAACAAGATTATAAATACGAGCGTTGACACAGTCCACAATGTACCTCACTGCGTAAAATATTTTTCTCTTGTAGATACTCCAGTGCGCTTAATTAAATTGTCTTTACAAAAGTGTATAAATCTGGAAAATATTCATTTTACCTGCGAACTTGGAACTATGACAATGACTGTAGACGCTGCAAATGACGGATCCTAATGAGTGCGCTCCACCTGTAAATAAATACTCCAGGCGTACTTCGCATCAGCCAATCAAAATGTGACATCCCGACCACGCGTAAAACTCGGGCCCCGGATAGATCTATAGTTATGCCACGTCCTTATATCTAAGCTGACTAGTAGCCTAACTGCCCCAGTTTGCTTTTAGGGTTCAGATCTCGAGTATGCACTCACAACAACCTCTTATAATATTACAATGTTTTTTAAAATAATTTTGTATCAACGCCGATCGGCTGAAACATCTTTGCTTTTCTGTTTCAGCTAATTTACAATTGACTGCCCTGCGAAATATTAGAAACGAGGAGCAACTTATCCAATTGCCCAAATTTAGTAAATTTCTCGACCTATTTATAAATTAGGCCTAAACGCGCCTTGGCAGCGCATCTGCCTCCTCGTCTGCTGCCTGCTGCATGGTCTCTCGCACCTTGTCACCTTGTGCTGTCAACTCTTGGAGCTCTAGCGATCGTCATGATAAACTTTCTCCGTTGTTTCCTATTCGAAGTCAGGTCCATTAGTTCTTCCAGGTTTATGCCAGTTACCCCGTGAATCTCATCCATCCATTTCTTCCTTGGGCGACCCCGTCCTTTCTTCCCCTCACCACAAGCCAGCATCATTTCCTTTTCTAACCCATCAGATCGCATGACATGACCAAAGAATCCTAGCTTCGATCTTGTCGCCTTTTGTTTTAACGACTCTTCATTCTCGACACCAATCTCCACTCGTATTGATTCGTTCGTCCTTTTCTCTGCCAATGACATTCTCAACATCTTTCTCCATATCCACATTTCACATGCGTTGACCTTTTTCTCCATGTTCTTTGTCATTGTCCACGACTCACAGCCGTACAGTACCGCTGGAAAGATTAGTGCTCTCACGAGCCTTTTTTTGTATCAATGCTCACATGCTTGTCCTTCCAAATCTTTTCCAGTCCAATCATTGCAGCTTTCCCTATCGCAGGCTATATAGACCATTAAGGCTACTTAATGGTCTCTCTAGCGGACTTAATTGGACCTCCATTAATTTGACAACTCTGGACAACCCCTCTGATTCGATGCAGCGCTCGTGAATAAGCTGGTGCCCTGCGCTTAGCCTTCAAATGGCGCTGTAGAAAGTTGGACTTTAAAGTTTACGATAAAGTCTTAACCAACTCCTACCCGAGTGGCGATCGAGGAACTGTAATAGCTTTGGAAAACCCCATGAAACTGGATTACAATTAAGTTTCCCATTCATTTATCTGGCCGATCGCTTAAACTCGAGTTTTACAGTTTTGGACACAGTATATCGAAGGTTTTTTAAATACAATCTGAAATTATGTATTTTACAATGACTAAAAATCCTCGCGTGCAGGCTAAAATTAAGATTTAAGACTTCAAATTTGAAATCAGCACGTAGCCTACCGTCGAATTAGTCAAGAACACATAATTTATTTCAGGAGCAGGCCAAAGGCCCAAAGTAACTAGGTCGATCAATGCAATTAAGTTAGAATGCTATTTTGGCATTTGTCAACCCAATCCTTCCGTTGACAATCCTTCTTGCTAAATCCTTGTTCTCTTGTACTTAACGCCTATTTAACGTTCACCTTTTGAACACTAATTCTACGTATAAGTAGCTTTTCCTCGTACGAATCACCAACACAGTTTAATATCTTTTAGTTTAATAAGAAACAAACAGACAGAACTCAATTCGATTACAACTCAACTAGTCAGTAACACTACTACAGCGAACATCGAATTCAAACTTCTCTAGTCAGCATAATTCTTCGCGCCTCTTGACACACCTGTCTTCTGTGCGCATAAGCGAACTCTGATAATATACATATAGCGCGCCGCTGCCGATATCGGCCGGCCACGCGTGTCACTAAGACTAAACGTTATACATCTATCATATATACATATACACGTGAAACTAAAGTAAGCGCACTAAATATATACGCCAATATCTCGCACTGCAAGACTGTACACAAAACTCAGTTCACATTACCTCCTTCCTTTTTCTGGAATAGAGCAAATTAAATTTCAAAATTTGCGAAATTACCAAAATACATGAAACAAATATATATATATATATATATATCTAACTAATCAATAAACAGTCTTACGATTACTTATAACCTTGACAAACAATCAGCAATAACATTCAATCTGCCCTTCTTGTACTTCACCTCAACATCAAAAGTTTGTAAGGCTAACGCCCAACGCACAAGTTTAGCAGACTTAGACATTGACTCAGTCAAATATGTAAGAGGATTGTGATCAGTAAAAATGAAAATTTTCGATCCAATTATAATTTCTTTTAACTTGTTTAGAGCCCAAACAATAGCATAGGCCTCCTTTTCCACAGTAGCCCATCTCTTCTGGGCATCAGTTAATTTCTGACTGATAAATGACACAGGGCGTTCTATTCCCTTGTCGTCCATCTGTGTTAAAACAGCACCGACTGCAAAGTCACTACTATCGCAGTACAAATTGAATGGTTTTCCCACTTCAAAAACATATAACACTACTTTGGATCGCACAGCCTCTTTAAGTAAATCAAATGCTTGCTGATGTTCAACAGTCCAATCAATCTTATCAGAAACACGTTTACTAGTTAAATCAGATAAAGGTTTCGCAATCTGTGCAAAGTCCTTAATAAACTGTCTGTAATAATTAAAAAATCCAAGCAGTTGCTTAACTTGCTTCTTAGTTTCTGGGATCTTCAAATTAGTCAAACTTTCAATTCTGTCTGGATTCATCTTTATCTTACCAGACCCAACCACATGACCGATAAACCTTACCTCACTCTTACCAAATATGCATTTTTTCAAATTCAAAGTAACGTTATGCAATCTCATTTGCATCAAAAATGCATCTAGATGCTGCAAGTGAACTTTCCAACTGTCAGAATGCACAGCAATGTCATCAACATACGGTTCTGCAAAGTCGCTTATAGGCTGTAAAACTAAATTTATCGCCTTAACAAAAGTTCGGCCTGAATTTATCATTCCAAAAGGAACACGAGTAAATTCATACAGTCCATTATGTGTTACAAAAGCTGTCTTCCATTGATCAGATTGTTTTACAGGACAAGTCCAATAAGCACTTCGACAGTCCAAAATAGAAATCACATTAGACTTTCCAACTTTGTTCAAAACGTCTCTGACAATCGGCATCGGATATTTACAATCCACTGTGAATGAGTTAATGTATCTGTAGTCACAGGCAAGTCTTAAAGATCCGTCTTTCTTTTTAACAATAACCAAAGGGCTTGCCATTCTGCTCGATGATGGTTTAATAATGTTTGTTTTTAACATTTCTTTGATCTGACGTTCCACTTCTGATCGATAAATCAAAGGAATTCGATATGCTGCAAATTCCTTTGTGTCTTGCTCTCTTGTTATACTGATTTGTGTATTGTAACTGCTTTTCTTGAGAGTAAAATTCTGCAAACAATAATGCTTTCTCCGTATTTTCTTTGAGTTCTTTCAAATGCTTTTCATGGAAAGGAATTATCTTGTGCCATTTCCTCGGGTTGTCTATTAGGTCCATTGTCATTCTCCTGAAGGCGACCTCTTCTCTTGAGACTGGAGTGATGGGCACTCTATCCATCACCAAACTCCTTGCCTTTAGTTGACATTTCTCGCAAGACTTACAAAATTTCACAATGTCTCTTCTCATCTTTGGCCATACAAAAGATAATTTTATTCGTTCTCTTGTTTTCTCTTCTCCTAGATGTCCTCCAAATACCGATTCATGCGCCAATTCCATCACTTTAATTCGTCTCTCTTTTCGTAACACTAGTTGATATATTATCTGGTCTAATATCTGATATTTCTTATGCAATAAACCGTTGATCACACAGAATTCAGATTCTTTCTCTTGTGCTAACTTCCACCACGGCTTCAACGATTCATCCTTTCTCTGTTGCTCTTCGAACTTCTTCGAATCGGCAATCTGCACCTTTTGTTCTTCATCCATTTCTTCATCTCTATACAAGTCTCCTATCCCCACATCACATTCATTGTCTTCTTCCGTTTCATTTAATGTGCCATTCTCGCATGCAGCCATCTCTTGCTCGTTTATCTCTGATGTTACACCATCTCGCGATAAGCTTCGTTGCTCATTACTTTCGTTTTCCTCATCACTTGAACTTTCAGTTTCACTCTTCTCATCAACATCTACCATTTCCTGTTTCCGACTCTGCGCTCTCGTCATTACATTTGCTCGTACACTCACATCTCCTTCTATCGTTTTAACTTTCATCTGTGGTACGGCTTTTAATTCGGCAATTATCTCTGGAAGCAACAAGAATCTTTCTGTACTGCCCATCTTTGCAATACTAGCACACATCAAGGTGACATAAGGTGTAAGTGAACACTGGATTTTACGCGGAAATCCCTCTTCTTCCACGTCACTATCACACAGTCTAACATCGACTTTCACTAACTTCGCAGGAATGGCATCTCCTGCCACACACTGCAAATTCACTTTTCCAATTTGTTCCACCTTCATGCCTTCCAGTAATTCTTCACTAATCACCGGAATTTCTGCACCCGAGTCGCTCAGTGCTTTGACTTTCACTGGCTCTTTACCGTCTACTGCACGAATTTCGACCTCGACATATTGCAAGAACGATTTCTTCAATATTCGACTGTCATCTTTTCCTATGACTTCTCTCTGAATTCCAGCATCCAATAGAATTTCTTTTTGAATACCACATTTCATTACCGACTTTACTTCAGTCTTTTGGTTTTCTTGACTCGCGGTTTGATTATCTGTATCAATAACCACTTGAATCAAATTCACCCTTGTGTGTTCTTGATTTCTGCTAGAACTAGCTGCTGCCACTGGAACTCGACAAAATTTAACCAAATGTTTGTCTGAACCACAGTTGTGACAACGCTTCACAACTGTATGGTATGGTTGTGAAATACCTCGTTGTTCATTTCCTTCATATTTCTTATACTGCGTAAACGATGTGTTGCCTTCCCTCTTGGCGAACGGCGCTGACGATTTGTTAAATCCCTGACGACCAAACGTCACTTCTCTGGTCTCATTGGGTACAGGGACACTAGCCTTGACTTCTTTACCTTTGAACTGATCTCCTGTTCCTGGACTACTTCTCCACTTTCCACTCTGGCTTTGGTTTACGGAACGTTGAGAAGGATAACTGTTTATATTTGGGATCGCAAACCCAATTCGATTGTTTACATGAATGTCTGCTAGGTCTGCCACTGCACTAGCTTGAAGACAGTCAGTTCCTTCCTTCGACAATACAAACTGTAGTGGACCTGGCGGTAAACATTCTTTTAGCTTATCCGCTACCAGCAAATCAAAGAGCGTATCGTACTCTTTGTTCACATTTCGACTTCTCACGTAATAGTTTAGCAAGTTCTTCAGTCTTGCCGTAAACATCGTATAAGTCTCTTCTGTTGTCTTCTTAGCATCCACAAATCTGGCTCTGTATTCTCTCGAGGTCAATTTAAATTCTTTTAATAAGTGCTGCTTGACTTTATCGTAATTGTCTAGATCATCGAATGACAATCTATTCAGAACAGTTCGAGCTTTCGGCGTCATCAATGGTAGTAATAATTTAACCCAAAACGGCTTCTCCACAGCAAAGCTACGAAACGCGTTCTCGACTGTTTCAAAATATAATGGCACCTCCATCATATCAGTTGGCATTTGAGGCAATACATGCTTCATTGCATCACCTATTTTCTTAATTTTTGACACCAAAGTTTCACTTTCTTGCTGTTTCCTTCTTTCAGCTTCCCGTTCTTCTCTCATTTGCGTTTCTTTCAATGTCAATTTTGATTTCTCCAGTTTCAGACGTTCTTGTCTTTCTGCCTCTGCCTTTTCCAAACTTTCTTTCTGAAATTTGAGTTCTTCTTGTCTTATCTGTTCTGCGCGTTCTAACTCTAACGTTCGCGCTTTTTCTTTTTCTTCTTCACGCATTCTCTTTGCTTCAATCTGTTGCTGACGTACCTCTTCATCACTTTTTCTAGCTTTTTCAAATTCAATCATCTGCTCCAATCTTCTTCTTTCAGCATCTTCCCTATCTCTTTTCAACTGTTCTAACTGAATCTCAAACTGATTCTTTTGCAATTCAAGTTCTGCCTTACGCACTTGTTCTGCTTTATCTTCTCTCTCTCTTTGCAGACGCAATTCCTCTTGCCTTGCAAGTTCCGCTTTCTCTTCTTTCTCTCTCTGCAAGCGCAATTCGTCTTGTCTTACACGTTCTGCTTCTTGTCTCAGCTCTTTCTCTTCCTGTCTTCGTCTATCCTCTCTTTCTTTCTCTTCTTGTCTCCGTTTATCTTCTCTTTCTTTCTCTTCTTGTCTACGTTTCTCCTCTCTATCCTTCTCTTCCTGCCTAGTCATCATCATCCACTGCATCAACATCTCCATAGACATAGGCGCAGGAGGTTTTTCAATAGCCTTTTCTACGGCACCGCCAACGGCACCTTCTTCTTCGACTTCTTCTTTCACCCACACTTCGGCGAGTTCCTGTATCATGTCACCACGTGACATACCTTCTAAATGTTCTTCTTTAAAACCGGCTTTCAACAAACGCTGTTTTAGCCTTTCCGTAGACATCTTCTTAATATCTGCTTGTCTTTCAGCACTTAATTTCTCCATCTTACTTGTTTACTTTGGTGATTTCTCTTTTCAAAGAAGTCACGGTTTTTCTTGTTGTGTGAATCGATAAACAAACGGGATTTCTTTTGTATTTGTTCGTGAAAAACAACGAAATTTTTTATACCGTTTTCTCGTGTTCCACCGTCGTTGATATCGAAGACACGTCACACAGCAACAACGCGTAGATTCTTCTAACACCGTTGTAAATTCTTTTATCACCGTCGTAGATTCTTCTATCCGCCGAAGGAGGTGATAACGTGAATTTTAATCCACCGTGAGTTTATATCCACCGTGAGTATTTATCCACCGTGAGTATTTATCCACCGTGAGTTCTTATCCACCGTGAGTTCTTATCCACCGTGAGTTCTTATCCACCGTGAGTTCTTATCCATCCCGCCGCTGCCACCAATAATGTCAACCCAATCCTTCCGTTGACAATCCTTCTTGCTAAATCCTTGTTCTCTTGTACTTAACGCCTATTTAACGTTCACCTTTTGAACACTAATTCTACGTATAAGTAGCTTTTGCTCGTACGAATCACCAACACAGTTTAATATCTTTTAGTTTAATAAGAAACAAACAGACAGAACTCAATTCGATTACAACTCAACTAGTCAGTAACACTACTACAGCGAACATCGAATTCAAACTTCTCTAGTCAGCATAATTCTTCGCGCCTCTTGACACACCTGTCTTCTGTGCGCATAAGCGAACTCTAATAATATACATATAGCGCGCCGCTGCCGATATCGGCCGGCCACGCGTGTCACTAAGACTAAACGTTATACATCTATCATATATACATATACACGTGAAACTAAAGTAAGCGCACTAAATATATACGCCAATATCTCGCACTGCAAGACTGTACACAAAACTCAGTTCACAGCATTCTTGACACTTTAATGAGTATTCTATTAGTGCACTTTCCTACCACCCCGATCTACTTCCTCGATCATCTGACGTCCTCTCTCTATACCTCGGCCCCTTGTCTCCTAGCTATAGCCCTCTAGGCTACTATAGGCTACTTCAACAGATGCTTCTTACTGTTGCAGCAAATATATATATATATATATATATATATATATATATATATATAAAATCTTTTCTCTATTTAGGCGCCTGCTAACCGCACTGCGCTGTACAGTAAACATAGGCCTACATATAGTAGAAACGGCAGCCACGCAGGGCGCCTTACATACATGTAAGCTTATACAGTAGAAGCACATGATGACCAGTTTTACAGGAGTCGAATATAACTGTTTATATGGCAGCAAACAGGACGCCAATCACGGCCTACTTTTCATTTAACCACCGCCGCCAACTAGCGAGTGGAAGGCTGAATAAACCTTACGGGTCTTCGGGATTCGATCTTGGTACCTACTGCTCTTCATGCCAGTGTGTTATCCATTAGGCCTACTCTACGGGCCTCTGCTGCGTCAGCTCTTGGAAACGAACTTCCGACAAATCTACGTTGGTTCGCTTAATTATCCCGCCCTCTCTCTCTCGTCTGCGAATCTCAGCAGTTGCCCTTTCTTGTGCAGCGCTTCACTAATGAATGAAAGCGAACTTTTCAAGCTATCATGTTTATATTAGAGAGCTAGATTGCTGCTACATGAGTAAAGCTAACTAGTTAGATATATTGGGCTTAATGCAGACCAATGCAAGGCAGAAAGTATATCAGCCAAGTGACCGATTGACCCACAGTCTGAAAGTAGCCTTCAGAACTAGCAAACAGGGATAAAGGCAGACAAGGACGTACAGAGGACAGCAGGAACACACAGACAGACACATTCACTTAGACAGATATGGAGACGTACAGAGACACATGGAAGAGGGTAACCAAGCAGCTAAGACGGACATGTTCTAAGTTTAGTTGCTCCGGACATTTGCTGGCCAGGAGCTAGAAGCTGAGGTAAACGCAGCCTACGAGAGGAAGCTGCAGTGTGCTGACGGGAGGCCAGTAACAGCACAGGTAGGCTAATCCTAGCCAGAGGAGATAGCCAGATATAACTTTTAAGGAGATGAAAATCTATACCAGCGCTTGGGATAGATTGTCTAGTAGTTTGAGCTAGCTCTGATAGCCTAGACTGGAGAGAGGAGGAATTGACTAGGGAGGAGGAGAGATAGCCTGGGCCGGAGATAGAAGAAAGAGATAGCTGGCGAGAGAAGATAGTTGAGATCGGGCGGTCCTCGAGGTTAGACGCTCGCGAGCAGTACAGCATGCTGGACGGAAATGGACTCAGAGTATTGGATAACACACTGGCGTGAAGAGCTGAAGGTTGCAAGATCGAACCCGGTAGACATCCGCAAATTTAAGTTAATTCTCCTTTCCACTCGCTAGGCGGCGGCGGTGGTTAAATGAATAGTAGACCGTGATTTGGCGCCGTAGGTGGCTGCCGCATAAGCAGTCATATTCGACTCCTGTAAAACTGTTATCATGTGTGCTTCTACTTAATACATGTATGTAAGGCGCCCTGCGTGGCTGCCGTTTCTACTACATGTATGTTCAATGTACAGCGCAGTGCGTTTGTAGGCGCTTAATTAAAGAAAAGATTATTATTATTATTATTATTTTACCCGAGGTATTTATGATCCCTCAGGTGCAAGATACTAATTAATAGTGTTGACTCTGGAGTGGCCGTCCTGGTCAAGATCCGGGAGAACAAAAGTGCTGTGGAAGGCGACTGCGTTGAAACGTTGAATTACAACGGACAGGCGCTGAAAGAGATAGCTGGTTTCCCTTGGGTCTCCCGAGATTTGGCTTAGGAGACGTCCAAGGTCAGAGAGGAATGCCTGTCCAGCGGCGTTAGCTGGTCCCATGGTTTCAAAAGCCAATGGAACAAAATGGTAGAATTGCATCAATTCAGTGTATTTAGCGTTTTTTCTGGACTCAGCCAGTTCCGCTGCACCTCCCGCCCGAGTGGAGGTTGTAGGCAGATAAGAAGGGGCTACTGTGTCTGCCACTGTGACGTCCCAGGCAGGGACGTATCTAGCGTTGGGCTTGGGGGGCTTAAGCCCCCCCAAACGAAGTTGAAGCCCCCCCCAAACAAGTCAAGCCGTTGTATGCTTACGGCTAAAATTCGTATGAACACTGTATAAATGTTGCCATGTTCAAGGCTTAAGCCCCCCCCCCCAAACGAAAAAGGCTAGTTACGTGCCTGGTCCCAGGTCAAACATCGACCCGAGCGCCAAGGTATTAATGTAAGGCCATCTGGTCGTTTGCCGTCCGACCTGGAAAGGCCAGGGGGTTCCTTAACTGCCGGAATGCCCGCCTGAACGAGGCTTCTGCAGATAAGGTCATTCAAGACCGCATGTCGGGCGTGTCGGCCAGGGCCGAGACGGCATGACAGGCCATGCGAACCATCGGCGGTCACCAGAGTGCCGCACGGGCAGTCATGTGGATGGCATATGGCCGTGCCAAGGCGAAGGCCGACAGCTATTCGGACTGCCTCGTCATCCAATCTGAGGCCGCACTGCTGATGGGCAACGCAAACAGCCAGTCACCCGCGTGTGGTGCGGAGACTGCTCTAAGTCGTGCTTGATGGTAGGCGCTGGTGTGAAACTGAGCAAGCTCGGTTACTGTCTTTTGGATAACAGGTCTGTCCCAAAATGACTGTCTGTGAGATAGCTCCCGTCCGGATGTGATGTAGAGTAATTGGAGCACCATTGCTATTATTGCTATTATTATTATTATTATTATTATTATTATTATTATTATTATTATTATTATTATATATTATTATTATTATTATTATTATTATTATTATTATTATTATTATTATTATTATTATTATTATTATTATTATTAGTATTATTATTATTATAACTGAACAATCGTCTGTAATTGAACTCTGTATTCGTAAAGAGACATTCGTAATGAATGACAATAAAGAAACTATACAGACAGAACCAACGTCTGATAGATGTCGTAGAGAGCAACCAAAGACTGTTATAGAGAAGAGTTATAGCTTCTGGAGCACCACGATCCAGCTGTTATATTTAGATTCCGCCTCGGCTCTATCCTTTGACCTGCATAATCGCAAACGACTTTTTGTCCTCGGCGTGAATCTTTTCCAGAATTTTGGCCTGGCACCGAAACCAACCATGCATTGCAAGCAACCCGGATCTTGAGGACTTGATTTGATATAGCGCCAGCCAAAGCTGATCTATTTGACGCGGCTTTTTCACAGAGATGTTTCTTAAACTTACATATATGTAGGCCCTCTACACCAGAGGTTTTCAAACTTTTTGGACCAGGGACCCCTATTTTTTTCTAGGCATAGCTCGCGGACCCCAGTATTTAAAAAGTAAAATTTCACTTAAAATTTAATCAAAATAACAGGCAGACTACTTTCACAGTACAAGCTTGCTTATGACGCTGAGGACTATTATAATATAAAAAGTAACACTGAATAAATTGTTATTATAACTTCCTGTAATAATTATGGAATACAGTCATTTTTAAAGAAATCAGTAACATTGGTTTCAGCAAAACCCAGTAATGTCAGTGTGGGAGGAATGTGCCTGCTTTGCACAAGCTGAAAAGAATCCTGCGTTCTGCTGCCCGCCTAGTAGGCCGCATCCCAAAGTTTGACAGAGTGTCTGCGTATATAAGGGATGTCCTACACTGGCTCCCCTACCCACAGCGCATCACTTACCGAATCTCTGTCTTGTCCGGCGGTGCTTTGAGGGCTTGGCTCCTCCATTCCAGCGGAAGCTCTGCGCTGTCCCACTTCATGTCCTGAGCGTCGTTGCGTTCTCCGCTCAGCTGCGCAAGCTAAACTTATCGTTCCCCGCGCACGGACAGCCATACGGCAGCGCCGTGCCTTCCTGTAGCTGCCCCGATGACCTGAATGGGCTCCTTACCACGCTCCGCCAAATACTGACTGTTCATTTAACCTTGTTTCCTACTGTCCTCAGAACTGTGTTGTACGACCGTGGTTGGTCTGGGAGTGCTTCTGAGTAGGCAATCTTGAAGGGGCGCGAAACTGCTTTAATGATAATATTAATAAATCAGGCGAATTCCATAAATTTCTAGAAGTCCAGATTTGACACAATCAGGAAGCAGACCAACAAATACATCGCGCTTACCTTGGGTGCACAATTGATTAACAGTCGAATAGCAAAAATTATATATTAAATTTTATTAAAACACAAACGTTTTATTAGACTAGAACTGTAACGTGACCGTACATCTAGTTTACGTCATGTAGTACGCCAAGAATAACTAAATACCCAACCGGCCTCGTATGGATCATACAGTTACAGGCATACTATAATCAAATCAATCAAATCAAATATGCGTTAATTGAAATATTCCCGTCGAAACAGGCGCGATGGGATTACACAGTGTTACAAAGGCATTAATTGCAAGTGAAAATAAAATAAGTAGGCCTAGTGTATGAATTTGAAAATACAGGCTAGCTGTTAAGGCTAAAACCATGCAGTTTTAGGCCTAATTGGTGATGAATATTTTCAGAAAGGTCTCGCGGACCCCCGCCAGATCCTTCGCGGACCCCCAGTGGTCTGCGGACCACAGTTTGAAAAACTCTGCTCTACTAATTACATAATTATTTATACTGTGTCTACGCTAACGTATGTAACGGAGTGTGCAGCGTGCTCTGATTTGTGCATCTTCTTGATGAGCTCTCAACCACACCCGGACACCCTCTTATCTGCGGAGACTTCAACTGCCCTGGAAACTCACCATCCACGATTGACCAACGACTCTCCAACATACTTTTCTCCTACAATATGGCCCAACGCGTTCGTACTCCAACCCGAATGGGTACGTCGACGGAAAACCTACTCGACCTACTAATCCAACAAGAAGATGATACCTCAATCAAGGACATCAAGGTAACTGATCCTGGCATCTCCGATCACTGTCTCATCACAGCAACTTTTCAACATAAAATCAATAAACCAAACATGATATGGTCATCTGCCAGAAACACTAATAAACTTGATCTAACCATGTTTCGTCAAAGCCTCCAAAGTACTTCATGTTTCTCCACCCCCTCCGACGATCTTGATACTTTCGCAGCCCAGCTCCAATCCGACATAACTGCTGTTCTCAACGTCCACGCTCCTATACGAAAATTTGCCAACCGTTTGGGAAAACATCCGACAAGACTATCACCAACAGCAAATGAGGCCAAACAGGACCGCCGAAGACTTGAACGCCGCTTTAGACGGACGGGAGCTGAATCGGATCGAATATCCTACCGAGCAGCATGCCGCACAGCAAACAGCGAAATCCGGAAGTCCAAGCGAGAATACTACCAGGACCGAATAACTGAGGCCAATGGTGACTCTAAGAAAACCTGGCAAATCGCTAAAGAACTGCTCCATCATAAAAAGAAATCACCGATTGTAAATGATACATCTAATGCCAAAGACCGCTGTAACGAAATAGCTGCATTCTTTAATGACAAACTAAAAAAAATAAAACACACAATCCTGGATCGTCTTAAACCTCTACTTCACATCGACATTTCCTTTCTCCTTCCATCAACACCACAGCTCATGTCAGACTTCTCCCTGGTAACCATCGATGAGGTCTCAAGGCTAATACTCAACCTTAAGCCCAAAACATCACCACTTGACTACCTACCCACTAAGATTCTTAAATCCTGCCCAGATCTTTTCGCTCCGCTTATTGCTCACCTTGCCAACCTCTCTTTCCAATCAGGCCGTTTCCCGACAAACTTCAAATCCGCCCAAGTCACCGCACTGCTAAAAAAAGATGGTCTTGATCCTTCAGATCTGTCAAACCTACGGCCGATATCAAACCTCAACACCATCTCCAAGATCCTAGAAAAACTCGCACTCGCCAGACTATTCCCACATATCACCAGCTGTCCCAATTTCAACCCTTTTCAATCTGGTTTCAGACCTGGTCATTCTACTGAGACAACCCTCCTGAAAGTTACAAATGACATACTCTCGAACGTTGACAACGGCTCGGCAACCTTTCTTTTCTCACTTGATATCTCGGCCGCTTTCGATGCTATGGACCACAGGCTGCTGGTCGCCCGTGCACAAGAAGCTTTTGGCGTTACCGGCACCGCTTTAAACTGGCTGGCATCCTATCTTGAAGGGAGGCACTTCTTCATCGCCCTAGACTCTGCCAAATCTGAAACTTTGCCCTCCACCACCGGAGTTCCACAGGGTAGTGTTCTTGGTCCTTTTCTTTTCTCCATGTTCATCTCACCAGTTAGTTCTCTCATCCAATCTTTCGGGATCCAACACCACCAATATGCTGATGACACGCAACTCTATGCCTCCCTCACACCTGGGGACAATAGCTGTGACAACATCACTCGCTGTGCAGATGCCGTAAACCGTTGGTTCCTGGAAAATGGTCTCCTTCTAAACCCTTCCAAGACAGAAGCCATAGTTTTTGGAACCAGACCACAAATTGCCAAACATCATCCTCTGAATCCGACTTTCTCAAACACAGCAATAAACACGTCAACCAGTGTAAAAATTCTCGGCGTGAAACTTGACTCGACAATGTCAATGGATCTCCAAGTTTCTGAAATCATCCGCTCCACCAACTTTCATACCCGGGCTCTCAGGCACATCCGACCTTTTCTCACAGAAAACCTTGCAAACACCATCGCTTGTGGGATAGTCAACTCTCGCCTTGACTATTGCAACAGCCTTCTCTACGGGACATCATCAAAAAATCTAACCTCTCTACAACGCATCCAAAACAACCTTGCTCGTGTCGTATGCAACTCCCCATATCGTGCCAGCAGCAAGCCACTCCTCAAATCCCTCCACTGGCTACCCGTCAAGGAAAGGATCATCTACAAAATCTCCGTTATCACCTATAACTGCATCACAACACATACTCCGTCATATCTCTCCGACCTTCTTCACAACCACATGCCATCGAGAAACATGCGGTCATCTGGAACCCGAACCCTTGTCCTTCATCGGTGTCGCACTACAACTGCATCAAAATCTTTCACCTCGTCCGCCCCTCGAATCTGGAACAACCTACCAACCAACATCAGGATCTCTATGACTCTGGCCACTTTTAAGAAAAACTTAAAGACCGAACTTTTCAAACAGGCCTATCTGGACTGATCTCCCTGCTCCCAGTGCTTCTGAATCGTTGCATCGATTTCCTTTCGACTGTTTACGAACTATGGCACTTAAATCTCTGCTATTATTATTATTATTATTATTATTATTATTATTATTATTATTATTATTATTGTGCACATTAAGGAACCAGTATAAATATATTCTGCTTCCGTTCGGGCGAAGAAATGAGCGATTGTCAACAGTAACGGATGATTCATTTTCACAGATTTATTTCATAGTAACACAAATCTCAACTAAACGTTAGACAAGCGCTTCTGTATTTATCAGTACTTCTTATAAAACGTGCCGATATGAGCCTGATATCGAAGATGTTTGGTAAGAAGGGCAACAACGCCCCTAGCCCTCAGGAAGCCATACAGAGACTAAGGGAAACTGAAGAGATGCTTCAGAAGAAATCGGACTTCCTGGAAAAGAAGATCGAACAGGAGATAGCCATTGCCAAAAAGAACGGCACCAAAAACAAAAGAGGTCAGCAGTTATATAGTTTGGTATGGAAAATTAAAACCTATATATCTCGTTAAGCCATTCTTAACGTTGTGTTTGTTTCTTACAACAGCCTTTTTTCACTTTTAACTACCGCAGATGAGATATTTACTTTTGCGGTCATTAGTAATTCGGACTGACAAAATATAGGGCTGTAAACTTCAAATTTGGGTGGTTTGTGGCTGATCGCGTTATAAGCAAACTGGGAAGAACAGAGCGCCGTGGTCGCCGCATGTAAATTTGCTTTAAGTAATTCTTCTTTCTTCTTTATGTTCTCTGCCCACCGGCAGGTTCGTATGACCAATGACGCCATCGTTATGTAAGGCGAGCTTATTCCAATCTTAAAACAAGACATGGAAAAAGGCATTTTATGCATTCTGTTCATGTACATGAAAGGAACATGTAGATGCGTGTGAAAAGGAAACTGAAAAAGACAATTTGACACAAATTATGATATTTTCCAACATATATTAACTATTAAAGAGTTATTCTGTGGAATCACATTTGGCAAGAAAAAGATTATCAGTAACATTCCCCAGAAATATTCCCCACTTAATAATTTTTTCATGAAACAAATATTGTGTAGCAACATGTGTTATTGTGTTCAGTACTCATTTATTACTTACTTAAAGGGTAATTTTGTTGTGAAGGTCACAATGCTATATTCTCTCCAAGTCTGAGACAACCATACTGTTTATATGTGATCAGATGCAGGCAACCCAAACTTAAATTTTACTGAGAGAGCTTTCAAGTGTCCCATTATAATTACTTTGAGCAGAGGAATGTGCCTTTACAGAAAGAGATTGTTTAATTATATTTTAACAATGAATACAAGTTGCTATTAAAAATGTTTTATGCAGGGCTTTTTTCAGCCGGAACGAGCCGCCACCTTTTTTCAGCTACTAAAAATATTTTTTTATTTTAATAATAAAAACAATAATTTTGTTATTTTAATTTAATTTCAGTGGTTGTGAACTGTTTTCAGTGTTTATTCAGACCCCTACCAACACAGAATCCCCGTTTTTCTCGTGATTTTAGCCCGCCCATAAATGTTGCGTTCCGGAACCTTTTTTTCTAGAAAAAAGCACTGGTTTTATGTAATGTATTAAGCTGTTTATCAAAGTTATTTCCACTGTTTTCTTCCATGTTCATAATTAGTAATGCCTCTCTTGTTAAAAGACTTACACACTTTCTGTCTTTTTTATATATTACATTAAATTATTTGTCATTTTGCTTACTAGAGGCCATAGTCTATACATTAGTTTGCAATATACCTGACATTTGAAATAATTTCCATTAGAATAGGATGAAGATGAATTAAATATTTGGTTGCAGCTGCACTGCAAGCACTGAAAAGAAAGAAGCGGTATGAAAAGCAGCTGCAGCAGATCGATGGGACTCTGTCGACAATTGAATTCCAGAGAGAGGCACTTGAAAATGCATCTACCAACACTGAAGTGCTGCGTGTCATGGGCGATGCTGCAAAGGCCCTCAAGTCGGCCCACAAAAACATGTATGTATACAAACATGTTAAAAGATTCTTTTGCTTGTTGCAGTTTTCTATTCAGATTAAACTGTAAGGCCCTATTCTGTTCATCCTGTTTATTCTGCATGTACCATTTAATTGTAACATTGCATTGTTGCCCTGTTACTCGTTCTGAAATTAATTGGTACACTGTACCTTCTGCTGATTAGTCTGCTGACTCCAGTTACATCGTCTTATTTACAAAATGCTACAAGTGCCTGAGTTGAGAGGACAGTAAGAACAGTTTTCCAAATTCTTTGACTTATTGTTTCCCTAGCATCAAAAGGAGTTTTCCTCACATCATCCTTCTCACTTTGCTCTACACTGTCATGTGTTTGTTCACCAGGCCATTTGGTTCCAAGACATGAACTATACTTAAGCTTCTGCCCATTATATGATAAGCACTGTTTTAAGTGGCTCCAACTGATTTCTGTCAATGGTTAGTGGCTCTTTATAAATTTCTAAGGTAGTACTTGTGCCCTGTTATTAGTAAACTTACAGTCTTTGTAGGATGAGCCGAGTGTTTCTCAGAGGTGTTGTGTATATACAAGTGTACTCGTATTACATTACTTGACAAGAAAGGTAAATAATGAATGACATTAGATTAAACTGATAATTTTAATTTTGGTAGGAATGTTGATGATGTCCACAACCTTATGGATGATGTTGCTGAACAGCAGGAGATAGCCAATGAGATCTCTGATGCAATTTCAAATCCTGTTGGATTCGGCCAAGATGTGGATGAGGCAAGTACCCAACAACAATTGCCTCTTGTATTCTTTTACCTTTGATACTTTGTTAACATAAACGGAAGTATGACAGAAAGTTGTGGAGTCATATACGAGGTATGGTCTTCCTGTCAGTGTGTATCTTATGGCCAGGACAACTGCAAGCATAAGGTCAACCAGACTGTTTTCTTTTGTGGGTCTGGACCAAAAGTGAGTGCTTCTATGTACATGTAGACTATACGACATCGAGATCTAGGCTTTCTCAGTTATTGGAATTCACTGTCTTTTTCTGTCTACTGTGCCATTTCTCTGATGTTGTTTCGGTTTGGGCTACAGTCTCTTGTTTCAGCAATTGTTAATCTGCTGTAACCTGTCTTCTTGTCTCTATGACCTCTTGGATATCAATTTGGATCTAGTATTTGTGATTGTGGAATTCAGTTTCACTTTTGAAGCTACCATATACTGATGCCTTATGCAGTCTGATAATGGTGCTATAGAAGTTTCCATATTAAGTTTAGACGTCTTGATGTGAAACTATACAGCACATGAGTTGTGTTACGTTTCTTTTAGTTTTTCAAATGTATTTTCATAGTTCTTACTCTTGTTATTTTCCATTTAGGATGACTTGATGGCAGAGCTGGAGGAACTAGAGCAGGAGAATCTGGAAGAAGAGCTTGTCAACATTGGACCTCTACCAGCTGTGCCTACCGTCAAACCAGAAGCACCAGCCAAAAGTATTTTCCTTATGATTTTCCTTTCTAGAGTTTCTTATGGGATTCCTAAATGGGTGACTTCTGCTCATAAATTTGCAGTAGTTGATCATGAGTAAGTGATGTGCGGTACCGCCTTTGGTGGTGCACTTGTCCTGTGATTCAATGCTTGTGCGTTTGCTGAACAGATGTTGTAACGACCTGGAAAAATTTGTTTGTACTCGATTGTCTCGAGTACTAAGCAGCAGAATTTGGTGTTTGTATCATGTGTTCTGCGCATGTCAGTTGTTGACAGTCATTTTGGCAGATTAGTTTGTCTAAATGCAGAAGTTTGGCAAGTTTGGAGAATTCCTGTTGCCGAGTCTGCATGCTGGAACTCTGAACTTGCTGCCATCTGTCAACTCTAGTTGAGAAGCTATTGGTTGGGTCAGTGTGTGTGAGCGAGCCTGCCATTGGTGTCTCTTCTATCTGAATTGTTTGCTAACCATAATGTGTTCTATTCTTAACGACATTTAACATCATATAGGCTAGTGCAGAGGGCGCCTCTGATTTGTTTTCACTTTGAGTGGCACTATATAAACGTTCAATTACAACTACAAAGGAATTACTGGTGATAAATCGGAATTCCTGCAATGCGCTGGTCCTGTGTCCAGGAAGGTGCAAGACAACAGCACCGTCAAATAGCTGGGCATCACAAGCCACCTATAGAGTATAGATGGCATCTGATAGACAAAAAATTCTTAGAACTCTAAGCTACTAGGCATTAGTCCACCATTACACTGTGACAGTTTTGCATAAAATACAAGAATTTTAGTAGATGAGTGTGTACAGGGCTGGTAGTGGTAAAATTAGAGGTGACTACACGCTACCGGTTAGTTTTCTGAAACAAATTAAAGGTGAGTATACGCTACAGTATTTTATTATAAATAAATAAAAATATTTTGTGAGGCGAGTATACGGTCTCTAGAGGCGAGTAGACGCTGTATACCCGCGTATACCCTCGACTACAGCCATGAGTGTGTGCCTAAAACAATCTAATCAAATTCTTGCTTTCATTTCTTTGAAGTTTCAAGCTGTGAACCTGAAAATGAACAGACTAGAGAAATTACTGTTAAAAAGGGAAGATGCATGGTTACCATGGCGTAAATCAAGGTTTAGTAGAAATCGTTATACGTTTAAGTAAATAAAAGTAGCAGCTGATGTTGACAATGTTGTGTAACAGCTGACATAACTGAATTTTTCACTGTTGTTACAGACAAACCTGCTGCTGTAGCCGATGATGATGACATGAAAGAACTGGAGATGTGGGCTTCGTAACATGCCATAACAAGTCGCTGCAAATTAAGTGTCCTGTGTGGCTAAAAAGACCTTTGTCAATATATGACTGTTATCGATGTTGATCATTGTTGCCTTTGTCAGGGTCAAAGGCAGTTCAAAATACACAAAATCTTCTAGTTTAATTAATGAATAGCTTACAGCCTCAGTCACATCGAAGTCCTAATGTAACCTGTCATCAAATCATCAATCAATTAAGACCAATCATCATGAGATTTTTAATTTTGTTATTTGGAGTTTCAACTGGTTTTCTTTGAACTGCATTACTTGTTTTCAGAATGCAGAGCAGAAATTGAGTTAAATCTGTGAGTGCTTTTACCCCAGAACCATTGTACTCATTAGTTCTTTTGAGGCTTAATGATGTAATATTTTAAGAAATTTATTATCAAAATTGCGATATCAGTAAAACTTCTTTAAGAAATTTGGAGTTTAAGTAATCGAATCCTCTTCATGAATGCACAGCTAGACTCGCTTTGCATTTCCATGTAACATAAACTCTTGAAGTGTGGACAGCTGTGGTCCATTGTAAGTCTGTTTTGTAAATACTTCACTTTATTGTTTGACATTCACTACAGTTTATGATTACAGCTGTTCTACACAAATCTTCTGGATGTAACTAAACTACACGTAACTTCTTTTTGTTGACTAGCAATGCCTCGTGGGAATATGGCTGTCATAATATCTAGTGATGGGAATGTATATTTCAGGAAATTTCGAGTATTTGCTTTGTATAAATATAGCTGCTATTTTCTGCATGTTTAGTAACACTGATGCAGAACTTGTTTTTTAGTTATGTGTGTTGATGGGTATGTTCTTCAAACCGAGTGTTAACGTTGTTGTGGGTGGCAAATGATATCTGTCCTCCTTGAATCATTGTGTCTTGACTGAAACTGTGTGTGAATCTAAACATTCATCTTATACTATGAAACATGGCTGTTTTACATTTGTTTAAAAAAGTTATAGAACTTTAGTAATTCATATGAAAATGACAGCAACACCAGTTAGAACGAGATTAGCATGCATATCTATACATATAATATCCATATAGTGTCCGTCCGACGATAAATGCTACGTCACAAACAGTTTGTTCTATTGTGAAATACCGTTTGTGACGTCAGTCTTGACGACGGCGATCAGAGCATTACACTGCCGTCATAATTATGACGGGCAAATACACTAGTTAGAAGAATAATAGGACTGTTTGACTTTTGTTTATTAGCAAGGGTCTCTGGCAGCTATGGTAGTGGTAGCTCAACCCTGAATAGTTATTTTCATGACACACCCACATTTGCAGATTGGACTGAACAGCAAATGTCAATGCATTAGCAAATTGTGGTCACAGTGTCACAAGACACTCAGTTAAAAACTGTGGCTTCAAAACAAAAGGTGCATTGTGGTTGAATAGGTATAATCTGAACATTACATTCACATCAAAAAGAACAGAAGAAATATGTACTTGCATATAAATTATACAAACATCAAAATATCAGAGCTTACAGCTATGTTCATCATAATACTAATGTGTTCAAATGTCAAGGGAAACAAACACCGGTTAGATTAATCAGTTCATATACCGATTTCGAAATTATGCTCTAATTTGGCAAATTCTACCTAGACAATCATCATTAGTAAGCTTGTTCCTGGAAATGTTTGACTTGACATAGAGTGAAGAAGTATAACCAGACAGTGCAATAGTTTCAAAATTACTATACCTGCTTCACTTAACAAAATAAATAAACGTTCCACTGGGATATCCTTATGAGCTGCCTTTGGGAGCAATATCATATGCATGTGATAACAATATGCGCCAATGCGGTTGCGTTCTACAGCTGAAAATCTCCACCAGGGCAGAAATTTAGTTCAAGATTTCTGCTCCTGGTGCACCCCCTAGCCAACTCAGCTATAACGAGTACACTGTCGGTGGGAAGATGAGACGGTTAGGGAGAGAACTGGCCACCCACCCTGGCATCCTCGTATTATGCTGAGGCTCAGACAATGATGTCACTAACACTTCATACCCATGGCTGCTCTTCTCGTATACTTGTATGCACAATGAATCAATTATATCACAGCACCAGTTTAAAAAATCAACAGTATCACATGTTGGTGCGTACTATAAGGACTGAACAAGACTAGAACAATTTTAAAACAGCAACACAGTAGAGTAGAACTGAACAACATCTAAAATAAAACCTGAACGAGACTAGAATAATTTTCCAGCAGACAGCAACACAGCCAGAGTAGAACCGACCAGCTTTTGCTGACGTGGTTCATTCATTCATACCGAAAATTTATATATAGTGCCCCTTCAAGGTTATCTACAGAAGCACTCCTGACCCAACCCCAGATGAAAAGTACAGTCTTAAATGAGTTGTGAGACATGAATTGGAACGAATGATAAAACACGTATGGGATTCAGCAAATTCGTTGACTGAGGACTGCTTGTCCTGTGAGGTGTTTGGTAAGATACCATTAGAGAACTTACTAAAGTGATTGTGTATGTAGCACCAATTCAGGAAAACATTGTGGTGCTCAAGACATAATTACTCAAATTCTACTTCGTTACTGAGAGGGGAGTAGTGCACATCATACGCCTTACGTCTGCGCCTTCTTCGACGACATTTTATCCTTCTCAGACAAAAACTAGAACCAAATAACAAGGCAGTGCCTCCAACTGCAGACAACACAACCATGAACACCTTTGGTGGTGACATGGTAACCTTCAATTTTGCACTAGTGGTTTGTAACAGCATGCTCACGTTTCTCTGATTTCCTATCCACAGATCGTTCAGAAACCCAACACTGCCCCGACCATCATATCCCACTCCCCCAAACACATAAAGTGTCTGTTGATGCTGCCAGAATGTCATTTTTGCTCTGGCCGAAGGTAAGGACTTGCTAGAAAAATGCTGTGATGTCGACTGATCTTCACTGCCTTCTTTCAGTCGCTGTGTAATTTTGCTCCAACACATTGACGTCCAGTTAAAAACCAAGAGACTGGGTGTCTGTTCGAGATCGGCGATTTCAAGGCCACAGCTCTGAAGGTTTTGTCCTCCAAAAATGAATATGTTGTTTGAAGGAGTTGCCCATGCAGCTGAATGCTGACGGACGTTTAGAAACCCTTCACTGTCTGTGCTTTCATTGAGGCAGCCTGGTCTGGATGCCATGCTCATCATTTTCCAGTTGCCTGTTTCCAAAGAGAATTCCCATACATTGTGGACTGTGCTGGAATTGCCCCAACAATCATAAGCGAATAAAAGAAGCGTGTTGTTGAAGCCAGTCCAGGTGGTTGGTCCAACCACTGGAGGTGGAAACAGACTTTCCTGCTCACTCAGTACTCCCTTAGTTAATGAGAACTGTTGCACTCTACTCCATGTAAGTGATCGAAACGAGAAACTCCACATATCGTCAAGTTTTGCATCCTGCCCATGGCCGCCAAAGATAACCATTTGGTCACCTAGGCACCAGCTAGCCATGTCGTACCTGGCTGGTGGAATTGACAGGGACACATTTTGGTTTTGGTGATTTGCATACAATAGCAGCCATTTTGAAATGACAATGTCAAATAACCAAGTGTCAGAAAGTGCATTTCCTTTATCATCCATTCCTCCAAAGATAACAAAAATCAAACCGGTGACACCACAGGAAGCTGCCTGTCTTCGTCTCTTTGGTATCTTCTTATGATCCTTGGTTGGTAGTGGCGTTTTATTTGCACCCTGAGCTTCCTGCTCAACAAGTTTCCAAGACTGGTCTGTACAGTTGAAGAGCCAAAGGTCATTGAGAAGCCTTGGTTCTTCACTTGGAAGATCATCATATCCAGTTCCCCCAAACATCCAGAGATTACCATGTGCATCACACCAACTCGCTGTTTCAGCTCTACCACCAGGATAAAGTCTTCTGTTGTTGGTAGCACTTTCTCGATTTTTGTCTAAAACTGCTGTACAGTCAGTGCAGGAGACAGAATGCTGGTTGCTGACGTCAGAACCTTGTGTCCACACAAACCCTACGAACAGAAGACTAACTTCAGTTGCACAATAAGCCTCACAAGACGACAAACAAATACAAATGATAATCAGTGTTTGCTGTTTTGGATTCTGCTTTTCAAACTTATGTAGTATCTGTTTTTCACTGTCTTGTCTGGTATCACTTGTTTAAGGTAACTACAAGAATAGTTCAAGTGTATTGTGACCAATTCATTGTCTCAACAACCTATAATCAGATATACAAATTACAGAAAGTTTTGCAAAATGATGTCTATTTATGTATGTGTGTGTTACCCCTTTCTCCTTCTAAAGTTCATGGGCAGTTCTATCCTTTAAATGTTACATTTGCTTTCCATTATCATTCTTGTTCTGTTAACACTCGCTGCCAGTTGGTTTCGATCACACACCTCACTCGTCACTATGTACTAGCCCAGCCATCCAAAATGCCCAAATAGATCAATGAATTCAACATTTTATCAGCTTCTATCCTTTAAATGTTACATTTTGCTCTCCACTATCGTTCTTGTTCTGTTAACACTCGTTAATCCAGTATAATCAAAACTAAATCTTAATACCGACATCAATGTATGAATAATTATGTGGATTAAGAAATACGTTACATATCCTATCTTCGGTACTTACCAATATGCTTATCGTGAAGGCTACTCCAATGACACTGTTCTTGCCTCTAACCTGGACAACATCTTCTACTATTATACAGGAAAGGTGTGCCTTTCAGAAAGCATTGATTATAGTACTGCCTTTGACAATGTTCACCATCAGCTTCCTCTTTCTGGACTTGCCAAAAACTCGTGGTGTCTCAGGGACTGCCTTAAAATGGCATTAAATATCGTTTTAGCATCCTCAAATATTCGACCACTATAGCATACTGTTTCAACATCACAAATAAAAAATACAGATGTACGTTTACTGTACCAGTAGTTTATAATGTGTTAAAAATAACGTCACAGGAGAAATTGTCATTTAAAATGTAATATTTACCACAACAAATGACCAGTCGAAATACCAGCTTAGGCTTCTGGTAGTGGTAAAACGATTGGCTGTGATAAGCATACACCTTTATTTCTTCCTAATTTATTTTGTTCTGGTTGTTTTATGCTTATTTTACACAACATAATATTCTGGTGTGCAAGAACTATAACTTTAGGTTAATGTTGACATTAATTTGTGATGGTGAAATGATAAGCTACAATGGTCAAATAACTGGAGACGCCACAATGATATTTTAACAAAATGGCTAGGTCCTTACTTCCGCAATCGGTATCAGCTTGTGCTGATCCCTGCACTGCTCGTGTCCAACAAGACCCTGTTCTCGACCCCTTAATATTTACAATCCTCCCTTCACCAATCATATGAATAGCCGATCACGTTGTAGTTCAGTTACAGCAGTACGTCGACGATATTCAGCTTCACATTGCTTGCTCTATCCCTCAACAATCGTGGTAAGAGACTCATGTCTGAAGATTACATGCTGTAATGATGCAGAACTGCCATGGGCTCCCTTGTATTGCATGTTGCTGGCCCCACAGAATGGCTGAATACTTTCTTCAGATTCGCATTTCCGAGTGACGGCGAGCGTTAAATATTTTCGTAATAATAATAAAAATAATGAAAATACTAAAAGTTCTGCTTCATTATTTAGGGCTCATTATTTCATGGTACACTACAGAGCAGATCATATATACACAGTCACCGCTATTAAAAGCATTCTAAACAGACAATTATACTAGTTCTTAAATATATATAATTTGACATCTTAATCGACCTTAACAGGGAACCATTGTAAATGGCCTAACATCTGATATGGTTAACGTTAGCCTGTTATATAGCCTGGCCAATGTTGCAAACATTTAATGCTTTACCTAGATCGTCGTCCAAAATTCTGTCAACCGAAGTAGAAGAAAAGCTACGCATACAATTAATTACCGTTAGTATCAAACACCGATAAATAATTGAATAAAATATTTCCATGTCCGCCACCAAGGAGCTATGCTACAATTCTCTGGTACTCCGCGGCGTCCGCCGCCTCCGGTTCCATTGGGGTGACATAACAGGTAAGTAAGTAGTCCTACTCTATTACAGCGGTTCTCAACCTTTTGAGACTCAAGGACCACTTATAAATTTGTGTCTCGGTCGCGGACCACCACTAAAAATTGTGCCAAAAACAAATGAATACAAACGAAATTTGTTACCATATATTCGCGTATTATTAGTTTTCATGCTGCTATCTAGCCGATTCTAGCGACTGAAATAAAACAAAAATTGACAAAATTAACAAAATTTGCCTATTTGCAATTTTTTTAATTCTAACATATATCAATTGTGGGCTTGCTCGCGGACCACCAGGCAGATGGCCGCGGACCACAGGTTGAGAACCGCTGCTCTATTAGCAGCCTCATAGGCCTACATTGGGTTTCTAAAATAAAACATGTGAAATTACCCGGTAGATGAATTGATTGTTTCAGAAGGTGGCTACTGGACAATTTTTATCTGTCAACTTTGTCATAACTTCAAGGTCTTTAGAATGCGACAGTTTTTGCCTTTCTAACTCTTTTGCCATCAGTAGACAGCACTGGCGTAAACTTGTCCAAAATATTGGTGGGGCAAAATATTGGTGGGGCATGGGGTCTGGACCAGAGGTGCAAAAAAGTTTTTTCAAGATGTAACGTTGTTTGTTGTTGTTTTTTCGGTTTTTTGGTTTTATGGTTTTTGTTGTTTTTAGTTGTTTTTAAGTTTTTCTGATTTCGGATCATAAAAATCATGAAAAATGGCATGAACAAGAGTTCCAACCTGGGACTAAGATTACTGAATCTTAATCCCAGTTCCAACTCAGTAAATTCAGTTGCGATTTCCGAAAATTTAAAATCATTTAATCAATGCTATAAAAATAACTTCTACAAAAATAAGAAATTTATTTTTTTAAACAAAAACAAATTTTGTGGTTTTCTTTTTGTTGTTGTTCAAAGCAAAATCCGAAAAAGCTTTTTTCACCTCTGGTCTGGACAGTCAGCAAAGGCTTCCGGTGTTAGGCCTACGTTAATGTGTATGAAATGGGGCGTTTTGTTTACATGTAAATTTGTTTCACATTGAAGATATTGAAGATAAAAATAAATCTTTGTTTCCATTATGGATTTCTGATAGTATTTCAGTTCTGTGTTTCTGTTTTTCTGTTTCTGAAGAAATTTGTCTGTATTGAAACATAATATTTTAATATTTGACGAAATTCTCCTCAATTTTTGGGGGGCATTGCCCCGGCTCCTCAATTATTGGGGGGCACGTGCCCCGGCTGACCCCCAGAGTCTACGCCTATGGTAGACAGACGTTATTCCCCTTGCCCTACAGTTGACAACGGTGCAAATTATTACGGAATCACACATCTCTGCATGTCTTGTTGTCAAGACCTTAAACCTCAAGACCAAGACCAAGACCTTGAACCTCAAGACCAAGACCAAGACCTTGAACCTCAAGACCGAGACCAAGACCCAAAAAAATCACAGTCGTAGGCCTATCCAGACTTCTATTCCTTACTAAAAATTGTCCAGTCGGACTACTCGTTATTTTAATGAAAACATGAGTTCTTTCTTTAATTCAAGCAAAACAACTTTAAATGGAGACTGCAGAGAATTCCGAATTCGTATTTACAAAAGTCCTTCATGCGAAATGTTATTCAAAATGCCCGTTGAATTTTATAAAAACCAATTTGCTCAGAATTTTCTGAAGAAGACGTGACCTGTGAAGCCTCATAAAAATTCTGCCATGTGAAAAAACACGGTCTACAAGTATGTATATTCGTTTAATTCTTGACATCAAGCTTTGCTAGCAATAACGCAGCAAATTACAGAATAATGATAGGGATCGGGAAGATGCTAAGTGTCTTGGATAGGCCTACGGCAAGTGTCGTCAAGTGTCTACTAGAGTTTAAATTGAGGTTAGTAAATGTCTTTGTATAGCGCATTCTTGGCATAAAATTTCGCTTGTCCTTGACGGGGAGAGCAAAGGGGTGTGGCCGGTTACGGAGGTTATATCCGGTATTTGGTCGCTCAGAGCACATCCATCGCAGCTGAAATCGCTAGCACACAAAGCAGCTTTTCAAGAACCGGATGTAAATGTACAAATTAATCATGAGTCTGTTTTGAAATCATTCCATGGTAAATAACCGGAAGTAAAAATAATTGTCCAAAACAACAGTGAAGCCTCATTCACACCGTGTAAATACTAAAGCAATAACTGCATGAGTGATTATTGAATAAATTTTTAAAATTCTTGCCGTTTGTTAAAATTAATGACTGTTCATATTGACAAAAGTCTTGGTCTTGGTCTTGCAAAGCCAAGACCAAGACTTTGAACCTCAAGACCAAGACCAAGACCTTGAACCTCAAGACCAAGATCAAGACCTTTGGTCTCAAGACCAAGACCAAGACCAAGACTTTTAAAAACGAACTCGAGTGCACTCGAGACCAAGACCTTGGTCTCGAGGACAACAAGACTGCATCCCTGACGCTGCACATTCCATGTGCGTAACCGCGTGGAGGGTCTAGCTAGGCCTAAATGGCGCAAAACTTCATGCGAACTCCAGTAAACTTGGTTATTGAAAAGTTCATAGTTACAAAACATGCATATTAAGCTAAGCATTTAATAATATCTCCCACGTCCGAAAATCTTACTTGTGAAAGTAAGTAAGTAAGTAAGTATGGACTTTAAAGCTCCGCCTGCAAACGCACTGCGGCTAACAAACGGGTTTATACAAGTGCAAGAAACTGAACATATCAAGAACAGGCATAGGCAACCTAAAATAAAAGAAAATAAAAAATTAATTTAAATCCGATTAATTTACAACTTATTTACAACTTATTTAAAATCCAAAAAGTGTAGAGTTCGGGCTGCTGATAATCATTTAATTATAAAAGCCACTAGACACTGTAACATACTCATTAGACACAAGCATAATATTATATTTTTATCAATAAAACGAATATCATCATTATTATTGAAACTCAATCTTCACGCAATGCGTTTCGTAAGGTGATTTTCAATCACGTCGTTGTTTTTAAGGCGGCTTTTAGTTTAATCTAACGAATAGAATTGTGGGAGGTTTGGTGGAAGGCGAAAACGACGATGGCGTCGTGTGACAAGAAATTGGTGAAATCGAAAAGTGGGTTGCGGATGGTTACCGTTAAAGATGAGTTTAAAAGTCCTTTTCTGATAAGCGAACCTTCTTGGGTCGATGACGGAGAGGTAGTTCTATCTATTGTTTCATGTGCTATCATGGCTGTCAACCAAATTAAATTTTGTACTGGAAAAATTTTGGCCTACAAAAAGTTTTAAAGCCTTTGATACACCCCTTTGATTTTGGTTCACTTTTGCACAGCTGTTTTTCAGCTTATTTAAAGTGGGGCTTTAGACTGGATGATAGGCTAATTCCGTACAAAAATCACCGCTTTTGCATTGTAATAGGCTGATTCCGTACAAAAATCACCGCTTTTACAGTATTGACATGCGAAAGATACTTCGATGTTTTTACCAAGACTAGTAGACTAGTTTGCACTGTTACTTGTTAGTGACTTAATAGCAAGCACTAATTCGTGGAATGCGGCTTTCAATTGTCTGTACAGTCTTGCCTTTTTCTGTGGTGTTTTCAGTGCCGGAGTTGCATGTCATGCAAAGTCAACTTTGACTTTTTTCAGAGACGGGTAGGTTTTGGTGTTTAATCTTTATTCAGGTAGTGTGGATGGTAGTTGAGTAGTCCAGCAAATTGTAATGATTATATTGAGGTACGTATATATGTGTGCACACACACACACACACAAGCACACAAACACACACAGTTTGATTATTTGACCAAGTTTTAGCACGCATACCAATCTGTATAAACTGGGAAGTTAGCGTAAGAGTAAAAAAAGAGGAAAGCAATTTACAGATGTACTTATAATGGACCCATAATGCATGTGATATTTGTTTTTAAATGATACTAAGCGGTTTTTGCGACATGAATGAGGAAAATCGTGGCTTATGTAATTGTAATTATACGTTTTTAAAACGATTCTTTTAAGGCAGCTGCAGCACTTAGGGCTAATTTCTGCGTTGTTTTTGGGTATAGCAACAAAATTGATCCAGAAACCTTGTCCTTATGGACTTTATATGGTAAGCGCTAGTTAATAAGCTGGTCTCCCTTATGTGTGGTGATGAGAACTTTCTGAGATTTACATGACATTACGTTACAGCATCATTGTCGTCGTTGTGGCAAGTGTTTCTGCCACAGCTGCTGTTCAGAGAAGGCGCCTCTTCCACGAATGTGTTTTGTCGATCCAGTTCTCCACTGTACAGGTTGTGTTTCGATCACAAAGAAGGAGAACGATTTCTTTGACAACCAAATCAAAATACTCATCTGCGGTTAGTTAACTCGATTCACTGCTCTGTTGTTTTTTGATGAATTTTTACCCATTGTTAATTCATATGAATATAATTACTTAAAATCCGTAGAAGTATAGACATGTACTATACAATTTTTTTTGTATTTTATTCCTCAGCAATATTCTGTCTTGAAAATGTTTACCGGTTAATGTGTTTGCCTCAAAGTTGATAAACATATGAAACATTTAAAAAAATTATTACATTGGAAATCCATAAAAATGTTTGTGAACAGAATAAAATGTAATAAGAAACTTCTAAATGTAGCCACTTGTATGGCAAACTTGTACATAGCAATGGGTGAAGGGCTAGCAAATTTTCAAATTTAGTCCAAGAATTAGCTTTTGTTTCTTCCACTCGATGATGTAACATTGGCCTTCGTAACAGTGAGTTCATAGCCGTCTTTCAAACCACAAAACATCTGCCTTGTCAAACATGTTTATTTCAAGAGCCTTCATTATATTGTCTGATTGATATTATTTATTTTTTTGGCTTGATGACACTGATACCGATCAGTCCCTCATTGGTATTCATAGAAGCACCAGGTGCACGTAAAACAGGCATTCCTTGCATACCAGTCGGTAGATTTAGGTGCCGCCAGTGACTAACAGTTGACTTCACTTCATCGATCGACATCGTCGTCTTTCACTGAGATGATACCTCGTGTAGCTGACAGGTGGGAGCACTCAAAATACATGATGCTGATGCAGAGCAGTCCCTCATTGGTAGAAGATGATGCACGTCTGGCTATTCATCGAGGCACCAACGTGCATGTAGAACAGGAATTCATCATGTGCTGGTTGGTAGATTGAAACACTACAAGTGATTAATGGTCGGGGTCACTCGAAAAACCTGCATTGGTAATCCTCCATCGAGACAATACCCGGCTGTAGGTGGTGTATACATGATGGTGGCAGCAGATCTGAGATACAGCGGCACATGGCGATTGCCAGAGAATGCATGAGCAACCTACAACAAGGATCTGGGGGACCAACATTTGAATACCAAAATCTACCTGTTCAAGGCATACATAATGCCTGTTCTGCTGTACAGAACTCAGACATGGGAGCTAAGCAAGGAACTGGGGGCATGACTAGGTGCCTTTAAACAGTGTTGCTTGAGAAGAATACTAAGCTGCTCTGCGTGGCTGACATCGCCAGCATGGTGGTCTATTGACATACAATGAGATGAGTCAAACAAGGAAGCTTCAGCTGTTTGAACACACTGCATGTTGCGATTGCAAACAGGACCATGCTAAAGTTCTATGAGCTCTGATTTCTAGCCCTCAACGCAGTTGGAGAACAACTGGAAGACTGTAATTGTAATTAGTAACTTGTTTTGTGCCAGTGTCTAATGCACAAGGCATCAACCGATGGCACACCAAAGCCAAGCCGTAATCAGGTCAAAATCCAGAAGATCAGTCCGTAAGACAGAGAGGCAGCTTACGGTGGATATGCAATTTGAAGAGGTAAGTTTTAAGTTGAGAACGAAACGAAACAAGCGACTGAGCAGAGCGCACAGACACAGGGAGAGAGTTCCAAAAAGTAGGTCAAGCAACCAATAAAGCTCGTTCATCAAGAACAGTTCTTGATTTAGGCATGACCAGATAAAGATAATCAGATGGCCTCGTTGAATAATGATAGGTCTGGGGAATAAGAATTTATTTTAATTATTGTGGCTGGCCAGAGTTCAAAGTTTTATAAACTATGAGCCCTAATTTGAAACTGTGCCGTGCATTGATACAAATGGTGGAGTCTGGCTTTTGCCTGATGAATTTTTGAACTGTACACAGCATAGAGAAAAGACCAGAATAGAGATGACTGGTAATGTGTTGTGTTAACAGCAATGTGGGGCACACCACATATAATGATGACAATGCCTCAAGCACGCAGATGGACAGAGCAGTGAGAATGAGACCTGAAAGCATTCCAGCTGTTGATGTTGTATTGGCCAGTAAGTGTGACTAGGTGACTAACTGGTAGAGAGAGATCAACTTGTTATGTGGGCTGCAAGTTCAAGCCTTTTTCAGAGCTAGTCGTAAGGCCCAGAATCCCCAGATATTTTACATCACCGATTGATGCCTTAGTGTTTGAGAGACGTCTGGAAAAATAAAGTACAAAGAATAAATGTGTAGTATGATTATTAATGTGTTTTGGTTTTTTTAATTGTTCGTTTGTTGAGCAGGTGCACAGCTGAAGATGAATTCATCGACATTCGATGGGGAACGTTCTGGAATCATATCAGTTTCTGTCTCGTGCAAGCTTTCCTCTGACCACAGGTATGATTCTCTAAGCCATCACCCTGTTGCGGGCCATTTTCCGAGTCAGGTTCATGACTTGCACAGTTCATCTCAACTCTGCATTCCTGGTAGTTTTAGCCCTTTCATAGTCTGACAGTTATCAGTACACTTGATACACTCGGTGAGACAGAGTCAAACAGAAAGAGAGATAGAAAGAAGAAAGATAACAACAGAGATTGATAGAGAGAGAGTGGAAAAGCAGGATCTATTGGAACCTACAGCCGATCAACATTACCCTAATGCTGGACCTAATCAGAGGAAGATGAATTCTGACTGTTCTGCCTTTGGCCAGATATTTTTGGGTTTCAGTACATTTCACCCCTAGAGGTGAATTTGTTATATCTCATCAAGCAGTGAAGATGGAGTTAAATTGTAAGCATAAAAGTTGCTTTGAAATGAGTTTAGAACAAGCTTTTATCATTTTTTTGCATGGGCTTGTATTTATTAGATATGACAATGAAAATGTGATGCCGGGGCATATGTATCTCTTCACATTGTCTTTCTACAGTCTGCTGGTGTTTTAACTAAATGCCTGTTACTAGTAAATATGATGAAAATTAATATCTGTTATTTATATAGTGTTTCTTCAGTTATTATTAGATGACATATAAAACTATAGAGTCCAGGCGGTGATGTATAGTCTCTCTACTGGTAGGGCTCTTTTGTTGGGCTAATGGTGCTTAGAGCAGGGAGATGGTTGATTGGTAACACGCTGGCACGAAGAGCAGAATAACGCGGGTTCGATTCCCGCTAGCCCCACAAGGTTAACTCGGCCTTCATTCCCTAGGTGGCGATTGTAAAATGAGCAGTAGTACAGATGGGCGCCGTGCATGGCTGCCGTACGGTTAAATTCGACTCCTGTAAAACTCGTTATCGTCTGTTACTACTATATCATGTAATCTTACTGTGTCAGTTTGATTTAATAAACGAAGAAGACGATATTATTATATATTATTATTATTATTATTAGACAGATGACACGTACATCTATCAGAATTCAACATCCTTCAATTAGGATCCAGAATTAGGGCATGTTGATTGACTGTTAGAAAGCCCCAAATGAAGAACTATTAAGAAAAGTAAACACTGGGTATGTGTACAAATAGATCCTGTTTTATACTCTCTATGTGTGTCACTGTTCTATCTTTCCATCACTCTGTCTTATTTTCTGTCTGTGTGTCCGAGTGTATCACGTCAGGTGACAACTGTCAGATCTTGAAGGATAGTTGTATGGGTTTTCTGATTGTTCGATTGTTGCTGTTCTTGGGATTGAACCAAAACATTGATTTCCAGGAGCATGCTTCTAAAATGTACTGTTGGTAAAAGATGGCTGCATACTAACTTTCAGCCATCCTTTTTTAGTACAGATTCACATTTTTCCTAGAGGATGACTTGGCTTAGCATGGTATATGACCCTTCAAACCTTTTGCTTATCTGTTTTGAGGTTAAGATTCTGTTGTGTTAAGTTACTAAATGAAGTGTAAGTAGAAAAGTCTTCTATTTTTTTAAGATCACTTTTGTTGTTCCTGTTTAAATGACTAGATACAGGGTCTATAAGATCTTAGACATTTATGTATCTGTACCTTTCAAGAACCACTTACGAACCTCTTATAAATACAAGTGCTTGTATGTTCGTAACTTTGAGGGCATTGGTTTATAACCAGCACCTTTTAGAGTACTGTAGAGGTGGATTTGTAAGGTACTTACTCTAGTTTGAGGTACTTACTCTAGTTTGGCTGATGAGGTTCTGATTCTTTTGTCGGGCTTTGTCTTTTGGTGAACTGTTAGGAATCTGTTGTTTGAGCTTCTGGAGCCAAATCCGTTCATATCACTGGAGCCAGTTGATATAAAAAAGATCAAGGCTACAAAGTTCATGACCTCTCCAAACATGTTGACCGGTAAATGTACCTAAGTTATTACTCTAGCAATTGTGCATACCTCTTTCTAACAATGGAATGCAATATAGGACTGTATCTATGTGACTCCTAATATCAGAGATGTAAGTTCAGAAGCATGGCTTGCCAAGGATTACAAAACTTAAAGAATTGGCTCGTAGAGTTACACAGCTTCTGCATTTTTCAACTTTATTCAGTTCTGCTTTTTTCATCTATATTCAGTTTGCCTGTGGTCAGCAGGGCACCTGTTTTATGTAAAGTTGGCAATTTGCTGTTGAACCATGCTGTGGTTATGTAGCACAGTGTCAATGCATAGCCACCATCAACCTTACCTTAGTTAGGTATTTATGTTACGTGTTGTTGACATTACTGTATATTTAGGTTTGTCTGTGTATTTCAGGTAGCACTGCCATAAGCGGTGTGCAGTTACAGTTTGTTGATTCGCTTCTGCAAACACAGACAATTGAACTGAACCTGACAGACAAAGGGATACAGAAGCAGGCGCTGGACTGGCTCAATGCACTCCACAAGGTAACTAGGCAAAACTACTTTTTTTCTGAAGATGGCACCACTTAAATGTCCAGATTCATGAGGATGTACATACATGCAGCGGTATTTAATTTCTTGCACAGACCAACTTTGATGTCTATATTTTGGATTAGTCTTTAGTCGTTACTTGACAGAGTAATTACTCATTTATAATGTTGGCCGATTAGTAACATTTTGGCCCCTTACTGTGTTTCTTAGGTTTTAATCTTGATACATCAGGCAAAAAATTGTTAATTAATTGTGTCATGGAGCCTGTTTATCCGTATTGTGTTAATATTTGTTTCCATGCTGGACTCCCATGGAGACTTTGTATCTCTTGTGTGTTTGCTGCTATGCCACATGTATGAAAGTGTTGTCCACTGGGCTGAAAGGTCATCGGTCTAAACTGATCTTCATTAACTGAACTGACATCATTAACTGAACTGGTCTCATTAACCATGATGATCATTCTGTATTTACAAAAATATTGGTCTGCTATTCTCAAGTCTACTGGTGCTGGTGATATCAGAGATTTATAACACCAATTATCTTTCCTTACTATAGGCTCTTTAAAAAGAGGTTTTGTGAAGTGTTATGGTATGTAAGTGTATCTAATTAATTCTGTTGCATCATCACTAAGATACACAACGCATCAATTGATGGTCACTCCAAGTTGTTGGTCTCTCCATAGTAACAAAATTGTAATCTGTTGGAAAAGTTCTGTAAAAATTCATTAGTTCATGTAAACCAGAATGACGCCAGACTGTGTTTGGTATGACTTTTCATCATTTTCTTCTGGTTGTTTTAGGCATTCAAGCTGGTCAGTCTGGATAAGAAGGACGTCTCTTTTTCTGTGCTTGAGTAACTGCAAACGCCAAAGATCAGTGGTATTCCGAGCTGGGCAAAGTGGCCTTATTACAAGTGTTCTTGTATGCTAAGAACTAGATTATATATTTCACATATGTGCATATATTTACGGTTGCATTTCATGTAAAATATAAATTATATGAGTGTGTATTCAGAAATATAATTTATATCTTCTGAGATATTTTTGTATTCGGGTATTATATGCTTTGCAATTGTTAAAACTGGCTGTTGTTGGTAAGCGTGAAAGATGAATTTGTTGTGCCATCAATACTGTGACTTGTGCATTAACCAATGTCAGGGAAACACCTCTGCTTTAGTTTGCACTGTTCAACCTCTAAAGTTCATATGTTACTATTATGACTGGATGCCCTTTGCTGCAGTTTCTGTTTGGAGTTTACATCCTAAGCAGATTAAGTGCATGTAATTCATTGGATATCAATGCTACCTGCAGATTGTCTGGTTACTGGTCTTAGTTGTGCTTCAGATGGGAATTTTCCAGCCTCATGAAACCATATACAAATTACTTCACATGCAAATCAATCCAGGATTGCTCATGTGGATTGCCACTATTTTGTCAAGCTATTCTGGTGTGGGTAGTAGTGCATTTGGGGAACTGTCTCCAGGATCTATGCTGCTCCAGAGGAATCATTTTAAGACATTGCAACATTGTAAGTAGTTTCACATTGAAGGAGGACTTCCTCTAAAACTGGCCTGTTACTAAACGTGTTAGTCCCTTGATGCAATTGGAAGTACTGAAATATTGTCAGCCTGCTTAAAGTTGTACATTTTGAGGTCTGTCAGAAAGGCTTGTTTCAGCGACTTTGAGAGATATTTAATGAGACTATATATTAATGCTGAGATGCATACACACGAATTCATTTTAACAGATAGTTGCAGCCTTTGTATAACGGTACTGAACAGAATTTGGTAGCCATGTTACAAGAGATGTTTTGTCTGAAAAGTATAGAGGAGTTGTATATATTAAGTTGTTAGTGATTTGCAAATTTTTTAAGCAGTCCTTGTCTTTTGCATACTTGTTATGTTGCATTGGTTGAGACAGAATGCCTGGAGACTTTGTCTGGAATTGCAGTTCAGTACGAAATTTACTGATGGTTGTACAGTGTGCAAAAAATACATAAGATGGCCATTGACCACACTTGTAAGTTCCAGAAACCTGAAATTTTTGCAAATTGCAAGTAGTTTCGAAATTTATTAGGAATTTTGGTGCTAGTGAAATTTTTTTGGAAATTGCTATTTGTAGACATGAGCGTTAAAATGCAAGAACTTTGTGGTAAAAAGGCACTGTCCTTTAATAAATCTGCTGAATTTACTTATGCATAATTGAACTTTAAGTATAGTGCATGTTTATTTTGCTACAATTTAAAACGAAGTTTAAGGATTTGGTTTTCGGGTGCAGTAGTTGTACATTTTTGTTGTTGAAAATTATGGTGCACTTAGGGTACTCTGTTCACAAGTGCCAACGTAGAGTTGCTTGTAAATGTTGTTTTATGCAACTGAGAAGTGAAGCAATGAAATGGACAGTTTGAAGTAGGATGAGGTAAAGGTATAGCTGAAACCATCAGTTATGGCCATCATTAAAACCTACTAGGTTGATACAGCTTCATAAACAAACGACTACTGCCATATAAGATGGAATTCATGTTTTAGTTGTTTAGACTTCAGAAAAGCTTATAAAGTGGTTGATGCCTCTCATCTGGGATATGAATGTGATGCTAAAACCTGTCATCATCAGCTGGTATTGTTTGAAGGGAAGAAGACAATAGTGCTGGGCAGCATGGTGTTTCCTCATTATCAATGCAGTGCCTTTAAGACTGATTAAAGGTGCTGCATAAGTATCCAGATAGTTATATATATGAATGTTCTTGTATACAATGTAAATATTAATGCATACAACAGTCACAGGAGTGCCTAAAGAGAAAAGAGAGAAAATAGACAGGGAGAGAGATTATGAAGGATGATTAAGTAGTAATGTATTACACACGATATTATCTAGTTCTGCTTTCATAAACACTGAATTTATTTTGTGCATTTTGTATATTACTGTATACTGTGGTTGTCTTTGTTGTTTGTTATGCATTAGTTTTGTTGACTTTCTCTTGAAAACAACGAAACGAGAGTCAAATGTTTGTGTTTTACGTAAGATCTTGTATGTCCTGATTACGTGTGACAATCCATGTGCTGAGGCTGATGCAAGGTTGTTGTAATTCTGTTTGCATTTTTACCAATCATAATATCTGTCAGATTTATGTCAGAGACTTTTAAATCTGCACTATGTGTGCAAGGTGTGTTTTAAGTGGCTCTTTAGGCTGTTTGATTTTAATTACTATGACTATAGAAAAATGCTGTAGGTACAAATTGACTTCTAAAATGAAAATCCAGAGCGCTTTTGTAGGGAAAGGGAAAGAAACTTGCGTCTTCAGTAGTCGAGGTGTGATTTGTATGTGGCAGCAGTGGGGGGGGGGTGGCCTGTTGGCAGGAGTGATATGTATCAAGAAAATGCATTCCATGTGAGAGGTACACGTAAGTTTTGCCTCTTTGTGCTTGCAAATCACATCCTGATAAATTAATTTATGGCTGTGACCGTCTCCCATTCACCATAGGCTGCGCATGTGTATCAGTGAACTGACTATTGGATATTGACCTGACTGCGCTTGGTTTTGGTGTGCCATTGGTTGATGCCTTGACACCAGCACTAGAAGTTGCTAATTAATATAAACAGTAACATTTTGGATGCTTGTGCCTTACTTTTTCTTAGGTTTTGTGCATGCGAACTATCTCCTACAGCCGTCATATTTGAATGTATGTTGTTATGCATTGTACCACTGATTGGCTCTTGTTATTTTAACCATTGTTATTTTGTATGGTGATTGCATTATTAAAAAGCACGTTATAACCTCTGCAGTATAACTGTAGAAATATACATGATTTCTTGTTTCAGTTTCTTTCAACCTTTAACAATGAAAGTGTGCTAAAAGCGACTGGGAAACCAATGCAGCTGGTTGTTAAAGTGTTAAAGTTTGAAGCTAAGTGCTTATCACAATTCGTTAATTGTAATGTAGTGTAATGCACTCTTTTACTTTTCAGAGCGTCTGTGCCAACATAGGTCAAGTGCCAACACTAACGGATTCTGAGGGCCAATTTGAGGTTGGCCTTTGTCTGAGTTTGGGCCAAGCCCATGGGTTGATCCAAACATGGCTAGGGTTACATATTATGCTGGGAAAGTAACAAAGTTCATGAAAGACTTGTAAAGTAAAAATGTCATGGCAAAATAGGTATTAAAAGTTCATACAAAAACCTTAAAAAGTTCATACAAAAACCTAAATACTAGGAAACTTCAAATAGGTCATCACCAATGTGGGAACGAGTAGCCATAATTGTTAACTGAAAATTTATATAGCACCAATTCAGAGCAAACTGATCAGAGCAAACTGAGCTAGCCTGAATAACTGCCATAAAGAACTTGAATTTTGACAGCAAAACAATGCACAGAAAACTAGTCACAAGTGGCAGGCATAAATTCTGCCAAGATTTGTGTGCAAAACTGTGCATATTATATTCTTTTGAAAGAATTTACTCAAACATTTATATAGACATGATTCTGATGTAATCTATACAAAATAAATTATGCATTTATGCATGCAGGGAGCAATTAGAAAAGAATTGTAAAGAATTGAATTAGGATGAAATCTGAACAAACAGTTTATCAGTGATTAATCAATTCAAACTGACATGACTCCAAAATTTGAAACCGGATATAAATGTTGCACATTTTCATGATATAAATGTTGCACATTTTCATGATATAAATGTTGCACATTTTCATGTTACTAATGGAGAATAAGAAGACCTATTGTATAACGTATAATGCGAAAAACGTACAATGTACAAACTCGTTATAATCATAACTGCCTTGCATATTAACTCTTATTCTGGCACCTCATTGAAAACAGCGTATCTTATAGTTTAAATGCACGTGCAGAAATTAAACAAATTTTTTGCCAGTGAAAATTTTATGAAATCTGCATAATTTATTGCAATCAAAACTGACCCTAAGAGTCTGCTCATGTGCATATGACTATATTAAGATGGTCTACCAAACACAACATTTATAATGGTGCATAAGCTGCTGTACAGTCTGAGATCTGGCCGATGACAATAACAAACTAAAAACCTGAGCCGGCATACCATAGTTGACCGAGGAAAATTCTGCATGTTTCACACCGTGATAAAATACCGAATAAAACCACAAGAGAGTTGACGGGAGAAGAGGATGCAGAGAGCATTATCAGAAAGAAGATTAAAAAGGATGAGACATGCAAGTGGCTCATATGGACTACGATAGAAGAGCCAACCAAGTGATGAGCTGGACCTCTGAGAGAAGGGAAATGGGAAGAACAGGGAAGAAATAAGTTCAAATAACCAGAAACCACCAGGTACGACTTTGAGGTGATTGCAGATGTCTTGGGACAAGACTGAAAGAATGGAGACGAATGGAGAGGATGCATTGTCTGAGGTGCAGAACTGCATGTGAAGGACTAAGTACTGCCATAGGCGTAGCCAGTATGAGGCAAGACGAGGCAGTTGCATCTTGCTTTTTAATTGACCAATGACAAGGTGCACATATTGATGTTGCTTAAAACCCGTTGTCTCCCGGAGTTGCCTTCTCTTGTATTTAAATCTGGCTACACCCAGCCAGACCAGTTGCATACTCACTGCAACCACGATTGCATGACAGACATCCCAGCAGCTGACACCCTAAAACTTTTATAATCAGAATGATTTACTCTTGCTTTAATATAATTAATCAATGACTGTTCTATAATTAGTCGGTGACTCCGTTGGTCACACTGCATATGAACCGTAAGGCATAATGATTTACTGCAGTTCCAGTAAAATTAGTTAATGATTTTCTGGTTATTCTGGAGATGAACAATTTAAAAAACCAATAGCGCTAGCTTGCTATTGCCAAGTACTTTTGTAAACCAAAGTGCGGTTAGCAATTGGTAGAGTAAAAAATATACTTACTTAATTTCTTACTTACTTACTTAAGTTAATTATATTTTACTACTGCCTGCGCCAACTACGGGTAGTGTCCCGCTCTCTCTCTCCCTCCTCTGCTTCCACCTTGGTCCATGCCTTCATCGTTAATCGCCTTGACTACTGTTCCTCCCTCTACTTTGGGCTTCCACAGGTCCGACTGCATCCCCTGGAGGGGGTCTTGCGGGCTGCTGCTCGTCTGGTGGGTGGTGTCCCCAAATATGGTCACATCTCTGCGTACATGCGGGATGCCCTCCACTGGCTTCCGGTCCAGCAGCGCATTCACTATAGAGTCTATTGCATAGTCTGGCATTGTCTTCTCGGCACAGCGCCAGCTTACCTTCGGGAGCTCTTTACCTTGACCTCGGCCTGCTCTGGTCGCCGATCTCTGCGCTCGGCTACCAGAGGTGACTTTGTAGTCCCACGAGCACGCACTGCCACTAGACAGCATAGGGCTTTCTCGGTCGTAGGTCCCTCTCTGTGGAATGGCTTACCCTCTGACCTGCGCTCTCTCCCTCGGGTCATGTCTAGTACCTTTTATAAGAACCTTAAGACTTTTCTTTTTGACCGGGCTTGGGTCGGGAGTGCCTCTGAGTAGTTGCCTTGAAGGGGCGCTATATAAATTCCGTTGATTGATTGATTGATTGATTGATAAGTAAGTAGGAGATATTTTGGCAATATCGGATTGACATTATATTAAATTAAATTGAATATTAAATTGGACTTTTCATGATCCAGTGACAGTTACATTGTACATCAACTGTCTTTTTGTAAAATGAGAGCGTTTGACTTGCATTGCTAAAAAGGCTACTTATTTACTTACTTACTCCAGTTAATCTACGCGTTGCATCTCGTTTGCTTACTTGCTTGTCTGCTTTACAAACAGGTGTCTGAAGAAAAGTAAGAACTGGGAGAAAGCACGAAGGGCTTTTTGCGAGTCAGTCAGTCGCGCTGTGAATAATAAATTTAATTATTTTGGGATCGTTTGGAGGCGTAATTTGTCAAAAGTCTTGATTACGAATACAATTAATCAGATAATTGTAATAAATTTTTGTAAAAACTACTCAAGTTTTTTATTTATTAAAACCAAACAGAGGATGAAAGTCCGGGGTTGTTGGCGTAAAGGTTGTCACAGAAAACTATAGATATACACAGCTGTTGTTTGCGTTCGGTATTCGACATTTCGTCGTAATTCGCGTTGGCCAAGAGTTTACCTGCCTGTATGTGTTAATATTGCTTCTGTTTTACAAGTTGGCGTGGATTCTTGAAGAGATATACCGTTTCACTGGCGTCGCTTTTATTGAAACGGCGGAATGGCCGACGTGGATCCGGAGACTTTGTTAGAATGGCTGCAGATTGGGCAAGGAGACGAACGAGACATGCAGCTGATCGCACTCGAACAGCTCTGCATGCTTCTGCTGATGTCGGACAACGTCGATCGGTGTTTTGAAAGGTGATTTATGTAGCATTTATCACATCGAATAAGTTCGCATTAGTGTTAGAACTAGTAATGTAAAGGCAGTTTTTATATGGTCTACACGAATCGCCTAAGCCCAATTCTCTGAATATGATGAAAATGCAAAATTGATCCAGTTCCCGAAAAAAATTTTGTACCAAGTGCGTGAAATCTCAAAAAAATAGTGTGGACTAGTTGATGAATCTCCTGAACGTTGTATTGGGCAAATATCCCCAAAAGCTAGATTTACACATATTTGTTTTCACGTCAAAATAGATTTTGGGGATCCAGTGGAAATTCAGTTTTAGGGATTGGCTTTTCAGGGATTTGATATGCACCCATATTTTCAATCAATCAATCAATCAATATGTTTTATTGCAACCAAAACAAAACAACAGAAACAACAGAAAAAAAACCAGTTAACAGGCGAAGTATAATTCATTTACAGTTATTTCATTGCTAACATTTTCCGCGCTGTTATACTCGGGAATGAGAACAAATGTCGCTGGAAGCAAAGGGCGTCCCCGAAGGGATAGAAATCCCGCTATTAGGGGCACCAGTACAAGTCAATTACCAACATTAACAATGGCTACTTGAATACTGCTCCCTCCTGTGATTCCTAATCGGGTCTGGCCTGAACTGGATCTATTGTAAACATTCAGGAGGGAGAATCTAACATAATGTTCTGACTTAACTATCCTTAACTAAGAAATCTTAACTAAGTAGCTCTGGGCCCGGGCCCCGGTGTGGTTATCATGTCACAGATGCTACAGGTAGGGTGTTGACTTCATTCTAAGCAGTAGCGGGATGTCCAGATTCTGTCAGGAATGTCCATATTCGTTTTTTGAAGTCTAGTTGATTCCTAGCAAGTCTTATATCTAAGGGTAAGGATTTCCAGATTTGGGGCCCCCGATGATTTAATGCTGAACAGTCTTGTATTGGTGCGTGCTTTAGCAGTTCAATATAGTGTAATTCCCCTCGTGTTATGTTCATATACTAGTGATCTGCGGGTGAAGTAGCCTGCGAAAGACCTAGGTAATAAATTGTGTTCGTATCGATAAATAAGGTCTGCAATCTGGAAGATTTCAGTTGCCTAAAAATGGGGGTAGCATGGGTATATAGTATCAAGGAGAGGATGCATTTCCCACCAATAATTTGTTTTAAAGACCAAGTGGGAATTTTTTTTACAAATGTTCAATCATTTCTGGACAATTTTTGGCTATGTTATGAATGTTGACAAAGCTTTGTGTAGAACACAGTTTGTCGTCTAAAACATTCAGCTACTATACAACTGAAACAATTCTGTAGCTGTCCAGTAAAGTGGGAGAAGTATGACTGAGAAATTCACATGCTATAAAACAACTAATTTTAGGTAATCATTTGTTTCTGGGTAGGATACTGTACAGTTAGGCTCTGTTGCTATTATTTAATTTGTGATCTAACATTATTAATACTGTTCTATTTTTCTGTCCTGTTTGTGTAATATTGTATGTAAAGCGCTGTGCGTTTGGTAGCGTTTATTAAAGAATATACTTACTTACTTACTTCTGAATACAAAAAATGGTTTCAATGGAAACCAGCAGACTGGTTTACCCATGAGCAATGGTGATGCAAGGAGCAAGTAAGCATATTATAGGCTAACGCAACATCAAAGACTTCCACCCAAAGATGACATGAATTTCATCCCTTGCCTTTTGTATAGAAGCATCCTCAATCTATCTAATTCTAAAATCTCACTACCACATACATTTCTTTGTCATAGCACTGGAAATATATACTTTATTATTTATTATTATCATTATTACTATTATCGCTTTAGACTGTTGTAAGCTGTGATACTGTGTGTCATCCTTCGTTGATTTATAATAAATGAATATACATATATAGACAGGCATTCATTCAGGCACGATGGAATGTGAAAAGCAATACAAAGTTCAGGAATTCCAAAGAAACTGATATACTTGTGCCAGAGATTTAGTGCAAATCATGAAGTGCGATAAAGTAAAAGATTACAGACTACTTCCAAACAAAAACACGAGTACGATATGAATCTTATCACCATACCTAATTGCTGTTTCTGCTCACATTGCTGCTGTTGCTCGCTCTCGTAAGACTTCTCTTTTTCATGGGCTTCTTCACACTGGGAGTGCCTCTGATTAGGTTGTACTGTGAGAGGCTCTTTATAAATCTGTAAATGTGTTGTCTTCAACCTTCCTCGATCCGAGGGTTGGTCGCTTCATGGACAAGCTTCCTCCATCTCCTGTCTTTTGTCTCCGACAACACTTGATCGAATGGCAGCTCCATCCAAGTTCTGATGTTGATGATCCATCCCATCCTTGGCCTCCCCGAGCTCTTGCTCCTGGTACTGTGCCCTGCACTATATCTTTTTCCAGGCAGTCTCCCTTCTTCCTCATCAGGTGTCCGAAGTAAGAAAGTTTCCTTCATTTGATCGAGTTGAGCAAACTTCTTTCTGTTCCTGTCGTCTCCAGTACCCATTCATTTGTTCTTTGTCTGGAAATACAATACAATAATTGAAATAGTATTAGAAGCAGTAATCAGAGGCGCCAGCAGGCTTAAAACAATTGGACGCACACCCTGCCGTTTCTTCCCATCCCCACCCATCCTCCCTCTGTCGGCCACTCATAGTCATACACTGAAAATGACTTAGAGTGACTCATAAAAGTACAGATAACACATGCATATGATATCATATGATATTAATTATACATACTGTATAGTAAACCAAAATTACACAGTGAAATTGTCAAAAATATCGATGCGATGCCTAATCCTTGTATGGATTTGATTTGATGGGTGGACGCACGTGCGTCACGCTGCCGGCGCCTCTGGCAGTAATGACACATAAGCCTAAGTAATACTGAGGCAGGAATCCAACCAAGAATGGAGGCTAGTAAATAATCTTCAGTTTGCTGCTGACATTGGCCTCACTAAAAATGGAACAGAACTGCAGGATATTATGACAGAGATAGATTAAAAGAGCAGAAGATTTGGCCTAATGATTAAGCAGGGAAAACTAAAGCAATGGTTATTGAAACAACCAAAGAGACACCAGAAACTATCGGCATCCAAAGAGTAGCTATGGAAGAAGTATGTTAATTCATCTATCGGTCGGGTTCTTATTAGCTGTAGATGAAAACAGCAAAAATGATGTACAAAGGAGAATTTGATGCAGGCACTTGAAAAAGTGAACAGGCTATGGAGCAGGGAAAGAAAGTCATTCAGTCAAGACTGATAGTTTGGTCATGTAGAAAGAAAATTCCGGTTGATCGAATCCCACACAATACATCTAAGATTTGAAGGAAAGAGATACAAAGGAAAACTGAGACTGTGCTGGCTAGACCGTATATACAAAGACATATAAGCCTAGATTTAAACATGAGAGGAGCAGTGGACTTGAAAAATTACAGAAAATAGAGATCATTTATTCTCACCCATTGCTGCAAAATGGCTGGCATCGGATTCTTCTGGAAATTAATGTATTTTCCAGTGTCCACGCTTCTGAGGAATTCCTACAAGGTTCTATACAACTGTGCTGTTGCAGTTACAAATTACAATCTTGTTTTAGTTTTGTGCATGGGTGCAGCACTCTTCTACACCAGTCTGTGTTCTTCTTGGGCTAGATCCTTGGAAACATCCAAGGTCTAGAAACAAATGATTATGTGTTTTAGCCTTTCACACTTTAACAACAAGAGTGTACTAAAAGCGACTGGGAAACCAATGCAGCTCATCATTAGAGTGTTAAATCACTTCAGTCAAATTTATGGACAACAAAATATTTTAGATATTACGGATATATGAAGTTTTGGCCAATATTTTAACCCTTTAACAACAAGAGGGATTAGTTTTCCATACACTTTAGTACACGGTCGTTGTTAAGGTGTTGAAGGACTCGATAAATGTTTGGATGGTTTCTAACCATATTCTCTCCATTTGCTAAGATGAGGCAAATGTTTTGGAATCATCATCTGAGTTTGTGTTCTGATATGTTTCAAGCTGTTAACTCATATGGCCATTGATTTTAGGATAAGGAAATCGTAGAATGATTGTCTGTTTTTATAATATTTCATATATGAATCACATAGGGCCAGCTACAATCCAATAACCCCTACCTTTTGTTTCACTGTAATCAACTTTAGAAGCAAAATTGTGGATTGCAATTTTGTGCATTAGGTGTGCATTGCTTCTAATTTAGAGTAATTCTGTGTGACATTTTTATTTTCTTTGCGAGTAGTTGTCCTCCAAGAACCTTTCTTCCAGCACTTTGTCAGATCTTTCTGGATGAAACTGCGCCTGACAATGTCCTGGAAGTGACTGCTCGTGCCATCACATACTACCTTGATGTTTCGGCAGAGTGTACCCGTCGAATTGTGGCCGTGGAAGGTGCAGTGAAGGCCCTCTGCAACAGATTGGCTGTTGCTGTCATGGAAACACGAACGAGCAAAGATCTGGCAGAGCAGTGCATCAAGGTTTTTGTTGATTGAAATTTTTGAATACGTTTTGTAATCTAATCTGATTATCACAACAAATGCAGTACAGCATTTCTAGTGACCAGGAGCACTTGTCATTGGTTGTTAAGAAGAGCCAAAAAGTGCTGTCAAGTAGTATGTAAAAGTGCCACTGATGCTGGCTGTAAATGATTGAGTTAAGAAATTGTTGATTTCATTTGTTAACCATTGCTCAGTCACTATTGACAAATGATGCTCCACTCTGTTGAAATGTGGTACTTGAGAATATTTGGCTTCAGTTCTGATTAGATGGTGATGAGGGAAAGAAGAAAGCATAGAATATTTTATTCAGATAGGAAAGTATCTGATAAGTGGGCTATACCTTCGAAATCCGCAACAAGCCATGGCAGAATGTGATTATTGTTCAGCTAACATTGGATTTAGGGAAAACTTTACTGAGTTATTATGTACCGTATGTGAATGTTCCTGAACTTGGAAATGTTTGAATCTACATTGATTGTTTTCAGGTTCTGGAATTTATTTGCACAAGAGAATCTGGAGCAGTTTTTGAAGCTGGTGGACTGGGTTCAGTTTTGACTTTCATCCGAGAGCATGGCTCACAGGTTCACAAGGACACTCTGCACTCTGCGATGTCGGTCGTCTCAAGACTTTGTGGAAAGATGGAGCCACAGGACGCATCGCTCCAGTCATGCGTGGAATCACTTTCAACACTCCTAAAACATGATGATCAGTTTGTAAGCAATGCTTTTCTTTTCTGTTTACATGTACTAAAACCAGAACAATACAGAAAAGATTAGCTTGGCTCTCTCACAAGAATGACATACAGATTCCATATACTTATGTCTCTGACATTTAAATACTTGGATATCTAACTCCATTACCATCTGGCAAATGACCAGCTACAGGTCCTATTCACACTGCTTTTCAACCACTTGCATATGGCAGGTTTTCCTAGCAAACATTATATATTACTAATATATTACTATTGCTAGTTATAAGAAAATGGTTTCGTTTTGAGCTGTGTGCACACATGTTGTTCTGAGAGTGTAGAAAAGTAGTGTAAGTACATTGACTAATAAGATCATCAGTGGTGGTTCGTAAGTTTGCGATATGCTTCCAGCAGTTAACACTTTGACGACGAGCATGTACTAAAAGTGACTTGGAAAACAGTGCAGCTTGTGTTACATCTGTCTCCAGTATGGGGAGAATTATGCTCTCAAAACAAGACAACGTTTTGTGATTTGAGCCACAGTAGTTTTCTGAGGTTGATTTGATTGTTTTCTGTATATTATCACCAGTGTTGTCTGTCTGTAGTTGCACCTATTGCTGTCAACTAGCACCAGTGTGCTAGCTGTGTACATGGCACTTTTCAGGAACTTAAATGGTGCTATATAAATGCCTGTGTAGACACATCCAAGTCAGTGGTGTTATGTGTGTTAAACCAGATCCTCTATATGACATGCATTGTTGTGTGTATGCGCAAGTCAGAAAAAGTGTGATACATTACAATACAACTGTATTTGATAGTGCCCTCCTTCCAACGTTCTGTAGTGTACACAACCATAAAATAGAACATCGATTGCGCTGAACAGTTGTGAGTCAAGGACTTGCTGAAGGTCCCTACACAGTAGCTGTCTCGGGTGAGGCTCAAACCTGTACTGTACGCGGTATAGGCTGAGCTCTCTAGCCAATTGACCCCCATGCCACAATTAAGCACTTTTTTAAATTCCTCAAAAGAGCGCTGGAACAAGAATTTCATTTATAAACATATAACATGAATTTAACATTACACAAATAAAATGCAAGTTTATCATTTTGTATAGCATGAAATTGTTATAAGATTGGAATATTGGTATAACATGTATTGTTTCCAGCATAACTATAATCAGAAATTAATGTATCATAATTGTGTGGTCTTAGAACTGTTAGGAGTTGCATCTGTTTGTTTCAGGTCGCAGATGGTGCTCTACGCTGTTTTGCTTCCCTGGCCGATCGATTTATCCGTCGTGGAATGGATCCCGTGGCCCTGTCAAAGAACGGCCTCACTGATGAGCTGCTGCGGAGGCTGGCATTGGCTGGAGCATCTGCCACAGGCAGTGCCCTGTCAAGTACAGCTGGAAATATGGCTGTGACGCCAGAGTCCAAGAGCAATTCGAGCATATCAACTGTGATTAGTCTACTGTCAACACTTTGTCGTGGTTCGCCTGGCATAACGCATGACCTCCTTCGATCAGATCTGCCAGATGCAATCGAAAAAGCGCTACAAGGAGATGAAAGGTCAGTGCGGCGTAGAAAACAGTTTATCCTGTCTATGGAAACAAAGACATTTGCTTGTTTTGTCGTGGAACTCTTGTTGTGATAAAGAATCTGTTGCCAGCTATTTTGTTATTAGCGTTTAAACTGATGTGGGGCTTTCTTATATCTCATACTCTCTACTGCCTAATCACTATGACACAATTAATATCATTGTCATCATTGATCACTGTGTTGTTTTTAGTCTTAACCATACCACCACTGGTCATCATCATCACCCGCATGATTGTTATGTGATCACTTGTTATGTTCAAGGTGGGTTTGTGATTTCCTAAAGTTGGAAGAAAAGACCTGTGGATAGTTTCAAAATGTGTGTTGGAGACTGGATTGAAAAGCAGTCTTAATGGTAGAGTTGGAATGGAAAGATTCACCCTACCCATTGATCTTGTTCTTTATGAGGAAAATTGTGTAAATATTTCAGTGTCATACATTTCCTCTTACAAATACATGTTTGATGATGATGATGATTGTTGTCTCTAGATGTGTTTTGGATACGATGAGACTGGTGGACCTCCTGCTTATCCTACTCTTTGAGGGCCGCAAGGCTCTTCCTAAGACTGGACTGACTGGCGCCACATCACATGTTGCTGGTCTGCGGCGCCTTGACAGTGCAGGTGAACGTTCGCATCGCCAGCTGATTGACTGCATCCGAAGCAAAGACACGGATGCACTGATTGATGCTATAGACAATGGAAGTAAGTGGATGTTGTTTGCTGTCATGTGTATAAGTGTTTATTGTATATTTTGAATCCTGATGTGCTATACAAATGGAGTTTGTTACTGTTGAGCAGCCCGAGTTGTTGATGGTTGGCTCATTAGATCTTTGACCTTTCCATGAAAGATCATTGTTACGACATGTGCATTGCAGAATTGAATTGCACAAATTACTCATAGATTGTGCCTTTTGTGTTTGCGTTAGTTTACGATGGTATTGTAAAAGTGTAGAATATTTGTGTATTATGACGAATAGTGTAGAGGGAACTTGCTTAGTAAATGTATGATTACCATGAGTTTGTGCTCTTTATGTCTGTGTTTGTGTACACTTGTTACGTGTAGACGTGGAAGTGAACTACACAGATGATGTTGGTCAGACTCTGCTCAACTGGGCTTCTGCATTTGGAACACAAGAAATGGTAGGATTTTTTACTCAGTCTCAGTCCTGAGAAGTATTTGAAAAAACAGTACATGTATATATATATATATATACAAATGTACATGTATCCAATCGATCTGTTTTATAAGAACAGCGCTTGACTAGACGTCACATGATTATACCACTGCTGCAGATGATTGCTTATAACGGATCATTTGTGTATTTTGTTTAACATTTTAACGACGAGCTGCATTGGTTTCCCAGTCACGTTTAGTACACTCTTGTTGTTAAAGTGTTAAGACACTTGTAAAAATGAAGTGCAGTTCCTTTAAGTTAATCCAAAGAGGTGGTCATGGATGTGAAGTGTTAGCAATTTCGTTTTTCTTAGACGTAGTCAGGGATGGCAAATGGCTGATCTTCCCACTGCAAGTTGAACTTATCTTATCAATCAATCAATCAATTAGACATTTATATAGCGCGCTCTTCAAGGCAACTATTCAGAGGCGCTCCCAGCCCAACCTCGACGAAAGAGAACAGCCTTAAGAGCAGAGAAGAAAGAGGTGGATGAGTCTCGAGGGAGAGACCGCAGTCCAACAGGAAGGCCATTCCAGATAGTGGGACCGGCAACGGAGAATGCTCGCTGTTGCATGGTTGCAGTGCGAGCGAAAGGAACATGTAAGTCACCGCGGGCGGTGGAACGGAGTGAACGGCGACCAAGAAGTGCGGACGCTGGAAAACAGAGCTCACGTAGATAGAAAGGAGCGCGGCCAAGCTGACACTGCCAGACAATAGAAGCAACCCGGTATACAATGCGTTGCGAAAAAGGAAGCCATATCTGAGTCTGTTGAAGAGAAATTTTGAAATGTCCTTCTCTCCTGACCTATTTGTTGACAATCCACATGATTACCACTAAACTGTCATGAGGCTTGATTACAAAGGTTTATCATAGTAATTCAATAATTTCACTTCAGGTGGAGTTTCTCTGTGAAAGAGGCGCCGATGTGAACCGTGGACTGCGATCCTCTTCTCTTCACTATGCTGCATGCTTTGGTCGACCACAGATTGTTAAGGTATTGTAGTTAATATAGTTATATATGTATGTATGCGTGTTGTATGTACGCACATATGCATGTGTGTATGTGTTTGTATGTACCGTAAATACTTGTCTATAAGTTGATAATTATTGGACAGTTTTAGAAGTCTGTTGTCTACTTATCGAGAGACGGGCCGAGTTGCAAGGTGTGACCATTGCAGATCAGATTAAAGTCTAGATATTAAATTCAATGTTGTAAATGATTTGAGTGCAAGTTGAAGTTCTTGGAAGAACTTCAAAAGAGAAACGCTAAAGGAATCTTCCAGCTATTTGAACTAATTTACTTGTTGTGTGCTGAAGTCCACATGGTGCATCTGGTGCTTCAGAGCAAGGTGTTGTGTGCATTGCAGATGCTTCTTCGATATGGTGCCAACCCTGACCTGAGGGATGAGGATGGAAAGACACCACTGGACAAGGCAAGAGAGAGAGGTGACGAGGGTCATCGTGAGGTCATCCAAATACTTCAGTCTCCAGGTGAGTCCCTTAGTAAGTATGTCATTTGAATTTCAGCTTTTTGTCTGTGATTCCATTGTCTAATTACAAGAAGGAACTTTATGGTGCTGACTGATTATGCAGTAAGGTTGTTTTGCTCAGGGTCCATACTTGTATGTAAATTTTCCAATTCGGTGTTACACCTGGGATTCATACTTGCAGACAGTTACTGTTGTTGCCAGTACTTGGCACTACCAATTTATGCCTCAAAGTTAGATCCTGGCAATATATCAATAGATAACAGCTGCTTGCTGATATGTTTGGCTCATAGTTCTCACACTTAAAAGCACTGCGTAGAAATAACCAGGTATTGGGTATTGATTCATAGATTTGCAATTGGTTCAATAAAGAATATGCTTACTTATCTAGACATTTATATATCACCTCCCAAAGACAGTGCATGTTTATATCTGACGGTTGTTATTATTACTAGGTGAGTGGATGGTACCTGTCAACCAGGAGAACCTTGCTCGTTCTGAGGCGCTGTCCAGCCAGGAGTCAGATCGAAAGGAAGAGGTGGTGGATGAGCGCTCTGATTCCTCGGAGCCTAAGGGAGATCCAGAAATGGCGCCAGTCTTCCTAAGACATTTGCTGCCAGTTTTTGCACAGGTGTTTCAGAGTGCCATGCTCCAGTCAGTCAGGTACGTGTTGGCATAAGTTGGACATATTATGTGCAGCAACTGCCGTAACAAGTGGCAGTTGCTGTATGTTTACTCGAGTCTCTATGTTTCTGAGGATTTTCTAATAGAGGCATCTAATAAAATTGTGATACCTTTACTTTTTTGACCTTTATGAGTAGGTTCTGGGATATATGCAAAAACAAGTACCTTGAAAGAACAGCGAGCAGATGCTGTATGTGATGTTTCTATAGTGTAAATTGTACCAGTGTAGACTAGATGTGTCTGGTGATGGATGCTGAAGGTGGTGATGACAGCAGCTGTGATGATGATGATGTAAACAGTAGCTGTTTAGACTAGATGATGAAGATAGTGATGATGATGATATATGATGCAGGAAAGCAAGCTTGGCACTGATTCGGAAGATGGTGCGTTACGTTCAACCTGATCTGCTCGAGGAGCTCTGTTCTCCTGATTCCTCTACTGTCAGCTTTGGAACTCAGCTTGTTGAAGTCCTGTCATTTGTACTGGATATGGAGGTAACCATCAGATCTTGAGTATTTATGGACTTGTAGACCTGAGCCATTGTAAAACTGTATTACATTAGATGTTGGTATAAGTCGTGGTCCTGACATACATTGCCAGTCTGAGTCAGACTCAGAGCCGAGTCTAAATAGATAAAGATGATGATGTAGATAAATTGCGGCTGTTGCAGTTTTATACATTGTTCATAAAACTTAAACATAGAATGTAATTCCATGGTTTGCAATCCAGGATTGTCATTTCATTAATTTGTAGCAGTGTAAAAGTTCAGCAGTTGACATCAGATGGATGTTTGAGTCTGTAATGACTTAGACCAGTTAAAGCAGGTGATGCTGTTGTCAAGGATACACCAATAAATATGTGAATATGCTTTTCCAATAAATATGTGTCATATACTGCATTTTTAGAGGCTTGTAGGTTTTATAAATTGACATGCCATGCAAATTAAGATAGTACAATTGATATCATATACAGGTTGAGGGGTGCCGTAGCGAATCCCGAATCGCCGAAATGGTATTGCCGCCGAATCGCCGAAACTATTTTGTGAAGAATGGCCGTATCGCCGAAAATGATCTTCGTAGCGAATCGCCGAATCCCGAATCGCCGAAATCGTATTGCCGCCGATTCGCCGAAACTATTTTGTGAAGAATGGCTGTATCGCCGAAAATGATCTTCGTAGCGAATCGCCGAATCCCGAATCGCCGAAATCGTATATACTGACCTATACATATATATGTAGTATATATGATGTAATCTTACTGCATACTTGTAAGTTTGAATTAATAAAGATTATTATTATTATTATTATTATTATTATTATTATATACGGGTCAGTGTAAGCATGGACGCAACATCTTTACTTTCCGCCCGCCAGATTCTGTGCACTAGCTTTCGGGATATCGAACTGTGATCACTTTCGGGGATTCGGCGATTCGAGTCGGCAGTGGTTTTCGGCAAATCGCCCGCTCGGTAGAAAACTGCTTTCGGCGATTCGGCGGATTTTGCAGTTTAAGGGCTTTCGGCGAATCGGGATTCGGCGATTCGGGTAGACGCCGGTTGAGGTCCTGTGCAAATTCAGATCATATGCAAAGTGAAGTATGATAGCTATTTATGCTTGAGAGAATGAATGCTGTGAGGTCCGCTTTGATTGGATTTTCCAGGAGGATGAGGACAGTCACCACACAGCCCTTCAGATCATAAAGGACTTGATGAAGAAGTCGCCTGACTGCTTCTTAGACAATTTCGCTCAGCTTGGCATCTTCAGTAAAGTCATGAATCTCGGTGGACCACCGTCGGACAACGAGGAAGAAAAGACGACTGTAAAACCGGACAAGGTATCTCTAGATTTTGTTTAACTGGTTACGTTGTTTCTGCAGGTTAATATGTTATTTGCAAATACTTGATTGCAGATTAATTTCAAACATAGCCCATAAAATTTATAGGCAAAATTTTGTGAAGCCTCAGTTTGAAACTGTTGATTTTGTATAAATAAATCTGGGACACATGCTAGCAAAGATTTCCATTGCAACTATAAGTAAGGATTACCTGGTATATAAGTAATCTTTTATTAGTATAAGACAAACGCTCATACTTTACAACAATACATACAAAAGGATCACAATATCAGTAACACTGTAAGACAGTTTAAACACAAGCAATTCTATATAATGTCTTATTTACATACATATACATTATACAGTATTATAAACAATAAACGATAGTGTCTTATTTACATACATAGGCCTACCTATAACTAAAGTTATGATCTAAGCCTTACATTCTAAGGAACATAAGCATTACTATGGTCTACAAAAAGAGCCAGTTTAGATATCAGAACAGGTACTAGAACCAGCATTAACCCAGTTTTTATACTTATACTTATAAAGGTCAGGACAATTTGTAGAGAGGATTTTCTCCCTTGCTGTTTGTAAACAGGTTACATGTAATGTGTTTCCTCCATTCATTTCTCCATTCTCCATTCATTTTACTCCTGCATTTTAGCCATTCATTCCATCACTGAGCACTTCCAGCCGCAGATTGCATCATGGTATAGTTGTTGACTTAGCTTTGTGTTGGTATTTTTAGCAGACAGAGGAAGTCGGGAGCCAGGAGGATGCGAAGGAGATTCTCCAAGGCCGACCATACAACTGGAAAGACTGGTGTGTTGTGCGTGGTCGTGATTGCCTCTACCTGTGGAGTGATGTGGCAGCCCTCGAGTTATCAAATGGTAGCAACGGCTGGTTCCGATTCATCCTCGATGGCAAGCTGGCAACCATGTACTCCAGTGGAAGCCCCGAGGGCGGGTCGGATAGTTCAGGTCAGCTTTTCCATTTTATCAGGGATCTAGCTATATAAAATAAAGTATCAGATCTTGTTATATAGAAATAAATATCAGAATGTGGTATATAGAATAAAGTATCAGAATGTGGTATATAGAATAAAGTATCAGATCTTGGTATATAGAATTAAATACCAGATCCTGCGATATAGAATAAAGTTTCAGATCTTGCTGTATTGAATAAAATATCAGATCTTGCTATCCTTAATAATAGTTTTATCAGCTCTGTGTGTACATCTGTCTGTCTTAAGACAAATGCTCTGACTCATGCTGCTTCAGAGGCTGTAGGACGGCTCCGATGCATCGACTGCAGTCACATATGCTGCTTCAGTGGCCGTAGGCGGCCAGCCTTAGGCACCCGAAATTCACTCCCGCCCTACCTCCACCTCTCCCTCCCTCTCACTCCTCCTCTCCATATCTCTCCCTCTTGCTGCCTCCATCTCTCCTCCTCCCCTCCCTTCATCAGTCCCACAATATTACACACGATCTGACGGCACGTTGAGGTGGGAGCATCGATTGGTCACGTCCAATATGCCCTACATCTCCCTCTTCCTCTCCTGTCATATATGACGGACAATCATCTAGTATAGAATAAAGTATCAGATCTTGGTATATAGAATAAAGTATCAGATCTTGCTATATACATGTAGAATAAAGTTTCAGATCTTGCTGTATTGAATAAAGTATTGGATCTTGCAATATAGAATAAAGCATCACATCGTGCTATATCTTGGTACATAGAATAAAGTCTCAGATCTTGCTATATAGAACACAGTTAACAAAACATACATTTTATGTTTGTTTTATGCATATATATAGTATGATGTCAGTTTTTGGTAAAGCGTTAGACAAACATGACTTATGATAGGCTGAAAATGTGATATGATAATTCTAATCCTTTTTGCTATAGAACGCAAAGCAGGATCTTTCATACAGATTGTTGGCCGGTGAGAAGTCCATAGTAATCCCATTGTCTGAATTCTTACATTAAATGCCTGTCTAGCCGTAGTGGTCATTCAGTGGATGTAGCGAATATGTAGTCTTGTTGTCCTTGAGACCAAGGTCTTGGTCTCGAGTGCACTCGAGTTCGTTTTTAAAAGTCTTGGTCTTGGTCTTGAGGTTCATGGTCTTGGTCTTGAGGCTCAATGTCTTGGTCTTAGTCTTAGTCTTAGTCTTGAGGTTCAAAGTCTTGGTCTTGGTTTTGCAAGACCAAGACCAAGACTTGTGACCATATAAAGAGTCATTTTACAGAACGCAAGGATTTTAATAATTTATCTAATACAATTGCTTTAGTATTTACACGGTCAAAACTAAAGGCTTTACTTTTGCTTTTGACATTTATTTTGACTTCCGTTTATTTACCATGGAATGATTTCAAAACAGACTCACAATTTGTACATTTACATCCGGTACTTGAAAAGCTGCTCTGTGCCAGTGAATTCAGCACTGTAAAACGTATTTTTCACATGGCAGAATTTTTATGAGGCCCCACAGGTCACGTCTTGGTCAGAAAATTCTGAGCGAATTGGTTTTTATAAAATGCAACAGGCATATGGAATAAGATTTCACACGAAGGACTTTAGTAAATTAGAATTCGGAATTCTCTGCAGTTTGCATTTGGAGTTGTTTGGTTTGAATAAAATAAAAAATTAATGCTTTAATTGAAATAGCGAGTAGTTTGACTTGACAATTTTTTTAGTAAGGAATAGAAATCTGGATATGGTTGTGATTTTTGGGTATTGTTCTCGGTTTTGATCTTGAGTTTCAAAGTCTTGGTCTTGAAGTTCAAGGTCTTGGTCTTGGTCTTGAGGTTCAAAGTCTTGGTCTTGGTCTTGAGGTTCAAGGTCTTGGTCTTGGTCTTGAGGTTTAAGGTCTTGACAACAAGACTGCGAATATGTAATCAGAGGCGCTCCCAGTGTGAAAGATCCAGTGAATAGAAAGTGGTTTTAAGATTGCAGAATGAGGCACTTGGACCTCCAGCTAAGTGAGGTTGCACTGCACTTTATCTGGCCATGACTTCTGGCTCGTATGTGAACTGTTTATTTTGATTGTAACTGGTGATTTTATGTGACAGAAAATCGAGGGGAATTTATGGAGAAGCTGCAGAGAGTTCGAAGCCAAGTGAAATCAGGAACACCAAGTCAGCCAATTCTGTCTACTGTTGGTGCAGCACGTATTGCGGTTGGGAACTGGTCACTTATGTGTAAAAAGGAGGGAGAGCTACACATCCAGAATTCAGATGGACAGCAGGTAACTAACTCACTTGGCATGTTCCTCCCCTGGTGCTGCTGCTGCTGATGATGATGACAAAAATGACGATGTGGAGGCTTTAACGATAAAGAGCTTACTAGTGCAGATGATGACCACAATGATATTTTAGGGCTTTCGTGGTACAGAGGAGACTGCTGCGGATGCTGGTTTTAGCAGTGGTGATATTGTTCTAAGGATGATAATGACCATGATGCTGCTGTTGCTGCTGCTGAGTTTGCTATTGTAGACATGCATGTAGACAAACTTTTGTATAGTGCCTTTGAAGAATCTTACAAAGGTGCTGCTATCTAACGGATCTAAAAAGGTGCATCCCCAGATAAGCTGTAAATGTTTTTGAGCTACGTTGCAATTGTCTGGGCGATCTTAAATTCATGAACATCCAACGTGTATTAGAGGACTCGGTAAATCAGGATGTGGTTTTAGTTTTCACTTCTGTGTGCTTCATAGCAGGCGACAGTTCTGAGAGAAGACCTACCAGGATTTATCTTTGAGTCCAATCGTGGAACGAAGCATTCCTTCACTGCTGAGACTACAATGGGCGCAGAGTTTGTCGCTGGCTGGAGTGGACAACGTAACAAAAAGTTCCGTTCAAAGATGGAGGAAACACGACAAAAGGTAGCGAATTAAATAATTTACTGTCAAGCCAGAGTAGTTAGATCTTAAAAATGGAGCTTTTGTTGGATAGCTGAGATTGAAAGATCTTTTGGCTCCAAGACTACATTTCCAAACTGCTTTACAGTGGTGCTCGGGTGGTGCCAGTGACAATGGTAATCTTCTTTGTTATGAGTTTCAGTTGATAATTTCTTTGTATTTGTCTTCTGAAGGTGAGGGTTCTGGCTCAGGAGATCTATGACCAGTACTTCAGAGCCGCCCAGTCTATTCCTCGAGGAGTGGTTGCCAAGCTGTCTAACATTGTGACTCGTCTGGAGTCAGCCTGTGAAAAACACTGTCTGCAGGTAACTTATAATAAGAGTCTGCTGTATTGTACTGTAACAGAATGTTTGTATTGCACTCATAAGAGATCATGTTGGAGCCCTGGTAGACATCATCATGTGCTTAGATTACTAATTTTTTAGGAAGTTTTAGCATATTCCTACTTTAAACTTCACTGAATTGATTTATTCTACCTTCTTTCTACCTTCTACCTTCTTTCTCTTCCTTCAACTTCACTTCTTGTGCATAGACAATTGCACAATAAAAACTGGCCTGTACCAGTATGCACATATGTTTATATACTTGCTTGGACATTAATCTATCAGTTTTTGAACATCGTTTGAAAATAAACTTGTTATGAGGTTAGCCTTTTTACACAATCTAGAGGTCCTAGACATAGGGGCCATTGGGTTGCAGGAATCTCTGTGTACTTCTCAACTTATGCTGGTACCAACTTTTACTGCTTGGTTACAGGGACAACTTGTCCTGAGTTATTACATGGAGTCTGCCCAGCAGGGTTTAACCCAGACCAAGTTCACAACCAATAGAAAAGATGTCATACAGGGATAGGCCTTAGAATTGGCCATATTAAGAAACTGTTTGCACGCCAAGGCAGATGTTGAAGAGTTGTACATTTGTGGATGATGTTCTCAGGTGGATGACATCTGGAAAGGAGAGATGATGACTGCATTGGATGAGCTGCTGTTGCTGTTGAAAGATGAGCGTACTGTGTCTGCCTATGAACTGCACAGCAGTGGCTTAGTTCAGGCTCTCTTCAACACACTCAACGTGAGTATGATGCAATGGTTTTGACTCGGCTACATACCGTAATAGACTGAACTGTTTATTTTTGTAGTTAACTTTCTTGATTGACCATTGAATTCATAGTGTCTTGGTAAAGGAAGATAAGACAAGGCATTGTTGCTCTGTGCCTCTTGCTATGGCAGTTCTCGGAAGTGTGTTTCTGGGTTGAATTTTGGCTGAAGCACACACATAATGGGGCGTGGTGGCTCAGTGGTAAGTTCGGCGCCTTGTGACCGGAGGGTTGCAGGTTCGAATCCCACTCTAGCCGCTGCGTACGGACCTTGGGCAAGTCCTTCACTCGCAATTGCTCGTGGCGCTTCGGCGTGAAAATTCCGGCACAGTATCAAATGCTGTAGTCGGGAGCGCCTCTGAGTAGTAGTTGACTTCGAGAGGCGCTATAGAAATATCTGGAATAAAATAAATAAAATAAAAATAATAATAGCAATCCTCTAGCAGCTGTCTACAAAGTATGGCATTGTATGATAATTTGTGCTATATAAAGAGTATTTTCTGATGTATTGAATTGTAAGAGTTTTATGTGATGCTCACAAAGCATGTTCCTGGTTTTCATGAACTGTGGTGCATCCATGTATGTTTTCTTAGTATTCGATCAGTAGTCTTCCAATTGCTTACAGCACATCCCTGAGTAGTTTGTCAAAGGCATTTAGTGAGAATCTGATTTTTTTGTTCTTTTGCAGCCAAGCGATGAGCGCAGCTGTAAACTCAGTAGGAAACATGCACTGGAACGGATTCGTCTTTTTCGTGAGGCTTTTAGAGATCGAGAGGATGGGTAACTTGACACTTTGAGCATTTTAAATAAATTCTTTATGATAGAGCAGTGCTATTGAAACAGTTGTCCGTGGCCTGGTAGTGGTCTGCATAATGATAACCAAAACTTAACTTTTTTAAAACACTATTATTCACTGATACTTAATTTAGTGTTTCTACATAATAATCAGTGTTAACCATGCAACAGTAATAAAATTATAGTTGTAATAAACAGTGACAGTATTATGAAATTTTAATTTTAGTGTAACATGTCATATATGTAAACTGATGTTGAAAAGCATCGGTCCATGTAAGGCTGGTAAAACAGTTACTGGTCCGCAGCATCAGAAAGTCTGAGAAGCATTATGCTTGAGTATCGAAAAGCAACAGAAAGATGTTCAAAGATTTCTGTTTCACTAGGGCATCCTTTAGTAAACTTGGCTATATGGCTGACCATTTTGCCAGTGATGGCTTTCCAGGTATATGAGTACTATATCCTGAAAAATGAACTTGCTCTTCATAGTGAATTCTCATATCATTTGGGCTAACTAGTAGCACCTTTTAGAGAACTTATCATTATCATCATGGATTTTGCCATTGGCATTTTGCGATTGTCTTTAACCATTTTTTTGCATCTTGGGACTGGGATAATTACTGTTGGAGCAAATTAAATTGTTGATATCCTGCATCTATGACAGAGACAAGAAACAATGGTTAGGGAAATTGGGATTATAATAATAGCAAAAAATTTATTTTTTATCCAGTTTAGAAATTATACTGAAAGATTTTTTAGAATGTTGAGTGGAGCAATGATAATTTTTTTTACTATATAGAATGTCATTCTGTTGTTGTGCTACTAGGTCTACACCACCTGCTGCTGCTCTTGTTCGAAAACTAGTGTCTGTTCTGGAATCCATTGAGAAATTACCTGTGTACACCTATGACTCACCTGGCACCGGTTATGGCTTACAGGTAAATCACAGTGAGAGATTACCTGCATGCAACTTTTACTCTGGCCAATGACAGTTGAATTGTACATGCTATAGTCTAACATCATAGACTTTGACACTGTGTGAAGAGTGTAGCATTTGCCGACTTGTGACTGTTGTTATTAATGAGAAGTGGCAGAATTTTTGTGATAATTGAACATCTGTGACATTCTATATTGTGTGCAGCATGAGAGTGCTTTTTGCACTGACTATGCAGACTTTGGTGTTCCAGATAGTTAAGTAAAACAAAACATGATACAGTGTTTATACTTTGACATGCTGGTTTCAAGAGCCAAGTAAAGTGCAAAGGAGTAAAGACAACGCCCTTTTTTTCAAGTATCTTTAGCAACTTTTCCAAAGCATGGTCGAAAGGGACTGTTGGCTGAGGGTCAAGTACGATCTTAGCAATCTGTAAACATTTCTTTTACCAATTCAGTTCGTTTCCCAGTAACATTTTGAGTGCTTTCAATGCTTACCCTAGCAGGCTTATACGTCAGACATTTTCAGCGTACCTGAAGTCTGACCATTTTAGATGTTAGTTATGCTTCAAGATCTTTGATAGGTACTTGATAGTCAGTACTAAAAGGCACTATATAAAAATCAGATGCATGCATCCAAGTCTTTGGCGTGGTATTGTGCTTTAGTGAGCTTGAAGAGTCTCAGGTGTTTTGGTTCTTTTGCTTGTATAGATTCTGAGTCGTCGTCTGCGTTTCCGTCTGGAGCGAGCACCTGCGGAGAATACTCTGATCGACAGGACAGGGTGCAGTCTGAAGATGGAGCCACTAGCAACTGTTGCAGCCTTGGAACGTTACCTACTCAAGATGGTCAGCAGCTCTACTACTCAGTACTACTTAGAATTTAATGTATGCAAAATATTCTTAGCCCCATTTTGTTCATGGTCCAGCAGTATGGTCCTAAGCATTGGAAATGACTAGTAGCAGTGGTAGTAGTAGCAGCATCCAATGTTAAGGCTATGTGGCTATTGGAATTTTTGTATTACATTTTGTTACATTACATTTTAAGTGCTCATTTTAGAGTATTATTCGAATTAATGTGAACTTGCGTGAACTGTGTGTCATGATTGGATGAAATGCTGTGTTTACAATTGATTTTCTTTCTACTTTTATCATCAGGTGGCAAAACAATGGTATGATTATGAACGCACCAGCTTCACATTTGTCAAGAAACTGTCTGAGCCAAACTGCAAAGGCATAACCTTTGTACATCAGCGTGATTTCGATGAGAATGGACTGATGTTCTGGATTGGAACAAATGCCAGGTTGGTGAAACATTCAGACTGGCCAGTGGCCTTGAAGTAACACTTTTAAAAAATCCCCATTGAGTCCTAAGATAAGGGTTGTTATTATTAATTAGTAACTTCTATCATGCCAGTATCTAAGGTACAAAGCACATCAAAACCAAGCCATGTATTAGGTTAATATCCAGTAGATTGGTCCACTAAGACAAATAAGCAGCCTGTAGTGAATAAGTATTTTGAAAAATAAGGTTAATCTTAAGTAGAGAATGAAATGACATGAGTGACTGCGCAGAATGAACAGATAGCGACTGAGCAGAACGAAGAGAAGGAAGTAGGAATGACCCACAGGGTTCCTTAAAGGTGCTATATAAATATCTAGATCATGAAGAGGAACTTAACATTGAGGTTTTGCTGTTTTAGAACCTGCCCGGAATGGGTCAATCCAGCCCAGTATGGCCTGGTAGTTGTGACCTCATCTGAGGGTCGTAATCTACCCTATGGAAAGCTGGAGGACATTCTTAGTCGAGATGCTTCTGCTCTCAACTGCCACACCAACGACGACAAGTAAGTCTTTACTGACAGAGAAAACTTGCAAACAGCCCTCTCAGTTAGAGTTTTACTTTTAAGTTAATCTATTTATGAAACAAACTGGACTTACTTAAGCTATGGTAGACTAATCTTATACTAAGAAAAACTAAAAAAAGTCGCCAAATATATCATGCTGTCTTGGCCCAATCCCAGCTTGGTTGGCTTGGTGACTATGTGCAACACCTCTCTAGTTAGTCATCTGCCAGTAGTAAAACACCATGTGTTGGTACTCTGTATAAAATGCTCATCAGGCTGCTCCAGCTAAGAGTGTTACAGTGATCACTGTCACCAACACGAGTTGGACTACTGCAACAGCCTGTTACTTCAAGATCTGCTGCACTGGCTGCCCATTTGCAAGACGATTGCTATCAAATGGTGATGCTGTTCTGCAGGTATCTACAAAGAATGGCATCTCCATAATTAGACTGCGTCCCAGCATCTTCAGCGCCTGGTTGGTCTCAATTGCATTCAGGAAAGAGGTATGACAGTGTGGTCCGGAATGTTCTTTCTTGCATCACAGTGGCCTTTCCGGACCACTGTGATGCATGAAAGAACATTCTGAGCATCTAGCCCAGAGGTCTGGAATGCATTGCTCATTGAACTTCATGCTCCAGAACTTTCTATTGAAAACTTAGGAAAAATTGAAGACTTACCTGCTTATGTCACCTGATTAGAACAAGCTACTTTAAGCGCATTTGCAGTGTATTTAATTTTATTAACTTGTACACATTTAGTTATATTAAATTGCACTTTATAAATCTAGTAATAATGATAATAATAAATACAAATGATGCATTTCTCAAACAGCAACTGAAGTGTGACTTACAGCAATAAAGTATTGATTCTAGTATTAAATAGTATTTGTGGTAGCAATGATGGTTGTTTTGTGTCTTCAGGAAGGCATGGTTTGCCATTGACTTGGGCGTCTGGATCATACCCAGTTGTTACACCATCCGCCATGCACGTGGCTATGGCCGTTCGGCTCTTCGTAATTGGCAGCTACAGGTTTCCAAGGATGGACAGAATTGGACAACACTATACAATCATGTTGAGGACACTTCACTGAATGAACCTGGGTGAGTTCTCTCTATTTTTTGCCACTGACACAAGCTAACATTACTGATTGTATTTCCAGTGACTGAATTAGAACTTTGCCATGACAGCTAAGGTACCAACAAATTGTTGCTTTGCGTCTAGTATCGGTTTTAACAGCTACAGTGACTGTCAGCATGATATGATAATGAATGTAATGGCGAAATGTTGCTTGGTTTCAGGTCAACGGCATCGTGGCCTTTGGAACCGTCAAAAGATGAGAAGCAGGGTTGGCGATACATTCGAATTCAGCAGAATGGAAAGAACGCGAGTGGCCAGACACATTACCTTTCACTTTCTGGTTTCGAGATCTACGGAACTGTCACCGGAGTTTGCATTGACCTCGGTTGGCTTTCTGTTTTAGCTTCAGTTAATCCATATATGTTGTTTTGTTCACAAAGCACATCTCAGTGTTCAGTATTTTTAGAGTCTCATCTTATGTAATGGCTTTCCTGATACCGTCATAATGCACGAGGCATCAGTCGGTGGTTGCTGCAGGTGAAGCCTGATATAAATCTGAATGGTTGGGGAAACCAGAAGCTAGGCTTCAGTGTGTAAGCAAGTATGCAGAGTTGAAACAGTAATCTTACAGCTGGACCTGAATGGCAGTAAACAACTAACAAAACACTTAGAACTGGACAAAGTTAACTTCACGGATGACCCAAGTGAGACGAAGTTGGATTTTCCAAGAGTTCCGTTCTAAGAAAATATACCTCTTCAAGTTTTGAATGGTCATGTTTCTATGTTAGGTAGCAAGTATATTCAAAATAGAAATGTTGATTTTATGTATATAAGTTTTGAACATTTAAGGAAAAGCAGTAAAAGAAGCCGAGGCAAACCTGCGTCGCCAGCGCCGTCACGTGCGGATGCATGTGCTGAAGCAGATGGTTCAAGGAGCACGAGTTGTGCGTGGAATGGACTGGAAGTGGAGAGATCAGGATGGCACTCCACCGGGTGAGGGCACAGTCAATGGAGAGCTGCACAATGGTAAGTGGCGTTGTAATCCAAAATACTAGGAACAAGATCAATTACATCGATTGTTATGACACTGATTTTAATGCAAATTCAGCTATGATACAGCTGGAATTTGGATAGCAAATCTGGTGCAGTTTTAGAATTCAAACCGTGTTTTGACAGAACCATTTTATAATGTGCTGCATGCTGTGGCTCTTACAGGTAGTGTTATATAGAGGTTCTAGTGTACCAGCATCCAAGTTTAAACTAAACGGAGTGGCAGATTGTGCTGTGAGAGTTGGTAGTTAAGTTGCATGTTATTACCTGGTGAAGCTGTTAGTTTTATTATGTGATAAAGTTGCTAGAACTTTGTTATATGGTCAAGTTGTGAGTCACTATGTGTGAAAGTTGCTGTATTTTACCTGCCAAAGTTGCTAGTTTTGTATAAACTTGGTAGTAGTTAACTGCTAAAACTGCTAGTTTTATTTCTGGTAAAATTGTTATGTGCTAAAGTTTCTAATGATTGTTTGACTAATTTGCTATTAGGGTGGATTGATGTGACGTGGGATGCTGGTGGCTCAAACTCGTATCGTATGGGGGCGGAAGGCAAGTATGACTTGATGCTTGCTCCTTCACATGACCCTGAGAAGATCCGCAGGGATTCTGCCTCCAGTTCTACGGAGGCTGCCACATCCACCACCAGAGTCAAGGTCACGGCTTCAGCTGATACAAAAGCAAAGGTAAGCATACAAGTGGCAACACAGAGGCAATGCTAAACGATAGCAGCTGTATACTAGGTATTATTACATTATTTGTGTTTGTATATTTGTATAGTGCTGCTCCCTGGTGCTGCATAACAAAATATCAAATTGGCCTATTCACATGTCATTATCATAATAAAAATTTGACACTTGCTTTCGATAACTTTTCATTAAGTTGAGGCTTTCCATAGCCATAACACAAGATCTTCAGTAAAATATCAAACCAATAGAACTCGTTCTGACATCGCGCTTTGGTGAATTATTCTTCTGGTTCATTATTATGGAACACTTACTGTTTTTGTAATAATTGTACCAATTGTAACTCAGTTTAAAGTTGAACTTTAAACAATTCGTGTTTAGTTTGCATGATCACTGACTGTGAGAACTGTGATTTTTTTTGCGGTTTTGGGACATAAAAATTAACTCATTGGCAATGTTGTCAGTTACAGTTACTTTCATGGCATCACCTGTGAATAATCACTCCTATGTTGACCGCTGGCAATCCAGAACATTTCTGCTTGATATCTAAGAGCTGATGTATAATCTAAACGAAGTGATGTTTTAAACTATACATTTCAGGCTGGTACATTACAGTCGAGTTGCCTCGTTAGCCGCAAGAGCAGTTCAACTCCTAGTCTGAGTGATGTAACTGAGTCGAGGCAGTCGGTCGCTTCCACAGACCAAGTCGCTTCTGCAGAAAACCTCACAACTGAGACGTCTGCTGTGGTAATGTTGCACCTACTCAGCAAAACCAACTTCTCTCTCATTCTGCTATCTTCAGCTTGAGCTTTTGTGTTGTTCTTGCTGTCTTAGCTTGACTTCCTAATTGAGCAGTGCAATGTTGTATTGCATTTTTGGTCTATGTTGAGCAGTGCAATGTTGTATTGCATTTTTGGTCTATGTTGAGCTAAGTGCAGACTCATTTGTTTACTCACTTTAATGAAGTGCTTTTTACTTGGAAAAATACTTCTGGAACCAGATTTTCTGATTACTTATTTCCTTTCGGTCACGTGTAAATTTTAATAGGAAACTGCTGCAGGTTGCAACTTGCCTGGTGTTTACTGTTGTATAAACATTTATCGTTTTCAGAGATGCTGTAGGTTGACTGTACTGTCTGATGCTAGTAAAAATGGAAAGGACAGTCAGGGTGCTCATATCTGCTTCTTAGTATTTAGTGTAGCTCCAGTGTACAAGTTTCATATTTTGGTAAACTGGTGCTTCTCAGATTTATTGCTAATTAAGGCACCATATATATTAATGTGCAGTGCAGTAGAGCATTGTCTATTAATCTGTTGCTCATTTGTCATGCATTATCGTACAGATTATGATTTCATTTGCAACAGAATCCGGCTGAGGAAGCCGAGAGACCAGATGCTGATGTCTTGGTTACGGTTGACCTGGCAGAGGACATGGTGCCAATCTCCACACCTTCATTGAGCCAGGAGTCTGGCCAGTTTAGAACAACCGTAATAGTTCACACATCTACCCCTGCCATAGACCAGCTGAGCTCAGCTCCAGGTTCAACAATCTCGGTATCAGAAACAGGTGGCTCAGGTGCAGGTGAAGGGGGACATCAACCAATCGACTCTGTGACCTCGACCAGTGATGAACAAGGTGCAGTTGGCACAGCACAACCATCAATTGGCACATCCAATATCCGACACAGCAACGAGATGGCCCATCACCCGATGGGGTCCGTCTTTCGCCGTCTGGGCAAATCATCCGAGGCTCGAAAGCACCCTCCAGAAGTTCAGCGTGTAGCATCATCAAACTCGATGAGTGTCAGCGTGCCCAACCTCACAACCTCCATGGAACAAACCGTCAGTCTGCTGGAGTCGTTTTCAGCCGTTGTCCGCCGTAACCTTGGCAACAACACTAACAACATGGTTGTCGGTAGCAACAACCCATGCAACAGCCTTGTTCGATTGGCACTGTCATCTAACTCTACTGGTAAGAGAAACCTGTGATTGTTTAGTGCACTGTAAATTTCATTCAATGTCACTGTTTTTCAATTCAATATGCCCTTATTTTATACAGTACTTTATAAAATTTGCTCAGGCTTATACCAGTTGGGTGGTTTAGCTATTTTGTTTCTAAGGTTTTGGTTGCACCACGAGCATTTATGCTTAGATATGGGTTGGAAAATGGAATCTATCTTTTTTATATTAGCAGCACTTAATGAGTGTAGCTCGATATTTGCATGTCAAATATTGAGTTAGTACAATAACGCTCAAGATATCATTCTGCATTTTTCCAAAATATCACATTTATGAAAAAAATGTGCTTTGACTACGTAAATCAATTTGCATACTTTGCAGAAAGTGATGAATAAATTAATAATCCAATTCTGCAAGAAGTTTGCTGGTTGAAGTCTTCAGTTGTTAGGTGCTTAATAATGGGTTTATGCACTTTGAAATCATAAACTGTTGCTTAATTATGTGAACAAACTTTGACCATAGAACTATGAGATGCTAACTAATTGTTTCATGATTGATGGTTTTGTTGGTCTAGCTTCATTTGCTGGCAGTCTGTTGAGTGCTGCTCAGAGCTTTCCAAATCTTACGACTGGTAGCAGTTCCACGACGTCAACAACTATGACCGCTGCTCATGCAATGGGCAATGTGACTTCACTGAGTCAGGCCCTGACAATGAGCCTGACGTCAACTTCAAGTGAAAGTGACAACGACTTCCTGGAAATGTGTCGAGCTTCTACTCTGCTGGCCGAACTGGAGGACGACGATGAGCTGCCTGAGGCTGAGGATGAGACGGACGATAATGAAGATGATAACAAAGAGGAAGAGGAGTACGATGATGTCATGGCAAGTGTTCAGACCATCCTCCTTGTGACGCACTTGATGAGTGATAATTCTGGTTGTAATCATGAATATGCTGCTTCAAGAGGAATTAATCTATAAACTTTGATCTCAGGCTGAATTCTGCTTTAGTACACAATCTCACTCTAGTGCAACCTTGTTATAATGTAGCAACTGTTGCTGGTTGCAAAGTGTGCATTTTTTGGCATCAGGTGTGTGTACCCGATGTACTGGCATCTTTACTGTTTTAAATAAAAACCAGTGGGTGGAATGGCATTCACACAAAATAGTATTCTTTTAATAGGTTAATATTGTCAGGTGATATACATTGGTTATGTTTCATTTTCAGGAGGAAGATGACTATGAGAACAAGGGATCAAAGCGTCGTGCATGGGATGAGGAGTTTGTGCTGAAGCGCCAGTTCTCTGCTCTCATTCCGGCCTTTGACCCTCGTCCTGGTCGAACGAATGTCAATCAGACACAAGACTTTGACATACCCTCTCCTGGTTCAGTCGAGGCAGTTCCAGAGGAGTCAACAGCAGCTGTCATTCAGCCTAAGCTGGCTCTCTTCCTCAAAGGCCCAAGCCTTCCTGGGGTAAAAATCTCCTGGAATCTTATTTAAAGAACCACCATTAGGTGTATTGTTTCATGTTTGTTTTCTGCTCTGAAAATCCTAGCACTTTCAGCCCGAAACTGCTGAAAAATGAGAAATGTTGGCGTATCTTGATCTGTATGTATGTATGTATGCATCAAGACACTTAACACTTTAACGACGAGCTGCATTGATTTCCCAGTCACTTTTAGTACACTGTCATCATTAAAGTGTTGCGATAGCATGTTTAAAGTATATCTGAGAAGTGCTACATGCATGGCTATGGGACTGACTTAAACTAGTGCATTTAAGGCTGTTTAAAAATGTTTGCTGTGCAGAATTAAATAAAACAGAATATATGTGCAACAAGAGACTGCACACTTTTACCTTTTTAGGTATAATATGACTACGTTTCAATTTCTTTTAAATGTTCTTATGCTTTCTTAGGTTTCTGATTTGGAGATTCCATTGGATAATACAGCGGCAACTATTTTCAAGTATATCCAACAACTGGTGAGCGAATCAACTTCATCCGGAAAGGCAGAACGCTTCAAACGTGTCTGGGAACCCACTTACACGTAAGCTTTGATTATTTATTTATGGAATTAATTTGCTTTTTATATTTGTGATTGTCACCTCAGTTTCTCTTCCAGTGGTTAGCATCTTGTTGCCGGGTCATTCCAGTTCAACTCAACCAATGCCTCCCACCCGACCATCTCCGAATTTGCTGAAATTTTAACCACGAGTTGCAAAATGTATTGGATGAAAAAGCCCAAAATCTTTATGAAACGTTTAAAGTACTTTCCTAGATATCGTGGATTCTGTGACCCCCACCCTCTGAGGGCATTTTGCAAAACTTCAAGATGTCCACTTTTTGAGAATTCATATCTCTAGAGCTGTTAGACGAAATTGGATGATTCTGTTTTCAGCTGTACAGTTTCTTGCATAGATTATAAAAATATAATTGTTATTATTGTGTGTCCCATAATTTCAGCTGTATTAAATGTCAAAGGTGCCTCTCAAAAGTGTACATCTCATGATAGCTTATTTGCTCTTGTATTGTTTATGAATTGGATTCTGTCAAATGAAACTTAAAAATCTTTTACTGTATTTGAGAATACAATGCCTTTGCTTGAACATCATTGACTTAGCTACAGTTGCAGATACAGATTAAAACTCTGCTGGTATTGTAAGTGATATCATGTAATTTGAAAGTAATAGTTAAAGTTTACTCAGAGGTTAGCCAGTTTGTGCTAGGAGCAATTTGAGAAGTTATGTCTGTGCAATTTGTGCTAAATGGTAATCTTAATACCAACAGTCACCCGTGATAGCTTATGCGCGCTTTGGTATCTGTGACGTCTTGGATCTTGGCTGGCTCTGGGTATTTGTTGTGATTGCTAACCGATTTCACTTTGAAACAACTATCATTTTATGCTCGTAAGTATTTTTAAATGGTGCTAGGAAATCGTTGAGTAGATTAGGTGAAACCATGATGCTTTTATGGATGTTCAAAGTTCTGCAAAAGATTGATTGATTCATTTGATTGTTGGCTGAATTTCATAGGACCTATTGAATACTCTGAAGTTTTGTATTATTAGAATTATCTACAAGGAGGCCAAGACTGAAGAAGAAATGGAAGGGTACCAGTCAGTGGTAGGAAACCAGATTATGCTTTATTGCGTACTAAGCGTTTGCCTGTGTTTTTTTTACAGTTTTGATGCTTGTCTGTTCTGGTTAAGTTAATTCTTGGTGTGGCTTGTTCACTAATTTACTCCTAACAACAGCTTCTAACTCATGATTGTAGTTTTGGTTTGTATGAAGTCTGAGAGAATATTTGAAAACTGCACTTCTTTATTTGTTGTCGTTTGACTTTGTTTAGTAGAGCCTTCTAGTTATTTGTCAGTTACTTGGTTAGGCAGTACAAATCTCTTCTGTATTTTCTGGAAAGCTGTGGAAAGTGTCTGGTAATACATTCACCGTTACGAATTTTCTTTTCATATTCTTTTCTTGGGCTGTGTTTCTGGCCAGTGAAGGATCTAATCTGATCATTATCCAGGGCAGAACCACAAATTCCAGTCAGAGGGGTGAAGAGATGCTGAGTTCAAGATAATTGTGAAAGAATAAGGCAAGGTAGAGGTGCTTGTTCATTAAACCCCTCAGATCCTGCGACTATCCATGACACATTGTTTACAAAATCCCAGATACATACAGAAGTACATTTGTGACCTGTTAGGGCAAAATTTGCATCTTTGAAGTTTGTTCCTGATGCTTTTATTAGATCAATTTTAATCATCAAAGTCGGGAATTAAATCTGCCAATTTTAATAATGAAAGTCAAGAATTAAAAAGGCCAATACATAGCTTTCGCCTAAATGTGAAGTCTTGATCATCTGGATAATTGATAAGTCATGATAGTCATCTTGATGGTATTAGGGGTCATCCATAAAGGACATCCACAAAATATGACTGACTTAGAGACCCTTCCTCCCCATGTCTGCATTTTTCTGCATTTGACTCCCATTTTGCAGACATCCGCACGCCAAAGCCAATGAATGAAAAAACCAGCACTGTCACTAACGTCATTAATAAGCTATCAGTTCTATCATATTTAAAATCATCTTACTTAAAATATAAACCAGTAGTACGTGCTATTTAAAATTGAAAACTAAGCCCACAATGTATTACAGTTCTAGTACACGGCATGAGGTTTTAGGCAATCACCTCACTGACCTTTTAGTTTCTCGGGGCAGGTTGAAACAAGCAAGCAATTAGACTATCAAATTTAGAAATTCAGATGCGGACGTCTGCACTGGTCATAACCGCCTTCCCCTTGTCTGCATTTGAATGACCTTCCCTCCCTCTCATTGCGGACATCCTTTATGGATGACCCCTTACAGTAACAGTGTGAGTGAGATTTAAATTCCAAGTTACAAAATGGCTGTTTTTAAGGTGAACTAGTGTGATTGAGTAAGCGAGAGACAGAAGCAAGCAAAGAAAGGCAAACACAGATCTATACTCGTAGCATTTTGCTCTGAACTAAATGACGTGTAAGATATGGTGAAGAAAGAGATAGGATTACAGTGATGGTGTGTGATCTGAGTTAACAACACTGTAGTACTGTATAAGAAGTTGTGTCTTGACCGATGGATAGTTATCGTTCTGGAGTTGTATATTTCAGCTGCATTGGGTTAAGGGATGGACATTATTTCAGTTGAAGTCCCCGTTAAGTCAAACCTGATACGTATGACCTGGCTGAAATTGAGAAATTCTTAGTTCAATGACAGGTTTTCTTGTGCATGTGATATCGCCTTAAACTGGCTGAAAGGGATCACCTTTTGATATTTCTTGCATGTTTAATCATTGGGTCTGAGATTGTTGATTGGCTCATCTCTTATAGTAATCTAACATGTCTTCGTTTAATCTAACCTAATTTAATCCTATGACTTCTGTGAAGTTTGTTTCTACCGTAATTTGCATGACCTGCCAATCTTGACCCTACCATAATTAACAGCTACACATCAGGCTAACTTAGTCATCATTACTTACTTTAAATACATGTGTGTGAATATGGGTTAAAACCTGTACATCAAAGTTATCAGTTTTACCAACAGATGGGTTAATGGGGTGAAGAACATTTTCTGGTATGGCTAAAATCAGTGTTGATTGATAGTGATCTCAGTCTGACTTTTAAAAAACAGTGACTGTTAACATTTTGAATGAATCACCATTTTTTTAAATACAAAATAATGTTTTCAGTACACTGACTGCATTTGGTTAAAGTCTAATAAAAACATTTTAATTGAGGCCGTGGTTTGCACAGCTGTTGAATTCAAATCAGGTGTTAATTTAACTGCGAGATTTAGTAAGTTACGTGGAGCTTACAAGTAGGGATTACACTGACAATACCTGTCCAGCTTTGAAACTTGTCTCAGCATTGTATAAGAAATCATTCTGTCTGAAATTCTAAAAAACGTTATATTGACTCTTTCAATTGTTGCTGACCTGTATCTCTTCTTCATCGTAACTTGGAACTTATTTAGTTGGTAGCAAAATACCACTTTTTACAACAGTTTACCCCTGCAGTGCAAACGATACATCATGACCAGATTTGCTAACGGGCAGCATTGGAAGTGATCCTGAACAGCCACAAGACATATGTCATTGATGTTGCACTTTAAAAATCTTGGTTATCCAGCCTAAAACTGCCTAAAATGTTGCTGTCTCTATGTCTCAGTATGGAACTCCTTGTGCACTTAATGAATTTGAGATAAATATATTAAAGCTTAGTCGATGCTTGCAGACATTGTCAACGTAACTGCTTACATTTTGGGAGTGATGCCTTTCTTACAAACTGGCTTTAGTTTTCCTGATAATCTAGTCCTGTTGTAGTCAGGTGTGTGTTATATATTAACTGCTATGCGTTAGCTTGTGCAAGTGTGTGTGTGTTGTTTGGTGTGGTTTCCTAACTGGTGGTCGTCTCGATTTGGCTTCTGTAGGCGTGCTGGCCAGTGCCTTATGTGGAGCGCCACCTGGGCACAGAGGTGCTGCCCAAGAGCCAGATGATTGGGTTTCTGCGCACCAATGCCGATGACGTCTTCCTCCATCGCTGGAAGCTTATTGGTGCTGACAAAAATATTAAAAAGAGCAACAACTGTTTGCAGCTGACCGCTGCTTACAAGGTCAGACAGTCCTCCGCTCCTCAGTCACGTTCACCCTCCTCCTCATCTGACTCCAGGGTGCGATTTGTGGCCGGCAGCAGTTAGTGGGGGCGGGAGATAAGAAATGTGTGGAGGCTGAAGCAAAATTTTTGCAGTAAATGTGTATTCAGTGGAGTTAGTCTGAAGCAGTGGTGGCAAGCCTGTAGGTTGTAGCAAAATGTATGGGGAAAATGCATCCTTGTGGTCACCAGCAGGAGAAGTTCTCCCTACAAATCGCGCCCTGCATCTGTGGGTCCTGTGTCATCGACTGAAATGTGTTTTCTGTCAGGGAGGGATTTCGATAGATGAACACCAGACTTTTGAAAGAACCTAGAGTAGATTAAACCAGTGATAATTGCATCAGCTTGGATATTGTGGGTAGTGAGGAGCACTTTAAAAAGCAGCATGACACCACAGTTCCCATTTTCTGTTTGACCATTTACCTGAAGTGTCTACTAACACAGTTTGTTTCAATAACACTTCCAGACATGACTTATGTGTATTTTGCTGGATAGCATAATTTAAGTAAATTTTTTAACATTGTGTTGATATATATATATATATATATATATATATATATTCAAAGGTGATACACATACATATTTTTATGTTTCTGTACGCATTTATGTCTCTGGGTGGCAAAAAATAACACTTAGAAATGAGAAATAAATATGGTTTTTGATGGACTTTCATTGATGACTTAACTAGTTGGTGACGTATGACTAAAGATTGAATGCTTTTCAGACTGCTTAGTTTCTAGAGCTTTAAAGCTAATTTTTAGGCAGCTGATGGGAGTGGCTAGTGTTGCTGCTGGAACTGGTTTTAAAGTACTCTTTGAGTGTCTTCTTAGTCTTCTTTCAGTGGTTTATCATTTCTTCTGACTTTGTAGAAGCTAGCTTTTTTGTAACTATGCTTTAATGTGTGTTTTTCTTTTTGCACCTGATTTTATAATACACAGAGTCTAGCTGATACACAAATATATATTTTGTATCTTGCTTTATACATGTATGATTTCTCTAGGGTATTGCTGTTGAAATGTGGGATTTAACTGCATGGCATAAACAGCTGTCTCTGAACGCTTGAATGTATTCAAATGTATGTATGTATGTATGTATGTATGCATGTGTGCAATGTATGTATGTGGATATTTTTATAGATAAGGGGTGCACAGTAATCTCGTGGATTGTCAACCAAGAGGTTGTGGGTTCAAGTTCCTGCCAGGGCAGAAATTTATTCGAGATTTCTGCTCCACGTGTGCCCCTAGCCAACTCAGCTATAAATAGTACACTGACCGCACACTGTCAGTGGGAAGATGAGACAGCAAGGGAGAGGACTGGCCACCCACTCTCACATGCCAAGGCTAAAAAATGAAGTCACTAACACTTCATACCCATGGCTGCCGCAGGGCTATCTTAAGGGACTGCTCTTTTCATCTTCTGATAGTTGCTGAAACATAACTGTCCAATGAAGACATTTCTTGACAGTATTAAATTGCTAAGGGTCAACTGTGGTAGACATTTGTGTTGATGATGAGTCGTAGCCCGAATGTTAGTTATGGGCATTTCCTTTTACCAGTAGTTTGGTAATTTGTAGTAACAGTTTAAGGCTGTATTCATGGGGAGGATGCATTTGCGGTTGATCTGCAGAAATACAGAGCATCTGTTGATGGAAGCAATAGATCTAACAGTGGCCAGTGTTGTTGGAGTGGTTGTTGGGGTGTTTCTCGGAAATGAACATGTCTTGTAATTCACAGGTTTTCGAGTTAAACATGTCTTAAGTGCTTGGTGTTGGTAATTCGGGTTTGGGGTTTCCTATGTATTCTTGTACATTATAGTCCCATTTTTTTCTTATACACTTATCCAAGCGGTTATTTTAATATCTTTAAGAGTTTCTCAAAGTTGCTTGGATTATATGGTATGGAAGTCTACACCTAGCATACACGTTGAACAGCAATTGGTGACCTTCTGTAGTTCTCAGGGTTGAATGACTTCTCAACGGAGGTGCACAGAAGTCCATAAGCGTGCTCTCACAGTTTGACAGTAGATTGCTGGTCATCTGTTTATCACTTAACTCGAGTTAAAAGGCCTTTTCTGTCTCTGGATCTACTCGATCCACCTTAGTTGTTGTGATTTCTGTTGTCATTAATTCATGTTCTGATGTCAACAGTTGTTGGTGCATTTTCAATGTTTTGGTTAAGAGTCTCCTGTCAGTATATACATGTATGTCAGTAATTTCTTGTCGGTGTTGATGGTTGTTTATCTGTTCATAGTGATATTTAACATTGATCATTTTTTAGCTAGTGTGCACAGCACTTTTGTGAGGTACTTAGAAGGCGTAATAGACTAATAGTAAAAAATGTGTTCATAGCTAAATAACTAATCTTTTTTTTATTGCCAGAATTGTTTTCTAGATTGAAGAATCTTTGCTACTGTTGTTTTCAACTGTTGTTGTTATTGTTGTAGGATTTTGTCAAAGTCAACAGACTTCGTGATGCTCCTGTGCCCTGCTCAGTGGCTGCTGTGACAGGTGGAGTTAAGAAGCAGCGTTCGGTGCCCGGAGAACAAGATGCTATGACAGCGATGAGTTCTGCTGTCTGCTCCCTCGAAGATGTTCTTCAGTTGCTGCAGCTGCTGTATGCTCTGTCTGTCGACATTCGCATGGAGAACTCCGATTTCGGTCGGTTTCATTGTCTTCCCTTGGTTATGCCTTTGTTATGTAACTTGGCATTTATGCAGAGACTTTTTAAATCTACCAAATGGTTGGTTGAGTCTTTGCTTGGTCATTCATATTTCATACCAGAAGCTCCTTCTAGCAAGTGGCTTTTGGGTGGTTGCATCGATCCCAGATTTTCATCTGCTTCGGAATAGAGCCTCAGAATGCAGTTCTATGATATTGTATTTGGTATGGTTCTGTTAGATAGTGCTCAGTTTCAGGAGGTTCAAGTGTAACATGACATGGTATTTGGTATGGTTCTGTTAGATAGCAGTGTTAGGAGGTTCAAGTGTAACATGACATGGTATTTAGTATGGTTCTGTTAGATAGCAGTGTTAGGAGGTTGATGTGTAACATGACGTGGTATTTGGTATGGTTCTGTTAGATATCAATGTTAGGAGGTTCAAGTGTAACATGACATGGTATTTGGTATGGTTCTGTTAGATATCAATGTTAGGAGGTTCAAGTGTAACTAACTACCTATAGACAAAAGGATCTGCTTTTCTTGAGATGAATGATGAGTATAGCAGGGAAGAAATTAGAGATTTGTTTTTGATTCACTGACCCTGATTCTTAATCAAAAGCTACACAATGACATTACTCTAGTGTTTTCTGTACCTTTGCCAGTTCAGTTTCTTTGGGAGATGATTATAAGGTATTGTATGAATGGGCTTGTACTGGGTATATGCCAGTACATATCTACGTAGGATGTATACAACTTGTGATCAAATGTTTGCCATTACAGGTGTTGAATCGAGTCTCTTGAATGTTTCTGTGGATGAGTTCTACAGCAAAAAGATAACGAACAAACTAATGCAACAGATACAGGTCTGTTGTCTTTGCTTTTCATTTTCCTTCTATGCACTGACCTACAGAAACTATGTATACATGGAAAGTGTATAACTAAATTATGCATATGCATATTTTCAAAGTAATTATCTTGCTCTTCTTATAAAATCTGATGCTTCTTTATTTATTTATTTATGAATGGTTGATAATTCTTAATTCAGGTTGCACAGATGGATGTGAGTGGTAGATGGAAGTGAATAAGAGATGGAGCAGATGATAGATGACTGATTTCTGTTGTTCTTACATCTGTTTCTAGGATGCTTTGGTGCTGGCTAGCAATGCCACTCCTGACTGGTGTGAGCAGTTGACGATGTGGTGTCCAATGTTGTGTCCGTTTGAGACTCGTCTGCTCTACTTCACCTGCACTGCTTTCGGCGCATCAAGGTGGGCTGTGTTGCTGCGTTATTGCTTGGAATGCATTAACATCTACATCCTTGGTTGTCATGGCTTTTCCTTGTAAATATAGTTTTCACTTAAATATTAGTACCGGTCCTGTAGATTTACTTGTCTTCTAATTACTTTCTTTAGTACAAATATTTTGCTAACATTTCTGTTTCTTAAGTTAACAGAGACTTGTTTTTGTGTCTTGTCCCTGCTCTGAAACTCCCTGGCTACTTGGACACAGTGCATAGTTCACTATCCCCCATGAATCGATGACATTGGTTCAAATCCTGTGTGTAGTAATTATCAGATGTTGACTTGTGATTTGTTTCAGGTCGATAGTGTGGCTTCAGAACAAGCGTGATGCTACGCTGGATCGCAATCGGGGTCCGTCTCCACGGAGGGAGGATGCTCACGAGTATCGCATCGGACGACTCAAGCACGAACGTGTGTCGGTCCCGCGAGATGACACTCTGCTGGAGTGGGCAATGCAAGTGATGAGATACCATGCTGAAAGAAAGGCTGTCTTAGAGGCAAGTCTCTACTAGTCTGATATAGCTAAGACAGTCTTAGAGTCAAGTCTGTTCTAATAAAAATGTACTGTTTGCTTTTCTGTGAGACAAGACAGTGTCCACTGTTCTAAGACAGACTATGAGGATAGTTCCACTATCCTCATAGTCTGAGTTTGGCTGTATACACATTCCCTTCATTTAAGTTGTAGCTGGGGGCTGATTTCCAGTAACCTTTTAGACACACTTTGATGCACTTCTCTGCTGTTTTAAATGACTTTTTGTTTCTGCACAGATTGAGTTCCGTAGTGAGGAAGGTACAGGACTTGGTCCAACCCTTGAATTCTATGCGCTGGTGGCTGCAGAGCTCCAGCGGAAATCCCTTGGCCTCTGGCTTAGCGATGACGAATTTCCCAACGACTCTGAGCGTGAGGTAAGACTTTGCTTCTATAACTTGACACTTAATGATTGCAAGTGTATATGCTATAGCAGTGGTGACAAGCTAACAGGCTGCATATAGCCTTTGTAGGGATTTGTGGTGGACCACAGAAGCTTTCGAGAAATTATGATTTTTTTAAGTTGTGCTCTGATACAATGTTACTGTGCTTATAAAATTGGCCGCTTTCAGCGTGGTGTCGACTCAGCTGTGCTCAGCTGTGTTCGCTATCACAATAACAGAGAAAGGACAGTTTGTGTAAATAATTTCTAATGATGTCATTGTCAAGTCTCTTTCTAAAATTGGTGTCTTCAGACAGTTTTTAAGTCAGTGAATTTATTAAGAATCACCATTATGAATTAACTAAATTGGTAAATTGTGTTAGCATGCCACTGCACCGTGAATGCATTTTTGGTTTTAGGTTGATATTGGTCGTGGAGTAAAACCACCTGGCTACTATGTGCAACGCAGCTGTGGTCTGTTTCCGGCTCCTCTTCCTCAGAACTCCTCGGACATGCCGCGGGTGGAGAAGCTTTTCCAGTTCATGGGCATGTTCTTTGCCAAGTGCATCCAGGACAATCGTATCGTGGACCTTCCTCTTTCACGACCGCTGCTAAAAATGCTGTGCATGGGCGATGTAGCCGACCACATTTCGCACAACTACCGCGACCTTCTGACCTGGCACGATTCTGAATCCGGGTCGGTCAAGTCACCAGCTGATGACGACCTGACTCCGACGATGGAGACGACGAACAAGGACCCGGTGCTCGACCTGCCCAAGATCAAGCCGAGCCTTTCGATGCCTACTCTCATCGGTGGCCCGTGGTATGCGGGGCTTCTGACGCAAGATGACTTTGAGCTGGTGGATCACCACAGGGCCAGATTCCTGGATCAGCTGCGTGTCCTGTCGGCACGGAAGCAAGACATCCTGACGAATCTGTCAATTGACGAGAAACAGAAGATGGAGAGACTGGAGAAACTGACTCTGGATAATCCACCAGTCAAGCTGGAAGATCTAAGGTTTACCAGTTAAAGCAATGAGACTCATTTAAATATGTAAATATGCACATGTATACCAGACATATGACTTACCGCTGCTGTCATATGTTGTTGCTAACATAGATCCCAAATGTTATTCAAGTTTAGAATGCATCTTCACTACAGTGTGACCACTGTTTAACATGGTACTTGGTGGGGAACAAAATTTAGTGAGCTTTGGAATGCAACATGATTATAATGCAACCTCACGGTACTCCATTATTAGAATTATAAAGAGGATAGGCTGTTTTGTAAAACAGTAATTGAGATAATATTTAACTAGTGTGTTTATTGTTTTTTTTCGTTGCAAATAAATGGCTGGTTAGCAAAGGTTTGCTGTAGACACCTTACATGATGTGTTTTTGCTGTTTGAATTGCAGTTTAACTTTTGTATTCAATCCGTCATCGAGAGTCTATGGTTATGAAATGGTAGAACTGAAACCTGGCGGTGAAAATGAGGTCTGTTATATTTCCACTTTTGACTTGTTTTAGTGTTGATTCCATGACAGAGTCTTCTGCTGCTGCTGTTGATTTGCATAAACTAATGGATCTGGAAATAAATGGAGCTGGACTGAGAAGGACAGAGACAGACAGAGAGCGGAATGGGATGAAGCGAGAGCAAGGAGGAGAAAGCTTGATTGAAGAATGAAGTGAGGTGACGACCTGTGACTTGCTTCTAAACACTGAAACATTGGTGTACTAATGACACTTTGTCTTGGTTTTCTTGTTCTGGCAACAGGTTGTGACGCTAGACAATGTAGATGAGTACATAGAACTAATCACAGACTTCTGTCTAAACATTGGAATTCGGCGCCAGATGGAAGCACTGAAAGGTCAGTAAAGAAGTCTCTTTGTATGTAGCAAGATCTAAAATGGGGAGGAAAAGAAAAACTGAAATTTTTTTCTTGTGGAATGGTTTCTCTTGACAATTTACTGTTTTATTTATGTAAAGTACTTATTATGCTTGCAAGGTCCATAAATCAGAATCAAGGTGTGGGTTTCTTGTGATAACGTTTACCTTAAATTTATTTTTTTATTTTTTTAAATAAATGTGTGTATGATTATTTGTTAGCGACCAAAAAGTCATGCAAAGGCAAGAGTAAAACAATAGGTTCTGACAAGAGACTTTAAACGTATACATCAAGTAGTGAGTTTGGAGGTTGGGCCTTTTCTTGTTCAAGGAGCACAACAACTTGAAGCATGTAATCATTCTGAACCTAAGTTCTTGCCACAAGCCAGTGTCAGCGGAATATGTTAGTGTAAGATTGTGGCCTGGGTTTAAAAATAAAATATTCACACAATATACAATGTTCAGTTGCCATGTTAAGCAACCTTGTGAGGTTCTTAAAAGGTACTTTACAAATAGCCAGATACATACATGCATACATACTTACATGCAGTACCATTCATACCTAGCTCCCACAAGGAAATAACCCATTTTACCCTGTGATCCGGCAGAATATAAAAATATATTAATTAATTGCCATTATATTTCAAGTACTTTTTGGGAATGGTTGTCACTTGCAGACTCTACACCCTCAGCTTGGAAGCTGTTGCTATCCATGACCATTTCTCTAGCTTGAGTACATCTTAGGCCGTAAACACCAACTTCAGTCAGACAACAGTACTGCATCAGATCTAACTAGACTCCCTTTGCTGGACACGGCAGTATCAAAGAACCTGACCGTGTAGCACAGGGGTGTTGAAACGCCGTTTTTTTGGCCCGCTGACGATGGTTTTTGTGGCCCATGGAGCCTTGGCTAAAGACTACACAATTTGAGAATAAAAGTTCAAATTTGTCGTTTTTCACCATGTATGAAGTGAAATCAGATTGCTGCCACTTGCTGGAAAATATTGCCACTGATCCACCATTAAAAATGCTTTGACACCCATGGTGTAGCATGATGCCTTATACTTTACTGGAGTGAAATCTGCAAAGGGAAATGGAGTAGGATAATGCCAAATGTAGAAAAGAGGCAGACTTCCAACATGGGCCATTATTTTGTGGATGTCCTTTATCGATAACCCCATAGATGCACGGATGAGATGTTCTTATCAAAGGAGCTAGCTATTTGCATCCACTTCAGGTGGCAGTTAGTCTGGGTTTTTCAAATAGTCGATATCTTAAAGTTTTTTTAATTGTTAGGCACATACAGTTGAACATGTTAAGTAGCCTGCTAGAAGTAGCCCGGTACTGATGACGCACTTTAAGAAGTTGTGTTGATTGCTTTTATAGCTGGATTCAACCGTGTTTTTGTGATGGAGAAGCTGTTTCTGTTCAGTCCAAGTGAGCTGCAGATGATCCTCTGTGGTGACCAGACACCACAGTGGACACACGAAGACATCGTCAACTACACGGAACCCAAGCTAGGATATACAAAGGATAGGTACGCCTCTCACTTGCGTTCAGTTGATGAATATATTCTGCTAAATCATTTTTTTAAAACATTATGTCATAATATTATAATGAACAAAAATTATATTAGAGATGAATATTTAATAGTTGACATGATGCTTATTTCTGGAAAATTAGACTTCCTTTAAGTTTTTGTTGTTATTGTTATTATTATTGTTATCATTACTATTGTTATTTTTTCTGTTATTATTATTTTTGCTATTTTATTAATATTGTAACAATTACTAAGTTTCTGTGTTTTTGTGCAGCCCGGGTTTCCAGCGACTTGTGAACGTCTTGGTCGGCATGAACGGCGATGAGAGGAAGGCGTTCCTACAATTCACGACTGGTTGTTCATCACTGCCGCCAGGGGGCCTTGCCAACCTTCAGCCACGCCTGACCATTGTCCGCAAGGTAGACAACCACAATGATGGCAGCTATCCATCGGTCAACACGTGCGCCCACTACCTCAAGCTGCCCGAATATTCTTCCGAGGAAATACTGCGTACTCGCCTGCTGGCTGCCACAAAGGAGAAAGGGTTTTATCTCAACTGACGTAACGGACGAATCATTATTCTGTTTGTGCAAACTTTGCCTTTTTCAATTTTGATTTGGACGAAACATGGTGACCACATCTAAGTTCTTATTATGCAACACCACGTTTCCGCCCACTGCCCCAGTCTCGATCCCACTAGATGATTAAACACTGGCACCCCAGAAAAATCTCTGACTCTTTTTCTCCTGTTCTAGCTGTCTTCTGCAGTTTGTCTAGTGTGTTTGCAGTTGTCTTTGCGTGCGTTATTAGATGTTGCCTCTTGTACTATAGGCACAGGTGATTATTATCATGCTTAACTGGCCAACGTGCCCTTTGGTGTCTTCTGGGGGTAAGTCGGGACAGACTATTATGATGAGGATAAATGGGACTAGGCGACTGACTGATTGACACCGATGTGTAGGGTGCCTGACAATTTGTCAGTTTGAAGAGGGATTGTTTTCAAAGTGGAAATTACTTTGTTGCTGGTTTTCTTAAGGTGACAAAACAGAGAAGCTGCTTCATTAAATAAAACATCCAGATGTCCTTGTTTCTGGCGTTTATTTAGCTTCTGATGATTGCCTGGTGTCTGTTGCTGAATGGGTTGAACAAGGATGTCGTGCTTGGGTGCAGAATAAAAGAAGCATTGTCTAGAGCTGTAGTCATCATCTTTAACAAGCGCCCATTTCTCTTACCTCGGTCATGCCACGATGTTAAATAAATTGCAAAAAGATGAGTTTGACAAGTACTAGAAAGTCTGAATAAGGCATCAGCTGTCAACTCCTGAGACGCTGGCATGTGTGCGCGCGTGCGTGCGTGCGTGTGTAATGGTATCTTTTCCAGCTGATCAAGCATCGCTTGCATACAGAGGAACATGTTCTTTAAGAAAACGTGCATATTCATACATAATTCATTCATACATAATTCATCCATACATGCACACATGCATACACTCACACATACATGTACAATGTTGTACATTCAGAAATACTTACATACATATACACATTCACACATGCGTGCAAGTAGTTTAGAGTTTAATAAATAGGTCTCAGAATCGGCCATCTCAGTTGTCATCAACAGTTAATGCCGGCAGAGGTCAGTTTAACCCTTTGGTTACCAAATTGTTTACGTGCAAAAAATTGTCGTACATGTAGACAAAATTTCAATTGGAATTTATTGAGCGAAACCGTACTTGGTCTGGGCTCTGCCATAGATAATGTTGCACACTGCAACTAGGTTGAAAGTCGACCTTCAGCGGTTTGGTCGTGATTGAAAAGTTTTTGTCAAAAAGTTTCGGTTTATGCAGTCAGATTTCTTAAAGGATGCATTCTAACATTGTTTGGGGCCAAAGCCTCGTATAGGAACCAACTGAAGAGGTAACGGTGTTCCTCCAGACCCCTTCGTTTGTATAGTGTTGGCACTTTGCGCCTAATAACCCGTGGGTGCTTCATGTCCTTTCAGTCAATGTTATTCCACTTGAAACACGTCGATCTCCTGGCCAGAATGTATAAATCCAACCCTTCCATTTGTTGTGTATGCGTCTAGTAAATTAGTCATTCCAACACCAGAACTTGTACCTAAGTCCTTAGCCAGAACATATTTAACTGTCTCTTTAAGGCTACTTCCTTAACCCTCGTGCCGGTACCTATAAAATTATGACTTTTTTGGGCTTTCTTCAAAAAGTGGGGGGTCCGATGCATGGCTTGTCCCCCCCACTGGGGGTGGAGGTCTTGTCCCCCTCGACCCCCCCCATGATCGCCGCCCATGCACCGGACGTTACAATGCGGACCTAACCATACAAGTTGGACTAAACCGATTCCCAACGTGGTTGCACTAGCTCCTTCAGCTGATAGACCTAATTTTGGAAAACTATTCCGCAACTGCTCGTTTTGCTAAAGTCTCTCATTCATTTCAGTCTCAACCTATATCTTGAGCAATCTGGACTCCTTCCTGCTAATCAGTCGGGGTTTAGGGCTCATCATTCTACTGAGACTGCAGTCCTTTCCTCTGTGAAATCTACTCTGTTGTTGACAGGGCTGAACTTGGCTCTTTTCGATGTTTCTGCAGCCTTTGATATGGTAGATCATAATATTCTCCTTCAGCGTCTTGAGACTTCATACGGGTTACAGGGCCTCCCTCTTTGCTGGTTTCGATCATATATGTCTGATCGAACCCACATGATTATATCGGGTGACTCTAGAACAAAATGGATCCACATTAAGCTGGGCGTTCCTCAAGGCTCTGTACTTGGTCCTCTACTCTTTATTCTCTACACGGCTGACATTCCTTCTCTTTGCCCACTCTCGGGAGCTACTGGTCATCTCTTTGCGGATGATGTGCAAGCATTTGTCCATGGGTCTCCTTCATCCCAACTGCACTTAGTTGAGCGTATTGAGTCTCTATCGAAGTCTCTCCATTCCTGGATGTCCTTAAATCGTCTCTCTCTTAATGCCTCCAAAACCCAGTTCATTTGGTTTGGCTCCCCTCAACAGTTGCTGAAGATTGATTTTGCCTTCCTCTCGGAAATCTGTCCACACTACTCCTTTTCATCAAGTGTACGTGACCTGGGTGTTACGCTTGATAGCTCTCTCTCCTTCAATGATCACATCTCTAACCTCACACGTGTTTCCTACTTCCACTTAAGGCGTCCAAGGGCTGTTCGACGATCTGTCTCATCCTCTGTTTTTACAACGCTGGTCCATGCTTTCATTTGCTCCCGAACTGACTACTGCAATTCGCTTCTAATTGGTCTTCCTAAGGTCCGTCTCATGCCTCTGCAGCCAGTCCTAAATGCAGCTGCGAGATTAATAGCACGTCTGCCACGATACTCACGCATTTCATCCTTCATCTTTGAGCAACTGCACTGGCTTCCTCTCTCTGCACGTATTAAGTTTAAAATCCTTATTCTGATATCCAAGACACAGCGGGGTCTTGCCCCCAAATATTTAATTGATGTAATTCACCGGCCTCTTTCAGTCTCCTCGCATCGTCCACTTCGCTCCTCAAACAGATTTGATCTCTCAGTTCCTCATACTAGAACAGCTATGGCGCAGTCCCGCTCTTTTGCCTCAATTGGTCCCTCTCTCTGGAATACACTGTCTCCTTCTACTCGCTCTCAAATTTTAATAGGTAGCCCCTTGTCTTCTTTTGCTTTCCTCAAGACATTTCTTTTCTCTTGGCCTTGCGCACTGGGAGCGCCTCTGAACGGTTCACCCTACTAGAGGCGCTTTATAAATGTTTAAATACATTACAATACAATACAATAACTAACTTTTTAAAATGGCTTATCACCATACAGGGGCATCTATTCCCCCCCTTCCCCCAAGTCGTTGGAGCAACTTCCCCTTCCCTCCCTAATCTTCCCCTTATTCTTCCTTCCCCCAATAATGATGGCACATACACTGACAGATCTCCCCCTCCCCATTTTTTTGGATGGAGCATTTGCTCCAAGGTTTCTGTGGAGTAGACGCCTCTGTCACCATAGGCTGCCTCTCTCACAGCTGATTTTCTGGTACTGGAGTGTGATTTTGATTAGAAGTGACATAGCTTTCGATATAATACCTCGTGAATTATGATAACAACCCCATAGAAATTTTAATATTAAGTTAGATTAGATGGGAGCAGTGGCGTCTAACCCCCGCCTCCCAATGGTAAATGGAGAATCAACCCCCCCCCCAATTTGCCCTTGAAATACACATTTTTGAGTTTTCTGAGATTCTGCAGTGGGAGAGACGCCAATCATCTTTGATATCACGGCGTCGTAAAATAAACGAATTAGTCAGTCATTCTGAGACAGGCAGGCCTACAGATTAGTGAATTAATGAATGACTTAGCTGAATGTTTTCTACTGTAAGTGCTGCCGAGTTTACGTCGTCTAGACCGAGAGTGCCCAAAGAGCGTCAATGCAATTATCGCGCGTAAGCACAACAAAATTTTTGGGCCCTTTTTGGGATATTATTATTCTTGCTTTGTTGGATTTGGCTATATGATCACACGGGACAAAAGAGCTATCATGAAAAAATGCAACCCCCCACTTTCAGTCAAAATATGTCAACCCCCACTTTTGAAGTTCGATGGAGATCTTTCTCCACACTCCTCCATTGGTAGACGCCACTGGATGGGAGAAGGGGATCTTACGGAACAGTGTGGTGTCAAATTGTGGATACGTATAAGCTTAGCCGAGCTTTTGGTACCAGAGAAACACAAGATGAGGGAGAAAATCAACCTTAAATGTCAGCAAAGTAGACTTTGATTCTCAAAAAGATAGATCTAAACTAGAAATCTTAAAACATAGAGTCTTATGGGATTGATGTTGGACCGTTTAAGGTAACCCCAGAATTTTTGTAGCGCCACTATATTTGAGTTGATGTTGTCTAAGAACAAGCTTGGGTTGATTCGGTCAAAGTACACCGTTTCCTAACAGGCATGCAGCTCAAAACGGAACTCAGTTCAAAACAAAATGTAATGAACGGAGATAAGCAGCAGTTTACGATTCGTGTTTTTCAGTGTGAGGTAGTGACGAACTAATTTCACTGCTGCGTACTCCATATTTAGGCCTACAATGTAATTTGATGCAAGACCTACACTGTAACCTGGCATACGCGGTTTAGATATAAGTAGGATAGCGATATTTAAGTTGTCACTTAACCCGTTGCGATTGTCTTTTTTATACAAGTCGTTTGCCCCCAAACATGACATCATCGCTAGAATGACGTAATTTACCTCTATTGTCCCACCAGTTTCATTTCTGTCAAACGCTGCGGACGAGAGAGATGTCGAAGAACATCGACATTTAAACATTGAAAACGACGAATATTGTGAAGAA